>CM059435.1:52577650-53222695 GCA_030390025.1 Squalus acanthias
GAGAGAGGGGATCGGGGGGAGAGAGAGGGGATGGGGGAGAGAGAGAAGAGATCGGAAGGGGGAGGGAGAAGAGATCGGAGGGGGACGGGAGAGAGAGGGGGATTGGAGAGAGAAGAGCTCGGAGAGGAGGGAGAAGGTCAGGACCTGGGGGGGGGAGGCGGGGGGGGGGGGTGGGGAGGTCAGGAGCTGATGGGTGGGGGGTGCGGGGGGAGCTCAGGAAGAGAAGGGCAGGATTCTGTTGGGGGAGGAGCACTGAGCCACGACTGACACTAAGAGGTAGAGACAAAGAGGAGTTTAGGGAAAGTCAAACATATCAGACTAAGTGAATAACTGGAGAATCCAAAGCCAAGAAGATGCTAAAAGGAGAAACAGTATAAGGATGGGGGTGAGGGAGAATATTAATTACAACCAATTAAAAAAAGTGAAAGACACCTGCCTGGATCACAAGGTGAGTGCTTCCTGCAGTGATCTTCCTTAGTCCACACGGGTTGATAAAAGCCACTCGAACAAGGGTGACAACTTGAATATTCACTTTTTTCACATTCCGTCACCATGAATGAGCCTGCAAAAAATAAAACACCCACCTTAAAACTACCCACCATTACACTGGAAGACATAACCTTGTAACAGAGTGTGAGAAGGGTTATGGCTTTCATTTATATAATGATTTATTTTGTCCCTCAGAAACAAGTCACAGGGCTTCACACGATGAATTACTTTGAAACACAGTGGCTGTTACTAGGCAAAGGCGGCAGACATTTTGCGCACAGCAACATCCCCTAAAAAGGAATCTGTTTGTGGTGGTGTTGGCTTAGCCAGGATATGGGAGAACTCCCTGCTCTTTGACTGGTGCCAGCAGATCTTTAATCCATGGGATCTGAACAGGCAGGGTCTCAGTTTAACATCTCACCCAAAGTGTCAACAATTCAGTGCTCCCTTTATTCAGCACTGCCGTATCAATGTTCAGGTACTGGAGTGGGGCTTGAACCCACAAACTTCTGACAGTGAGTGGGGTACTATCAACCGAGCCATGCTAGCACTTAACAGATTGTGTATGTCAGAATATCTCTATTCTTGTATAATAATAGTTGATCGCTTGTACCGACCCTTACGGACAAAAAAAATGTCTCTCTTCTAAAGGTTTCCCTGCTTCTTTGCCAATCACCAATTCTTTCTGTCCCTCTTTCTTTCTGTTTCTTCTCTCTCCCTCTCTCTCTCTCTGTGAGTCTAACACTGCATTGCGTTGTCTGTATCACTGTGTTTATGTTTAACTCTTTTTCTCACTCTATCACTTCTTCCCTCGTTGCTCTTGCTCCTGCATATCTCTCAATCGCGATCAGGGGGGAATAGTGAGCACCGGATCAGGGGGAATAGTGAGCACCCGGATCAGGAGGAACAGTGAGCACATTATATGGGGGAATAGTGAGCACCGGATCAGGGGGAATAGTGAGCACCCGGATCAGGAGGTATAGCGAGCACTGGATCAGGGGGAATAGTGAGGACCCGGATCAGGAGGTATAGTGAGCACCCGGATCAGGAGGAATAGTGAGCACCCGGATCAGGGGGAATAGTGAGCACATTATCAGGGGGAATAGTGAGTACCGGATCAGGAGGAATAGTGAGCACCGGAACAGGAGGAATAGTGAGCACCCGGATCAGGAGGAATAGTGAGCACCGGAACAGGAGGAATAGTGAGCACCGGATCAGGGGGGATAGTGAGCTCCGGATCATGGAAATAGTGAGCACCGGATCAGGGGGAATAGTGAGCACCGGATCAGGAGGAATAGTGAGCACCAGATCCGGAGGAATAGTGAGCATCCGGATCAGGGGGAATAGTGAGCACCGGATCAAGATGTATAGCGAGCACCGGATCAGGAGGAATAGTGAGCACTGGATCAGGGGGAATAGCGAGCACCGGATCAGGAGGAATAGTGAGCACCGGATCAGGGGGAATAGTGAGCACCCGGATCAGGGGGAATAGTGAGCACCCGGATCAGGGGGAATAGTGAGCACCAGCATCAGGGGGAATAGTGAGCACCGGATCAGGGGGAATAGTGAGCACCCGGATCAGGGGGAATAGTGAGCACCGGAACAGGAGGAATAGTGAGCACCGGAACAGGAGGAATAGTGAGCACTGGATCAGGGGGAATAGTGAGCACCGGATCAGGGGGAATAGTGAGCACCGGATCAGGGGGAATAGTGAGCACCGGATCAGGAGGAATAGTGAGCACCGGATCAGGAGGAATAGTGAACATCCGGATCAGGGGGAATAGTGAACCCCGATCAGGAGGAATAGTGAGCACCGGATCAGAAGGAATAGTGAGCACCCGGATCAGGGGGAATAGTGAGCACCCGGATCAGGGGGATAGTGAGCACCCGGATCAGGAGGAATAGTGAGCACCCGGATCAGGGGGAATAGTGAGCACCGGATCGGGAGAAATAGTGAGCACCCGGATCAGGGGGAATAGTGAGCACCCGGATCAGGGGGAATAGTGAGCACCCGGATCAGGGGGAAGAGTGAGCACCCGGATTAGGGGGAATAGTGAGCACCCGGATCAGGGGGAATAGTGAGCACTGATGAGTTACTGAACCGCCGCCCGGCACCCAGTGTTGACCAATCACAGGGAGCACCGTCTACGGCCATTATGGCAACAGGTTTTAACACCTGACCTGACTCCGGTTCTGTATATAACCCTGCTGTGCTCAGTGCTGACACTGGGTTCCTCAAATGGAAAGAGTTCCATTTCCAGCAGGAAGACTGAGCTCACCCTCAAAAGTATAAAATTCACAAGAAAGAAATATAAATCAGGGTTCTGTAACCAACACAAGTCATTCAAACTTCGCTAATATAGCTACTGACATTATCAACGTAACAATGTTATACTTTCAAGTTCTGTTCCAACCCAACTGTTGCATTATTGATATTGAGCTTATTCTGATAGAACATAAGAACATAAGAATTAGGAGCAGAGTTGGCCATACGGCCCCTCGAGCCTGCTCCGCCATTCAATAAGATCATGGCTGATCTTCGGCCTCAACTCCACTTTCCCGTCCGATCTCCATATCCCTTGATTCCCCTAGAGCCCAAAAATCTATCTATCTCAGCCTTGAATATACTCAACGATTCAACGTTCACAGCATTTTAGGGTAGAGAATTCCAAAGATTCACAACCCTCTGAGTGAAGAAATTCCTCCTCAGCTCAGTCTTAAAGGCCGACCCCTGATCCTGAGACGATGCCCCCTAGTTCTAGACTCTCCAGCCAGGGGAAACAATCTCTCAGCAACTATCCTGTCAATCCCCCTCAGAATCTGATATGTTTCAATGAGATCACCTCTCATTCTTCTAAACTCCAGAGAGTATAGGCCCAATCTACTCAGTCTCTCCTCATAGGACAACCCTCTCATCCCAGGGATCAATCTAGTGAGCCTTCGTTGCACTGCCTCTAAGGAAAGTATATCCTTCCTTAGATAAGGAGACCAAAACTGTGCACAGTACTCCAGGTGTGGTCTCACCAAAGCCCCGTACAATTGCAGCAAGACTTCACAGAATCAGAATCACAGAATCCCCACAGTGCAGATAGAGGCCATTTCGGCCCATCGAGCCTGCACCGACACATATCCCACCCTATCCCCGTAACCCCACGTATTTAATCCCCCTAACACTAAGGGTCAATTTATCATAGCCAAATCAACCTAACCCGCACATCTTTGGATTGTGGGAGGAAACCGGAGCACCCGGAGGAAACCCACGCAGACACGGGGAAAATGTGCAAACTCCACACAGACAGTCACCCGAGGCCGGATTCGAACCCGGGTCCCTGGCGCTGTGAGGCAACAGTGCTAACCACTATGCCACCGTGTTGCCCTTCTTTACTCTTATACTCCAACCCCCTTGCAATAAAGGCCAACCTGCCATTTGCCTTCCTAATTGCTTGCTGTACCTGCATGCTAGCTTTCTGTGTTTCCTGTACAAGGACACCTAAATCTCACCATTTAAAAAATATTCTGTTTTCCTATTCTTCCTACCAAAGTGAATAACCTCACATTTCCACACATTATACTCCATCTGCCACCTTATTGCTTACTCACTTAACCTGTCTATATCCCTTTGCAGCCTCTTTGTGTCCTCCTCACATCTTACTTTTCCACCTAGCTTTGTATCGTCAGCAAACCTGGATACATTGCACTCAGTCCCTTCATCTAAGTCATTAATATAGATTGTAAATAGCTGAGGCCCAAGCACTGATCCTTGTGACATCTCACTAGTTGCAGACTGCCAACCTGAAAATGACCCATTTATCCCTACTCTCTGTTTTCTCTCCAGTAACCAATCCTCTATCCATGCTAATACATTACGCCCAACCCCATGAGCCCTTATCTTGCATAGCAACTTTTTATGTGGCACCTTATCAAATGCCTTTTGGAACTCCAAATATAATATCCGTCCCTTCATTGGTACCTGCATCTTTATTGAAATCTCTCCCCATTATTGACATCTGTGCCCCATTAGAGATTTGCTCCCTCACCAGCCCCTGCCTCCTTAAAGACATCTGCCCCCTCACAGACATGTATCCACTTCCCAAAATCTGCCTGCTGTTGCCGGCACAGAGTCAGCTCCATTAATACATTTGTTTCCTTTCCCTGAACCTCTGTTTTCAGCTGGCGTTGCAGGAAATCTGAGCCTGTGGTGTTCCCTCCCCTCCCCTCCACTCGCTCTCCAGCCAAAGAAGGCAAAAGCATACTGTTGGGAGTTCAGGCAATCCCACCGTCCATAGCGAAAGGGTCAATCGGCAATCCCACCCCCCACTCCCCTTCGGAACATGACTGAAGTTCAGGGTCTCACTGTGAGGAATAGCTGGTGCCAAGCTGTGTCTCACTGCTCTGTCATACATCCTGTTTACAGCAATCCAGAGAGTAAGCTTGAAACGAGAAGGATAGTAACAGACTTCAGGAGCACATATACAGTCTGTTGAAATGGGCAGACACATGGCAGATGAAATTTAACACAGAGAAATGTGAAGTGATTCATTTTGGTAGGAAGAATGAGGAGAGGCAATATAAACTAAATGTTACAATTTTAAAGGGGCGGCAGGAACAGAGAGACCTGGGGGTGTATGTACACAAATCATTGAAGGTGGCAGGACAAGTCGAGAAGGCCGTTAAAAAAGCATATGGGATCCTTGGCTTTATAAATAGAGGAATAGAGTAAAAAAGTAAGGAAGTTATGCTAAACCTTTATAAAACACTGGTTAGGCCTCTGCTGGAGTATTGTGTTCAATTCTGGGCACCGCACTTTATGAAGGAGGTGAAGGCCTTAGCGAGGGTGCAGAAGAGATTTACTAGAATGATTCCAGGAATGAGGGTTTTCAGTTATGTGGAGAGACTGGAGAAGCTGGGATTGTTCTCCTTAGAGCAGAGAAAGTTGAGAGGAGATTTGATAGAGGTGTTCAAAATCATGAACGGTTTTGATAGAGTAAATAAGGAGAGACTGTTTCCAGTGGCAGAAGGGTCGGTAACCAGAGGACACAGATTTAAGGTGATTGGCAAAAGAACCAGAGGCGACATGAGGAAACGCAGCGAGTTGTTATGATCTGGAATGCGCTGCCTGAAAGGGCGGTGGAAGCAGATTCAATAATAACTTTCAAAAGAGAATTGGATAAATACTTGAAGGGAAAAAAATTACAGGGCTATGGGGAAAGAGCAGAGGGAATGGGACTAATTGGCGAGCTCTACCAAAGAGCCGGCACAGGCACAATGGGCTGAATGGCCTCCTTCTGTGCTGTATCATTCTATGATCCTATGAACACTCAGCCACACAGTGTAACAACTACACTAGCTGCATTGAATGCACATCTACCATCGAGGCACTGATAAAAACACTCCTCCATCAGTGTTTAAAATCAGTTTGGTTTAAGTTTAAGATGATTAAAGGATTTGATAGGAAATAGTTTCTCTCTATCTATCCAGTGGTTGGGCATCCAGACCAAAGTGACAATCTTAAAATTAGAACTGAATGGCCTCCTCCTGTTCCTTTGTTCCTTCCTTACAGGTGCAGCATCATTAACAGGAAATTGGCAAATAAACAGAATAGAACAACAAATTCTGGAAATCTGAAAAAACAAAAGAACACTGGAAACATTCAGTGGGTCTATCGGCCTCTGAGAAAAGACATTGGCACCGATTTTAACTCCAGGTGGATTACCCGATCAGGCCCGAGTAGAAATTACAGTCGGGTCACTGGGCCGCAACATGCATATATAAAGAAGGAGCCGGGCACGTGTCCTTCAGGAGAGCAAGTTAAAATTGCAGACGTTGCAATCATGGTGGCTTTCGGACAGGTAAGAGCCGGGGCAATTTTAACTGCCCACCCGCCAGGTTTCTGCTGAGCGAGTAGGGTTAAAATTGGCCCCAATGTTTCAAGATTAGACCCTTTATCAAACAAAACACCCCTTATTCCAATGAAGGGTCTACACTCCAAATTTGAACCTAACTTTCTCTTTACCGATACTGGTGGGCACTGCAGTGTATTTCCAGTATTTTCTGTACTTATGCCAAGTAGATGTTGTTTTGGTTCTCTCAGTGACTTCCCTCCCCCTCCCCCTCCAACCTCACTGTGGCCCAAACCCCTGAGAGGTACAGTACTTACCAGGGCCGCATTTGTAGCAACACTTGTCAGCCTTGAAGTACTGGGTCTCGATGTCACAGTCGCTGGGGATGGCACATAGGTAAAGCTGAAAATCAAACACAGACACGCAATGCTCAGAACAATGCTAGCCTTCTCCACACAGTCCCTTCTTAATGAGAATCAGCCTCCTTCAACTCATTGGCCGGAATTTTCCAGGGTGTCAGCAGGCAAGATCGGTGACGGGGTGGGAAAGTGTTTTTTTTTTGACAGCGGGTTGGGAAAGCCTGTTAAGGGTCTGTTAAGTATATTATAGTGAGTTTAATTGGGTCGCCCGCTGCTGCCTGTCGGGTCTGCTCAGCGCTGACAGACCCGCCGCAACGCATCTTTCCCAATGTCAGGTCTGTCAGCGCTGAGCAGACCCGGCGGGCAACCCACTGTACTTAAACTGTACTTAACAGACCCTTAACAGGCTTTTTTACCTTACTTTTTAACTTTAACTTCATGGCCACAGGAACCACTCTTCTCGGGAACCACGTCTGTCAACCTGAGGCAGGAGTTCAGTGTCCATTGCTCCAGCTGATTACTTGACAGCTTCAAATGTACATTAAAAGCTCCACCTGACAGAGATCACTTTCTTCAGCCACAAGCTGTTCTTCACTGCATTTCCACAACAGATTCAGCATGCTGCAAGTATTTCCACAAGTCTCCATCCAGTCTCCCATCATTACCTCTCTCACCATTGACAGATTGCTTCTATCATCTGTACTTCACCTGCCATCTATTCCATCAGCTTGGGTGCTGTTTATACTGTCTCAGCTTGGTCCTCAGAATCAGACCACGATGAGCCCCAACACCAGTAGCACCAGGCACACCAGCAGCACCAACAACACCAACCTTCTCCGCAATCATCTGATGCTGCACAGGACAGAGGGGATCAGCACCTGAGCACATTGCTGCCCGGGAGGCCAGGGATGGCCTCACCATGGCCAGATTTACTTCACTTTACGCTGTACTCCCTGGCTGCTGTCGGAGGTGCTTTCTTGTTCTTTTTTGTTTCATTGCTTTAAACGTCAGATTACACACACGCTCAGTTGTAGTAATGCAGGATCAGGTCTTTATTGAAACCTCATACTATCCACAACCAGTGTGAGTGCACAAGTCTTTTCATACTACACCAAACCAGTGTGAGCGAGCTGCTGAGACACGCATTTCACAAAACCAGTGTGAGCGAGCTGCTGAGACACGCACTATCCACGACTCCAGTGTGAGCTGCTAAACTGTGTTCCCTGACATTTCTTATACTAATTTTCACCTTTGATCACTACATTCCATGCATACTATCAATAAATCCTGGTTTATCAAAGGTACATACAAATGCGAGCAGAATAAAAACATAAACTAAACAACTAGGCTCTCAACTCTTCTAATTGCTGCAATAAAACTCTTGCCATCCATTTTATTACTATAACACACAGGTGATCAAGTTGGCACTTTCGGATATGGCTGAATGACTCTCACACCTTCTACTATCTTCTTTCCTGTGAGGATATCCTTTACAGCCCAGGCTCAGCACAAAGCTGTTTGAACTTTGAACCCAGCGTGTGCTAGTCTCACAGACTGCACAGAAAGAACAGCGAGGTATTCCAAGATATTCATCGTTCCTCGAACTACTGCTCTCGCCGCATCTTGAGATCCACGCTCAACGCCATGCGGCGCCACATGAACACTCTCGACATCTCTCTTCAGCAGCACCGACGCACTCTATCTCAAAGCTGTCCGGGTCCACAGTTCCATTTCATCCTTAGACTCATCCGACGCTTCAACAAAAAACTTTTCTTCTTCCTTTCCGATGTCAAGGATCGCAAGCTTCAACAACTCTTGGACACTAAAGCCCCTCCGGAACCTTCTTCCCCTTCACTTTCCTCTGACCCCCCTTCTCCCAATCTCACCCCCTGCCGCGTTTTCACTATCCCCTCTGACCTTCCCCTCTCTGACTCCGAACGATCAGTCCTCAGCAAAGGCCTGAGCTTCATCCCCTTACACCCCCATCTCAATAAATTTCGAGCTCGGCACGATGCTGAGCTCTTTTTCCGCCGCCTCCGTCTCCGTGCCCACTTCTCTGGCCAGGAGTCTTCCCCCCGCACGGCTGACCCTTTCTCCCGCTTTCAGAATTCTCGTTCCACCTGGACCCCTCCCTCTGGCCTCTTACCCTCTCTTGATCTTTTCATTGCTAACTGCCGCCGTGACATCGGCCAGCTCAATTTCTCTGCTCCCCTCACTCACTCCAACCTACCTCCCTCTGAACTTGCAGCACTCCATTCTCTCCGATCCAACCCTGACATTGTCATTAAACCTGCTGACAAGGGTGGCGCTGTTGTTGTTTGGCGAACCGACCTCTACCTAGCGGAAGTTGAACGCCAACTCTCTGACACCTCCTCCTACCTCCACCTGGACCATGACCCCACTACCGAACATCAAGCCACCGTGTCCAAGACTGTCACTGACCTCATCTCCTCTGGAGATCTTCCCCCCACGGCCGCCAACCTCATAGTTCCCCAACCCCGCACAGCCCGCTTCTACCTCCTTCCCAAGATCCACAAACAGGACTGCCCCGGTAGACCCATCGTTTCAGCCTGTTCTTGCCCCACGGAACTTATCTCTTCCTATCTCGACTCTATTTTTTCTCCCCTTGTCCAGTCTCTTCCCACCTACATCCGCGACTCTTCCGATGCCCTCCGCCATTTTAACAGTTTCCAGTTTCCCGGCCCCAACCGTCTCCTCTTCACTATGGACGTACAATCCCTCTACACCTCCATTCCCCACCAGGATGGCCTGAGGGCGCTCCGCTTCTTCCTTGAACAGAGGCCCAACCAGTCCCCATCCACCACCACCCTCCTCCGCCTGGCTGAACTTGTTCTCACATTGAACAACTTCTCCTTTGACTCTACCCATTTCCTCCAAATTAAAGGTGTTGCTATGGGTACCCGCATGGGTCCTAGCTATGCCTGCCTTTTCGTGGGATATGTGGAACACTCTTTGTTCCAGTCCTACTCGGGTCCCCTCCCTCACCTCTTTTTCCGGTACATTGATGACTGTATTGGTGCCGTCTCCTGCTCTCGCCCTGAACTAGAACATTTCATTCACTATGCTTCCAATTTCCACCCTTCCCTCATCTTCACATGGTCCATCTCCGACTCTTCCCTTCCCTTCCTCGACTTCTCTATCTCCATCTCTGGGGATAGGTTATTGACTAACATTCACTACAAGCCCACCGACTCCCACAGCTACCTGGACTACACTTCCTCCCACCCCGCCTCCTGTAAGGACTCTATTCCATTCTCCCAGTTTCTCCGTCTCCGCCGCATCTGCTCTGATGATGCCACCTTCCATACCAGTGCTTCCGACATGTCTTCCTTTTTCCTCAACCGAGGATTCCCCTCTACCGTGGTCGACACGGCCCTCGACCGTGTCCGTTCTATCTCCCGCACATCTGCCCTCACCCCTGCCCCTCCCTCCCGGAACCACGATAGGGTTCCCCTTGTCCTCACCTTTCACCCCACCAGCCTCCACATTCAACGGATCATCCTCCGCCATTTCCGCCACCTCCAGCGTGATCCCACCACCAAACACATCTTCCCCTCACCTCCCCTTTCAGCATTCCGTAGGGACCGCTCCCTCCGCGACACCCTAGTCCACTCCTCTACCACCCCCAGCACCCCTTCCCCTTCGCCCGGCACCTTCCCGTGCACGCGCAGGAGATGCAACACGTGCCCTTATACCTCCCCTCTTCCCACTGTCCAGGGCCCCAAACACCCCTTCCAGGTGAAACAGCGATTTACTTGTACTTCCTGCAATTTAGTATACTGTATTCGCTGCTCACGATGTGGACTCCTCTACATTGGGGAGACCAAACGCAGATTGGGTGACCGCTTTGCGGAACACCTCCGTTCAGTCCGTAAGGGGGACCCCGAGCTCCCGGTGGCCTGTCACTTTAATTCACCGCTTCACTCCCACTCTGACCTCACCGTCCTCGGCCTATTACACTGTTCCACGGAAGCTCAGCGTAAGCTCGAGGAACAGCACCTCATCTTTCGTTTAGGCACGCTACAGCCCTCTGGACTCAATATCGAGTTCAACAATTTTAGATCATAACCTCAGCTCCAATCACATTTATATTTTATTTTATCCACCCTTTTATTTGTCCCCCCCCACCTTTTTTTTCTCCTCCTAGAAGCTGGCAGCTGTCCTTCATTCTGCCAGTGGATTTCACACTTCATTCAGCCTTAATCTGTCACATTAACACCACCTCTAGCCTTGCATATCTCTTAATGTCTCTATGTCTCTTCATCTCCCCATTTGTTCCTTTATCCCCTCCCCCTTTTCCCAGCTTTACCCTGGCCTTAAATCTATTTGATTTCCGGCTCTTCCCAGTTCTGATGAAAGGTCATCGACCTGAAACGTTAACTCTCTTTCTCTCTCCACGGATGCTGCCTGGCCTGCTGAGTTTTTCCAGCGTTTTCTGTTGTTATTTAAGAACAGCGAGGTATTCGGGTAATACGGACTTTCACTCCCACAGCTGCCACATGATGCGCCAGGTTGGCACCACCCCACACCAACACCATAAAGCATCCTTATAATGACCAAGCCATTCCTTTCACACTCACCACCATTGCGGGGGGTACCGTTATGTCTCACCATTCACTGCAACTCACTAAGCCAAAGGTGCACACAAATCTGTCCAAGAACGTAAAGTGTTGCAAATAAAGATTTCAATGTTTGACACCACATTAATAGAAACTTTACATGAACATTGGATAAAACACCCAAGTGGCTAACCGTGTGTGTTGTTGGTTAGTATGATTGCACTAGGATGAGGGTGAGTGTGAGGGGTGGCTAGTGAGATGGGGAAATGCTAATGTAGATAGAGAGGGATGGGTGGAGGTACAAGGTAAGTTGGTGTGAGTAAGGATGTGCAGGAGTAGGATAGGGAAGGCAGAGTGATGGGGATGTGATGAGAGGCACAGCAGGATGAGGTTGAGTGTGGCTTTGTACTAACGTTTTGTCATCTACTGAGATCATTGAAACGTTTGTGCCATTGCACCCAGGTCCTCCTGACCACATCTCTGCTTGTGCCCTCCTGTGCAATGTGCAACCAGGCTGTTTTGGTGTCCTGAGGAGGTCTCTTCCGCCCATCGGAAGGAAAATGAACCATCCGTGGCTAACTAAGGGAGTTAAGGAGGGTATCAAATTGAAAGAAAAGGCATACAATGTTGTGAAGATTAGTGGTAGGCCAGAAGATTGGGAAATTTTTAGAAACCTGCAAACGATGACTAAAAAAATAATAAAGAGGGAGAAAATAGATTATGAGAGTAAACTAGCAAGAAATATAAAAACAAACAGTAAAAACTTCTACAAGTATATAAAAAGGAAGAGAGTAGCTAAAGTAAATGTTGGTCCATAAGAGGATGGGACTGGGGGATTAATAATGGGAAACAAGGAAATGGCAGACTTTAAACAAATATTTTGTATCTGTCTTCACGGTAGAAGACACTAAAAGCATCCCAATAATAGTGGAAAATCAAGGGGCAAAAGGGAGGGAGGAACTTAAAACAATCACTATCACTAGAGAAAAAGTACTAGGCAAACTAATGGGACTAAAGGCTGACAAGTCCCCTGGACCCGATGGCCTGCATCCTAGGGTCTTAAAAGAAGTGGCTGCAGAGATAGTGGATGCATTGGTTGTAATCTTCCAAAGTTTCCTAGATTCTGGAAAGGTCCCAGCGGATTGGAAAACCGCAAATGTAACGCCCTTTTCAAGAAAGGAAGGAGACAGAAAGCAGGAAACTATAGGCCAATTAGCCTAACATCTATCATTGGGAAAATGCTGGAGTCCATCATTAAGGAAGTGATAGCAAGACATTTAGAAAATCATAATATAGTCAAGCAGAGTCAGCATGGCTTTATGAAAGGAAAATCATTAGAGTTCTTTGAGGATGTAACGAGCAGGGTGTTTAAAGGGGAACCAGTAGATGTAATGTATTTGGATTTCCAAAAGGCATTCGACAAGGTGCCACATAAAAGGTTACTGCACAAGATACGTGCTCACGGTGTTGGGGGTAATATATTAGCATGGACAGAGGATTGGCTAACTAACAGGAAACAGAGAGTCGGGATAAATGGGTCATTTTCAAGTTGGCAAATTGTAACTAGTGGGGTGCCACAGGGATCAGTGCTGGGGCCTCAACTATTTACAATCTATATTAATGACTTGGATGAAGGGACCGAGTGTACTGTAGCCAAATTTGCTGACGATACAAAGATAGGTGGGAAAGCAAGTTGTGAGGAGGACACAAAGGGCTTGATTTTGCCAGTGTGGGCGGGCTGGGGCGTGTCAGGTGGGATTCGTGTCAGGACCCCGATTCCTAAGTGAAGTGTTGAAAAATTGCGATTTTCCCCTAATTGGGCAATTGATTTCCTGCGTGTGGGAACCACTGGCCCAATGAGTCTTTTCATACAGAAAGTCGCCTCCGATGACGTCATCAATGCTGTTGGATTTAAGGCCTGCAAGCAGCCTTGATTCTTCTGGAGACTGAAAACGCTTTGGACATTGTATGAAGGACTTCATTTACCGACCATGTCCACCAGCAAGCAAAAGTGTGCACCTCGCTTTGATGAGCCCTCCATCCAAGCTCTGGTGCAGGGAGCAAGATCTAATAAGGAGGTGCTCTTCCCTTCCTCAGGGGGAAAAAAGCCACCACAACAGACTAAAGCTGTGTGGCTGCAAGTGGCCCAGGAGGTCAATGCCATCTCTATGTGCCGCAGAACCTGGCTGCAGTGCAGGAATAGGTTTCATGACCTTCTCCGCACAGGAAAAGTGAGTATGACTTGCCCATCACCCTCAATCTGATCTCCATCGCCTCTCCTCACCAGCACTCAGCTTTGCCAACCTCTTCCTCCACATCCCACTTGACACTGACATCCCTGCACCCTTACCCATTCCCTCTCTCTCTATGGTCACATTCACTTAACTATTCGACCATGTAGCCCTCACACTCCCTATCACTATGACGCAATGACAACAATTTACAACACACAGGGAGGGCCCTTTGTCTCCTTCTAAGCATCTATGCTATGGATTCGTTACACTCAATCCTTCATTCTCACTCAAACTCCACTTGTGTGCCTCATTGCAGGAAAAGAGAGCCCACAATAAGAGGGAAAGAGCGAGGACAGGAGGAGGGCCACCCTCAGTAGCCCAGCTCACCACCTCGGAGGAGGCAGCCCTGGAAATTGCCAGGATCGAGGAGGATTCCCAAGTGGGAGACGGACAGGCGTGCGCATCACAGCAAGCTGGTGACAGAATAGTTTGTCATCTCTCTCATTGACATTGCATGAGTGACTGATAATGATTCTGATGCTCTAACAGATTGACTTATGATCATCTGCACAATTCAATGTGTATGCAACCTTTACCTCACATCTCTAACTCTTTTCTTTACTCCCCCACAGGACCATCGAAAGCCCCCGTCCCCACTGTCCAGGAGGAAGAGCCTGAGCTTCCAGACTCCTCAAAGGAAGCTGCAACTTCTGAGGGCGCAGCGTCAGCAGAATTAAGCGCACCCAGCACCAGCGCAGACACTCACACCTCAGTGGGACCTTCGCGAGATAGAGTAGAGTTGTCACTTGGTGTATCACAGCTCACAAGTGAGCATCAGCAGATGGTGGAGACAGGGACAGCAGTGGAGAGTCCTCGTCGCAGTGGAGAGGACGCTCCCAGCTCGGCTCCGCTGCATGTCAACCCTGTGCCTCCGGGTCCATCCAGAAGGAGAGCGGTGCTGGAACTCCAGGAAGAGGTGCAGGAGTCTCTGGCAGGTTTTGTCTCCAGGGTCGCTGCGAGTGTGGAGCGAATGGAGGAGTCCATCGCTAACATGAGCAGAGCCTTTGTGGAGGCGTTGGCGCATGAACGCATCACCACGCAAAGGATGGCAACCTCCTTGGAAAGGATGGCTACCTCCAAGGTAAGGCTGGCTACCGTAGAGGAGAGGATGGCTACCGTAGAGGAGAGGATGGCTACGTCCATGGAGGAGCTTAGTCGCCAGGGTATGGAAAACATGGTAATTGTTCAGAATAGACTGACATCTCTTGAGGAGTGATGGTCAGCTATTGAGCAAACAAACCAGACCTTCATGCAAGTCCTCTGGAGTAGGACTTCCAGTGCAGAAACGGGTCCTCATGCACCCCCTGCAGTGCAGCAAGGTGCTGTCCAGCCACTTGTTAGCTCTGAAGTGGGGCTGACCCATGAGAGGGATGTTGGTGGCATACAACAAGGAAGTGGGGGCTCCTCTCCAAGCGCTCACACGACCATGCCAGTCCAGAGCCCTCGGTCAGAGCCCCACCAGAGTCCTCACCCAACTGAGATTGGCGTCTCAGCCCCTGCACAGCCGCAGGAGCAGCAGACTGTTGCCGAGCCCTCACAGGTTCGCAACCCGAGCGGACGCCCGCCAAAGGTGTCGAGACAGGAGCAGCAAGAAAGTGAGCAAGGGGCCTCTACATCTGCTGAAGCCACAGGGGAAACACCACGTAGGAGCACGCGTAAGAGGAAGATAATGCACAAGTAGTCACAAGGGTAGTCACTTGGGTGTAATGTTGTGTTTAATTTTGAAAAGCCATCAGTTGCTTATTGTCATAAAAAATTCTGATGGCAAACTGTTGCAGTTGTGGCGTGTGTCATTTCGCTAATGGGACTTCCACATTGAGGGCTTAGGGTGACTTGCAATTGTCAGTATGGTGGTCAGAGTGATAGGAATCCGCAGGTTCTTGGCCATTGTCGATGGTCTGATAAGAAGGTGCGAGGCAAAAGTGTTTGATTGTGCAGGCTAAGCAAATCTGGCCAAGAGGAGTGCGTCCCTTGCATCCCGGTAGCAATGTGGTCGCGCGCTGGCGCCTTCTGGCCTGTGCAGCTTCAGGTGGCTGAGCAGCAGCTTGGCGCTCCTGTTGTTGCTGCTGCTCTTGGTGGTGCTGTTGTTCATGGTTCTGCTGCTGCCACGGCTGGTCTTCGTCCGAATCTGATGTCCAGGAGGAAAGGAAATAAATGGTTCCCATGCTTCTGGTATATGCCTCAGTTGAGGAAGCGCTCAGTCAATGTGGCGAAAGGGGTTTCCCAGGAGGTCACACTGGAGATGGGTGTCAGGCTCCAAACTTCCACAACAATAGGTATGCCTGCTAAAAGTTCCCCCAGACCTGAGACAACAAAGTTCTGCCACCTGCAAATGATGATTGCTGAAAACTCCTTTTTAATGGTGGAGCTGCAGCTGTTAGTAAGCAGTCCACTTGTGAGGCCGCCAGGATTCACTGGCGTGTTCCAGAGGAGACGTGCAGGACATGGGAAAAGTGGTAAATTCAGAAAGGCCTCTCAAAATGGGATTATAGAGGCACTTAACTGGTTGTTAAGGGCCTTAAAGGCTTATCCCACCTCTTGGAGGTGGGATGGAAACGGGGTCAGAAAACACGCATTTTGGGAAAATTGCTCGGAGGCGGGATCGGGCCCACCCGCCATTTTTTGCGATTTTACCACCTCACACGCCTCCAATCCCGCCTCCTCGGGCCTGGCAAAATCGAGCCCAAAGAGTCTGCAAAGGGATATAGATAGGTTAAGTGAGTGGGTAAAATTTGACAGATGGAGTATAATGTGGGAAAATGTGAGGTTATCCACTTTGGTTGGAAGAATAGAAAAGCAAAATATTATTTAAATGGAGACTACAGAATGCTGTGGTACAGAGGGATCTGGGTGTCCTCGTACATGAAACACAAAAAGTTAGCATGCAGGTACAGCAAGTAATTAGGAAGGCAAATGGAATGTTGGCCTTTATTGCAAGGGAGATGGAGTATAAAAGTAGGGAAGTCTTGCTACAACTGTACAGGGCGTTGGTGAGACCGCACCTGGAGTACTGCATACAGTTTTGGTCACCTTATTTAAGGAGGGATATACTTTCATTGGAGGCGTTCAGAGAAGGTTCACTAGGTTGATTCCTGGGATGAAGGGGTTGTCTTATAAGGAAAGGTTGAGCAGGTTGGGCCTATACTCATTGGAGTTTAGAAGAATGAGAGGTGATTTTATTGAAACATATAAGATTCTGAGGGGGCTTGACAGGGTAGAAGCTGAGAGGATGTTTCCCCTCATGGGGGAATCTAGAACTAGGGGTTATAGTTTCAGAATAAGGGGTCACCCATTTAAGACGGAGATGAGGAGGAATTTCTTCTCTCAGAGGGTCGTGAATCTTTGGAATTCTCTACTCCAGAGAGCTGTGGAGGCTGAGTCATTGAATATATTCAAGGCTGAGATAGACAGATTTTTGAACTACAGGGGAGTCAAGGGTTATGGGGAACAGGCAGAAAAGTGAAGTTGAAGCCAAGATCAGATCAGCCATGATCTTATTGAATGGCGGAGCAGGCTCGAGGGGCCAAATGGCCTACTCCTGCTCCTATTTCTTATGTTCTCCCTGCGTGCTGTGACTCCCTCCATAAGCATATGGAGGGAGTCATGGGAGAACCTGGGTGCAGCCCTCTGCCTCTGTGCAGTCATTGTCAGTGTTTGCAGCACTTCAATGCTGTAGAACACGGACAGCACAAATGTCAAAAGAAAGTTGGCCATGGTCCCTTTAAGGAAACCGGCTGAGGATGCAACATGAATGACGTCACCAGACCCGCTTCCTCTAATTGGACCAGGAAATGCACTGGGCGGACTTAACAAACCCTATCAACGTAAATTCATTTTGGACAGCGGGATGGAGCCAGCAGCGGGGCCGCGACCCGCCACCAACATCGCCCGCCCCGGACCCGCCAAGGTAAGCAAAATCCTGGCCATTGCCTCTGCTGAAAGCCAATCCATTCACAAAGACCAACTGAAGTACAACTACCCCCTCTTTCAAAACTATGCAGAAGTTGTATAAAATCATAAAATGATACAGCACAGAAGGAGGCCATTCAGCCCATCGTGCTTGTGCTGGCTCTTTGAAAGAGCTCTCCAATTAGTCCCACTCCCCTGCAAATTTCTCCTTTTCAAGTATATATCCAATCCCCTTTTGAAAGTTACTACTGCGTAGTGTTACATAGTATTTACAGCACAGAAACAGGCCATTCGGCCCAACAGGTCTATGCCAGATAACAACAGAAAACGCTGGAAAAACTCAGCAGGCCAGGCAGCATCCGTGGAGAGAGAAACAGAGTTAACGTTTCAGGTCGAAGACCTTTCGTCAGAACTGGAAATAGCAGGAAATGAAATAGATTTAAGGCAAGGATAAAGCTGGGAAAAGGGGGAGGGGATGAAAGAACCAGTGTTTATGCTCCACACGAGCCTCCTCCCACCCATCTTCATCTAACCCCATCAACATGTCCTTCTATTTATTTCTCCCTCATGTGTTTATTCAGCTCCCGGTTAAATGCATCTATGTTATTCACCTCAACTACTCCCTGTGGTAGCGAGTTCCACATTCTCATCACTCTCTGGCTAAAGAAGTTTCTCCTCAATTCCCTATTGGATTTATTAGTGACTGTCTCATATTTATGGCCCCAAGTTCTGGTCTCCCCCACAAGTGGAAACATCTTCTCTACGTCTACCCTATTAAACCCTTTCATAATCTTAAAGACCTCTCTCGGGTCACCCCTCAGCCTTCTCTTTCCTGGAGAAAAGAGCCCCAGCCTGTTCAGTCTTTCCTGATAGGTATAGCCTCTCAGTTCTGGTATCATTCTAGTAAATCTTTTTTGCACCTTCCTCAGTGCCTCAACATCCTTTTTATGATATGGAGACCACAACTGTGCACAGTACTCCAAGTGTGGTCTAACCAAGGTTCTATAAAAGTTTAACATAACTTCTCTGCTTTTCAATTCTGTCCCTCTAGAAATGAACCCCAGTGCTGTGTTTGCCTTTTTTATGGCCTGAAAAGCATTTTTTTTTTAAAAAGGTGAGAGACTTGTAAATGTTGGTATGCAGAGGGACCTGGGTGTCCTTGTACACGAATCACAGAAAGTTAACATGCAGGTACAGCAAGCAATTAGGAAGGCAAATGGTATGTTAGCCTTAATTGCAAGGGGGTTGGAGTATAAGAGTAAAGAAGTCTTGCTGCAATTATACAGGGCTTTGGTGAGACCACACCTGGAGTACTGTGCACAGTTTTGGTCTCCTTACCTAAGGAAGGATATACTTGCCTTGGAGAGGGTGCAACAAAGGTTGATTCCTGGATGAGAGGGCTGTCCTATGAGGAGAGATTGAGTAGAATGGACCTATATTCTCTGGAGTTTAGAAGAATGAGGGATGACCTCAGTGAAATGTATAAAATTCTTAGAGGGCATGACAGGGTAGGTGCTGAGAGGCAGTTTCCCCTGGCTGGAGAGTCTAGAAAACTAGGGGTCATAGTCTAAGGATATGGGGTCGGCCATTTAAGACTGAGTTGAGGAGAAATTTCTTCACTCAGAGTGTTGTGAATCTTTGGAATTCTCTACCAAGAGGGTTGTGGATGCTCAGTCGTTGAGTATATTCAAGACTGAGATCGATAGATTTTGGGGCACTAAGGAATTCAAGGGATATGGGGATAGGGTGGGAAAGTGGAGTTGATGCAAAAGTTCAACCATGATTTTATTGAATGGTGGAGCAGTCTCGAGGGGCCAAATGGCCTACTCCTGCTCCCACTTCTTATGTTCTTATGTTCTTATTAACCTGCGTTGGTACTTTGTGATTTTTGTATCTGTCCCCCCAAATCCCTCTGTTCCTGTACCTTATTTGGACACTTATTTTCCAAGCAGTATGTGGCCTCCTTATTCTTCCTAGCAAAATGTACCACCTCACATTTATCTATATAGAAGTTCATTTGCCAATTACACGTCCATTTTTGAAAGCTTATTAATGGCCCAAAATTTGTGGTCGGATGCCTCTGTAAAAAATCTACGAATTTATCTGGTGGTCCGGGAGGTACGGAGACTTGTGCTCCTGGGCCTCTCCGGGTCCGCGCGGGCAGAGGCCCACGTATCCCAGGGGCGCAGGCGGTTCGCAAGCGCCCCTGGGATCACGTGGGCCGGCACAACCAATAAAAGAAAGGAATCCCCATTCATACTTCTGCGAGTTCCGCACGTACGGAATCCCCATAAGTATGAATGGGGATCACTTAAAAAATACACCAACACATGAAATAAATAAAAAAGTACATATTTAAAATCAATTAAAATGCCATTTAATTAAATATTTTAAACAAAAATTTTAATTTTTTGGAAAAAAAAGTCTATGTTTTAACAGGGCTAAAAATAAACTTACCTTATTGGACAGGGTTTAAAGGTATAAATGAGCGATAAAATGTTATTTTTCTATTTTTTTAATTCTTATGCTGGTAAAAGCTTTTATCAGACGTAAGAATTTCCCGGGCATTCAGCGGGCGGAAGTTGGGCAAATAGCGCAACTCTCCACCCGCGGAGTCCCTTTTCCTGGGGATGCAGATCATCTGCCAAGATTGCAAGTTCCGGGTTTTCGCGCATGCGCTTCGCATGCCTAAACCCGGAACTTGCGCGGCCCCTACACACCTCGTACGCACCCATAAGGGTCGCAAAATACGGCCCATTGTCTTCCTGTATTTTGTCACAGTCCTCCTCTGTATTAACTACACCCCCCAATTAGGTCATCCACAAATTTTGAAATTGTATTTCCGATTTCCGAGTCCAGATCATTTATGTAAATTGTGAAGAACAGTGGTCCCAGCACCGATCCCTGTGGAACATCACTTCCCACCTTTTCCCAGTCTGAGTAACTACCTTTAACCCCATCTCTCTTGTTTCTGTTTTGTAGCCAGCTTGCTATCCATTCTGCTACCTGTCCCCTGACTCCACATGCTCTGACCTTAGTAATCATCTGCATCCCCGGGAAAAGGGACTCCGCGGGTGGAGAGTTGCGCTATTTGCCCAACTTCCGCCCGCTGAATGCCCGGGAAATTCCTACGCCGGGTAAAAGCAGGCAGAAGGCCGATGTAGTAGATGAAAAGAAACAGGCCAACCTAATGGTGGCACACACAGTGCATTGTGGGGTTGTGGCTGATTGACACTAGTACAACAACAACTTGAATTTATATAGCGCCTTTAACGTAGTAAAACAGCCCAAGGCGCTACACAGGAGCGATTATCAAACAAAATTTGACACCGAGCCATATAAGGAGATATTAGGACAGAAAGAGGTAGGTTTTTAAAGAGGAGAGAGCAGTAGAGAGGCACAAAACTGCTGTGAATCAACTACATTTCTTACTAGTTTTTGGATTCTGGGAGAGAAAATGATTTGGTCGTCAGCATCAGAATATGGCAGAAAGATGATTGACCCATTCAATGAACCAGTTGTTTGAATTTGTTCACAAGAAAATGGGCGCCAATAAACCCCCAGAAACTAGGCTCGCAGCTAATCTCTCATTCATGTTTGTGGCAAACATTTACCAATAGGAAAGTAGAGGTAGCACTCTCGCCTCTGAGTCAGAAGGTTGTGGGTTCAAGTCCCACTCCAGAGACTTGAGCACAAAATCCAGGCTGGCACTCCAGTGCAGTGCTGAGGGAGTGCTACACTGTCAGAGGTGCCGTCTTTCAGATGAGACGTTAAACTGAGGTCCCCGCCTGCTCTCTCAGGTGGACATAAAAGATGCCATGGCATTATTTGGAGAAGAGCAGGGGAGTTCTCCCCGGTGTCCTGGACGATATTTATCCCTCAATCAACATCACTAAAGCAGATTATCTGGTCATTATCACACTGCTGTTTGAGGGATCTTGCTGTGCACAAATCGGCTGCTGCGTTTCCTATATTACAACAGTGACTACACTTCAAAAATACTTCGTTGGCTGTAAAGCACTTTGGGACATCCTGTGGTCGTATAAATGCAAGTCTTTCTTTCTTTCTAGAAGGTCAAAATTCATGAAAAAAATGCAATAACGAGCATCTGTCGAGGGATCAGAAGTCCACATTTCGAGTACGGGACCCTTCCTCAGAACTGGATGATATTACAGATGGACAGAATTTAAAAAAAGAACAGAACAAGGGGAAAGGGAAGAAACACATGACAACCACACATACACACAGAGGAAAGGAAGTAGAATGAACTGGAAAGTTCTTAGCTGAAGAACAGGAAATGGTTACAGGTGATCTGTGCATGAAACAAAGGGAGGGATAATGGGAGAAATAAAAGACACGTACAAGACGCAGAGGGGGTCATTTTGACTTTGTGCGATAGTATAAAACGGGTGACAGCGAGTTGGCAGCCTGTTTTATATCGCTCCCAATTTTTATTTCCCATGATGCGGAGATGCCGGTGTTGGACTGGGGTGGACAAAAGTGAGAAGTCGCACAACACCAGGTTATAGTCCAACAGTTTTATTTGAAATCACAAGCTTTCGGAGCGGCTGCTCCTTTCTTCACTTATTTCTTCACGTATTTCTTCACTTCACCTGACGAAGGGGCAGCAGCTCCGAAAGCTTGTGATTTCAAATAAAACTGTTGGACTATAACCTGGTGTTGTGCGACTTCTCAATTTTTATTTCCATTGAAGTCAGTGAAATTGGGGAGAGATGTAAATCGGGCTGCCAACCCGCTTTACACTATTGCACCAAGTCAAAGTTGCCCCAGAGAGTGAGAACAACTAAAGGTGAATCAGTCAGTAGAATGGGAAGAGTGAAAAACTGGCAAAGCAGAGCAGGCTCCAGTGGCCCAGGAGCCTGGTGGAAGAATACAGCAGGGCGTTAGAGAGGGTGCAGACCACCCAGCCAGCACAATGTTCTGATGAGGTGGGGGGGGTCCTCACCCCAAGCACCGACAGCAAGATGGGATTTGTCATAACCCCATGCACAGCGATTCAGCCAGTCAGAAGACAGCTGGAATAATGCTGGCAAATAGCTTCGCACACATGGAAGCTGAGCTTCAAAGGGATCTTCGAATTCTGAACCGGGAACCTTTAATTATGCTGCAAACACAAATTTAAAAAAGACCTACATTTATATAGCACCTTTCACGACCTCATGACATCCCAAAGCGTTTACAGACTTTTGAGGTGTAGTCACTGTTGTAGTGCAGAAAACACAGCAGCCAATTTGCACCTAGCAAGATCCCACAAACTGCAATGTGATAATGTCCAGCTAATCTACTAAATGTTGGCCAGTACACTGGGAGAACACCCCTGCTCTTCTTTGAAATATTGCCGTGGGATCTTTTACATCCACCTGTGAGGGCAAACGGGGCCTCTATTTAATGTCTCATCTGAAAGACGGCTCCTCAGACAGTGCAGCACTCCCTCAGTACTGGACTGGAGTGTCTGCCTGGATTATGCGCTCAAGTGTTTGGAGTGGGGTGAACCCAGTACCTTCTGGCTCAGAGGCGAGAGTGCTACCCACTGAGCCACAGTTGACACTGCAAAACAAGCTCCCCAAAGGCTTACTGTAAAAAGGCACAAGCTAACGTAATAGCACATCATGCAGGCCAGCAGGTCCCAGGTTTAATTTCCTGTCTGCACTAAATTAGCTGATCTCATCAGGAATTAATGCTCCCGAGTCTAACACAGGAAAAGCCTCGCAGGAAATGCAGGAGGCGCTGCTGGAAACGGCTTGTGTAAAGACTCCAGGTGAGGGCGGGAAGAGGCTCAGCTGTGACACGCCCCTCACGTCAAAGAACCGGCCAGCATTCACTGCCTGGTCTCGCAGACGAAGGGCGGTGGCTGGGATGAGGTTCATGGGAGGCCTACCGGTGCCCACGGAACCACAGCACAGCAAGGAGTGTCGGAAGAGGAGGGAGGGAAAGAATTTCATAATGAAACGAGACAGGAATGAACAGGCCGTGGAACTGCACGCTGAGAAGTACAGGGTGAATCATTTCGGGCCATGCTGCTTCCAGAGTAAGTGAAAGAAAGCAGGAGCTTTTTTTTTCCTCGCAGGATTAATGGCGATGTGGAGCATTAAGACACCTCCCCCAAAACTTCCTCTTTTTCTCAGTTATTTACAGGAGCAATAATAACTTTTTTCTCTTATCTCCCTGCTGAAGCAGTCATTGGGACAGTGCTACCACAGAGGGGTTTTTCCCCCCACAGTTGAGTTTCTAAAGGCCAGCACCTGAACCAGTGCCCATCCCCCATGGCCTAGGCCGAGGCCCGGCTGACTAACTGCCTCAACCCACAGTGTTGAGTTCAGCGTCGAATCACCTCGTAAACACAAAAAAAAACCCTCACCCCAATCAATATGAAATCTTTTAATTAATAGGTTCAACGGAAAAAAAGAAATCTATTTTAATGTTATTTTTCTGGTACTCATGCCTCACAGTTGTTATTTGTAAATCAGGTGCCTGAGTGTCAGCAGAGCATTGACTTATTTATACAGAGCCCCCGATGACAACCGACACTCTGGGTATTGTAGGTCCACAGGAGCTGAGTGAAAACTACAGTGCCCACAATGCATTTCTCTCTCACACACAGAATTTGTTCACAAGAACTGGAAATCCTCAGCACACTAGGCCCAGGTGCAACTTCCAACTCAAGCATTGCTCCTGACTAAAGAACAGGCTCTGCTTATTTCTTACACTTTTAATACTTTATCTACTTATCTCTGTCTTTCTGTTTGACCTTCTCCCTCTATGACTCACAGCCTTTCTCTCATTGTTGATTGTATCTATTTTACACAAGAAAAATAATCAGATTAAATAAATCTATATGATCTCACTGTGATCAATTAGAGTTGCTATGGCACCAGTTGGGGAAATTTCTGCAGGTGTTGATTGAGGGATAAATATTGGCCAGGACACCGGGGAGAACTCCCCTGCTCTTCTTCGAAATAGTGCCGTGGATCTTTTACATCCACCTGAGAGAGCAGACGGGGCCTCGGTTTAATGTCTCATCTAAAAGACGGCACCTCAGCACTGCACTGGAACCACAAACATTACTTTGTTTGACCTCATTCCTTGATATTTTCCCTGCCAGTCGCACAGTGGAGTTTGTATTTCTCTTTGGTTTTTTTTTGGCTTTTACTGTTGGAAAGAAACGTCCTGCGGCAGGGGTAAAGAGCCATGCTTGCGTGTGCCACCAGTCGAGATAGAACCGGTGGTGGCTATTCACCTTAGCAGGGTTAGCTTCTGGTCTCCAGAGCTTTTTTTAAAATTGAGCTTTCCACTTATGTCAGAATGTTTAAGCTATTTCAAATGAACACAACCACTAATCACAACCTTTCTTTTCCTCTCAGCAAACTGCTTCTCCCCGGTATCTTGACTGCCACACACCCAGCATAACATCCCGCCATGACATCACAGCCTCTCAGCTTGCTCCTGTGGCCTGTCTATCACATCCCTGACATAATATGCTACTGCAATGTCATAATTTGTTGAAAAGTGCAGTTAGATTAAGTCCCGGATAAATTGGGTAAAACTGAAATTGAGGGTGTAATATTTAGGCAGTAGGTCTAGCACGCCTGCTGGGTATCTGATTAAAAGATTTTAATGATATCTTTACTTACGAACACTGCCCACCCTAACTCTTCTCCACCTCTTTCCAATATTCAGGAGTGTGATATTGGATTCAAGAAATCAAAGTGGAGGAAGTGCAGGATGGATGATATACTCCAAATATCTTCAGTATGTTTTTTACTCAAGGTAAGCTACAATAGAGCTACTGGCAAGACGCAACACTTACAGCAAGTGTCACTTGGGAAACTGCAGGCCCATAGAGTCTGACTTTCCATTGATTAATTTAAATTACAAGCCCAAAATGTCCGATTTCCTGTCCCATAATTTAAACAGCTGGCCCGTGATCGACTGATCAGCTGTCCCTGCAAGAAAACCACTCCTCACCTGGAACGCCTATCAGCAGAACACTGGGTCAGTTCTGATTTGTTTTATAGTGATGGGCTGTCAATTTTGGAGCCTTGCAGCTGTTCCTTAGATTAAAATTATTTGAGCGCGAAATGTCACAGTATCGGTTTAACAGATCAGACCTATTTACATTTCTAAAGGTTCAACATCTGGGGTGAACAGAACAAGCAGACATGCTTTCACATCTAAAGGCCAGACAAAACTTCCTGTTCATAAATGATAAGCTGCCATATATAGGTTACAAGAATGATATCAAAGAACTGCCAGTCTTCTACAGTGAGTCTATCACCGCTAGCAGGATTTATTGACGGGTTCAAGACTTTCTGCATAAGGACAGCAGGTTTCTTTAGTCAAAGGACAATCCGACAACTTTGTGGTCACTTCTGCTGATACCGGCTTTTTATTTCCAGATTTCTTTTAACTGAATTCAAAATCTTAGACTGACTGGGTGGGTGGGATTTGAACTCATATTCCCTAGATTATTACTCCAGGCCTTGGATCACTAGTCCAGTAACATAACCACCATGCTACCATGTAAATCTTTTCTATCCAGCGTACAATAAAAGTTATTTTCCTTCAATTTCCCCCTTCTCGGCACGGACTCATGCTGGACCTCGGTTCCACAGGCACTTCCAGCCTCGAGCGCCTTGAACGAGAAACATAGAAAAATAGGAGTAGGAGTAGGCCATTCGGCCCTTCGAGCCTGCTCCGCCATTCAACACGATCATGGCTGATCCTCTATCTGAATACCATATTCCCGCTCTCTCCCCATACCCCTTGATGCCTTTTGTGTCTAGAAATCTATCTATCTCCTTAAATATATTCGTGACTTGGCCTCCACAGCCTTCTGTGGTAGAGAATTCCACAGGTTCACCACCCTCTGAGTGAAGAAATTTCTCCTCATCTCAGTCCTAAATGTTCTATCCCGTGTCCTGAGACTGTGACCCCTCGTTCTAGACCCCCCAGCCAGGGGAAACATCCTCCCTGCATCCAGTCTGTCTAGCCCTGTCAGAATTTTATACATTTCAATGAGATCCCCTCTCATTCTTCTAAACTCTAGTGAATACAGTCCTAGTCGACCCAATCTCTCCTCATACGACAGTCCTGTCATCCCAGGAATCAGTCTGGTGAACCTTCGCTGCACTCCCTCTATGGCAAGTATATCCTTTCTTAGGTAAGGAGACCAAAACTGCACACAGTACTCCAGGTGTGGTCTCACCAAGGCCCTGTACAACTAGTGGACATTCTTCATCTGTGAGCGTGGTGTCAGCCAGCAATTCATCCCTGGAGCCAAGCTTCGTCTTCACCCGATGTCCACTGCACTTTCCAGCAGGAATCGGTGGATAGTGAACATCAGGGAGAACCCAAGCTGATTTTCCCTGTCCCCTCCCTCGTCCAGGATCCCGAGGCCAATTGTAGTGACCCAATTACTGCCCCTGCTGAGATCGGTTCATTCAAGATCAAACCTGTAGCCTTCTTCAACCTTGTAAATCTCTCCTGCTTTCTATCCCACCACTGACCTTGCCTTTTGTTCTTTCATCCCCTCCCCCTTTTCCCAGCATTATACTTGCTTTAAATCTATTTCATTTCCTGCTTTTTTCCAGTTCTGACGAAAGGTCTTCGACCTGAAACGTTAACTCTGTTTCTTTTTCCACGGATGCTGCCTGGCCTGCTGAGTTTTTCCAGCGTTTTCTGTTGTTATTTCTGCAGCCTTCCTGGTCTGTATGGCTCTTGCTTCTCACTGGGCTGTGCAATTATCACTCCGTGGTACAATATATTGGGTCACTTTATGCCACTCCAGTACCTAACACTCTTGCGTATACTTGTTGCATCTGGTGCTGTTGCATCGAACAGTCAATCCAGATTCAAACCGGTTTAAAGTTGCACTGCAATGCAATTTCATAGTCCGTTCACAACATTGAGCACATTGGATCAATATGAATCTGTGAATAGAATGGTTTTTCAATGGGACACAGAGCAGTAACGTTGGGGAAAGCAACCATCTAGCAGGTCTATACCACAATGAAGATTGTTTTAATACTTAACTCTGCTTCAAACCAATACAGTCGCTGCCAGACTAAAAACCACAAAACAGTCCGGTACATTAACTGGCATATATTAATGCATTCATTTCTTTTTAAGCTGAGAAACCTAAATGATGTACCCAAGGTCAACCAAGATGGACTAGCATAGGAGTGATACAAGGCGAAGCAAGATATGAAGTAAAAGTGAAAGTAGTAAGAGGGTTCAGAGATGTTCAAGAGAAATCAACTTGCCTGGCATGAAAGATAAAGCTAAGCTTCTTGGAATTGGCATTAGCTTAGGAGGAGAACTGAGAGCTGAACTTGGCATCGGAGGAGATAGTGACGCCAGGATTTGGAAAAGGATGAGGAAGGACTACGGGTGGGCGTTGTTGTTTAGAGACATGAAATAACTAGGGCTGATTTTCAGGTTGCTGGACATAATAGGGGTGAAAACCAACGGAAGTGTGAGTGGGGATGTGATGAGAGGTACAGCAGGATGAGGTTGAGTACGGCTTGGCAGTAACGTTTCATGATCTACTGAGATCATTGAAAGTTTCATGCCACTGCAGCCTGGTCCTCCTGACGACATTCCTGCTTGTGCCCTCCTGTGCAATGTGCACCAGGCTGCGTTGATCTCCTCGGGAGGTCTTTTCTGCCTACTGGAAGGGAAGAGAACCTCCCTGCGTGCTGTGACTCCCTCCATAAGCATATGGAGGGAGTCATGGGAGAGCCTGGGTGCAGCCGTGCATCTCTGTGCAGTGCTTGTCAGTGTATGCAGCACCTGAATACTGTAGAACACTGACAGCACAAATGTCAAAATAAATTTGGACATGGCCCCTTTAAGGAAACCGGCTGAAATCCACTTCCTTTTAATTGGCCGGAAACCTCGCTGGACGGGCTTAACAAGCCCCATCATCGTAAAATCATTTCAACAGAGCGGGATGGAGCAGGCGGCGGGGTGGGACCGCGCTACCGACCCCGGCCGACGAAATCACGGCCTATGTATCAGAAAGGCTTGCATTTATATAGCGCCTTTCACGACCTAAGGACGTCCCAAAATGCATTACAGCCAATGAAGTACTTTTGAAGTGTAGTCACTGTTGTAATGTAGGAAACACAGTAGCCAATTTGCGCACAGCAAGCTCCCACCAACAGCAGTGTGCTAGTGACCAGATTGAGGGATAAATATTGGCCAAGATACTGGGAAGAACTCACCATCTCTTCTTCAAAATAGTGCCATGGGATCTTTTGCGTCCACCTGAGAGAGCAGACGGGGGCGCGGTTTAACATCTCATCCAAAGGACAGCACCTCAGACAGTGCAGCACTCCCTCAGCCCTGCACTGGAGTGTCAGCCTAGATTTTTGTGCTCAAGCCTCTGAAGTGGGACTTGAACCCACAACCTCTGACTCAGAGGCGAGAGTGCTACCCACTGAGCCACGGCTGACATGTAAAGGAGGCTGATCGCAGCAACAGACACAGGGCCAGCACACTGACAGTCGGGCACACATAATGTTGCATGACCCGACTTACAGAGACCCACATGAAAATCGAGACTGTGGTGTCATGAGAATTGAAAGAAACAAGATTTCTATTGCTCCATTAAAGAGTACGGAGGAGTTTCAGTCATTGCACAGTGAAATAACTTGAGCACTAAGGGTATGTGATCGGGAGGAAGTGGATGAAAGTAGAGTTGAATCATCACAACTCGTGGACAGGGTGGGTGAAGGTGGTCATTGACATAAAGGAGGGCCCGAGTGGGAGAGAAGACAGGGCCCTTGGGACGAAAAATATTGAGTTAATGGAAAAAAAGAGTCAGAGGATGAGCCATCAAGAAATAAAGCAATTCGAGAGGAAGTAACTTCTGAATTACTGTCAGTAGGTTTTGTATGCTATATTTTACTTGAATTTCAGAATAGGGAGTGGCGAGGGCTCAATTCCTGGAACAGATTGCTCGCAGAACTCTTGTTATTATAATCTACTTTGACTAGCTGACTGCCAAACTCTTTTGGTTTTTATCTTATGTCAAGTTCAACAAAGACTGAAATATTGGACCGTATTTTGCGACCTTCTATGGTCTGAGGTGCGTACGAGCCCGTAGGGGCCGCTCAAGTTCTGGGTTTTGACATACGAATCGCATACGCTAAAACCCGGAACTTGCGATCTAATCCTCCGCATCCCCGGGAGATGGGCCTCTGCGGGTGGAGAGTTGCGCTATTTGCCCAACTTCTGCCCGCTGAATGCCTGTGAAATTCTTACGCCTTTTACTAGCATAAGAGTTTTAAAAAATAAAAAAATAAAATTTTATCACTCATTTATACATTAAAAACCCCGTCCAATAAGGTAAGGTTATTTTTAGCCGCGTTAAAACATATAATTTGTTTAAAATATTTAATTAAATGGCATTTTAATTAATTTTAAATATGTACTTTTAAAAAATTTATTTCATGTGTTGGTGTATTTTTTAAGTGATCCCCATTCATACTTACGTACATGCGTACGTACGGAACTCCCATAAGTATGAATGGGGATTCCCTTCTTCTAAACTCTAGAGAATATTGGCCTAGTCTACTCAATCTCTCCTCATAGGACCATCCCCCCATCCCAGGAACCAGTCTGGTGAACCTTCGTTGCACTCCCTCTATGGCAAGTATATCCTTCCTTAGGTAAGGAGACCAAAACTGTACACAATACTCCAGGTGTGGTTTCACCAGGGCCCTATATAATTGCAGTAAGACGTCTTTACTCTTATACTCAAATCCTCTTGTAATAAAGGCCAACCAACATACCATTTGCTTTCCTAATTGCTTGTTGTACCTGCATGTTAACTTTCAGTGATTCGTGTACAAGGACACCCAGGTCCCTCTGAACACCAACATTTCCCAATCTCTCACCATTTTAAAAAACTCTGCTTTTCTATTTTTCCTACCAAAGTGGATAACTTCACATTTCTCCACATTATATTCCATTTGCCATGTTCTTGCCCACTCACTTAGCCTGTCTCTATCCCCTTGAAGCCTCCTTGCATCCTCCTCACAAATTACATTCCCACCCAGCTTTGTATCATCAGCAAACTTGGATACATTACATTTGGTTCCCTCATCCAAATCATTGATATAGATTGTGAATAACTGAGGCCCAAGCACTGATCCTTGCGGTACCCCACTAGTTACAGCCTGCCAACCTGAAAATGTCCCGTTTATTCCTACTCTGTTTTTTGTCCGTTAACCAATCCTCAATCCATGCTAGTATATGACCCCATTCCCATGAGCCCTAATTTTGTTTAATAACCTCTTGCGTGGCACCTTATCGAATGCCTTCTGAAACTCCAAACACACCACATCCACTGGTTCGCCCTTGTCTATTCTGCTAGTTACAACCTCAAAAAACTCTAACAGATTCATCAAACATGATTTCCCTTTCATAAATCCGTGTTGACTCTGCCCAATCCTATTATTATTTTCTAAGTGCCCTGTTACCACGTCCTTAATAATCGATTCTAGCATTTTCCCTACTACTGATGTCAGGCTAAATGTAGGAAAACACAGCCAATTTGCACACAGCAAGGTCCCACAAACAGCAATATGATAATGACCAGATAATCTGTTTTTAGTGATGTTGGTTGAGGGATAAATATTGGCCAGGACACCAGGGAGAACTCCCCTGCTCTTCTTCAAAATAGTGCCGTGGGATTTTTTACGTCCACCTGAGAGAGCAGCCGGGGCCTCGGTTTAACGTCTCATCCAAAGGACAGTGCAGGGAGGAGAATCAAGCCCAAGATGTGATAAATGACAGGCATTTAAAATAAACTACAGGTCAAAATTCCTTGGGCAGTTGGCTCCGTGTCACTGTAGGGCGTGTGATTTCGATACAGGATTTGCTGGCATACCACGTATGAAGGTGGAAACCCTGCAGAGTCGCTGAAGAGCCAGCCGTGCATTGTGTTTGTGAAAACATCTCCCACAAACTTTAACACCCTCTCATCTGAGAAACCACAACACTCAAGAGGAAACTACCCAAAACATCTGATATCCACTCTGGGAAGCATCTCTGCCAATGATCTGCATTTCTAGATCTCACACCTTTCTTTATCCTATTTCAATATTAATTTCACTTTCTATTCTGCAGATTTCTTCCAATTTACCCTTGAATTTTAATTATTTTCTTTCCCTTGTTTGTTTTTGGCTTTGCCTTTCTTTCCTCCATGCTATTCCTTTCTTTTTTCTATTTCATTTGTTACACATTCTTTCCTTTGATTCCCCAACCCCCCCCCAGTATTTACTCCCCCATGTCCATGTGTCTCTGTTGAAGTTCTCACTCGTGCTGGGGTTCAGTTTGTCGGATACCCCGCCCAGGTTTGAGCCTTGACTTTATGTGTCAAGAGGCTATTTGAATGTGAAAGGCATCATGGCCGAACCTAATCCTGATCTCACCCAACGTGGGCAATTCCAACAGGAGTAACTGGATGGTGAGCAGGAGTAGGAAACTTGGCTGATTTTTTTTTCCCCCCCTCCCTAAGCCGGGAACGCTGAAGCTAATTGTACCTCTACTTCTGCCCCAGCTACGTTCAGCTAATTCCACACAACCTGGGGGCTTCCCTGGATCTGTGATGCTCACCACCACACTTGGCCATCAGCAGGTACAACACTCTCGTAGGAACAGGAGGAGGTCATTCGGCCCTCGTGTCTGTTCCACCATTCACCTAGATCATGACTGATCTGTATCTTAAGTCCAATTACCCGCATTGGTTCCATATTCCTTAGTACCCTCCCAAATTTATCGCTCTTTTCCTCCCTTCAGTTAGGTTTCTCACCTGCAGACACCGTCCAAATCCAAAAGGGTGACTTGCCCCCAGGCCTCTTCCAACCGCGTACTGAAGCCGCCCGCTCAGAGATGAACCAGAGTTAAACTGGGGTGGGGGGTGGGTGGCGACTGTCCTCTCCCTGTGGAGCTTCCCCTTGGCCACCGCCTCACCGCTTCCCCATATCGCGGCTGAGATCAGAAATCGATGGGGAGGATCGCAAGCACCAACCAGTGTCCTGCCAACCACTCCGCGGCACTGTGCACTGTGCTGCAATGGTCTGCACTAGCCTTTGGTTTATTTATTCTCCTCTACCACCTCCCCCCCCGCCACCCCCCCCCCTCCAATCTCCTCATCGGAACGAACCCAAAACTGTGCTTGGAGAAACAACAGAGCACTAAAACTAAAGAAAAGCCATGGAATAGCTAGGGTTGCCAATGCTCCAGGATTGCCCTGAAGTCTCCAGGAATTGAAGATTAATCTCCTGGACACTGCTGCAGGGAGAAAAATCATAGAGACATTAAAATAGTTTTTTTTCATTTTCTTTGAAGACTTTTGTTTATTAGTTATAAAAAATATTGCAGATTGGGGAGAGAGGCTGTTTGACTGGACGGAGCTGTTGGAGGAGGGAGGTCATGTGATAGAACCTCCAGGAATATGTCCAACCAGAGCTGTGAATACTTGGGAATAACTCTCAGTAAAAGCAGTGCAATAAGGGCTTCCGGCTTAGTGAGCGCTTCCCACAAACCCATAGAGTGTCCCCTCCCGCCTTCCCTTCAAAAACCTGAGATCGGAACTGAGTCCTGAAGTGTTTTCTTTACTGGATCAGTTGATCGTGCTTTTCCTCATCAAATCTTGACAAGGGAGCGGAGCAAAACTAAGCCAGCGACGCCGGCTGGAAAGTACATGTGGGCAGACACCGGGGGCGAGGGTCACGATCGCACTCTCTGTGATTGAATAGTCCGCCAACACTCACCGTCATGTGAAGAATGAACACTTGGGTGAGGCGCCAGAGGGAAGACTCCTCGTTCAGCTCCTGGCCTGGGAATCCTCCTGTAGCATTTAGGCTTTAACTGGATTTGGTTGCAATAGGCCACAGTTACTCCGGCCAGAAATAAACTTGAATCCCATTTTAATTTTCAATATTAGAATTTGGTGAACCTTGTGAAAGAACAGCTGGAGCTTGAGAGGCTTGCAGCAGCTTCAAAACTTCACAACGATAAATTTAGCAGAGTTAAGTGTGTTGAGGGGAATTCCAGACTTGCACAAAGAACAAAATGATCTGGCCACAGCTTCAGTAAAGTATTTAAAACAGAACTGTTCTATTCACTAAGTATTCTGTTATCCTTCTCGAGAGGTGTTTTTAAATAGAGTTTCTAAAAACAAGTCTTTGCACCCAGCAACAGGTACGGATGTAACAGAGTGCCCATCAAATTTTTCCCTTAGCAGGTGCTGTCTGGGTAACAAGCTCAGCATGGCGTGCAGTGTTGCTACTGGCTTTATATACAGCATATTGTGTAGTGATATTGGGGACAGGAGGAGGCCATTCAGACCCTCCAGCCTGCTCCACCATTCAATTAGATCAGTGCTGATCTGCATCTCAACTCCTTTGCTCCATATCCCTTGACACCCTTACCCAACAAATATCTAGCGATATTATTCTTGAAAGCTCCAATTGGCTCTGCATCCATAGCCTTTTGGGGGAGAGAATTCAAAATGTTTACTACTCTTTGTGTGAAAAATTGCTTCCTGATTTTGCTCCTGAACGGCCTCGCTCTAATTTTAAGATGATGTCCCTTTGTTCTTGATTCCCCCCACCAGAGGGAATATCTCCTTTTAACATTTTAAACACCTCAATCAGATCACCCCTCAATCTCCTATACTCAAGGGAATACAAGCCATGTTTATGCATTGGGTGAATCTGCGCTGGACCTCCGCCAAGGCCAATCTATCCTTCCTGAGGTGCGGTGCCCAGAACGGAGCGCAGTTACTCCAGGTGCGGTCTGACCAAGGCTCTGGACAACTGAAGCATAAATTCCTGCCTTTTGTATTCCAGCCCCCTGAAGACAGCTCCTATTGACACTAACAGAGTGGCAAATGTCACACTTGAGCCAATACACATTGATGCTGTGGCAATACCTTTCTTGTGTAATACCCTTAATTCATCAACTCAACTCACACCATGTGAAACAATACGACAGGCCTGTACCTAGCAGCACTTCACCCAGATATAAGCTAAGTTTGGAACGGAAGAATTTATATCATGAGCGTTTTTCGCAGTTCAGTAGGACAATTGTACGTTAACCTTGCTGAAATCCTACTGACAACACTGGAGAGGTTGGGTATACGTCAACCCAAGTACCCCACCCACCCGCCCCTTCAACCACCGTCTGCCCCACCTGTGACAGAGACTGTAGGTCCCGCATTGGACTCATCAGTCACCTGAGAACTCATATTTAATGTGGAAGCAAGTCATCCTCGGTTCCGAGGGACTGCCTAAAAAGAAGAAGGAGGTTGGGTATAGGTTAGAATGTGTAGCAGCAGGTTAGTCAACACTGAAAGTGGCACGAATGCTATAGAGCTTGAAATTAATTTCAGGTCTTTCTTTTTGTACAAGTACAGATTATATAGAGTAGAGGTCCAATTATCCGCCCTCCCTATTATCAGTGTTCTCCACGGGTCAGACCATCAGCAGCTGGGCTGTTGGGGCAGTTCAGTAAACCTTTGTGGGTCTTCTCTGTCTGTCCACAGAGAGGCACAGGGCCTGGGATATTTGACTGATTGGGTAAGAAAGACATGGGTGGCACCCTCTGTATTTATTAAAGGCACAAGTCTTTCAAACAAAATACAGGTAATTAAACCACAAAAGCAGAATCGAACGCTCGAAACAAGTCTAAGCTTGTTTGCACTTCTGCTGCACTTCAATTTCTTTCAAAATTTAAAATGTTGATAAAGCTGGGAAAATGCACCATTCTTCACTTTAAATTGATTTACTAGTTCCAACCTTTCTGATTTGGGGATTAAGCAAGTTACACTAGTGCGTTTAGTGTTCTAGTTCTGCAGAGTAATGCGCAACTTAGTTCGCTTGAGTCGGATGCAATGCATTGGCCTGTGCTTGCTGGTCCTTATTGTGATGTTTAATGGCTTATATTTTGGAGCTTCTCAATTAGCCACCAATTTCTGTTATCCATCATAGGGGTCCACTCCTTTACAGGGGGGTAATAGCGGCTTCACTTTACTTCAATTTGTAGATTTATTATAACAGCAATAACAATACTACCATTCAACTACGCCACCTACCGAATGCCTTCTCCCTTTACATAGTGGAACTTTCCAGCTTTACAGGTTTGGGATCATGCTGTGTCATATTAGCTAACAAATGTGTCGGCAATTTCCTATGAATTCCCCCTTTAACCCATAACATTTATTTAAATAGTGGACAAAGGATTTGCATACGGATGCAATTTCAACCCACACGCATTTCCTTCTAATAACACAGGGTTAAATATCTAATAACACAGGGTTAAATAATGTGGCAGGCACGTACTACAGTACGGGAGCACTCCAGATACAGTTTCTCGTGCCCAATGCAGAGGTCCACTTGCATAGGCTCATTATGAACTGTAAAGTGACCGTATGCACAAAGTTACCTGGGACAGCAAGCCACAATGAGACATACACTGGAAATACAATTATCATCAGATGCTCTGATCTCTCCAGATGACAAGCTGTTAATTGTCTGACAGACTGTATGTCTCAGGCTATAAGCTACAAATCAACTTTATTAAGGAACAAGGGACGAACCAAAGCAGACTTTTACAGAACTTTACTTAACTCCTAGTCTCTGTTTCAATATAATAAAATGTCTGAATGCTCTAGCCACTCTTTGTTTGGACCAATGTCCACAACGCAGGATTTACACATGAAATTGGTTATTCACAGAGGGTTCTACTAGCCATTGCTTATCAAGAGCTTTACTGAAGAAATCTTAATATGAAAGACATGCATTTATATAGCATCTTTCACGACCACCGGATGTCTCAAAGCGCTTTACAGCCAATGAAGTACTTTTGGAATGCAGTCACTGTTGTAATGTGGGAAACGTGGCAGACAATTTGCGCACAGCAAGCTCCCACAAACAGCAACGTGATAATGACCAGATAAAATGATTTTATGATGTTGATTGAGGGATAAATATTGGCCAGCACACCGGGGATAACTCCCCTGCTCTTCTAAGAAATAGTGGCCATGGGATCTTTTACGTCCACCTGAGAGAGCAGACGGGACCTCGGTTTAACATCTCAGCCGAAAGACGGCACCTCCGACAGTGCAGCACTCCCTCAGCACTGCACTGGCAGTGTCAGCCTGGATTATGGGATCAAATCTCTGTTGTGGGATTTTGAACTAACCACCTTCTGACTCAGAGCCGACCGAGTGTGCTGCCCACTGAGCTGCGGCTGACACCTCGATTGAGTAAGAAATATCCGACAGATAATAATACGGTCTGTAGTAAAAAATATTCTGCATTCCAAACCGTAGGCATTACATTCTGACGTTCGGTGCCAGTGGCCATGTTTTATCATTCGCGCGATAAAGGGGTTACCACCCAACTAGACAGATGCAACGTTACACACAGCAAGCAATGGACGGATTGGTCTTGCAAAGGCGAGAATCGAAAGTGAAAGGAACATTTCCCGATTTATTCCTCTAACTGGGCTTCGTGTTCTCTGTAAACAAGGACATAATCCGCACATATCGACAAATGTTACCCCCAAATCCCCCCCACCCCACCTGCAAACACCAGGGCGGGGGGACACCAGGGCTGTTTCTAATCTAACCGTGCCCCTGAAATGTAAAGGGTCAACCGGGTCTCAGCGGAGCTGGGACTTCCTCGTTTAAAAGTAATGGTAGGTCGCACTCGCCCTAGGCCAGTTTCCTCTCTGATTTCCATCATGGCTGAAACCTTTGCAGCTTCGGAGGCAGCAAGTTCTGGTACTTACTGGGATGGCACAGGACAGCAGGATAACCCTCAGCGATTCCATTCTCCCCGGGCGTCTGCCAGGCACCACGGCGCAGTTCCCCCTCGATCGATCTTCTTGCAAGTACTTCCGTGTTTTTCCTGTTTAAAAAAAATGACAGGTGGATAACGATATCCTCTCTTGCACCTTTCCAGCCTGTGCCTCCTTCGCCCAGGCACCGGCTTCACCCAGACTGAAGGCGTTGTCAGCCTCTTAGACTCCCGTTGCAGAACACCAGACAGAACAGCCCTTTTGAGAAAAAAAAATTAGCACACACCCCCTTTCCAAACGGACATTGGCCCAGAGCAGATAACAATTGGCAGCACAGCAGCAGTATCTGCCACTTGCCAGACCACAGCTGTCTCACCCCATCTAGGACACCAAATAAACACAACACATGAAATGAACAACAAGTGAAGAGAGAACTTGCATTTATATAGCACCTCAGGACGTCCCAAAGCGCTTTACAGCCATTTGAAAGCATTTTACAGCCATCTACTTTTGGAGTGGCGTCACTGTTGTGATGTGGGAAACGCGGCAGCCAATTTGCGCACAGCAAGCTCCCACAAACAGCAATGTGATAATGACCAGATCATTTTTTTTTTAGATGTCACTTGAGGGATAAATATTGGCCAGGACGTCAGTGAGAACTCCCCTGCTCTTCGAAATAGTAGCCGTGGGATCTTCTATGTCCACCTGAGAGAGCAGACAGGGCCTCGGTTTAATGTCTCGTTCAAAAGACGGTGCCTCCAACAGTGCAGCACTGGAGTGTCAGCCTAGATTTTGTGCTCAAATCCCTGGAGTAGGACTTGAACCCACAACCCTCTGACTCACAAGTGAGAATGCTACACCAGAACCACATCCGCCAGTGTAAAATGTTAAATTAACATTCTGGACATGCTAGTCGCTCAGCATCTGAAAAAGATGTCAATGTTTTGAGTGGGATCCTTTATCAGAACCTCCAGTTACTTGGTTCTAATAACATTGAGCTTGATAATTCTTCACCAAATCAGATTATTTTGGGTTGTTGTAACTATGATGATGCAATGTTAAACTGAGGCTCCATCTACCAAAATGACACAAAACTTGGAAGTATAGTAGCGGACAGTGAGGAGGATAATGATAGTCTTCAAGAGGACAAAGAGAGGCTGGTGGAATGGGCGGACACGTGGCAGATGAAATTTTACGCAGGAAAGTGCAAATTGATACATTTTTGTAGGAAGAACGAGGAGAGGCAATATAAACAAAAGGGAACAATTCTAAAGGGGGTGCATGAACAGAGAGACCTGGGGGTATATGTGCACAAATCGTTGAAGGTGGCAGGGCAGGTTGAGAAAGCGGTTAAAAAAGCATACGGGATCCTGGGCTTCATGAATAGAATTGAGAGGTCGCACAACACCAGGTTATAGTCCAACAGTTTTATTTGAAATCACAAGCTTTCGGAACTATCGCTCCTTCCTCAGGTGAAGTAAATTGGATACAGAATCGCCAGAGCATATATAGATGGAAAAAAAAGCATGTGTACTTTACAATTGCAGACCAATAAATTAAATCATCCTGACTATCTGCCGAGGTGTGATAAAGTTAATTAAGTCAGCCAGGAAGGTACCACATCAAAAGACATAGCAAGATACAACTGAGACAATGAGGTGAAGTCGCAGGGGTTCTAACGTGTCAAAAGCTGCCGTATGTATGTAAAACGAAAAGCTTTTAAAAAAAAATTTACTTTTTTACTGGGAAAATTTTTACTTTTTTACTGGGAATCACATCTGTGAACAAGCTAACGACGACTCGAGTCCGGATCACGTCATGTATCGTGACATAAACCCAAGATCCCGATTGAGACCGTCTTCATGAGTGCAGAACTTGGCTATCAGTTTCTGCTCGATGATTTTGCGTTGTCGTGTGTTTCTAAGGTTGCCTTGGAGAACGCTTACCCGCAGATCCGAGGCTGAATGTCCTTGACTGCTGAAGTGTTCCCCGACTGGGAGGGAACAATCCTGCCTGGCGATTGTTGCGCGGTGCTCGTTCATACGTTGTCTCAGTGTCTGCATGGTCTCGCCGATGTACCATGCCGCGGTGCATTCTTTCCTGCAACGTATGAGGTAGACAACGTTGGCCGAGTCACATGAGTATGTACCATGTACCTGGTGGGTAGTGTCCTCACGTGTGATGGTGGTATCTGTGTTGATGATCTGGCATGTCTTGCAGAGTTTGCCATGGCAGGGTTGTGTGGTGTCGTGGTCGCTGTTATCCTGAAAGCTGGGTAATTTGCTGCGAACGATGGTACTTCTGAGGTTAGGCGGCTGTTTGAAGGCAAGTAGTGGAGGCGTGGGGATGGCCTTAGCGAGGTGTTTGTCGTCATCGATGACATGTTGAAGGCTGCGAAGAACATGTCGTAGTTTCTCCGCTCCGGGGAAGTACTGGACGACGTAGGGTACCCTGTTGGTTGTGTCCCGTGTTTGCCTTCTGAGGAGGTCTATGCGATTTTTCGCTGTGGCCCGTCGGAACTGTCGATCGATGAGTCGAGCGTCATATCCCGTTCTTACGAGGGCGTTTTTCAGCGTCCGTAGGTGTCCATCGCGTTCCTCCTCGTCTGAGCAGATCCTGTGTATTCGCAGGGCTTGTCCATAGGGGATGGCTTCTTTAACATGGTTAGGGTGGAAGCTGGAGAAGTGGAGCATCGTGAGGTTGTCCGTGGGCTTGCGGTAGAGTGAAGTGCTGAGGTGTCCGTCTTTGATGGAGATTCGTGTGTCCAGGAATGAGACCGATTCTGAGGAGTAGTCCATGGTGAGTTTGATGGTGGGATGGAACTTGTTTATGTTATCGTGTAGTCTTTTCAGTGATCCTTCGCCATGGGTCCAAAGGAAGAAATTTTCCATCTATATATGCTCTGGCGATTCTGTATCCAATTTACTTCACCTGAGGAAGGAGCGATAGTTCCGAAAGCTTGTGATTTCAAATAAAACTGTTGGACTATAACCTGGTGTTGTGCGACCTCTCAATTTTGTCCACCCCAGTCCAACACCGGCATCTCCGCTTCATGAATAGAGGCATAGAGTGCAAAAGCAAGGAAGTTATAATGAACCTTTATAAAACACTGGGTCGGCCTCAACTGGAGTATTGTGTCCAATTCTGGGCACCGCACTTTAGGAAGGATGTGAAGGCCTTAGAAAGGGTGCAGAAAAGATTTACAAGAATGGTTCCAGGGATGAGGGACTTCAGTTACGTGGATAGACTGGAGAAGCTGGGGTTATTCTTCTCAGAGTAGAGAAGGTTGAGAGGAGATTTGATAGAGGTGTTCAAAATCATGAGGGGTCTGGACAGAATAGATAGAGACAAACTGTTCCCATTGACGGAACGGTTGAGAACCAGAGGACACAGATTTAAGGTGATTGGCAGAAGAACCAAAGGTGACATGAGGAAAAACTTTTTTACCCAGCGAGTGGTTATGATCTGGAATGCACTGCCTGAGTGGGTGGTGGAGGCAGATTCAATCGTGACTTTCAAAAGGGAATTGGATAAGTACCTGAAGGAAAAAAAATTGCAGGGCTACGGGGAAAGGGAGGGGGTGGGGGACTAACTGAAGTGCTCTTGCAGAGAGCCGGCATGGGCTCAACGGGCCGAATGGCCTCCTTCTGTGCTGAAACAATTCTATGATCTGGCCTCTCAGGTGGACGTAAAAGATCCCATGGCAATATTTTAAAGAGGAGATGGGGAATTCTCCCTGATATCCTGGTCAACATTTATCCCTGAACCGAAATCACTAAAGCAGATTATCTGTTCATTATCTCATTGCTGTTTGTGGGCCCTTGCTGTACACAAATTGTCTGCCGGATTTCCTACATTACAACAGTTACATCGAGTCTACAGCACAGAAACAGGCCATTTAGCCCAGCTGGTCTATGCCGGCGTTTATGCTCTACTCTACTCCTCCCACTCCTCTACATCTAACAGTGACTACACGTCAAAAGTACTTCATTGGCTGTGACGTGTGAAAGGCGTTTCTATTAAATACAAGTTCTTTGTATAATTGAAGGTGTGTTAATGCTTCAATGGGGAGATTTTAGGCAAGCTGAGTTCCTGGAACTGGCACGTTCAGACCTCTGCTGCCACACCAGTTCCCAGCTGAGCAGACACAGTATCTGCTATAGCACAATTCTTTGGAAAGGAAAAACTCATATTTAGCCACTTCCTTATCTATTCTCTCTCAAAGACAGCTCTACTTCACTTCCAATTACTTTCAGCCTTGTTATGGAAGTAACCCTCTTCTATGAAGAAACACAGCAGCCAATTTTTCACACAAATCCTACTAGCTGCAAATGAAATGAATTTGTTTTAAGTAGCATTGATTGAGGGAGGCATGTTGGCCAGGATACTGGAACACTCCCCTGCTCTTCTTTGAATAGTGCCATGGGATCTTTCACCTGACTCAGCAGACGGGGCCTCAGTGTATCATTTCACTGAAAGTGCAGCACTCCCTCAGTACTGCACTGGAGTGTCAGCCTAGGTTATGTGCTCAAGTCTCTGGAGTGGGACTTGAACCCGTGACTTTCTGACTCAGAAGAAGAGGCATGTTGCCAACTGAGCCGTTCAATAAAAGAGCCCTGGCTGGATTATATTTATAGCAACCAATTCCTTTAAAAAAACAAACTCCATTTTATAGAACGATGGGAATTTCCATTCCCTCCCCCCGCCCCCGTGCCCCCCCCCCCCCCCCCCCAAATGTATGAATCATCTTTCATTTAATTTCCAGTTCCTCCATGTGCAGCAGTGGGGTGAGGAGGAGGAGGCCTGTGGGCTGGTTACCTGTCGATTCTCAGACTGTCACAACCACATTATTTATAGCTGAGTAAATTCACCAAATGGATTACAAATCCATTATGCTCGCAGTGTGGTCTCCAGCAGGTTTGATAAGGTGCAGAGAAGGGGATTTTAAAGCATGACTGAGGCAACAGTTCAGGATCCCCTATTCAATGAGACATTACTTTGGAATTCTCAAAAGGAATGGTAATTTTTTTTCAGTGATTTCCTTCCACCTTCTCCTTCCTGGGCTATGATTCCATGGGCTCGAGCCACCCTCCAGTGCCTGGCCCAATTGGTCATTCCTCACGTCTGAGTCTAGGCAGTGAATATTGGCAGGGCTCATATTGGCAGGCCCATGGAGGGCATCACGCCTGAGCCCAATTGTACCTTCACTCGGCATTCAAGTATGTGCACATTCTAACCAGAGTCATCAGATGGTGTTCAGAACCCTTGCTGATTCTAACCCTGGCACAGGGATACTGAGGCCTACTGTAGGAAACCAGCTAGCTCGACGCAGACCAGGGATCCAGCTTGGGACCATCTGGTCTCTGTGCTTCAGTATCACACCACATGGTACATTTACTCTCATTAAGTGATCATAAAGTGATTTATATAGACTGAGATAAAAACAGAAAATGCTGGAAACACTCAGCAACTGTGAAGAGACAAGAGTTAACGTTTCAGGTCGATGACCTTTTATCAGAACTGGATAATGTTACAGACGAACAGCTTTTATGCAAGTACAGAGCCAGGGAAAAAAGTGAGGGGAGGAAAGAACAAAAGGGAAAGGTCTGTGACAGGGTGGATGGCAGGCGTGATTAAATAACAAAAGGGAAGATGGTGCGAGGCAAAAAATGAGACAAATATAGAAACAAAAGATGGGTCCAGAGGAGGTGTAAATGTTTACAGCAGAATAGCAGAGGGAGAGGGAAGCATGGGAAATCGTGAAAAACAGGTTCCCATGGCCCAGAAATATGGCAGAATGCAGGCAGGTAGACCTTAGGGGTGTGGACCACCCCACCGACCAACCGACCGCACAGGCTGAGGCTTGATTGCCAGTGTGTGATGCCTGAGCTGATCTCAGCTAGGGCAATATCTGGATGGTACAAATAGCCTCGGGCTTCCAAGACCCCTGATCGCAGTGGAAAAAGCTCATAGTGAGAATAGGATCAGGGCTCCACTGTGCTGCCCATCACGGTCCAATCGTCTGTTGATGCCCACCGTCTAGGTGAAGAACAGCCACTTGAAGGAAGACATCAGCGGGCTGCCAGGACAAGTGGCTGCACACCGCAGCAAGAGTCAGCACCTTCAGGAGAGACAGGGCGACAACACAATACACATCAAGGGTTACGCGCTCAGTTCAGCCAGTTTAGCTTGATTAGACGCTATTGGAGAGGGAAAGTCTGTCATGAATTGGAAAATTTGTTTTGAAAAAAGCGAGCTATACGTAAAAATATTAATGGTGATTCTATACCAGAGACTATCCTAAACATTTTACATAGAAAGGAAATCATATTGGGCTCGGCCACTATCTTGATTTTGATTCACTGGCTGCAAACATCAGAAACGCTAGCCTTCAGTGTCAGCCGCGGCTCAGTTGGCAGCGCTCTTGCCTCTGAGTCAGGACCATTGCTCTCCATCCTCGGCCTCCTACACCGTTCCAATAAAGCTCAACCTAAGCTTGAGGAACAGCACCTCATCTTTCGATTAGGTACTTTACAGTCTTCCGGGCTCAACATTGAGTTCAACAATTTCAGATCAAAACCTCTGCCCCCATTTTTCCGGATGGCAGCTGTTGCTGCTGATTCTGATATTCCCATTTACACCTCCTCTAGACACATCTTTTGTTTCTTGTCCCATTACCATCTCCTTTTGCCTTGTACCATCATCCTTTTTGTCATTTAATCTCTCCTGCCTTCCACCCTCTCACAGACCTTCCCTTTTGTTCTTTCCTCCCCGCCACCCTTTCCCTGCTTCTGCACTTGCTTAAAACCTGTTACATCTCTAACTTTTTCCAGTTCTGACGAAAGATCATTGACCTGCAACATTAACTCTGTTTCTCTCTCCGCAGATGCTGAGCATTTCTAGCATTTTCTGTTTTTCTTTCTTTCTTTCCTTCTTCAATCAAACCCCGGATACGTGCAGGCTTTCAACCCGCAGATAAACTTCAGTCTGAAATAATTCCACATACAGGTGCACACACCCGACAATACATATAGTAAGCGGAGTACAATTTCTGTGCACAAGGCTTCCCCGCCCCAGTCTTTTCCCGTCCTCCCCTGAAGGTGCTGACTCATGCTGCAGTACTGTTCCTCAGCCATCGGCACTGCCCTGGTACCTCACTCAGGGGCCATTCTTCAAGAGGCAGCATTGGCTGGCTATTCAACTGTGGAGGTGAGGAGAGTCATCACAGCTGAACCTGATCCTGTCCTCATCTAACATTCACTCATACACACTTCCCACCAAGACACCGAGCAAGTGGATGAAGGAATCCTGCTAATTTCCCTTTCCCCCCAACTCGGGATGGGGTAGGGTTCATTCAGTCCAATTCTGGTATCCAGCCACCTTCCTGACTGACACCAACTGAAGCTGCAACCTCAGTACCACACCGGGCCGTGTGTTTACTGAACCATTAGGGGAAGCACATATTAACCTTCTTAAATCAGTCAAAAACAGACAGGAGGAGTGTCGCCCATTCTCTGTTTAATAAATACACAGCATTACAAAAATGGCACAAAAGTGGTCCATTTTCTACCAGTGCACAGCCATTGTTTTCTGATGAGGACAGTGGTGGCTGTAATACCCGTTGGTAACATGAAGAGCAGGTTAGGGCCGCCAACTCTGGTTGGACATATTCCTGGAGGTTTCATCGCGTGATCGCCCGCCTCCAACCGCTCCGCCCATCAAACAGCCTTTTTCCCCCCCATCGCCAATATTTTTTTTATAACTAATGAACGAAAGTGTTCAAAGAAAATTTAAAAAAACACGATTTTTTTTTGATGCCCCTATGATCTTTCTCCCCTGTTGCTGGCAGCACCATCCAGGAAATTAATCTTCGATTCCTGGAGACTCCAGGGCAGTCCTGGGGGATTGGCGACCCGAGTTCGGATGCAGCCCAGAGAGTTTTCTGTCAATACTTCTTAATATGTGTCGGATCTGCATATCGTAATCAGAAGAAAGGACGCGCGCTGAGTCTAACAGACTGGCCTTCTTGCCCTTTCACCCGTTTTAAAGTTACAAACCTTTTGAGAATTGCCCACTGACAGCAATTCTTCTGAGGCTAAAAATGATTCCAGCGAAACTCGGAACAAGTACAGTTAACACTGAAGCGATCTGGCTCATAACATCAAGTGGTAAATGTCTCCACATTCGGAAATTTGTGCATGGGGTACTGAGAATCACAGTATTAGTGAGCCACGCTGATGGCCAGACTGGGTGGCATACCCAGGCCCAACCCTAGCTTCATTCTCTTGGTCGAGAATACCGTCTTCTGGTAGTTTGATAGGACACTTAATGAGACCTTAAACTGAGGCCCAGTCTGCCCTTTAGGGTGGACCTAAAAGATCCCATGGCTCTATTTTGAAGAAGAGCAGGGAAGTTCTCCCCGGTGTCCTGGCCAACATTTATCCCTCAACCAACATCACAGATTATCTGGTCATTATCACATTACTGTTTGTGGGATCTTGCTGTGCGCAGATTGGCTGCCAGGTTTCCTACATTACAACAGTGACCACACTTCAAAAAGTACTTAATTGGCTGTAAAGCGCTTTGAGACGTCCTGAGGTTTTGAACGGTGCTATATAAATACAAGTCTTTCTCTTTTTGTTTTACATGTTGCTTTGTAATGTAGTCTTAGCTTCAGCAGAGCCCAGCCCAATCCTGACGTCTATACACATGCTTTTCCCACCAGAGATCACTGCACAGTGATCGGGAGCGGAGACCTTGGCTAATTTCCCCTCCCCTTGAACACGGTTCCCGCCAGCGGGGTCCCGCGCGGCGGCCTGGACTCGCCAAGACGGGCTAAAATGTAAATGCGGCTGATAATACTGAACAAAGTGGCCACCTTCTTACTCCTGCCCCTTCCAGCAACTTACAGCGTAAAAATAATTGGAGCTGAAATGGGACGAGGGAGTGTAAAGAATTGTTCTATGAACACTGCTAAAATTAGAGTATGAGTAAGTACTGACAGGTAAGGGAGCAGTCAGTCTGGGCTGAGAATCCGTCACAGTGCGAAGACAGATCCCACCGGGCAGTCAGACAAGCTTGCCTGAACTCACTGCTGTAAAGAAGGGAGCCCAGTAAAGTTACAGAAACATATATATTTAAATGTACTTTATTTTCTTTTTTTGGAAAGCTGCTATTTTATAGATTGCATGGTCCCAACTCTGGCCCCTCCCCCCCCAAACATGGTGCTACAACCATTCGCCACTATTTAACCCCTAAGATTCTGATCTCTCCGACTCCACCACTATTTAACCCCTAAGATTCTGATCTCTCCGACTCCACCACTATTTAACCCCTAAGATTCTGATCTATCCGACTCCACCACTATTTAACCCACTCAGGTTGAAATATTAGAAAAGATCCTGATCTTGGATTGTTTTTACTGACGGTATAGGCTCCTTGCTGAGAGACAGTTCTACAGGCATCACTCAATCTCTAGTGCCCATTATACGTGGGAGAGTCTACCTACCAGTCCGCAGGACATTCGACCACAGGAAGCATCACAGCTAATCCCAATCTCATCCCTCACCCAACATACACAAATGCACAGTCCCAGCAGCTGTTGATTGACAGCTATCAGAAGCGGCAACGCTGGTCAACTTTCTCCTCCTCAACCCGAGATCCTCAGGCCAACTCTAACATCTGTACTGCCGCCCTGGCTGAGAGCAGCTAACTCAGCTCAGACAGGGGAATGACACTGGGAGCTTCCTATCCGGCATAGCTCAGCTACTCACCAGATAACCTCACAGATCGATTGGGGATCTTACTCTATGACTGTTCCAAGTAACTACTAATAACCCTGTGAGTCCTCGGAGACTATACAATTGTAATGAGCATCACTGGCTTTTAAAAGGAAAACTTCCCATGCCTTCTAGTTTATCTGGCAACTGCCTAAGCACTAAAAACCAGGAAGCTCCCAGGTTTAATCCATCTAGAGGCAAAATAGTGGCTAAAGTGGAAGGTAATTAAAAGACAAAGGGAGTGCTTTGAGGAGAACTCAATGAGCCCAAATGTTTCTAGGCCTTAGTCCAACCTGATTTACTCCCCTACCGTCACCATGGTGATGGACATTGGAACAGGTTTCTGGGAAATAAGCCAGCTGGGCCGTAAATTCAAAAGTTCCCTCTTCTGACCTTGCTGATTACAGTAAGGCTTGTCTGGAACAAATAGCTTCAGGGAAGCAGGCCAGGTCCAAGCTGCACCAAGTACAATACTCAGTCACGAGGAAGTACAGGGAGGCTCAGGCTAAAATCACCACACAATGCTTAAAAGCTCATCACCTAATTCCTCCTTCTGCTGCAACCTATTCATATTGCACAAGGCACCACTCCGAATTGAAAGCTGAGGTGTAATCTAGGTGCGTGTGGCTGTACGAAGTTAAATATACTGTCGCATTATTTGTCGCATGAGTGGCAGGATGATCAAGTCAAGAGCAATTTGTTGCATTACTCCAGGTGGTCTACAGCTGGGCTGAGTTAGGCACACAGCCTGACCAGTATGTCTGCATGTCTCCTTTGACTGATGGGCTCTCCCAGTGAGAAATTCCTCAATATCTGCGATAATTATCTATCCACCAGCCTGGGAAACACCCCATTCCCAATCATCATCCTGATTAATTGGTTCCCTCCCCACCATCCTTGTGCTTGCTGACCTACATTGGCTCCCAGTCCCCGAACACTTCCATTTTAAAATTTTCGTCCTTGTGTTCAAATCCTTCCATGGTCTCGCCCCTCCCTATCTCTGTAACCTTTCCAGCCTTACAATCCTCTGAAAACACTGTTCCTCCAATTCTGGCCTCTTGTGTATTCCCCACTTCCTTCGCCCCTCCATTGGCGGCTGTGTCTTCTGCCGTCTAGGCCCTAAGCTCTGGAATTCCCTCACTAATCCACTCTGCTTCTCTCTCTTCCTTTAAGACTCTCCTTCAAAACTATCTCTTTGACCAAGCTCTTGGTCATGTCCTAATGTCTCCTCCTTTGGCTCAGTGTCAATTTTTGTCTGATGACGCTCCTGTGAAGCGCCTCGGGAAATTTCACTACATTAAAGGTGCTATGTAAATGCAAGTTGTTGTTGTAAATATAGAGGTTGCACGTAAGAGATATGGTTAAGTAATTTGTTCTCCAGCTTGATACCCTTTCTCCCTCCACCCCAGAAATAACACAAAATCCAAACAATCCAAGGGCACCGAGGAGTTGCCCAGAAATGTGGCTTCTACGGAGCCCACTAGGTGAATGGTAGCTTTTCACTGCTCAACACATATTTCATGGTTAAGTTGTCTTTCCTTATTCCATACAAAATGTTTATTAGTTGAGGAATTTAAGACTCTTGGTCCCATTCCACCCTTGCTTCTCATCAGCCCTCAAGTATTTTTTTAATTAATTCTCGGGATGTGAGTGTCACTGGCAAGACTGGCATTTATTGCCCATCCCAGTTGCCCTGAGGTGGTGCTGGGCCTTCTACGATTGTATTATTGTATTTTCTGTGGTGAGTTGGCTGACCAAGGCTAATTGTAGCTTCCCTTTTGCTACCCGACTGAGATCAGCTAACTTAACCACAGGCCAAACTGGAAACCTCCCTCATCTCCACAGCCAAGCATTTTTTAATTGGCACCTTTTTTTGCTTGTTTATGATTTACATAGAGTGTAAATTAAATAATCAGGCCTTTTAACATTAAAAGTAATTCTGTCATATCTGTTTTTTTGTGACCACCTGTAATGGGAACGAGACAGCCTTATTGTCCCTTGTCCTGGAACAACAGATCAGGTTCTAGATGTAGGGTTGCCTTAGGAACACACGTTTAGCAAGCACATCAACCAAGATGGCCATGAGCCAGAAGACGGTCAAAATAATTTAAGATATGGAACATTTTTCCTTTCAGTAACTTCACGCCAAGGCTTGGGTTCAGTGCTCTTCAGGTGTGCCCAAGAACCCATCCATCAGCAAACGACCCAATGTAATTATTTTGCGATCGTGCTTGCTAGCTGTTTGGCAGAGGTGCTAGTGCTTGCTCTTGCTCTGGGAGGTGACACTCCTTTCCATCTTCCTGCTGAGGTACGATCAAACTCTGCTCTTCTTCCAGGGACTCTGGAATTGGGAATGACGTCTCCTCGCTCGGCTGCTCTCCGCCATGCCTGGCTTCCGGCAAAGTGACAGCGGCATCATTCACCTCTCCGTCGCCAAGGCGTTCTGGTCGCTTGGGCTGCAGAAACATTAATGTTAGTGCTTACAGGCGGTTCCTAATCAGAGCTGCATTCTAAAATGAGTGACAAGAAATCACAGAATCACAATCACAGAATCCCCACAGTGCAGATAGAGGCCATTTCGGCCCATCGAGCCTGCACCGACACATATCCCACCCTATCCCCGTAACCCCACGTATTTAATCCCCCGAACACTAAGGGTCACTTTATCATAGCCAAATCAACCTAACCCGCACATCTTTGGACTGTGGGAGGAAACCGGAGCACCCGGAGGAAACCCACGCAGACACGGGGAGAATGTGCAAACTCCACACAGACAGTCACCCGAGGCCAGATTTGAACCCGGGTCCCTGGCGCTGTGAGACAACAGTGCTAACTATGCCACCGTGTTGCCCAAATGGGAAAGAGCTGCCCCAATGGTTCCTTAAAACCTACCTCGTCACCTGTCCTAATATCTCCTTATGTGACTTGGTGTCAAACTTTGTCTGAATAGGCTCCTGTGAAGCACCTTGGGATGTTTTACTACGTTAAAGGCGCTATATAAATGCAAGTTGTTGTTTGCGTTATATAGGGGTAGAATTTCTCCCCCAGAAGATTCCCCAATCTCCAGCCATAACATCAGCAAAAGAGCGGCTAAAAAATGACGGAAACCGTCGGTTACGGCGGTGTAGTTGTTATAATACTGGATTAGTCATCCAGAGACCTGGACCTGGACAGAGAACGTGAGTTCAAATCCCACCATGGCAGTATGAGAATTTGAAGAGTTTTTTTAAAAATCTGGAGATAAAAAGCTGGCGTCAGTAAAAGTGACCATGAAGCTGTCGGATTATCATGAAAACCCAACCGGTTCACTAATGTCCTTTACGGAATGAAACCTGCCGTCCTTACCTGATCTGGCCTACATGTGACTCCAGTCCCACACGAAACATGGTTGACTGTTAACTGCCCTCTGATCTGGCCTAGCAAGCCACTCAATAGTATCAAACTTCGACCAGCAGTTCAAGAAGAAGGCCCGCCGCCCCTTTTCAGAGCAACTAGGGATGGGCAATAAATGCCAGCGACGCCCAACTCCTGAGAATTCATTTATTTTAAATGGGCTGCTTTGGTGTTTCTGCTGATCATCCACTGAAATTACGGCTGGGGATTGGGAAACCCCTACGGAAATTCCAGGCGATAATGTCAAACATTGCTCAATTCCATCAAGTGAAGTGAATGTGATCTGTAGAATTAATGCTGATATAACTTGTATGAACCCCTATCATTTATTATTCCTAATACTCTTTTAGTAATTACCCCTCTGCTCCAACACAATGTTCTCTCCTCCTCTCCCCTTGCACAAGTAGTCATTCTTCACATTGGAAACTAGCCAGTGCGAGTCGACTATCTGACCCGCCCCCTCCGAGCTGAGCCAGGTCCTGTTCTACAAACGTGCACATTCCAGCAGGTATCACACGATAGTAATTAGGAGCAGGGGACCAGGCTGGATTTTTTTTGCTCTCCGTGGCCCAGAAACACTGAGACTGATTGCAACACCTCACTCCTGCCCCACCTGAGTTTAGGGAACTCTGCACCTTCCGGGAATCAAACCAAGAGCATTTCTTTTTTTTTTTTAAACTAACGTTCAGTGACGTCTTTGAAACTGAAATCTGATTCCAATAGAGTACCTGTCACATGATTCAAATGCTTATGTCATTCATTACTCATTAGCAGTTGTATAGTGTGTGTTGCTTCACAGCAACCACTCACACACAGTAACCATTACTATTGCCACACAGTGGCCTCAGTGAGGCTGGGTTACATCAAGGAAGTTTACTAAACTGCCTTTCCTCTTTGCAAACTGACACAGTCCATTCCGAGTTATAGCAACACACTACCTGCAACAGAAAGAAACCCAACCTTAAACATAGGAAGGAAACAATCCATACACCTATTAAACCAATCATTTGTGCCAAGCAGATAATACATATACACAATACCTATAAAATTAGTATATTTTACCCTGGTAGCATGGACCTATATAAACCAGAAGGTCCTTGGATTTTAATCTACAGTCTGTGCTGAGTTAGTTTATCTCAGATGGGCAGTAGTTAGAGTCATAGGGGTAAAAATTCACTTGGTTGCGCCACCCGTTAGCGCCTTAAGAGGGCGCTAATGGGGCGCAAAGCCGCTAACGCCCGGGCGCAGCGATGTTTGCGCCGCTCGAGAACTTAACTTGAGATTGTGCGGCGGCGCTAAAACTTACCGCTGCGACCACCTGCGCGCGCAGATTGTGACGTCATTCCATGGTGCAACGCCCTTGGGGCGCCCCGTAGCGGAATTGAGTGGCGCCCCCTGCCTTACCGCCTGGCGCTTCCAACGACCAGAAGACTGGAACGCTATCAATCGCTGTGGGGCTGGGGGGGGCGCTATTTAAAGGGGGCCTCTTCCTGTCTTTTATTGTTGGTGGCATTTTTGAACTACGCATTCTGAGAGAGAGAGGGAGAGACTTCTGGAGAGATTCAACGTTGTGTGAAGGAGTTTTGGGTACTGAGCAGCACTTTGCAGGTTCATTTTGATTTTCCATTCCTTGTATCGATTTAGCAGAGACCGTGGGAGCTGCACTCTGAGCTCTTTGCCTGGTACTCTCCATTGTTCTTTCCAGCACATTTGATGTGCAAGTATCTCCAGGCCGAGATTCAAGGCAGCAATGAACAGGATGTGGATGGAAAGCAAGATTAACCATCCCCTTTAAGAACTGGCCCGTGCCATTGTGTGTGTGTTCCATTGCTGACTGACATTACATGAGCTTCGCCAGCGCTCCGAGTTAGCGCCTCACTGCTCGTCTTTGCGCCTTAAGAGAGGTGTGCAGCGCCTGCTTTAGCGCTCCACTCACCTCCCGGGGCGGTAAAAGTGAAGTTTCCCATCAGTGCCGATAATTAGCGCCAGGCGCTAATATTTGCGTCCGGACGATATTTGCGCCCCAAATGGGGCGCGACCTAATTTCTACCCCATAGAGTCATAGAGTTATACAGCACAGAAAGAGGCCCTTCGGCCCATCGTGTCCGCACCGGCCATCAAGCCCTGTCTATTCTAATCCCATTTTCCAGCACTTGGTCCGTAGCCTTGTATGCTATGGTGTTTCAAGTGCTCATCTAAATGCTTCTTGAATGTTGTGAGGGTTCCTGCCTCTACCACCCTTTCAGGCAGTGAGTTCCAGATTCCAACCACCCTCTGGGTGAAAAAGTTTTTCCTCAAATCCCCTCTAAACCTCCTGCCCCTTACCTTGAAACTATGACCCCTGGTTATTGACCCCTCTACTAAGGGGAAAAGTTCCTTTCTATCTACCCTATCTATGTCCCTCATAATTTTGTACACCTCAATTAGGTCCCCCTTCAGCCTTCTCTGCTCTAAGGAAAACAACCCCAGCCTGTCCAGTCTCTCTTCATAGCTGAAACGCTCCAGCCCAGGTAACATCCTGGTGAATCTCCTCTGCACCCTCTCCAATGCAATCACATCCTCCCTATAGTGTGGCGACCAGAACTGCACACAGTATTTCAGCTGTGGCCTAACTAGCGTTTTGTACAGCTCCATCATAACCTCCCTGCTCTTATATTCTATGCCTCGGCTAATGAAGGCAAGTATCCCATATGCCTTCTTAACCACCTTATCTATCTGTCCTGCTGCCTTCAGGGATCTATGTACATGCACACCAAGGTCCCTCTGATCCTCTGTCCTTCCTAGGGTCCTACCATTCATTGTGTATTCCCTTGCCTTGTTAGTCCTCCCAAAATGCATCACCTCACACTTTTCAGGTTTAAATTCCATTTGCCACTGTTCTGCCCATCTGACCAACCCGTCTATATCGTCCTGTAGCCTGAGGCATCACAAATGGTTCCAGTGCCCCTGCACTATGAAAGGGAGGAGGAAAAGGCCTCCAGCTTTCAGCCGCTATCCCATAATCCTTAGTGGAAAGTGCGCATGTCTGGTGAGGACAGGAAGTGGCTTAGCTGTTCAGTTCCCTATTGTCAAACAGTCGGCTCACACTCCAGCCGAGATATTATGATCAGCGTTATTTTAAATGGGTTAATGCCAGTTCAAAAACCTGCCGTCACTGTCACACACGTACAGTGCCCACTAGGCTGCCGGTGCTAGTCAATTTTCAGTTCTTCCTTCCTCCAGCACCCTTGGCACCTGCCCTGTGATAATCCAGTCCTGACTTGTGGCTCAACCTGGAACTGATAAGACATGATCCATACCTGGCACAATGTGTGTGTGTGCACGCGCGCATCGGAGTATTAATCAGGAAATAGTTGGGGCTTGTAATAAGGGAACAGCTATAATCGTGGGAGATTTTAACTTTCATATTGACTGGACAAATCAAATTGGGCAGGGCAGCCTTGAGGAAGAGTTCATAGAGTGCATTAGGGACGGGTTCCTTGAGCAGTATGTTACTGAACCAACCAGGGGGCAGGCAATCTTAGATCTGGTCCTGTGTAATGAGACAGGATTAATAAAAAATGTCCTAGTAAAGGATCCCCTTGGAATGAGTGACCATAACATGGTTGAATTCCAAATTCAGTTGGAGGGTGAGAGAGTTGGATCTCAAACCAGCGTACTAAGCCTAAATAAAGGAGACTATGAAGGTATGAGAGCAGAGTTGACTAAAGTGGACTGGGAAAATAAATTAAGGTGTAAGACGGTACAGGAGCAGTGGTGTATATTCAAGGAGGTATTTCACAACTTTCAAGAAAAATATATTCCACTGAGGAAAAAGGGGAGTAAAAGACAGCCATCCGTGGCTAAGTAAAGTAATAAAGGATAGTATTCGACTAAAAACAAGGGCATATAAAGTAGCCAAATCTAGTGGGAGGATAGAAGATTGGGAAGCATTTAAAAACCAGCAAGGAATAACTAAAAGATTAATTAAGAAAGGGAAGATAGATTATGAAAGTAAACTAGCAAAAAATATAAAAACAGATAGCAAGAGTTTCTACAGTTATATAAAAAGAAAAAGGGTGGCTAAAGTGAATGTTGGTCCCTTAGAGGACGAGACCGGAAAATTAGTAGTGGGGAACATGGAGATGGCAAATACGCTGAACAAATATTTTGTATCAGTCTTTACAGTAGAGGACACTAAAAATATCCCAACACTGGACAAACAAGGGGCTATAGGGGGGGAGGAGCTAAACACGATTAAAATCACTAAGGAGATGGTACTCGGTAAGATAATGGGACTTAAGGCGGATAAATCCCCTGGACCAAATGGCTTACATCCTAGGGTCTTAACATAGAACATAGAAACATAGAATCTAGGAGCAGGAGTAGGCCATTCGGCCCGTCGAGCCTGCTCCACCATTCAATACGATCATGGCTGATCATTCAAATCCAGTACCCTGTCCCTGCTTTAATCCCCACAGTACACATATCCCACCCTAGCCCCGTAACCCCACGTATTTAATTCCCCCTAACATATCCCATCCTATCCCCCCCTCCTAACACTAAGGGTCAATTTATCATAGCCAGATCAACCTAACCCGCACATTTTTGGACTGTGGGAGGAAACCGGAGCACCCGGAGGAAACCCACGCAGACACGGGGAGAATGTGCAAACTCCACACAGACAGTCACCCGAGGTCAGATTCGAACCCGGGTCTCTGGCGCTGTGAGGCACCAGTGCTAACCACTATGCCACCGTGTTCTCTTGAGAGAAGTTGCGGTAGGGATTGCGGATGCATTGGTGGTAATTTTCCAAAACTCCCTGGATTCAGGAAAGGTCCCAGCAGATTGGAAAACTGCTAATGTAACACCCTTATTTAAAAAGGGAGGTAGACAAAAGGTTGGAAACTATAGACCAGTTAACCTAACATCTGTGGTTGGTAAAATGTTGGAGTCCATTATTAAGGAAGCAGTAACAGGACATTTGGATAAGCATAACTTAATCGGACAGAGTCAGCATGGTTTTATGAAGGGGAAATCATGCTTGACAAATTTGCTTGAATTCTTTGAGGACGTAACAAACAAGGTGGATAAAGGGGAATCAGTGGATGTGGTGTATTTGGACTTCCAAAAGGCATTTGACAAGGTACCACACAAAAGATTACTGCACAAGATAAAAAATCACGGGATTGGGGGTAATATACTGACATGGGTGGAAGATTGGCTATCTAACAGAAAACAGAGAGTTGGGATAAATGGTTCATTCTCGGGTTGGCAATCAGTAACTAGTGGTGTTCCGCAGGGGTCAGTGCTGGGACCCCAACTCTTTACAATTTATATTAACGATTTGGAGGAGGGGACCAAGTGCAACGTATCCAAGTTTGCAGACGATATAAAGATGGGAGGGAAAGCAGTGAGTGAGGAGGACATAAAAAACTTGCAAAAGGACATAGACAGGCTAAGTGAGTGGGCAGAAATTTGGCAGATGGAATATAATGTTGAAAAGTGTGAGGTTATGCACTTTGGCAGAAAAAATCAAGAGCAAGTTATTATCTAATGGAAAGAAACTGCAAAGTGCTACAGTACAAAGGGATCTGGGGGTCCTGGTGCATGAAACACAGAAGGTTAGTATGCAGGTACAGCAGGTGATCAGGAAGGCCAATGGAATCTTGGCTTTTATTGCAAGGGGGATGGAGTATAAAAGCAGGGAAGTCTTGCTTCAGCTATACAGGGTACTGGTGAGGCCACACCTGGAATACTGCATACAGTTTTGGTTTCCATATTTAAGAAAAGATATACTTGCTCTAGAGGCACTTCAGAGAAGGTTCACTCGGTTGATTCCGGAGATGAGGGGGTTGACTTATGAGGAAAGGTTAAGTAGGTTGGGCCTCTACTCATTGGAATACAGAAGAATGAGAGGCGATCTTATCGAAACATATAAGATTGTGAGAGGGCTTGATCGGGTGGATGCGGGGAGGATGTTTCCACTGATGGGTGAGACTAGAACTAGGGGGCATAATCTTAGAATAAGGGGCTGCCGTTTCAAAACTGAGATGAGGAGAAACTTCTTCACTCAGAGGGTAGTAAATCTATGGAATTTGCTACCTCAGAGAGCTGTGGAAGCTGCGACATTAAATAAATTTAAAACGGAGATAGACAGTTTCCTAGCTGATAAGGGAATTAAGGGTTATGGGGAGCGGGCAGGGAAGTGGACGTGAGTCTAGGTTCGGATCAGCCATGATCCTATTGAATGGCGGAGCAGGCCCAAGGGGCCATATGGCCTACTCCTGCTCCTACTTCTTATGTTCTTACATCTGTGCACACAGTGTGTATACAACAACAACTTGCATTTATATAGCGCCTTTAACATATTAAAACGTCCAAAGGCGCTTCACAGGAGCGTTATTACCGAGCCACATACAGAGAAATTAGGACAGGTGACCGAAAGCTTGATCAAAGAGGTAGGTTTTAAGGAGTGACTTAAAGGAGGAGAGAGAGACAGAGACGTGGAGAGGTTTAGGGAGGGAATTCCAGAGTTTAGGGCCTGGGCAACAGAAGGCACAGCCGCCAATGATGGAGCGAACAAAAGCAGAGATCTGGGGGGGTTGTGGGGCCAGAGGAGATTACAGAGATAGGGAGGGGCAAGGGCCATGGAAGGATTTGAAAACAAGGATGAGAATTTTGAAATTGAGGCGTTGCCGGTCTGGGAGCCGATGAAGGTCAGCGAGCACAGGGGTGACGGGTGAACAGGACTTGGTGCGAGTTAGGACACTAGCAGCCGAGTTTTGTATGAGTTCAAGTTTATGGAAGCTGCAATGTGGGAGGTCAGCCAGGACAGCGTTGGAATAGTCAAGTCTAGCGGTAACAAAGGCATGGTGATGAGGGTTTCAGCAGCAGATGAGCTGAGGCAGGGGCGGAGACGGGCGATGTTACGGGGGTGGAAATAGGCGGTCTTGGTGATGGAGAGGATATGGGGTCGGAAGCTCAGCTCAGGGTCAAATAGGACGCCAAGGTTGCGAACGGTCCGGTTCAGCCTCAGGCAGTGGCCAGGGAGAGGGATAGACTCACATTTTGTCATCGGAATACTCATAACAGTATAACTTACCTTTTTATGGAATCGCCTCATCATTTCCTTCAGGTAATCTACAAAGAAAAGGAACAGTCATTGACCACACAAATTAATTTTAAATATTAATAGTTTTATCTTTCTACTGTACCGAAGGTACAAACATAGAATGCAGTCTGCAATGTTGCAAAGGAGACTTAGAGCAGAGGAAGCACAGATCAGTCTAGCACATGGTGTGACTTTGAACCATATGGATCAGGACGGTCCAAGGTTCAATCCCCTGTCTGTGCTGATCTCAGAGTGAGAGGGGGCACCCAATTATTTCGAATGCCCTAGGACGAGGGAAGAGGGAAAGGGTCCCAGTCCCAATCTCTATCCAGGAATCCCTGCCGGAAGTGCACGAGGGTGGGTCTTGGCTGAGAGCAGGATCACGATTGGCTGTGATGGCTCCTCCCACAGTCCAAACAGCCCACCAACATTCTCTAGGCTCAAACATGAGGAGTGGTCACTTTGGGGTGAGGGGGGGGGGGGAGCGCGGGGAGACTCACTGTTAAATAAAGCATTGCCTTCAGGAGAGAATGGGCAAGGGGGAGGGGGAAGCATAAGAACAGAAGAACTAGGAGCAGGAGTAGGCCATACGGCCCCTCGAAGTAATGTAATTCTTTACAAAAATAACATCTCAATCAAAAAAAGGTAAGTGGCCAAAATGCTCAACAATTAAATATGTATTATTAACTCACCAGTGACCTTTTTTTTTGTAAAAAGAAAATTAGCAAAAATTAAGGCTTGAGAAGTGACCTTTGTGCAAGCTTTGTAATTTCTAAAGATGAGTCCAGTGTGCATTCCACAGTATTTCTAGTCCAGAACTCATTGCTGTTTCTTTAAACCACAGCTTGTAGAATATTTCCTTTGTTTTCACTGAACTTTCAAAGCCAACACACTCTTGGACCTCTCTCTTCAGCTTTCAACAGCATTTTTTTACGCAGTGAGTTGTTATGATCTGGAATGCGCTGCCTGAAAGAGTGGTGGAAGCAGATTCAATAGTAACTTTCAAATGGGAATTGGATAAATACTTGAAGGGAAAAAATGTACTGAGCTTTGGGGAAAGAGCAGGGGAGTGGGACTAATTGGATAGATCTACCAAGGAGCCGGCACAGGCACGATGGGCCGAATGGCCTCCTTCTGTGCTGTATCATGAACTTGCATTTATATAGCGTCTTTAACAGAGAAAAACATCCCAAGGCACTTCACAGGAGCGTAATCAGACAAAATTAGATGCCAAGCCAAAGGAAGAGATATCAGCAGTGATGACTAAAAGCTTGGTAAAAGAGGCGAATGTTAAGGAGGGTCTTAAAGGAGGTGAAGAGGCAGAGTGGTTTAGGGAGGGAATTGCAGAGATTAGGGCCTAGATGGCTGAAGGCACGGCCACTTTTTCATTCTCTACAGTCACGATCCACATTATCTTCATAAATAATGAACATAACATAGGTGCCCTTTGTCTCGTGCAAGTATCATGCATACAACAGTGAAAGAGGCCAGAAGATTTCACTGAGCAATAACTGCACCCTGGATCTTGGACCGAAGGCTTCTCAACAGAGAGAGAATAGGGGCTGTCAGCATTCTCTGACTAATCTTAATGCACATTTGCTACAATTACACACTGGGGGTGATTTTGCCAATGGGGAGTTTTTGGAGGCGGGACTCCCACTTGTCGGGTTTCAGTCCCGCCTCCATCAACTTCTGGCCAACCCACGCTATTTTCCCTTGATTGACCTTATTAAGCCCGCCCAGCAGGCTTAGCAGGCCAATTAAGGGAAAGCCGGTTGCAGAGAACGTCAACGTATGACGTTTCATCTGTCGAAAATTTTTGACAGATGAATTGTCATCGTTTGACAGCTCTGTGAAGCTGTCAAACACTGACATTCTCTTTAGTTTGATGAGGTCTTGAATTCAAGACCTCATCAAACCTCTTTCTTTTGCAGAAATGAGATGGTTGCTGCATTGGAGAATGCAACGGCCATCTGTCATCTCTGCCGCGGAGGTGCGAGACTCTCCGCATACCCTCCGACTGAAGCCTGCAGGAAGAAACAAAGGTAAGTAAACTTTTTCTAACACTTTGCACTTACCTCAGATACTCACCTCTCCACACTTGCACCCATCACTCACCTCCACAGCGTACTTTTGGACCCCGCAGACCCCCGCAGACCCACTACTCGCCTCGGTGACCCTGGCGGGGTTCAGAGCCTTCGGGAAGCCCGCACTTGTGTGGGCAAAATGGTGATAAGCCTATTTTCTGCCTGTTAACAGGCAGTTAAGTGGCTTTAATCCCTTCCCGCCTCCAAGGAGACGGGACCCGGCGCGGGACGGCTACCCGCCTCCTGGCAAGATGGCATGGAGGCGGGTTGGGGGCGGGTTGGGCACTCGCCCCCAAATTCTGCCATTTTCCCAGCAGTCCCGCCTCCAAACCCGCCTCCCCAGGGCTGGCAAAATCCAGCCCACTGTTTCAGACAATGCAGTAAACTGTCACTAGCCAGTTGTTGCAATAATTTAATGTAAGCCTTACCTCTGTGGCAGACGACTGCAGCAACTAAAGCTACCAGTATGGCTGTGGCTAAAATGCTGATCACAATCGCAGCAGTTTTATCAGTCACTGGTGCAGGCCAGGGCTTACCTGGGATAAAGACAGACATTTGTTACTTAGATTCTGTGATTTTCTGTGGTTTATTTAGCTAAAATAGAAAAAAAGCAGTGACAGCTTTAAAAACAAACGAACGATGCAAAAGGGCGCAAGCGTGGCCTTATTCCCAGGGACCACGCCAGTGGCAACCATGTGAAGATTCAACCCATTCTTTATTGACAGAGTTTGGCAAGACAACCAATAGAGAGGGATCAATAATTTTAATGGTTACAGTACAACTAGTTACAAGCAGTAACCAGTCATTGAGTACAAAAGACGGATATTACCCCAATCCTTTGGAGAATAGGTGGCCATGTCTTGAAACTATCTGTTCTTTGCTCCTGTTCTGCCCTTCCCCCTTAAGGCAGGTCTTGACACCCCCAACTCCATGCGGTATCCACATGACCATGACATCATTCACCTTCAGCAGTGACACTATAGCCGCTATAACCCATATATGGACATGTTTCCATTTTCTTCCTCCCTGCCTCTTTTCAGCAGCTCTCCAGCAGACACAACTCTAAACAAACTGCAGTAAGGCAGTTTAGGATTACAACACTCATGAAATTTGGCTGCACTACACCTAATATCATGAAGACAATATCTAAGGGAAATGCAACTGATGGTAGAGTTGGCACAACTGGTCTCCCATGGCTATGGAACGGGGAAAAATAGACAGCCAGGTTCGGGCTCCTGATCACCACTACTCCGGGGTCAGTGGGTCTTACTGCAATAAGTACGTGTGTGGAATTCGGGTGAGGGCAATACCAGGCTTGGTGTAATGTCCCCCCCGCAATCAAACAGCTTGCTGGCCAATCATTGTCTAGGCTGAAACAAGAGCACTGGTGGCACGGGTGAGGTACCAGAATAAAATTGGGGGCTAGGGGGTGGGAGGAAATAAAACGGAGAAGTATGGTGCCAGATTACCACCAGTTTCAGAATCAGTGACAGAGTGCTCCAAATAATCAATTTTACCCGAAACAAGCACTGGTCCCCGTCAAGTTGACGATCTCCTGCAGGGAGCTTGTGGTACTTACATTTCACATCAGTTGTTGAGTTGCCTGGCTTGAGCTCTCCTCGTGACCCACAGCTGAAAGCAAAGAGAGAGGGATCATCCGAGCACAAGTACCAAGGACAGTTTATAATCAGGACTCCCAATTACAGGCAGACACCTTCCACTTACTTCGATCACTGATCCTGATTTTCTACGGGGTCTATACATATGAAAAGGCTTGGCTTTTTAATGTATATTTTTGATCAGTAGAGAGATACGGATGAGATACGGCCCATCCTGGCTCATCCATCCAGATTCTACATCGTTCAGCACCAACATCCAGTTGTTTCCTAAATAATTCCAGGGTGTTCACCTCCACTACCCTGCCCAAAAGTCCACTCCACACGTTGCTCACTCTTTGTGTTAAGGAGAGTTCCCTGACATCAGTCCCAAAAGTGCCTTTCGCTAGATTGAACCTGCTCCCCGCCATTGTCCTACTGAGACTGTCACTGTTTCACTTGACGTCGTGCTCCAGATTTACCCTTTTCATATCATTTATCATTTTATATACCTATGAGGTGCCGACTTAGTTGCCTCCTTTTGAGGCTGAAAAGTCCTCTGATCCTAGGATTGAGTTTTGTGGCTTTTCTGAGTGCCACCAAGAGAGCTCTTGGTGGCAACTTATGTCTTGGTGGAAACATCTCCCGTGACCTCTACCAACTAGAAGGACAAGGGCAGCAGGCACATGGGAACACCATCACCTCTAAGTTCCCTCCAAGTCACACACCATCATATATCGCTGTTCCTTCATCGTCGCTGGGTCAAAATCCTGGAACTCCCTACCTAATAGCGCTGTGGGAGTACCTTCACCACACGGACTGCAGCGGTTCAAGAAGGCGGGCTCACCACCACCTTCTCAAGGGCAATTAATGATAGGCAATAAATACCATCCTTGCCAGCGATGCTCGGGGGCTAAAGAGGCAGTTGCTGGAGGAGGAAAAAAAGCCAGAGATTATCTCTGCTCTCCAGAATGATCCTGGAGTAGTGAGCAGTTTCGGCAGAGGAGAGTGAGACCCGATACTGCTTGATGTGGTCTAGCCAGACCTGGTGGTGGATGGCTCAATCAGTTTTGCAGCAGAAGTGCTCAAATCTGCGCCCCTTGGATTTGAGGGAGTGAAGGTGGGGCCATACTAGGGAGAACGACCGGATTGGAAGAGAGTAAAGGTATTGTTGGGGACAAGGGCATCAAATGTGGAAATGAGGGAGTGGTTGAGCAGATCGACAGCTGCATTGGTACCATGGTGAAAGAATGGCCAGAAGCTTCATAGAATCGTAGAAAGTTACAGAACGGAAGGAGGCCATTTCGGCCCATCATGTCCGCGCCGGCCAACAAAGAGCTATCCAACCTAATCCCACTTCCCAGCTCTTGGTCCGTAGCCCTGCAGGTTAGAGCATCCCAAGTGCACATCCAAGTACTTTTTAAATGTGGTTAGGGTTCCTGCCTCTACCACCCTTTCAGGCAGTGAGTTCCAGACCCCCACAACCCTCTGGGTAAAGAAATTTCCCCTCAAATCCCCTCTAAACCTTCCACCAATTACTTTAAATCTGTGCCCCCTGGTTTTTGATCACTCTGCTAAGGGAAATAGGTCCTTTCTATCCATTTTATTTATGCCCCTCATAATTTTATACACCTCAATAAGGTCTCCCCTCAGCCTCCTCTGTTCCAAGGAAAACAGACCCAGCCTATCCAGTCTTTCCTCATAGCTAAGATTCTCTACTCCCGGCAACATCCATGTAAATCTCCTCTGTACCCTCTCTAGTGCAACCACATCTTTCCTGTAATGTGGTGACCAGAACTGCACGCAGTACTCTAGCTGAGGCCTAACTAGTGTTTTATACAGTTGAAGCATAACCCCCTGCTCTTGTATTCTATGCCACGGCTAATAAAGGCAAGCATTCCGTATGCCTTCTTAACCACCTTATCTACCTGGCCTGTTACCTTCAGGGATCTGTGGACATGCACTCCAAGGTCCCTTTGTTCCTCTACACTACTCAGTGTCCTACCATTTAATGTGTATTCCCTTTCCTTGTAAGCCCTCCCCAAATGCATTACCTCACACTTCTCCGGATTGAATTCCATTTGCCACTGTTCTGCCCACCTGACCAATTTATTGAGATCCTCCTGCAGTCTACAGCTTCCTTCTTCAGTATCAACCACACAGCCAATTTTAGTATCATCTGCAAACTTCTTAATCATACCCCCTATATTCAAGTCTAGATCATTGATATATACCAAAAAAAGCAAGGGACCTAGTACTGAGCCCTGCGGAACCCCACTGGAAACAGCCTTCCAATCACAAAAACACCCATCAACCATTACCCTCTGCTTCCTGTCACCGAGTCAGTTTTGAATCCAACTTGACACTTTGCCCTGGATCCCATGGGTTTTTAACTTCGTGACCAGTCTGCCATGTGGAACCTTATCAAAAGCCTTGCTAAAGTCCATATAAACTACATCAAATGCACTACCCTCATCTACCCTCCTTGTTACCTCCTCAAAAAATTCAATCAAGTTTGTCAGACATGATCTTCCCTTAACAAATCCATGCTGACTATCCTTGATTATTCCGTGTCTTTCTAAATGAAGATTTATCCTGTCCTTCAGAATTCTTTCCAATAATTTACCCACCACCGAGGTTAGGCTGACTGGCCTGTAATTACTCGGTCTATCCTTTTCTCCCTTTTTAAACAAGGGTACCACATTAGCAGTCCTCCAGTCCTCCGGCACCACACCTGAAGCCAGAGAGGATTGAAAAATGATGGTCAGGGCCTCTGCTATTTCCTCTTTTGCTTCGCTTAACAGCCTGGGATACATTTCATCCGGGCCTGGGGATTTATCCATTTTTAAAGCTGCTAAACCCCTTAATACTTCCTCTCTCACTATGTTTATTTCGTCTAATATTTCACACTCCTCCCCCCTGATAACAATGTCTGCTTCGCCCCCCTCCTTTGTGAAAACAGACGCAAAGTATTCATTAAGAACCCTACCGACGTCTCCCGCCTCCACACACAGATTACCCTCATGATCTCTAATAGGCCCTACCCTATCTTTAGTTATCCTCTTACTCTTAATATATTTATAAAACATCTTTGGGTTTTCCTTGATTTTACATGCCAAGAATTTTTCATGCTCTCTCTTTGCTTTCCTAATATCACTTTTAATTGCACCCCTGCACTTTCTGTACTCTCTAAAGATTCTGGAGTATTTAGCCCTCGGTATCTGTCATACGCCTCCCTTTTTTTCTTTATCCTACCCTGTATGTCCCTAGACATCCAGGGGGCTCTAGATTTGTTAGTCCCACCTTTTTTCTTTAAGGGCACATGTTTGGTCTGAACCCTCCGGATCTCCTCCTTGAATGTCTCCCACTGCTCTACCTTCAAGTAGCTGTTTCCAGTCCACTATGGCTAAATCCCCTCTGAGCTTAGCAAAATTTGCTTTTCCCCAATTTAGAATTTTTATTCCTGGTCTATCCTTGTCCTTTTCCATCACTACCTTAAATCTAACAGAATTATGGTCACTAGCACCAAAATGCTCCCCCACTGATGCGCCTTCTACCTGCCCAGCTTCATTCCCTATAACTAAGTCCAGAACCGCCCCCTCCCTTGTTGGGCTTGCTACATACTGGCTAAAAAAGTTCTCCTGGATGCATTTTAGGAATTCCGCACCCTCTATACCCTTCACACTAATTTTAACATTCAAGGAAATAATGCATAATTTGCAACAAACGTATATTCCTCTAGGGCATAAAAAGTGATCCAACCATGGCTAACAAAAAAAATTAAAGCTAGTATTAAGTCAAAGGAGGAAGCTTATAAAGTTGCCAGAAAAAGCGGTCAGCCTGAGGATTGAGATCTTTTTAGAAATCAGCAAAGGGGGACCAAGAAATTAATAAAGAAAGGGAAAATGGGGTATGAGCACAAACTAGCAAAAAAATATAAAAACAGATTGTAAAAGTTTCGATAGGTTTGTGAAAAGGAAAAGACTGGTAAATGTAGGTCCTTTACAGTCAGAGACGGGAGAATTTATAATGGGGAATGAGGAAATGATAGAGAAATTAAATAAATACTTTGTTTCTGTCTTCACGGAGAGAGACACAAAAAACCTCCCAGAAATATGAGAAAACCAAGGGTGTGGCAAGAATGAGGAACTTAAAGAAATTATTATTAGTAAAAAAACAGTACTAGCAAAATTAATGGGACTAAAAGTCGATAAATCCCAAGGACCGGATGACCTACATCCTAGAGTTTTGAAAGAGGTGGCCATTGGGATAGTGGACGCATTGGTTGTCATCTTCCAAAATTCTATAGATTCTGGAACGGTTCCTGCAGATTGGAGGATAGCAAATGTAACCCCGCTATTTAAGAAAGGAGGGAGAGAGAAAACGGGGAACTACAGACCTGTTAGCCTCACATCAGTAGTTGGGAAAATGCTGGAATCTATTATAAATGATGCAATAACTGGGCACTTAGAAACTAATACAGGAAACTCTTTATTAACCGGCACCGATGGGACCGGCGTAGTGCCGGTTGATCAAAAAGTCCGGATTACAGAGAGGTATACTTACCAAGGTACGAGAGCCCCGTACATGGCCACAGGTGCAGGAGCCCCGGTCACATTAAAGAATTTTCTTTTAAGTAGCCAGAATAAAATTTTAAACTACAGGTTTTTTGATTTAAAAAGTACTATGTACAAACCTTAACCTTTGGTCTCAAACAGTTACACGGCCACTAATATATAGTAAAACTTACCTGAACCTACTCCTGAATTTTGCCGGTTAAGAGAGATTTCCGGATATTTAGGTGTCGGTTAAAAGAGAGTTTCCTGTAGTAAGATTGGGCAGAGTCAACATGGATTTATGAAATGGAAATCCTGTTTGACAAACCTATTGGAGTTCTTTGAGGATGTAACTAGTGGAGTAGACAAAGGGGAACTGGTAGATGTGGTGTATTTGGATTTTCAGAAGGCCTTCGATAAGGTCCCACACAAGAGGTTGGTGAACAAAATTAGGGCACATGGAATTGGGGGTAATATACTAGCATGGATTGAGAATTGGTTAACAGACAGAAAACAAAGAGTAGGGATAAACGGGTCTTTTTCAGGATGGCAGGCTGTGACTAGTGGGGTACCGCAAGGATTGGTGCTTGGGCCCCAGCTATTCACAATCTATATCAATGATTTGGATGAGGGGACTAAATGTAACATTTCCAAATTTGCTGATGACACAAAGCTAGGTGGCAGTGTCAGTTGCAAAGAGGATGTGAAGAGGCTTCAAGGGGATCTCGACAGACTCAGTGAGTGGGCGAGAACATGGCAGATGGAATATAATGTGGATAAATGTGAAGTTATCCACTTTGGTAGAAAAAAAAGAAAGGCAGAGTATTTCCTAAATGGTGAAAGATTGGGGAATGCAGATGCTCAAAGGGACCTGGGTGTCCTTGTACATGAGTCACTGAAAGTGAATGTGCAGGTGCAGCAAATCATTAGGAAGGCAAATGGTATGCTGGCCTTCATTACAAGAGGATTTGAGTACAGGAGTAAAGAAGTCTTACTCCAATTCTATAGGGCCTTGGTGAGATCACACCTGGAGTACTGTGTACAATTTTGGTCTCCTTACCTAAGGAAGGATATACTTGCCATAGAGGGAGTGCAACGAAGGTTCACGAGATTAATTCCTGGGATGGCGGGACTGTCGTATGAGAAGAGATTGAGTAAACTAGGCCTGTATTCCCTTGAATTCAGAAGAATGAGAGGGAATCTCATTGAAGCATACAAAATTATTACAGGGCTTGATAGGATGGATGCTGAGAGAATGTTTCCCTTGGCTGGGGAGTCTAGAACCAGGGGCCACAGTCTCAGGATAAAGCGTAGGCCATTCAGGACTGAGAGGAGAAGAAATTTCTTCACACAGAGGGTGGTGAATCTTTGGAATTCTCTACCCCAGAGGGCTGTGGAGGCTCAGTAATTGGGTATATTCAAAACAGAAGTCGATAGATTTCTGACTAGTAAGGGCATCAAGGGATATGGCGATAGGGCCGGTGAATGGAGTTGAGGCAGAAGATCAGCCATGATCTCATTGAATGGCGGAGCAGGCTCGAAGGGCCAAATGGCCTACTCCTGCTCCTATTTCTTATGTTCTTATCCCAGTTAATATTGGGGTAGTTGAAATCCCCTACTATTACTGCCCTGTAGTTTTTGCACTTCTCAGAAATTTGTCGACATATTTGTTCTTCTATCTCCCTCTCACTGTTTGGGGGTTTGTAGTACACTCCCAGCAGTGTGATCGCCCCTTTTTTGTTTTTCAATTCGACCCATATGGCCTCATTTGATGATCCCTCCAACATATCATCCCTTCTCACAGCTGTAATAGTTTCTTTAATCAATACCACGATCCCCCCCCCTTCCTTTTTACCTCCCTCTCTATCCCGTCTGAAAATCCTGTAACCAGGAATGTTGAGCTGCAATACCTCTTTCAGCCACGTCTCTGTAATAGCTATAATATCATAGTCCCAAGTATCTACCTGTGCCCTCAGCTCATCTGCCTTGTTCGCTATACTCCTTGCATTGAAGTATACATTTAGTACAGGCAAACCTCCTTGTTGACTACTATCTAGCCCTTGATTCCTCTGTCCTTCCAATTTACTTTCTACGTTTTTGTTTTCCAATTCCAGTTTTTCTTTCCTCCCTATTGACTCTATACTTAGGTTCCCATCCCCCTGCCAAGCTAGTTTAAACCCTCCCCAACAGCACTAGCAAACCCTCCTGCGAGGATATTGGTCCCATTCCCGTTGAGGTGCAACCCGTCTGGCTTGTAGAGGTCCCACCTCCCCCAAAAACGGTTCCAATTCCTCAGGAATCTAAAGCCCTCCCTCCGAGACCATCTCTCCAGCCACACATTCATCTGCTCTTTCTTCCTATTTCTGTACTTACTAGCACGTGGCACTGGTAGTAATCCGGAGATTATTACCTTTGAGGTCCTGCTTTTTAACCTCTTTCCTAGCTCCCTGAACTCTGCCTGCAGGACCTCATCCCTCTTCCTACCTATGTCGTTGGTACCAATATGGACCACAACCTCTGGCTGTTCACCCTCCCCCCTCAGAATGCCCTGCAGCCGTTCAGGGACATCCTTGACCCTGGAACCAGGGAGGCAATATACGATCCTGGAGTCACGTCTGCGGCCGCAGAAACGATTGTCTGCTCCCCTAACTATTGAATCCCCTATCACTATTGCTCTCCCTCTCCTTTTCCCACCAGCCTGTGCAGCTGAGCCTTCCATGGTGCTGTGGACTTGGCTCTGGCTGCACTCCCCAGAGGAACCAACGCCCTCACCAGTACTCAGCACCGAATACTGGTTGGTGAGCAAGATGGGTTCAGGGGACTCCTGCACTACCTGCCTGGTGGTCCTCTTCTGTCTGACGGTCACCTATTCCCTCTCTGCCTGCACACTCTTAAGCTGCAGGGTGACCATCTCCCGAAACGTGCTATTCACGTAGCTCTCAGCCCCGCGGATGCACCGCAGTGACTGCAGCCGTCGCTCAAGCTCCATAACCCGGTGCTCGAGCTGCTGTAGCTGGCGACACTTCCCGCACATGTGGTCGTCCAGACCACGGGAGGTGTCCAGGACTCCCACATGGCACAGGATGTGCATTCCACGGGTGTGAGCTGCCCTGCCATACCTCTAGTAAATTAGAGGTTAATTAACCTAGCTGGAATAAACTTAAAAACTTTAAGAAAGCCAAGTAAAAACACTTACCAGATACTCACCAATCAGCTCCCTCTTTTTAAACGTTTAGTTTTTAATCCCGGCTCTTAATTTAAACCAATGCCCAAGATAAAGAGAGAAATACTGACCAACCAATCACTTCCCTGCTTTCCTGTGACGTCACTCCTTCTTTTTGTTGTCAGGTCCGCTGCCTCCGCTCTCGGGCCTTGCTCTGCCGCTCTCTTTATATCCTCAGGCTCAGCTTGGCAGTTGGCAGCTTGAAACTCCGCCCGTTTAACACAGGGCACTCGGCTCCGCCCATTTAATCCAGGGCTGCTGACTCCACCCATTTAACCCGCGGCTCCCGGCTCCGGCCATTTATCCGTGGCTCCCGACTCCGCCCATTTATCCGCGGCTCCCGACTCCGCCCATTTATCCACGGCTCCCGGCTCCACCCATTTAACCCGCGGCTCCTGACTCCGCCCATTTAACCCATGGCTCCTGTCTCCGCCCATTTAACCCGCGGCTCCTGACTCCGCCCATTTAACCCGCGGCTCCTGACTCCGCCCATTTAACCCAGGGCTGCTGACTCCGCCCATTTAACCCATGGCTCCTGACTCCGCCCATTTAACCCATGGCTCCTGTCTCCGCCCATTTAACCCGCGGCTCCTGACTCCGCCCATTTAACCCGCGGCTCCTGACTCCGCCCATTTAACCCAGGGCTGCTGACTCCGCCCATTTAACCCATGGCTCCTGACTCCGCCCATTTAACCTATGGCTCCTGACTCCGCCCATTTAACCTGCGGCTCCCGGCTCCGCCCATTAATCCCACGGCTCCCGACTCCGCCCATTTAACCTGCTGCTCCTGACTCTGCCCATTTAACCCGCGGCTCCCGACTCCGCCCATTTAACCCGCGGCTCCCGGCTCCGCCCATTTAACCCGCGGCTCCTGACTCCGCCCATTTTACCCGCGGCTCCTGACTCCGCCCATTTAACCCAGGGCTGGTGACTCCGCCCATTTAACCCAGGGCTCCTGACTCCGCCCATTTAACCCGCGGCTCCTGACTCCGCCCATTTAACCCGCGGCTCCTGACTCCGCCCATTTAACCTCTGGCTCTCGGCTCCGCCCATTTAACCCAGGGCTGGTGACTCCGCCCATTTATCCCAGGGCTCCCGACTCCACCCATTTAGCCCACTACTCCTGACTCCGCCCATTTAACCTAGGTTACTGACTCTCTCCATTTAACCTGGGTTACTGACTCACTCCAGTTAACCTGGGTTACTGACTCTCTCCATTTAACCTGGGTTACTGACTCTCTCCATTTAACCTGGGTTACTGACTCACTCCAGTTAACCTGGGTTACTGACTCTCTCCATTTAACCTGGGTTACTGACTCACTCCAGTTAACCTGGGTTTTACTGACTCTCTCCATTTAACCTGGGTTACTGACTCTCTCCATTTAACCTGTGACATGAATCTTGTCATTCATGTGGAAATGACTTATGAAATAATACTGGGCGGCCTGCTGGTGACGCTGTCCAGGGAGAGTATAAATACTCGGGCATGGGCCCAGCTTGCGCGGGACATTCTTAACAGGAACTAGTGAAGGACACAACTAGACCTCCATGTTGTAAAACAGTTGATTAAAGCTTTGTTTAACGCTTAGACCAAGTGCCTAGTAGTTTTCTTACGTCAACCTGGGTTACTGATGCTCTCCTTTTAACCTGGGTTACTTACTTATTCCATTTCCTACAGTCCTCTACAGATGAAGAGACATTTGAGTAATAACCACTTTTACATTCCTTACACTCTGTGTTCCTGAGTTTGCGATCCGCTGGAAAAGAAACCATATTAACAGTTCAGTAAATGACAATTATCACCCACAGAAATAAGATCCTAAATATCCATCTAAATATTTTACTTTTTAAATAAGTTTTATGAATCAGACAATAATTTTTAAAATTCGATGTGGGTTAATGGTTTTACCTAGAATAACTACTCCAGATCCAGGCTCACAACTCATGTCCTCCACACACATCTCACAGTCCTTATTGATGCAGTGTTTTCCTATCGCACATAAACACACAGTATTGTGCATGGTGTTACCAGGTGACACGGTCACAAATCCTCCATCTGAAGATATTGAAAAGCACAGTTAAGACTTTCTCCTCAGTGCAAAGTCCTATTAGTGACAGTGACAGAGCTGTGTACCTGTGACAGTAACAGGGCTGTGATGGTGACAGAGCTGTCTACCTGTGACAGTGACAAGAGCAGTGACAGTGACAGAGCTGTGTACCTGTGACAGTGACAGGGCTGTGTACCTGTGACAGTAACAGGGCTGTGTACCTGTGACAGTAACAGAGCTGTGTACCTGTGACAGTGACAGAGCTGTGACAGTGACAGAGCTGTGTACCTGTGACAGTGACAGAGCTGTGTACCTGTGACAGTGACAGTGACAGAGCTGTGTACCTCTGACAGTGACAGAACTGTGTACCTGTGACAGTGACAGGGCTGTGTACCTGTGAGAGTGACAGGGTTGTGTACCTGTAACAGTGACAGAGCTGTGTCATTGAGAGAGCTGTCTACCTGTGACAGTGACAGGGCTATGACAGTGACAGGGCTGTGTACCTGTGACAGTGACAGAGCTGTGTACCTGTGACAGTAACAGGGCTGTGAGGAAGGAGCGATAGTTCCGAAAGCTTGTGATTTCAAATAAAACTGTTGGACTATAACCTGGTGTTGTGCGACCTCTCAATTTTGTCCACCCCAGTCCAACACCGGCATCTCCGCATCATGACCTGTGACAGTGACAGGGCTGTGACAGTGACAGGGCTGTGTACCTGTGACAGTGACAGAGCTGTGACAGTAACAGGGCTGTGATAGTGACAGAACTGTGTACCTGTGACAGTGACAGAGCTGTGACAGTGACAGAGCTGTCTACCTGTGACAGTGACAGAGCTGTGACAGTGACAGTGCTGTGTACCTGTGACAGTGACAGAGCTGTGTACCTGTGACAGTGACAGATCTGTGTACCTGTGACAGTAACAGAGCTGTGACAGTGACAGAGCTGTGTACCTGTGACAGTGACAGGGCTGTGACAGTGACAGTGCTGTGTACCTGTGACAGTGACAGAGCTGTGTACCTGTGACAGTGACAGATCTGTGTACCTGTGACAGTAACAGAGCTGTGACAGTGACAGAGCTGTGTACCTGTGACAGTGACAGGGCTGTGACAGTGACAGTGACAGAGCTGTGTACCTCTGACAGTGACAGAACTGTGTACCTGTGAGAGTGACAGGGTTGTGTACCTGTAACAGTGACAGAGCTGTGTCATTGAGAGAGCTGTGTACCTGTGACAGTAACAGGGCTGTGTACCTGTGACAGTGACAGAGCAGAGACAGTGACAGGGCTGTGCCCTGTGACAGTGACAGAGCAGTGACAGTGACAGGGCTGTGACAGTGACAGAACTGTGTACCTGTGACAGGACTGTGACAGTGACAGAGCTGTGTACCTGTGACAGTGACAGAGCTGTGACAAGTACTCCAGCTGGAAAGGACTTGGTCAATAATGTGTTTCGGTAGAGCTGCCTCTAGCCAGCTGCCTTTGGTTGGGCTTGACTCGCAAGATTGGCATCTAAAACCAAGTAGAGTAACATTCCTCATGCAATTAATAGCAGCGCCAAGGGCAATTGGACCCCGCACAATAGGAAGTCATAAAACAAAGTGCAACCACTTCTCATCAGCCTGTACAGCTCTCTCTGGCATCAGGAGAGGAGGCTTAATCTGCTGCGATATCACCTACATACATGACAGTAACACAACACCAGAATTACATGCAACAGGAAAGTAGGGAAAGCTGATGTGTACCTACTTGGATCACAGGACGTGTGCAGTTGACAGTGATCAATCAGGCTCCAGTCTGACTGATACTGACCCCCTACACAGGGGGGGCACTCAGTGTCTTGCTGTATTGTGCATTCATTGTTCATATAGGAACCTGCAACATAAACACCACAAATGCCAACTTATTGCACAGAGAATACAACTCCCAGACCTGGCTCCAATCCTGCACCTTTTCCACAGGCCTGCAGGAGATTTGAAAGCGTCTGATCATCCATATAAAAATAAACTTTCCACATTGGTTCAAATTGCCGCAGAATTAATACCTCAGTGCCTTTAATCTAGGAAACATTCCAAGGCATGTTAAAGAAGAGAAGGAAAAAAAAGTTAATAGGAACAGATAAGGGATTGGATGCCATGCCTTGGAAAGAAAGAAAGACTTGCATTTATATGACGCCTTTCACAACCTCAGGACATCCCAGAGCACTTTACAGCCAATGAAGTACTTTGGAAGTGTAGTCACTGGTATATTGCAGGAAACGCAGCAGCCAATTGCAAACAGCAAGGTCCCACAAACAGCAAAGCCACCATGACCTGATAATCTGTTTTAGTGATGTTGGTTATAAATATTGGCCAGAACACTGGGGAAAACTCCCCTGCTCTTCTTCAAAATAGTGCCATGGGATCTTTTGCATCCACCTAAGAGAGCAGACGGGGCCTCGGTTTAACGTCACATCCGAAAGACGGCACCTCAGACAGTGTAGCACTCCCTCAGTACTGCACTGGAGTGTCAGCTGAGAATTTGTGCTCAAGTCCCTGGAGTGGGACTATGAACCCACAACTTTCTGACTCAGAGGCGAGAGTGCTACCCACTGAGCCACGGCTGACACCACAGTCAGTTGGATGGAGATTAGGAGGGGTTACTGGAAGCTCGGTTGAAAAAAGATAGGCTTTGAGAAGATGTTTGAAGATGGAAAGAGGGGAGATGAGGAGATTAGAGAGAGATTTCCAGAGAGTAGGACCAAGGTGGCTGGCAACAATTCCACCAATTTGGAGCAAAGAGAGTGGAGGATGCACAAAACGCCAGACCGGGAAGCATCAGAGCTAAGCCTGGCAGTGCGTACACTTTCCGGTAGGCATTGCTGGTTAACAATCAAGCACTGGAATCGGGGCCAACCTTCCCCACCCAACCCCAGAAGTACTGAGGTCAACTTTGGTGTCCTTATCACCACCTCAACTGAGATCAACGAAAGTCAGCACAGGTCAGCACTCGACCTGGCAATGAAACCTGGGAAATTCCTGATCTGAATAGCTCAGCTTCTCACTCATCCATTGCAGAGCCTAATCATTTTTTTTTAATGGGACCTATTCTCAGATTCTTCCCCCTTTCCCTCTCCTCTCCTGAAGGCGCTAAGCCCTTGCTGGGATATGATTACACAGGCACCGTCAGCCCTCTGGTACCTCAGCCAAGTGTCTATTCTTCATGTAGAGATCTAGAATCTAGGCCGTGACTAGCGACAGGCTAACTTACCGTGAAGGTCATCACAGCGGAGCCCAGTCCTGTTCTCACTGAGCATTCACTAATCTCCCTGCACAATGGCTCCGATCGAGATTGGCGATCGAACGTGAATCTGTCCCCACTCTGTAGCTCTAAGCTTGGTGTCAACATGCTGTGCTCCTCAAGCTTCACTCTTACTTGGTAACCTGAACGCTCTGATTCGGATTCCACCCACCCAGATATCCAATATTCTACATATAAACCAACAAACCACTCAATTAGATTCCATCCTGCAACTCCCTCCCAGATATTCATTATTCAACTTTCTAGTACCCTCTGTGTGAAGAAGTGCTTCCTGATTTCAATCCTGAATGGCCTAGCGTAAGTCAGTGGCCCGGCTCATACTCCAGCCTGCCGTTCACACCCAGGAATCCATTATTCTCTATTATTAATTCTGTACTTACCTGGTGGGCATTTGGCACAGCAGCGGGAAAACTTTAAGTACTGCGTGACATCATTGCATTTGAAGGCGGACTCACAGTGGTACAGCTGGAAGAGAAAGGCAGACACTGAATAATAATTCATGCCATTGCATTTCACTGCACTGCTCACTCTAGGGTTGCCAACCCTCCAGAATTGGCCTGGAGTCTCCAGGAATTAATCGCCAAGATACTGCTGCAAGCAAACCCGGGAGAAAAATCTTAGGGGCATTAAAGAAAATTGTACGTTGCTATCATTTTCTTTAAGCACTTTCATTAATTAGTTGTGAAAATATTGGAGATTGGAAAATTGGCTGTTTGACTGACAGTCAAGAGTCTTCCAATATTTAAATGAGGCGGGTTGGGATCCTGTTCCAGATTTTTTGCAATCGATCAGCAAAGGCCTGAATCTTAACTCCCGAAAATGGTGGGTTGGGGTCGGCTCAGAGTTTAAAATGCAAAAAATCTGGAACTGGATCCCAACCCGCCTCATTTAAATATTATAAAGCACTTACCTTCTTGATCCGGCGGCTCCCGTCTCCATTTAGCTGCCGGGTTTCCGGAGCCCTGGGAAACCTGGCCGGCAGCAGTTAAACCAGCTCCCAACTGCACTGTGGTAGCCTGATCTAAAGATTATAATAATGGCGGCAGACGCGTACGTGGCAGGTTGGGGACGCGTTCTGTGATTTTTACATTTGTAGCCCGCCCTCCCCGACCTTCTCCCACCCATCGTGGGAGGGTTAATATCTACTCCAATGAGTGTTAATTTTCCAGTTGATATGGGATGGCGATGCGCCTCAATGATGGACGTGTCCGGTGACCAATGGCAGTAGCCTGGGGGCAGGGCTGTTGGAGGTCATGTGATGACAGCTCCAGAATAGTTCCAACCAGAGTTGGGGACCCTAGTCTCCACTGCTGCCAGATGTAGGTAAGTGAGGCAGTTTACATTACCAACTGCAGCCAGGGGCATCTGCTGCAATTTGTAAAATACGAAAGCAGCTTCAGCTCAGAGATAGGGAGGGTAACAGGAATGGAAAGTGCCTTATTTGGTTCATGAAAGATACAGATGGCATTTTCTCCCTGGCGTGCAGGGGCAGGAATGGAATCTCTTTTGGAAAAAGCCACCACAAGGATGAAAGCTCGCAGCTAGCAAACGACTTGTACTCCGCAGGGAGCTGGAGCGTCTCACCTCTCACCCGTCCAGGTAGCTGAACCACCTATTAATCAACAGTTTGAACGATGGTGTCTTGCCTGCCAGATTAACACCACCTCCGGCCCTTCCTTCGTGGCAAACCAGAGCCAATGGGGTACATTTTTAACATACCGCCCGGGCTTCAAACTGGCATTGCCGATCGACCGCTCGTCATGGAAACCGCTTGAGTTTCATTTGCACTGAAAGCAATGGGTGCCTGATCCGCCAGTTTTAGACCAGGGCAGAAAGTGGATGGTCTACCCCTAGGTGTTTTGGTCTGTCGTGTGGAGTCAGGTGCTTCCTGCTGGTCTGTCACTGTCAACTGACATCATACTGCAAACACATTCTAAAGAGACAATTCAGACTTAGTGGTGTGAAATGGGTCTGCATCCCACCGAGTCAAATCAGCCTCTGAGGGAATTGCTACGCCCGAACCTGCAGTGAGTGAACAGAAACAATCCAGCCCACTGTCAGGCTGGAATTTTCCCTACCTGGGCGGGTCCGGTGCGGCCGGTGTCCGTGGCAGGTCGCGACCCCGCTGCTGGCTCCATCCCGCTGTCGAAAATGAACTTACCTTAATGGGGTCTATTAAGTCCGCCCAGCACGTTACCCGGCCCAATAAGATGGAACGGGTCTGGTGACGTCATTCATGAGACGTTTTAAGCCAGGATCCTTAAAGGGACCATGGCCACATTACATTTGAAATTTTGTCTAACAAAGTGGGTGTTGAATCTTTACTGTACAATAATATAAGTTATATATGAGTGACAAATTTTTTTAAATAATATCATTAAGTAATATGTCTCCATCTACAAATACGATCAAGAACATAATTAAAAAGTACATTCATGGGGAAGTTATTGGTGCTTTCGTGACAAATCTATAGACTTTTGTATTAGTAACTGGTACAAATAAAAGATGTGTGTGTATAGGTAATACATAAAATTAAGCAGACTTTAAATGTAATTGTAAAGGGGTGGGTTTACAATCTTATGCAAGTTCAGCAGAAGAGCTGCGGTATCCCTGGCAAACAGTGTAAGTGGGATTTGGCAGCTCTTCTGTTGATGTTAACAATGGACAAGTGAGAGAACCTCCGCAGAAATTCACCCTAAAGTCTCAGATTGAAAAGTTAAATTAGTTATATTCAGGGACTGAAAGCAAATTTCAGTGGAATGAGTGATGAGAATAAAATTGTTATGGTTGATGGCTTGATTTAATGTGTAACTGGACAATCACAGTATACTGTGAGAAAAACCTGACCAGAAACAACACAAAAATTTATTTAAATGGTATATGTAATTTTTTATAGTGCAGATCAATTCACTGCAATTACTGTTGAGTTGGAAGGCAACAGCCAAGAATGGCCAGTGAAAAATGTATTTCCCTCACCATCCAGGGTAGCACTTACATCCCTTCAGGAATTTCTGAATTAACATTTACCAGTAGCTTTTCAAGTAGAACAGAATCTCCGTCGATCTGTTAGCTGATGGAATCAACAGGTTTTTGTTTTGGTTTGTTTTCCAAGCTGTCAAGTAATCAGCTGGAGCAATGGCCACGGAACTCACGCCTCAGGTTGTGTGAATCCCGTGGCCATGCAGCGAAATTTAAAAAGTAGGGGGTAAAAGGCTCTTAAGTGCCTGTAAAGTGTCTCAATGATTTCAATTGGGTCCCCTGCCGCTGCAGGTCGGATCGGCTCCATGCTGACAGACGCGCCTGTGGGAAAGGCGCGTGGGAACGAGATGACCCGCTGTCAAAAAAAAACAACTTTCGACCCGCCACCGATCGCGCCCGCTACCATCCCGGAAAATTCAGCCCTCAGACTCAGTAAAAAGACAGATTGCATCTAATAGCAACTCATTATGTCTCTCAGAAACATCTTAAAGTGCAACAACGTACAACCAATTAGTTTGAAATGCAGTGACTATTATGATGTCGGCAAAGTATCAGCTGTGGCTCAGTGGTAGCTCTCTCACTTCCCACACTTACATCATTAGTACCCACTACTTGCACAAAAAACAGTCTCTCCTGCTCAAAATGTAAATCCAACAGAAAGACAGAAAGGCAAAGGATGTTAAAGTGGCTGAAAATGTTTGCTAAAAGGTTTAATTTTTTTTAATGGCCCTGAAGGTACAACCACCATTTAAAATGATTATTCCTTTGTTAAAATGATTATTAATTATTAATAATGATTGATGTCTAAATTCCTTTGTGGCCCAAACTGACCGTGATTCCGGCAGCGTGCAGTGACATCGCGCTGAAAAAGATAGGCCCGAGAACTAAACTAAATTCGCCGTCAGGCCTGATCAGAATAATTCAGGTGTAGAAGCTGTAGGGGGCAATCAGGCCTCCTGTGCAACTCACCCATTGGGGCCTTTCCCAATCTCACCCCACGTCAGGGGCCACGGGTAGCTCCAGGAGATCAGGAGGGGGGGCGAGGGCAGGCCAATAGCGGCCCACAGTTCTTTTGTGGAGCCAGAAGGAGCACGTCTGCTTCTTCCAACGCCACACAAAAGTGACAATGTGAAAATTTTGTGGCCGTTTTTTTTTAAGTGCCCTTCCACCTACGGTCCCTTTAAAGACCGCTGGTTAGGCTGCTCAAATACCAGTCGGAGTTTACACATGGCAATCCCTGACTAGGGCAATCGAGTTTGACAATCCGTGTCTGAAATGGGCATAGGAACTTCATTTCAAAATTGGAATGAGGCCTGCGCTCATTTCAGGTGGCCGCCTAAAAAAAGGCCCCAACCAATTTACCAGTGACCCGAAGGCCTGTGCAGATCCTGACTTAGGCTCATAAAACAGGTGCAACGATGTTAAATTATTCCTTGTTTAAATGATTATTCTAGTTATTTCTTGTTAAAATGATTATACTGGTTAATCCGTGTTAAAATGATTATACTGGTTATTTTACACATTTTAACATTTGCTATAGTTCGGGAGGAGGGAGCAGCTCTTGTACATATTGTTTCTACAATAACCACCCACAGTCATGTGGCTGATCACCACAACGAACCCCAGCTTCCCATGATAAAACTAGTGGGGGCGTTTCTTCGCAGTCACTGCACTGCTTTGTGTCGTTGGTCGTTACTTAACATTCCATCATGGCCAACGAGTTCCAGTGTCTGCTGAAGCGCATCTCCAACTCAAAACATTTAAAGCACTGGCGTTAGCTGCTGGGGTCGGTTCCCTCGAGGTGAACGTGTTGCTGGGAGAACTGGAGTTTGCAGGAGATCGTTTATCACTCGGTCTGATCTTGCAGTGGTTACAGATTCATATCAGAAGGAAATGAGAGGTTTTCAGAATTGCCGAACGCCCCTGCATAGGATGCGAATGTTCTGTGCACATTGTACAACCAGCTACCAACACGGTGTGCAAGAGGATATTTTCACCAGAGACGGTGCAGGGCTTGTGGCAAGGGCCGAAGACGGTGGCTTTGCTGTTCCCAGTGTTTAGCTGGAGAAAGTTACGGTTTATCCAAGACTGGATGTCGGATGAGCACTCTGACAGCACAGAGGCAATGGACGGGTCAAGAGAGGTGGTGGAGAGGTAGAGTTTGGCTGATCCCAAGTCTATGGATGCTGTTGCCAACAGGCAACTTAGGAAGAGGGAGGGGACCAAGGATAGATCCTTGGGGCTCTCCAGAGAGACAGGTCGGGGGTGAGAAGAGAAACCATTGCTACGAACGGATAGCTAAAACTGGAATCAAGCAAGGACAGTCTCACGGAGCTGGACAATGGAGGAGATGCCTTGGAGGAGAATCATGTGATTGATAGTGTCAACGGCTGCAGAGAGTTCAAGAGGCTGAAGTAGTTTAATGCACCATGGTCAGAGTCACAGAGAATGTCACTCGTGACAGGAGTGGAAATATGTTTGGCAAGATTCAAATCGTGAGTTGTGGGAAAGGTGGGCACAGATCTGGAAGGCAACAATACGATCAAAGACCTTGGAAAAGAAAGGGAGGTTGAAGATGGAACAATTGCTAGTGAGGACAGAGGGGTCAAGGGTGGTATTCTGGAAGAGGGGGTGATAACAATGGTTTTGAAAAAGTAGGGGGAAAGTGCCTGAAGAGAGAGAACTGTGGTAACACAATACAGCTTCCTGTGACTCGAACTTTATTACATCACTTCCTGTGATTAGTCCAGGATAAATACTGGGCTGATCAGTTGGATCCTGGAGAGGCATAGAGTAAGACCTCTTTTGTATGTAGCACCTTTTTAGTTGATTAAAGCTTACTTTAAGTTCACCACGCGTAAGGCTCATTCTTACGACAATTTAATCAACTTTGAAAAACTTCGCACTCAAACTTTTTGGACGAACTCGAAACTAAGGATCCAGGGAATCACCCATCATGGAAAACATCCTTAAACCATCGCGTCTTGACTTGGACCCAAACACCCCAGCAGCCGGTAAGGTGTGGAAACACTGGTATCGCACGTTTGACAATTTTCTCGAATATTGCAAGGCTGATGATGACTCAAAATTGCGGATACTCATCAACTGTGTCACCCCGAATGTATTTCAGTATGTCGAGCAATGGGGCAGTTACAAGGAGGCAATTCGGATGCTTAAAAGACTATATACTAAGACACCGAATGAGGTCTATGCCAGACATCTACTAGCTACAGCCCAACAAGGGCCGGAGGAATCCATTGATAAATTCCTCCAAGAGCTTCGCAGACTTAGTATGGACTGTAACTTTCAGGCGGCCTCAGCTGAGCTGTACCGTGAAGAAATGATCCGTGATGCTTTCATCTGCGGGCTTGCCTCCCCATTTATACGTCAGCGTCTACTGGAAAGTAAGACACTTGAGCTTCAGAGAGCTTACGACATGGCTTGCTCTCTAGATCTGGCAAAAAGAAATGCAGACCTTTATACAGTGCCCAGACCTCGGTCTGCTGCCTTAACTACAGTCAGGCAATTTAAGAGGCCACAGGTGAACTCTATTAGGGAGGACTTTATCCCTGACGATCAATCTGATGACTTCACTGATGAAGAGGATGATGACCCCACTGTGGCAGCCTCTTGGCAATCTAAGAAATGCTTCTTTTGTGGTGATGAGTTTCACCCTCGGAAATTCTGCCCTGCTCGCAATGCGTTTTGCAGTCATTGCAACAAAAAGGGTCATTTTGCAAAGGTTTGCCTCTCAAGAGCCTCTACGAGGGCTTATCAAGCTAAGTCCTACCGAACTGCCCCGGTAAGGGCCTATCAAGATGTTCCGGCTAAAATCTATCGTGCTTCCTCTCGGGTTTTCTCTCGAAGAAACACACCTAGAGTTTCAGCCACTCTTTGTGCAACGACACCAATTACAGCTGCTTGTCCTCAGAACCTATTCCATGCAGCTACAAAAGCATCAATTAATGGACATACTTTAGATGCCTTAATTGACTCAGGTAGCACTGATAGTTTCATTAGGGAACAGATTGTTGCAGAGTTAAAGCTACATGTTTTCCCATCGGACCAGGCAATTGCGATGGCTCAGTCATCACTTAATACCAGAATTTCTGGCTTTTGTATGGTTGAAATAACACTTAATGGTCACAGGTATCCCTCCACCCGGCTTTCGGTGCTCAAGGACTTATGTAGTGATCTTATCTTAGGGCTAGATTTTCAAAAGCAGCATAAGAAGCTCACCATTGAGTTCGGCGGATCCAAACCTGAACTCACTATTTCTAATAAATGACCTCGATTACCGTTCTGTGCATTGTCAGCAGCTTCACTGGATGAACCCTCACTGTTTACCAGTATCCCTCCTCGATGCAAACCGATTACAACAAAGTCACGACGTTTCAGTCAGGAAGACCAGTCTTTTATTGCGGCTGAGATTTCTCGGCTTTTAGCAGAGGATATCATCGAGCCTTGTTCGTCGCCATGGCGCGCCCAGGTCGTTATTGTTAAGAACCCTCTACAACCTCACAAGAAACGGCTGTGCATTGACTATTCACAGACCATCAATCAATATACGGACTTGGACGCATACCCATTGCCGCGCATCGATGATATGGTTAATAAACTGGCTGAGTACACGGTGTTCTCAACATATGATCTGAAAAGTGCCTATCATCAGGTACCCTTGAAGGTCTCAGACAAGCAGTATACGGCCTTTGAAGCCAATGGACGGCTGTATCAATTTCGTCGCCTCCCCTTTGGGGTCACTAATGGAGTGGCTGTCTTCCAGCGAGCAATGGATGACCTGGTCAAACAGGAAGACTTAAAGGATACGTTTCCTTATCTGGACAATATTACTGTCGCAGGTCGCAATCAGCGGGAACATGACGCCAATCTCCAACAATTTTGGGATGCACTCCAGCACCGTAATTTGACATTAAATGCGGCTAAATCCATTGAGTCACAACCAACCATCAACATCCTTGGCTATTGTGTGGGCAATGGCATCATTAAACCTGACCCTGAAAGGCTTCGCCCACTCCAAGAACTCCCGCCACCTAAGAATCCGGCCTCCTTGCGCCGGGCCCTCGGCCTGTTTGCATACTATGCTAAATGGATTCCTAACTTCTCGGACCGAATCCAACCTCTACTGAAGGCCAGCACATTCCCACTAGACACAGCAGCTGTTGCAGCCTTTAACCTCCTGAAAAAACAGTTGGAGAAAGCGGCTCTTCACTCCATCGATGAGAGTCTTCCTTTTGTTGTTGAGTGTGATGCCTCGGAGGTGGCGATCTCGGCCACTCTGAATCAGGAAGGTCGTCCGGTGGCATTTTTGTCCAGGACTTTTCAAGGGGCTGAGCTACATTATCCTCCAGTCGAGAAAGAAGCTACAGCCATCATAGAGGCAGTACGGAAGTGGACTCATCTCCTAGCTCGCCAGCACTTTACCTTAATCACGGACCAGCGATCGGTCGCCTTCATGCTCGATAATCGAAAACGGACCAAAATTAAAAATAATAAAATCCAGCTTTGGCGGCTGGAATTGGCCTCTTTTGGTTACACCATCCACTATCGACCTGGCAAGGAGAATGTGGCTCCGGATACCCTCACACGAGCATTCTGCTCCGCCATGGCACCCTCTACGCTCGTAGACATCCATGATGGGTTGTGTCATCCGGGCGTTACTCGCATGCTACACTTCGTGCGGTCCCGAAATCTCCCATTCTCTACCGGGGATGTAAAGAAGATGTGCTCGGACTGCAGAGTCTGTGCGGAATTGAAACCTCAGTTTTTCCGCCCCTCGGGTGGTATACTCATACATGCGACCCAGCCAATGCAACGGCTTAGCATCGATTTTAAGGGGCCGTTGCCCTCTTCAACTCGCAACACTTATCTATTGACCATGGTCGATGAGTATTCCCGTTTTCCATTTGCCTTTCCCTGCCCCAATATGCTGACGACCACGGTTATCAGCTGCCTTGAGCAGGTATTTGCTTTCTGTGGCATGGCATCCTATGTTCATTCGGATCGGGGCCCTTCTTTTATGTCAGGAGAACTCAAGGCCTATCTCTCGGAACGGGGTATTGCTGCCAGCAGAACGACGCCTTATCATCCGGTCGGGAATGGGCAAGTCGAGCGTTTTAACGCTATCATCTGGAATGCGGTACGTCTGGCTTTGAGATCTCGGGGCCTACCCAACCAGCAATGGGAAGCAGTACTTCCAGACGCATTACACTCCACACGGTCCCTCCTTTCGACCACCACAAATACGACGCCTCATGAACGGTTCTTCCGATTTCAGCGTCGCTCATCCTATGGGATATCTCTCCCGTCGTGGCTGACTGCACCGGGACTCATCTCCTAGCTCGCCAGCACTTTACCTTAATCACGGACCAGCGATCGGTCGCCTTCATGCTCGATAATCGAAAACGGACCAAAATTAAAAATAATAAAATCCAGCTTTGGCGGCTGGAATTGGCCTCTTTTGGTTACACCATCCACTATCGACCTGGCAAGGAGAATGTGGCTCCGGATACCCTCACACGAGCATTCTGCTCCGCCATGGCACCCTCTACGCTCGTAGACATCCATGAAGGGTTGTGTCATCCGGGCGTTACTCGCATGCTACACTTCGTGCGGTCCCGAAATCTCCCATTCTCTACCGGGGATGTAAAGAAGATGTGCTCGGACTGCAGAGTCTGTGCGGAATTGAAACCTCAGTTTTTCCGCCCCTCGGGTGGTATACTCATACATGCGACCCAGCCAATGCAACGGCTTAGCATCGATTTTAAGGGGCCGTTGCCCTCTTCAACTCGCAACACTTATCTATTGACCATGGTCGATGAGTATTCCCGTTTTCCATTTGCCTTTCCCTGCCCCAATATGCTGACGACCACGGTTATCAGCTGCCTTGAGCAGGTATTTGCTTTCTGTGGCATGGCATCCTATGTTCATTCGGATCGGGGCCCTTCTTTTATGTCAGGAGAACTCAAGGCCTATCTCTCGGAACGGGGTATTGCTGCCAGCAGAACGACGCCTTATCATCCGGTCGGGAATGGGCAAGTCGAGCGTTTTAACGCTATCATCTGGAATGCGGTACGTCTGGCTTTGAGATCTCGGGGCCTACCCAACCAGCAATGGGAAGCAGTACTTCCAGACGCATTACACTCCACACGGTCCCTCCTTTCGACCACCACAAATACGACGCCTCATGAACGGTTCTTCCGATTTCAGCGTCGCTCATCCTATGGGATATCTCTCCCGTCGTGGCTGACTGCACCGGGACCAGTGCTACTCCGAAGATATGTTCGGGCGTCTAAGAATGACCCCCTGGTAGATGAGGTTGAGCTCGCTGACGTCAACCCTACCTACGCCTATATTCGGTATCCTGATGGTCGGGAATCTACCGTGTCATTGCGGGATCTGGCTCCCTGCCCGCCGAAACATAGAGGGACACCAGGGGATGATATTGTACCAGGCACATCTCTGGGCTCGCCAGGTGCCTCTCATCACGATCTGGATCTGACGCCGGCTGGTACCTCACTCCAGCGTGCCGACCTGGGGCAGACTGACTACGAGCCCGTCGGGGCTCGCACGCGCAGCCACGATCCACCCCGTACCATACGCTCGGAAACGGATCTGCCACAGCCCTGCCCGACACCCGTTCGGGCACCAGTACACAGTCAGGATCGTCCTGACCCCTCACAGAGCGGGCTGGATCACTCGGACTCTGGTCCACGGCCCGCGGCGGGTAAACGGGCATGGGGCCCTCTACCGCTACGAGAACCCAAACGGGTGCGGCTCTCCCTCGTCCAGCGGCTACGAAATGGAGGGAGAATGTGGTAACACAATACAGCTTCCTGTGACTCGAACTTCATCCCGGCCTCCTAATCTTTTGGGGGGGGAGAATGTGGTAACACAATACAGCTTCCTGTGACTCGAACTTTATTACATCACTTCCTGTGATTAGTCCAGGATAAATACTGGGCTGATCAGTTGGATCCTGGAGAGGCATAGAGTAAGACCTCTTTTGTATGTAGCACCTTTTTAGTTGATTAAAGCTTACTTTAAGTTCACCACGCGTAAGGCTCATTCTTACGACAAGAACCATTTACAATGTCAGCCAGCATGGGGGCCAGAAAGGGAAGTTGAGTGTTCAAGAGTCTAGTAGGAATAGAATCGAGGGAGCAGGAGGTGGGTCTCATGGGTGAGAGGGCAGGGAGAGGAGATGAGGAGAAACTATAGAGAGATGCAAGTTCAGGGCTGGGGTGGAAACGGGACATGTGGAAGTTTGGCTTAATGGGGAAGGGATAAGCAGCAGTCACAGCTGAACGAATAGTCCATCTTGGAGATGAAGAAATTCATGAGCTACTCACACTTCTTGTTAGAAGTGAGGATGGAGGGGGAAGGGAAGTAGGGTTTAAGGAGGAGGTTGATAGAGGAAAGGTTATCCTGGCCCTCCAGGATGTTCCTAGAGTTGCGGGCTGATCTGGTAGACGAGAGCGAGGCCCAGTAAAGCTTGAAGTGGTTGAGACAGATCTGGTTCTAGATGGCTAAGCCTGTTGCGCACCAAGTACGCTCACATTTACTCCCCTTGGACTTGAGGGAGTGAAGATGGGGTCTGTAGCGGGGGAATGACTGAGATGGGAAACAGCGAAAATTTTGCTGGGGAAATCAAAGGTGGAGGTGATAGACTGGTTGAGCAAATCGACAGCTGCAGAGGTATTGTGGCGAATGAAGGGCCGAAGGTGAGGTAATACAGAGTTCGAGTAAGTGACTTAGGGGAGAGTAGACAATGAAGGTCTTAAAAGAGAGGCAAAAGTGTTGGAACAGGATGTGCTCAAAGGAGGAGTAGGGGGAAAGGCCAAAGTAATCAGAGTAATCAAAAAGGCTAATGGAATGTTGGCCTTTATCTCAAGGGAGCTGGAATATAAAAGTGATGAAGTGATGCTTCAGTTGTACAGGGCCTTGGTCAGACCCCATCTGCGCACTGTGTTCAGTTTTGGGCACCGCACCTCAGGAACGATATACTGACCTTGGAGAGGGTGCAGCGCAGATTCACCAGAATGATATTGGGGCTTAAAGGGTTAAATGATGAGAACAGATTGCATAAACTTGGCTTGTATTCCCTTCCCTCTCCATCCTCACTTCTAATGAGTTGGTGGACTTGGGAGTGTACCAGCACAGGAATGGTGATAACAAGTGGTTGTCCCAGGGGTAGAGCAGCAGTGGGGTGAGGGCACAGCTGCTCAGGCCAGGAGGGCCAATCGCAGAAGTGGGGGGAGGGGGACGATGGCAGTGACGAGGGAGGGGCATCAAGGGGGCGGGTCCTGGTTTTGGGTGGAGGGAAATTTCTTGAAAGAGCTTCCTCATCAGTGACTTGGGGAAACCTGTATATATATAATTTAAAATAATGCTGGGTATTTATTGGAAATAGTATAGATTTCCCCACTGTTGGGGCCCATCTGCCCCTCTCCCTCCCTTTCCCTCTTCCCCACCCACTCCCCGGTGACTGAACCCCAAGCTGGCCTTGAGATTGGGCGTCAGGGTGGCAGTTACTGTCCAATGAATGGCTCATTTCCATTTTGGATTTCATCATACCTTGCCACTGACTAATGTGAACACTATACTTTAATTAATGCTCCTTTATTAAATGCCACAATTACTACACCCTATTGCAGAATAGGTAAATAGACACTGACTCACACTTCATAAATTAACAATGCTGGCATGAATGAACTTGCATTTCTACGTTACAACATTACATTTCTACATTAAAAAAGGTATGGTAATAATCATGGGTGATTTTAATCTCCATATTGATTGGACAAATCAAATTGGCCATGGTAGCCTTGAGGAGGAGTTCATAGAGTGCATCCGGGATGGTTTCCTAGAACAGTATGTAATGGAACCAATCAGGGAGCAGGCTATCTTGGATCTGGTACTGTGTAATGAGACAGAATTAATAAATGATCTCATAGTAAAGGATCTTCTAGGAAAGAGTGATCATAGCATGGTTGAATTTCAAATTCAGTTGGAGGGTGAGAAAGTTGTATCTCAAACCAGTGTCCTGATCTTAAACAAAGGCAATTACAATGGCATGAGGGCAGAACTGGCTAAAGTGGACTGGAAAAATAAATTAAAGGGTAAGACAGTTGAAATGCAGTGGCGGACATTTAAGGAGATATTTCATAACTCTCAACAAAAATATATTCCAGTGAGAAAGAAAGATTTTAAGAGAAGGGAGCACCATCCGTGGCTAACTAAGGAAATAAAGGATGGTATCAAATTGAAAACGAAGGCATACAATGTTGCCAAGATTGGTGGGAGACCAGAGGATTGGGAAATTTTTAAAAACCAGCAAAGGATGACTAAAAAAATAATAGAGAAAGATGATGAATTATGAGAGTAAACTGGCAAGAAATATTAAAACAGATAGTAAGAGCTTCTACAGGTATACAAAAAGGAAGAGAGTAGCTAAAGTAAACGTTGGTCCCTGAGAGGATGAGACTGGGGAATTAATAATGGGGAACGGGGAAATGGCAGAGAATCTGAACAAATATTTTGTATCTGTCTTCACGGTAGAAGACACTAACAACATCCCAATAATGGATAATCAAGGGGCCACAGGGAGGGGGGAACTAAAGACAATCACTATCACTAAGGAAATAGTACTTGGTAAAATAATGGGACTAAAAGATGACAAGTCCCCTGGACCAGATGGCCTGCATCCCAGGGTCTTAAAAGAAGTGGCTGCAGAAATAGTGGATGCATTGGTTGCAAAATACCAAAATTCCCTGGACTCTGGAGAGGTCCCAGCGGATTGGAAAACCGCAAATGTAACACCCCTATTTAAGAAAGGAGGGAGACAGAAAGCAGGAAACTATAGACCAGTTAGCCTAACATCTGTCGTTGGGAAAATGCTGGAGTCCTTCATTAAGGAAGCAGTAGCAGAGCATTTGGAAAATCATAATGCAGCCAAGCAGAGTCAGCATGTTTTTATGAAAGGGAAATCATGTTTAACAAATTTGATGGAGTTCTTTGAGGATGTAACAAGCAGGGTGGACAAAGGTGAGCCAGTGGATGTGGTGTATTTGGATTTCCAGAAGGCATTCGATAAGGTGCCACATAAAAGGTTACTGCATAAGATAAGAGCTCATGGAATTGGAGGTAATATATTAGCATGGTTGGAGAATTGGCTAACTAACAGAAAGCAGAGAAACGGGATAAATGGGTCATTTTCCGGTTGGCAAACGGTAACTAGTGGGGTGCCACAGGGATCAGTGCTGGGGCCTCGACTATTTACATTCTATATTAATGACTTGGATGAAGGGACCGAGTGTAATGTAGCCAAGTTTGCGGATGATACAAAGATGGGTGGGAAAGCAAGTTGTGCAAAGGACTCAAAGAATCTGCAAAGGGATATAGGCATTTGGCAGATGGAGTATAATGTGGGAAAGTGTGAGGTTATCCACTTTGGCAGGAAAAATAAAAAGGCAAACTATTATTTAAATGGAGAGAGATTACAAAATGCTACAGTTCAGAGGGACCTGGGGGTCCTTGTGTATGAAACACAAAAAGTTAGCATGCAGGTACAGCAAGTAATCAAAAAGGCAAATGGAATGTTGGCCTTTATTTCAAGGGGGTTGGCGTATAAAAGCAGGGAAGTCCTGCTACAACTGTACAGGGTATTGGTGAGACCACACCTTGAGTACTCTGTACAGTTTTGGTCTCCTTATTTAAGGAAGGATATACTTGCATTGGAGACAGTTCAAAGAAGATTCACTAGGTTCATTCCAGAGATGAGGGGGTTGACTTATGAAGAAAGGTTGAGCAGGCTGGGCCTATACTCATTGGAATTTAGAAGAATGAGAGATGATCTTATTGAAACATATAAGATACTGAGGGGGCTCGACAAGGTAGATGCAGAGAGGATGTTTCCCTTCATGGGGAAATCTAGAACTCGGGAGCACAGTTTCAGAATAAAGGGTCGCCCTTTTAGAACTGAGATAAGGAGGAATTTCTTCTCTCAGAGGGTCGTAAATCTGTGGAAATCTCTGCCCCAGAGAGCTGTGGAGGCTGGGTCATTAAATACGTTTAAGGTGGAGATGGACACATTTTTGCAAGATAAGGGAGTGAAGGGTTATGGGGAAGGGGGCTGGGAAGTGGCTTTGAGCCCAAGATCAGCCATGATCTTATTGAATGGCGGAGCAGGCTCGAGGGGCCAAGTGGCCTGTTCCTGCTCCTATTTCTTATGTTCTTATGTTCAATCCTACATTACAACAGTGACTACACTCCAAAAGTACTTCATTGGCTGTAAAGAGCTTTGAGACGTCCAGTGGTCATGAAAGGCGCTATAGAAATGCAAGTCTTTCTTTATTTATACAGCGCCTTTCACAACGTCTCCCAGCGCTTTACAGCCAATAAAGTATTTTGAAGTGCAGTCACTATTGTAATATAGGAAACACGGCAGCCAATTTGTGCACAGCAACAAGGTAGATGATCAGATCATCTGTTTGAGAGATGTTGGTTGAGGGATAGATGTTGGCCAAGACAGTGGGAAACTCCCTGCCCTTCTTCCAAATAGTGCCATGGAATCTTTTACATATATCTGAGAGGGCAGCTAGGACTCATCCAATAAACAGCGCCTCTGACAATGCCGAACTCCCTCACTACTGCACTGGAATATCAGCCTCAATTATGTGCTCAAGTCTCTGGAATGGGACTTGAACCCACAATTTTCTGACTCAGAGGCAAGGGTGCTCCCACTGAGCCACGGCTGACACCTTGAAGAGCAGCTATCCAATAGGAAAGATAGTAACTGATCGTGTGCAATACATAATGATCATTGAATCCCATGTGGTTGATGTCTGTAGCACAGGTTAGTGGCAGCCAGAGGTGCTCGTCAGTGGGAGTGGGAGCTGGAGTCAGCCAACAGCCAATGGACATACAGGGGCAGGATTTACTTCATGTGGGGAGCAGACGGGTCTCAAGAGGCATGGAACCAACTGGCAAAGGCTGACAAATAATGGGATGGCACTTTGCAGAGCCCAGAGGCTATCTCATTCAGGGCATCGGACAGTGGGGCTTCTTGGTCTACTCTTGTGTACCGCCTAGTGGCTGGTTACAGTACACTTGCACCTGTTTGTTTTGATCAACAACTGCAGCTTCCATTTATATAGTGCCTCTAACATTAAAAATGTTCCACGGCACTTCACAGAATAAGTGTATGGAAAAACGGCACCGAGCCAGGGAAGGAGAGATTAAGAGCGTTGGCCAAAAGCTTGGTCGAAGAGACAGGTTTTTAAATGGAACAAAAAGGTGGAGAGAGGCAGAAATGTTTAGAGATGGAATTCCAGAGGGTAGGACCCAGGAGAGTGAAGGGCCTGCCACCGATGATGAGACAAAGGGAGAGGACGATACCCAAGAGGCTTGTGTCAGAGAAACAGAGTGTTATGATTAGAGATATAGGGCTGGAGGAGGTTGCAGAGATAAGAGGGAGCCAGTGAAGGTCAGCAAGGACAGGGGGTGATGGGCGAGGGGGGCTTAGTGTGGAACACGATATGGGCAAGAGTTTTGAACAAGATGAAGTGTAAGGAGGGTGGGAGGCCAACAAGGAGAGATTTGGAATAGTAGGGGGTAATTTTGACTTTGGGCGATAGTGTAAAACTGGTGAAAGCGGATCAGCCGCCCGTTATAAACCTCAACTGATTTTCACTTTCCACAATGGAAAGGAAAATCGGGAGAGATGTATAACGGGCGGCTGATCCGATATTGCCCGTTTTACACTGTCGCCCAAAGTCAGAATTACCCCTGTAGAGTCTGGAGGTGACAAAGGCATGTATGAGGGTTTCAGCGCCAGAGAGGCTGAGCTGGGGGGAAGGAGGGCAACGTTGCTGAGGTGGAAGCAGACAGTCTTAATAATGGGGAGGATATGGGACCGGAAATTCAGCCCAGGGTTGAACAGAATGGCAAGTTTGAGAATGGTCTAATTCAGCCTGAGATAGTGGCTGGAGAATGAGATATAACCTGTGGCAAGGGAGCAGAGGTTGTGGCAGAAACTGAAGGTGGAAAGGGGGGGGGGAAGGGGTAATGGAAATAAAATGAAACATTAAAATATTGAACACAAATCTCCACTGGCTCTTACGTGTTATCCTGAAAGCTCCACTGAATATACTTACGCAGTAGTAATGACTGAGGTCTATGTGGTCTTGTACACAGGGGTTTAGTGGGTTATCATGATAAGGAAAGGCTGCACGAATATATATGTATGTATGTTTGTTTATATATATACTCAAATATATATATTTATATGTGTCTGAATATTTTATATATATATAATTAAAAATCTTATGTAGGGTGCATAATTCCTGTCCACAAGCATTTCTTCTGGTCAAGATTTTTTGGTCACATTTTTCTGTGAATATTTACCATTGTAAATTGCTATGTCAACTGTCATACTGTAATTGCAGGCTCTGGCCACTAGGTAGCTCTGTGGGACGAGTTTATGAAGTGTTTCTCCTGACTCCATTGCCATCTTATATATAGAAAAATCTTCTATTCACCAACTGACAGTGAGCAGCACCATGGGAAACTTGCTAGTAATGTAGTAACTGGCATAAATAGAGCATACATTCCTTTGTCACATTTACTTCCTGCTAAACTGCTTCACCGGCCTCCACTACCCACCACCCACCCTCCTCCCCCCAACCAGCCATGACCCTTTCCTGCAGGCCCTGCAGTGCAAAAGCCCCATTAACAACCATTGCTACTGTCAGCAATTACTCCTCTCAATTCAAAGTTGCTTAACTCAAATCATGCCCAAATTATTTTTTTGCACTAGAGTCCCATTTTGCTGCATTACTGACATTCTCCCCGGTGTTGTGGACAATGTTTATCCCTCAACCAACTTCACTGAAACAGATTATCTGGTCATTATCATGTTGCTGCTTGTGGGAGCTTGCTGTGCGCAAATATGGCTGGCAAATTTCCTACATTATGACAGTTCGAAAAGTACTTCATGGGCTGTAAAGCGCTTTGAGACATCCTGAGGTTGTGAAAGGCGCTATATAGATGCAAGTCTTTCGTTTCTCTCACACCCCCTGACCACAGTGCTAACATGACTAAAACCACATCACCAGCAGACCCCACCCCTTGTATTTCTTTACATCTCCAACCTACATGTAATCTAGAGTAAATTCCTCTAGATCCAGGACTTTAAAAAAGGGTTAGAGATTAAATTGAGCAAGCAGCTAAACAAACATTGAAATAATCAGGGCCACTGATTTACAATTAAACATAAATCCACAATTTGAACACTCCCTGTGATATATTTCCTGTAAGGAAAATGCAATTTCACTTAAATCAATCACCATGAATTGGGGGTTATATAACAGAGCATCCCCCTGAGCTACATCACGGGACATCCTGCAGTAGGTATTTCGCTAAGGTTCGTTACTAAAACAAGCCTGCAGAAAAGGGTAGACAGTAAGCCCAGTCTCCACCTTACAAATTGGGAGCCAGACCCAGGAGGCCAGACCCGGGGGGGGGGGGAGCGGGCAAGTCGGAGGACCTCCTCGTGGGACTGCTCCTGGGCCTGGCCAAGGTGGCCATCAACAAGTCCAGGCAGCGGGCGGTCGAGGGGGTCGTTTGGCCCGATTGCCTGCCTCTCTTCCGCGGCCACGTTCGTGCCCGGGTGGCCCACTCGAGGCCTTCCACGACCGGTGTGCACCGCAGGGACTGGAGTGCATCATCTCCACCGAAAATAGAATTTTAATTGAATTTGTTAAGTTTCCTTTAAACTTTTTTTTAAGTTACAGTTTTTTTTATGGGTTGTGCCCCTTTACAATGGGGGCACATGGTAGTCTTTTAATAGCCTGTGATGAAGAAAGCGTCATCTTGGTTTCCCAGTTCCTCCTCCACCGTATGTTTAAATTATTAAAGAATAAAACTACATGAGATCGCTGTCCCTATTCTCCAGACTGCCCCTGGGTTCAGTGTGCATTTATTCTTGTTCAGTCATTTCTGCTCCTCTATATTTGGTAGCATTTTTGCTTTGGAGAGCTGGGTTGTATCCCGGGCTCTTGATTTGTTACTACCTGATACATATTGGCACCGCTCCCTCCCTCCCCTTGTCTCTCTAATATTTATTAATCCTAAACAAAAGCCCCTTAAACATTAAATAAAACCACACAGCCTATTATTCGGCAATCTCTCCCGATATATATCTAAAAATCACCTGAATCAGCAGGCAGAGATTCGGCAGCGATTTCATTTTGCATTCAGTCCGATTTCCCGGAGATCCGATCTCTGTGATTGCCCGGATCGCATCGCAGTCGCCGGTGTTTGTCCCACGGCCTCTTATACCTTAAATCAGTGCCTAATATAACGTCCAGGATTTGGCCCAGGGGTGGGGAAGGCCAGGCTGGGCGCAGCGCAGCGCGTCGGTCGATTTCCACCGTGTAAATATTTCAGAGTGCAGGAGGTTGGTTCTGTCTCGTCAACAACCTGGGAATAACTCATCTATTGGGCGGAAGGCGGAATCACCAGGGCCGAGGAGGAGCCCTGCTCCTGTCACGAGAGTTAAACTCTCACTCACTCCCTCCCAGATTTAGCACTTGTATAGAGAATTACAGTTAACCTTTCAGGTCCTTCACCTCTCATCAGAACTGGAAGATGTTAGAGATGAACAGCTTTTAAGCAAGTGCGGAGCCAAGGAAAGGGGACGGGGGTGGGGGACAGGGAAAGAACATTCAGTTCTGACTAAACATTACCCTTGAAACTTTCTGTTTCTCTCTGCCCAGATGCTGCCTGACCTGCTAGTGTTTGCAGCATTTACTGCTTCTATTTCAGATTTCCAGCATCAGCTGTATTTTGCTTTTGTGTCTATTTGTTTTAAGATTCGCCCCTGGGAATGCTTTGCTACTTGCACATCATGTGTTGCTACCCACTCCAGAGACTCCTGCACAAAATCCAGGCTGACACTCCAGTGCAGTGCTGAGGGAGTGCTGCACTGTCTGAGGGGCCGTCTTTCAAATGAGGCGTTAAACCGAGGCCCCGTCTGCTCTCTCAGGTGGATGTAAAAGATCCCCCACGGCACTATTTCGAAGAAGAGCAGGGGGGAGTTCTCCTCAGTGTCCTGGGGCCAATATTTATCCCGCAATCAACATCACAAAAACATTTTATCTGGTCATTATCACATTGCTGTTTGTGGGAGCTTGCTGTGCGCAAATTGGCTGCCACGTTTCCTACAACAGTGACGACACTTCAAAAGTACTTCATTGGTTGTAAAGCGCTTTCGGACGTCCTGAGGCCGTGAAAGACGTTGTAGAAATGCAAGTCTTTATTTTACTTGCTGGAGGATTTACAGTTCGACGGATGCCAGCTGTCCTTTGGTACGTGGGCAAGTGCCCGTTCTTCGCCCATCAACGGAGACCAGCGCCAGCCGGCTACGTTCCCACATGGAGGCCGTCACAGCCAAGTCCAATCCTGCCCCCGCCCAATCTCCAAGCACACAATCTATTTCCGCAGGCTAGCGATCAGGAGTGGCAATACTGGACAGTTTTACCCCCTCCCTCCCTCCGCCGCCACCTCTTTCCCCTGTCCCAGAGTCGCTGAGGTCAGCTGAGATTAGGTAGCTCAGCACAGACTAGAGATTACCACCTGGGACCTCCCTGCTTTGTGTGTCTCAGTACCCACACCCATTGATGTATTTACCCATCGGGGGAGTTTTTAATTGTAAATTGCCTGTGTCACTGCCCATGGTCAGTCAATGAAGAGGGGTTCTTTTATATAGAGACTCACTCCACAGAATCACCTAGTGGCTGGAGCCTACAACTACATCGTGACAGTTGACATAGCAAAATTGAAGGGAAATAGTGACATAGGAATTTACAATGGTAAAGACTGACAGAAAAGTATAACTAAAGATCAACAGGAAATAAAGTTTGTGGACAGGAAGTGCATGGTCAATATAAATGTTTTATATATATTCATTTTTCTTCTGTTTATGGTCTTCCCCGTACTGGGCACCGTCCCTGGGCCGAGACAGCGGGCAAGTGATCTGGTGCTCGCTGACCTCTGACATCACCCCATGACCAGCCACATGAAGGAAGCACTTGCGGTGGCAAGGCGGAGTTCAGGAGCCCACTATGTGGGGAATCAAGGGCGCAAATTTGTGTCCCACAGCAATGTGGCTCAACAAGTCAGTGCTGGGGCACTGCACGCCCTCCCAACCCTGCCAGGTGTCACTCGCCAGCAACAACATTAACTTCATTTGGTTTCAAGATCTTGCTATGTTGATGTACGTCACTCTTAAAAATAAAGTCTGCCCTCTCAGGTGGACGTAAAATATCCCATGGTATTATTCGAAGAAGAGCAGGGGGGCTATCCCCGGTGTCCTGGCCAACATTTACCCCTCAACCAACACAACAAAAACAGATTATCTGGTCATTATCACATTGCTGTTTGTGGGAGCTTGCTGTGCACAAATTGGCTGCCGTGTTTCCTACATTACAACAGCGACTACACTTCAAAAAGTACTTCATTGGCTGTAAAGCGCTTTGGGACGTCCTGAGGTTGTGAAAAGTGATGCACGTCAACCCAAGCACCCCACCCACCCGCCCCTTCAACCACCGTCTGCCCCACCTGTGACAGAGACTGTAGGTCCCGCATTGGACTCATCAGTCACCTGAGAACTCATTTTTAGTGTGGAAGCAAGTCATCCTCGGTTCCGAGCGACTGCCTAAGAAGAAGATAAATGGAAGTCTTTTTGTTCTGTGGAAGTGAAGCACAGGAAGAGTCAATGCCTTCAGGAGCAGAGACAATGGGAGAGGAAAAGAAACAAGGTTCTAAAAATAAATTTAAAAACAGGCAAAACACAGAGACATTCCTTTGAATTGAATGGATCTGATTTACAATGCACCCCCCCATCCCCCCCCAACCTCATAACAAACAGTAACGGCCATTTCACAGGCTTGTACTAAAGAGAATAACCTGACTTCATTAAATGACGGTCAGTTACGCATTTTATTACTTTTTACAACACAAGATTTATTACATATTTAAACCATATCTGTACAATTATCAAAATATACATTGCCCAGCAAGAACCACAAGGGAGAGAAGATACAAGGGGCTGATGGCATCTTTGGAATTATACACAAGGGTCAGGGGCCTCAGGATGAGGGGGGGGGGGGGGGGGAGGAGAGAAAACTAGGGGGAGGAAAGAGAAAACTGCCTGAACCCCCCATCGAATTCCCAAAAGATTTTATACAGATGAGCCCCACAGGATATTCTTGCCATGGAGGGAGTGCAGCGAAGATTTACCAGACTGATACCTGGGATGGCAGGAATGACGTATGAAGAGAGAGATTGGGTCGATTAGGCTTATATTCGCTAGAGTTTAGAAGAATGAGAGGGGATCTCACTGAAACTTATAAAATTCTAACAGGACTGGACAGACTAGATGCAGGAAGGCTGTTCCCGATGGTCGGGGAGTCCAGAACCAGAGGTCACAGTCTAAGGATAAGGGGTAAGCCATTTAGGACTGAGATGAGGAGGAATTTCTTCACCCAGAGAGTGGGGAACCTGTGGAATTCTCTACCACAGAAGGCAGTTGAGGCCAAGTCAGTAAATATATTCAAGAAGGAGTTCGATATATTTCTTCAGGCTAAAGGGACCAAGGGATATGGGGAGAAAGCAGGGACAGGGTACTGAGTTTGGATGATCAGCCATGATCTCATTAAATGGCGGAGCAGGCTCGAGGGGCCGAATGGCCTACTCCTGCTCCTATCTTCTATGCTTCTAGTAGGAATTGAGCTGTTTTTACATCCACAGATGCAGACAGAACATTAATTTGCCTTTCGGATTGAAACTGTAACTGGACACTGTTGGGAGGGAAGGTGCAGAACGTTCCTCTGCTGCTTTGTTGGAAGCAGCGAGTTGATTTAAACAGCTTGGATCTGAAAAGCTTTTATCTCGACATAAAGACAGAAAGAAATACACATGCTGTAATTCAAGCAGCTATTTCCCTGCTCTGTCACTGTGCATGCAGATTAAATCATATTTTATCATTGAATCATAGAATGACACAGCACAGAAGGAGGCCATTCGGCCCATCGTGCCTGTGCCGGTTGTTCTGAGCCAGCGCAGAAATCTTTAACGCCAGGATTGGTATGTTCATAGCTGGGTGTCCACGCAGGCCGATGGCCACGACAGAATAATGCCGAGTTCAGAGAAAACCCACTGAAAACACAAAGATGTCAGCATCATCGCAATGTCCACTGCCTTCTCCGATTGCAGCTCGGTTTAATAGATTTACACCTGCGGTTTACACAGTCAGAAGCTCAGTCCCATCCTCAGGGCTCTTATCCTCATCTGCAGCCGTGGTTAATATTCTTCCGTTCTCAGTCATCTCTCGCTCTTGGATTGGCTTTCCAATCTTGCCAGGGCACTTCAGCTAAAAACATAGAAAAACAGACATGTCGTCAGTTTATCAAAAGATAAAACACAAAGCCCAGTTTCATTTTATTATTTAAAAAAAGTAATTGCCCAGTTTGTAACGGTAGCAATTTACCAACCAGGAAGGTCCGCGGTTCAACCCTGGTCTGGAGCCAGTGAGCTGCTTCCCAGCTGCAGCTGCATTAGGGACATTACCTGGCTAAAGTGTCACCAGGCTAGGGAGGGGAGCAGGCAGCCAGTGACCCCTCCCTGATCACCGTCACTGACCCCTCCCCTGATCACCATCACTTCCCCTGATCACCGTCACTGACCCCTCCCCTGATCACCGTCACTGACCCCTCCCCTGATTACTGACCCTTCCCCTGAGCACTGACCCCACCCCCTGAGCACTGACCCCTCCCCTGAGCACTGACTCCTCCCATGAGCACTGACCCCTCCCCTGAGCACTGACCCCTCCCCTGAGCACTGACCACTGACCCCTGCTCCAGTTCACTATCAGTGACCTCTGCTCCAGTTCAGTATCAGTGACCCCTGCTCCAGTTCAGTATCAGTGACCTCTGCTCCAGTTCAGTATCAGTGACCCCTGCTCCAGTTCAGTATCAGTGACCTCTGCTCCAGTTCACTATCACTGACCCCTGCTCCAGTTCACTATCACTGACCCTGCTCCAGTTCACTATCAGTGACCCCTGCTCCAGTTCACTATCACTGACCCTGCTCCAGTTCACTATCAGTGACCACTGCTCCAGTTCACTATCACTGACCCCTGCTCCAGTTCACTATCACTGACCCCTGCTGCAGTTCACTATCAGTGACCCCTGCTCCAGTTCACTATCAGTGACCCTGCTCCAGTTCACTATCAGTGACCTCTGCTCCAGTTCACTATCACTGACCCCTGCTCCAGTTCACTATCAGTGACCCCTGCTCCAGTTCACTATCACTGACCCCTGCTCCAGTTCACTATCACTGACCCTGCTCCAGTTCACTATCAGTGACCCCTGCTCCAGTTCACTATCACTGACCCTGCTCCAGTTCACTATCAGTGACCACTGCTCCAGTTCACTATCAGTGACCTCTGCTCCAGTTCACTATCACTGACCCCTGCTCCAGTTCACTATCAGTGACCCCTGCTCCAGTTCACTATCACTGACCCCTGCTCCAGTTCACTATCACTGACCCCTGCTCCAGTTCACTATCAGTGACCCCTGCTCCAGTTCACTATCAGTGACCCCTGCTCCAGTTCACTATCAGTGACCCTGCTCCAGTTCACTATCAGTGACCCCTGCTCCAGTTCACTATCACTGACCCTGCTCCAGTTCACTATCAGTGACCCTGCTCCAGTTCACTATCAGTGACCTCTGCTCCAGTTCACTATCAGTGACCCCTGCCCCAGTTCACTATCACTGACCCCTGCTCCAGTTCACTATCACTGACCCTGCTCCAGTTCACTATCAGTGACCCTGCTCCAGTTCACTATCAGTGACCTCTGCTCCAGTTCACTATCAGTGACCCCTGCTCCAGTTCACTATCACTGACCCCTGCTCCAGTTCACTATCAGTGACCCCTGCTCCAGTTCACTATCAGTGACCTCTGCTCCACTTCCCTATCAGTGACCCCTGCCCCAGTTCAGTATCAGTGACCTCTGCTCCAGTTCACTATCACTGACCCCTGCTCCAGTTCACTATCACTGACCCTGCTCCAGTTCACTATCACTGACCCTGCTCCAGTTCACTATCACTGACCTCTGCTCCAGTTCACTATCAGTGACCCCTGCTCCAGTTCACTATCACTGACCTCTGCTCCAGTTCACTATCACTGACCCCTGCTCCAGTTCACTATCACTGACCTCTGCTCCAGTTCACTATCAGTGACCCTGCTCCAGTTCACTATCAGTGACCCCTGCTCCAGTTCACTATCAGTGACCCCTGCTCCAGTTCACTATCAGTGACCCTGCTCCAGTTCACTATCAGTGACCCTGCTCCAGTTCACTATCAGTGACCCCTGCTCCAGTTCACTATCAGTGACCCTGCTCCAGTTCACTATCAGTGACCCCTGCTCCAGTTCACTATCAGTGACCCTGCTCCAGTTCACTATCAGTGACCCCTGCTCCAGTTCACTATCACTGACCCCTGCTCCAGTTCACTATCAGTGACCTCTGCTCCAGTTCACTATCACTGACCCCTGCTCCAGTTCACTATCAGTGACCCTGCTCCAGTTCACTATCGGTGACCCCTGCTCCAGTTCAGTATCAGTGACCCCTGCTCCAGTTCACTATCACTGACCCCTGCTCCAGTTCACTATCACTGACCCTGCTCCAGTTCACTATCAGTGACCCCTGCTCCAGTTCACTATCACTGACCCCTGCTCCAGTTCACTATCAGTGACCCTGCTCCAGTTCACTATCAGTGACCCCTGCTCCAGTTCACTATCACTGATCCCTGCTCCAGTTCACTATCACTGACCCCTGCTCCAGTTCACTATCAGTGACCCCTGCTCCAGTTCACTATCACTGATCCCTGCTCCAGTTCACTATCACTGATCCCTGCTCCAGTTCACTATCAGTGACCCTGCTCCAGTTCACTATCACTGATCCCTGCTCCAGTTCACTATCACTGATCCCTGCTCCAGTTCACTATCAGTGACCCTGCTCCAGTTCACTATCACTGATCCCTGCTCCAGTTCACTATCACTGATCCCTGCTCCAGTTCACTATCAGTGACCCTGCTCCAGTTCACTGTCAGTGACCCCTGCTCCAGTTCACTATCGGTGACCCCTGCTCCAGTTCACTATCACTGACCCCTGCTCCAGTTCACTATCACTGACCCCTGCTCCAGTTCACTATCAGTGACCCCTGCTCCAGTTCACTATCACTGATCCCTGCTCCAGTTCACTATCACTGATCCCTGCTCCAGTTCACTATCAGTGACCCTGCTCCAGTTCACTATCACTGATCCCTGCTCCAGTTCACTATCACTGATCCCTGCTCCAGTTCACTATCAGTGACCCCTGCTCCAGTTCACTATCACTGATCCCTGCTCCAGTTCACTATCACTGATCCCTGCTCCAGTTCACTATCAGTGACCCTGCTCCAGTTCACTGTCAGTGACCCCTGCTCCAGTTCACTATCGGTGACCCCTGCTCCAGTTCACTATCACTGACCCCTGCTCCAGTTCACTATCACTGACCTCTGCTCCAGTTCACTATCAGTGACCCCTGCTCCAGTTCACTATCAGTGACCCCTGCTCCAGTTCACTATCAGTGACCCCTGCTCCAGTTCACTATCACTGACCCCTGCTCCAGTTCACTATCACTGACCTCTGCTCCAGTTCACTATCAGTGACCCCTGCTCCAGTTCACTATCACTGACCTCTGCTCCAGTTCACTATCAGTGACCCTGCTCCAGTTCACTATCACTGACCCCTGCTCCAGTTCACTATCACTGACCCTGCTCCAGTTCACTATCAGTGACCTCTGCTCCAGTTCACTATCACTGACCCCTGCTCCAGTTCACGATCAGTTACCCTGCTCCAGTTCACTATCACTGACCCCTGCTCCAGTTCACTATCAGTGACCCCTGCTCCAGTTCACTATCAGTGACCCTGCTCCAGTTCACTATCGGTGACCTCTGCTCCAGTTCACTATCAGTGACCTCTGCTCCAGTTCACTATCACTGACCCCTGCTCCAGTTCAGTATCAGTGACCCCTGCTCCAGTTCACTATCACTGACCCCTGCTCCAGTTCACTATCAGTGACCCTGCTCCAGTTCAGTATCAGTGACCCCTGCTCCAGTTCACTATCACTGACCCCTGCTCCAGTTCAGTATCAGTGACCCCTGCTCCAGTTCAGTATCAGTGACCCCTGCTCCAGTTCACTATCAGTAACCTCTGCTCCAGTTCACTATCAGTAACCTCTGCTCCAGTTCACTATCAGTAACCTCTGCTCCAGTTCACTATCAGTGACCCCTGCTCCAGTTCACTATCAGTAACCTCTGCTCCAGTTCACTATCAGTGACCCCTGCTCCAGTTCACTATCAGTAACCTCTGCTCCAGTTCACTATCAGTGACCTCTGCTCCAGTTCACTATCAGTGACCCTGCTCCAGTTCAGTATCAGTGACCCCTGCTCCAGTTCACTATCACTGACCCCTGCTCCAGTTCACTATCAGTGACCCTGCTCCAGTTCAGTATCAGTGACCCCTGCTCCAGTTCACTATCACTGACCCCTGCTCCAGTTCACTATCAGTGACCCTGCTCCAGTTCAGTATCAGTGACCCCTGCTCCAGTTCACTATCAGTGACCCCTGCTCCAGTTCACTATCAGTGACCCCTGCTCCAGTTCACTATCACTGACCCCTGCTCCAGTTCACTATCAGTGACCCTGCTCCAGTTCAGTATCAGTGACCCCTGCTCCAGTTCACTATCAGTGACCCCTGCTCCAGTTCACTATCACTGACCCCTGCTCCAGTTCACTATCAGTGACCCCTGCTCCAGTTCACTATCACTGACCCCTGCTCCAGTTCACTATCAGTGACCCCTGCTCCAGTTCACTATCACTGACCCCTGCTCCAGTTCAGTATCAGTGACCCTGCTCCAGTTCACTATCACTGATCCCTGCTCCAGTTCACTATCAGTGACCCTGCTCCCGTTCACTGTCAGTGACCCCTGCTCCAGTTCACTATCAGTGACCCCTGCTCCAGTTCACTATCGGTGACCCCTGCTCCAGTTCACTATCACTGACCCCTGCTCCAGTTCACTATCAGGCTCACACGTGAAATATGACACTTGGCAGAAGTTCTGGATGTTACCGAAATCATTTATAGCATAACTTACCAGCCTGCAGATGGTGGTCCTTATTTTAGTCCGATTATCTGAAATAGAGACAAACAGTATGTAATCACCTGTGGGACTGTACCCAGCCAGCATTCCTCTCCCCAGTACGGGAGGACATTGGTGTAGAATGATACACGTGTCCTTCCCTGCTGCGTGTGAATTGAGTCTGCACCGTCTTTCCATCGTTCCCAGTGGGCACAGATCAACAGCTCACAATTAAGGAAAGAACTCGCATTTATTAAACACCTCACCATGTCCTCAACGTCCCAAAGTGCTTCACTGCCAATTCATTCTTTTGAAGTGTACAAAGTCCCACAAATAGTCACTGAGCAATTGATGTGATTTTGGTGGTGTTGGCTGAGGGAGGGATATTGATCAGGACTCAAGGCTCCTTCAAATAGTGCCAATGGGATGTCTAACGTTTACCCAAAGAGGCAGATGAAGCCCTGGCTTAACGTTTCACCCGAAAGATCGATTCACTGCCCAGAAAGGCCACAGGATGGCGAGTATTAGAAGTGAAAATTGCCGCACTAGTGCAGTATGGGGTGCTCTTCTGAGGTTGGACCGAGACACATTGTTGAATCAGAGTACAGGGAATTTAGCACCATCTCTAGCTATGCTGTACCTGTCCCGGGAGTGTTTGATGGGACAGTGTAGAGGGAGCTTTACTCTGTATCTAACCCGTGCTGTACCTGCCCTGCGAGTGTTTGATGGGACAGTGTAGAGGGAGCTTTACTCTGTATCTAACCCGTGCTGTACCTGCCCTGGGAGTGTTTGATGGGACAGTGTAGAGGGAGCTTTACTCTGTATCTAACCCGTGCTGTACCTGCCCCGGGAGTGTTTGATGGGACAGTGTAGAGGGAGCTTTACTCTGTATCTAACCCGTGCTGTACCTGCCCCGGGAGTGTTTGATGGGACAGTGTAGAGGGAGCTTTACTCTGTATCTAACCCGTGCTGTACCTGCCCTGCGAGTGTTTGATGGGACAGTGTAGAGGGAGCTTTACTCTGTATCTAACCCGTGCTGTACCTGCCCTGGGAGTGTTTGATGGGACAGTGTAGAGGGAGCTTTACTCTGTATCTAACCCGTGCTGTACCTGCTCTGGGAGTGTTTGATGGGACAGTGTAGAGGGAGCTTTACTCTGTATCTAACCCGTGCTGTACCTGCCCTGGGAGTGTTTGATGGGACAGTGTAGAGGGAGCTTTACTCTGTATCTAACCCTTGCTGTTCCTGCCCTGGGAGTGTTTAACATTGACAATGAACACGCAAAATGGAGACTGTCGCATTTCCCAGGTCCAACATTCTTCATCTTGACATTTATAAAATTCACAGAGATAGTTTAAAAAATACACAAAATGAAATGTCCTAACCACTTACCTTGATTACGTCCATAATATATGAAGAAAGACAATATGATGGCAGCAAGTACTATACTAAGGAGTATTATCACCGTGACTAATCCCACTTTGGATGGAGGTTCTGGGGTACCTGAGAAGAAACAGAGTATACAGCAATAAATACTCAGGATTCTTTAACAAATTATATCCCTCCATCTCCTTTTTTAATTTACCTGTAGGTTGGACAGGCAATCAACCAAATTCTTCTGGAAACTGAATATCACTATAAATGATCACTGTGTTGTCTGAGTGAGAGCAGTGCAGCTTAGATCCATCACCTCTTAATGAGTGCCCATGCAGTAAATCGGAGTTTGAAGCCCGAGCCTTGATTATATTTTAATTGGGCCCAGATCTAATTGGAGACATCTGTGCCCATACTATCCAGCACAAACAGGACAGAATGCCACCAGTTTCAGAATCTCATTGTCTTCCGTTGCTCAGAGACAGCTTTAAGCTTCCACCAAACCAAGATTCACTAGATTGATCCCTGGGATGAGAGGGTTGTCCGAAGAGGAGAGATGGAGTAGATTGGGCCTAAACTCTCTGGAGTTTAGAAGAATGAGAGGTGATCTCATTGAAACATATAAGATTCTGAGGGGGATTGACAGGGTCGATGCTGAGAGGCTGTTTCCTCCTGGCTGGAGAGTCTAGAACTAGGGGGCATAGTCTCAGGATAAAGGGTCGGCCATTTAAGACTGAGATGAGGAGGAATTTCTTCACTCAGAGGGTTGTGAATCTTTGGAATTCTCTACCCCAAAAGGCTGAGGATGATCAGTCATTGCGTATATTCAAGGCTGAGATAGATATTATTTTGGGCTCTAGGGGAATCAAGGGATATGGGGATCGGGCGGGAAAGTGGAGTTGAGGTTGAAGATCAGCCATGATCTTATTGAATGGCGGAGCAGGCTTGAGGGGCCGTGCGGCGGAGCAGGCTCGAGGGGCCGTGCGGTGGAGCAGGCTCGAGGGGCCGTGCGGTGGAGCAGGCTCGAGGGGCCGTGTGGCGGAGCAGGCTCGAGGGGCCGTGCGGTGGAGCAGGCTCGAGGGGCCGTGTGGCGGAGCAGGCTCGAGGGGCCGTGCGGCGGAGCAGGCTCGAGGGGCCGTGCGGCGGAGCAGGCTCGAGGGGCCGTGCGGCGGAGCAGGCTCGAGGGGCCATGCGGCGGAGCAGGCTCGAGGGGCCGTGTGGCGGAGCAGGCTCGAGGGGCCGTGTGGCGGAGCAGGCTCGAGGGGCCGTGCGGCAGAGCAGGCTCAAGGGGCCGTGTGGCGGAGCAGGCTCGAGGGGCCGTGCGGCCGACTCCTGCTCCTGGTTCCTATGTTCTTAACCCACAGCTGTGGGGCCCAGCAGCCTACCAGTAAATGCTGCAGCAGGAGAATGTTGAGAATTGAAAAACAAAACAAAATAATCTCGTTTGTTCCCTCAATTTTCTCTTCCCCATTATATTATAGGGTCCCAGATGTCATTTTGTATTTATCAAAGACCCGGGGGAGACAATGGGGGAAAAATTCAGTATCGCCCCATTTGGGGCGCAATTATCGGCCAGGCGCAAAGATTAGTGCCTGGCGCTAATTATCGCCACTGACTGCAAACTTGGCTTTTATCGCCCCTGGAGGTGATTGGAGCGCTAAATCAGGCGCTTCACACCTGTCTTAAGGCGCAAAGGCCGAGGAGCGAGGTGCTACCTCAGAGCACGGGCGAAACTGATGTGATGTCAGTCAGCAATGGAACACAGACACACTGGCGCCGGCCAGTTCTTAAAGGGGAGGGTCGATCTTGCTTTCCATCCACATCCTGCTCATTGTAGCCTTGAATCTCAGCCTGGAGAGACCTGCACATCAAATCTGCTGGAAAGAACAATGGAGAGAACCAGGGAACGAGCTCAGAGTGCAGCCCCCACAGTCTCTTCTAAATAGATGCAAGGAAGGGCAAATCAAAATGAACCTGCAAAGTGTTGCTCAGTACCCAAAACTCCTTCACACAGCGTTGAATCTCTCCAGAAGTCTCTCTCTCTCTCTCTCTCTCTCAGAATGCGTGGTGCAAAAATGTCACCAACAAAAAAAGGCAGGAAGCGTTCGCCTTTAAATAGCGCTCCCCCCAGCCCCTTCCCGACTGCAAAACATTCCCCTCAACCTGTCGTTGCTAGCGGCAGGCGGTAAGGCAGGGGGCGCCACTCAATATCCGGTCCGGGGCGCTACCGAGGCGTTGCGCACTCGACTGACATCACGATCTGCTGGCGCAGGAGACCGTGGCGGTAGTGTTTAGCGCCGCCGCAAAATGTCTAGTTAATTTCGCGAGCAGTGCAAACATCGCCGTGCCCGGGCGCTAGTTGCTTTGCGCCCCATTAGCGTCCTCTTAAGGTGCGGACGGGAGGTGCAACCAACTGAATTTTCCCCCCAATTAGTTTCAATATATATAAATAAAAATAAACTGCAGATAGGTTGAAAGCACACAGCATCCCTCAGCAATACCAGTAGCATTCCTCCGAAGAAAGAAAAAGCACTCAGGTGGCAGGATGGGAAAGGGCCAGGCTGGTAGAAGTCCCCAATGCCTAAACTTACTGAGACTTCCAAACTCCTATGGCCAACTCTTCACTGTCACTGAACTGGTCAGGTCACTGACAGGACCTTCTAACTCAAGCCTTTTTTTACTGTTGAGAAGTGCGGATGAAAGTCCACAGGTCAGGACGCCAACCAGGTTGGGAAAAATTGGATAGAACACAAGATAGATCGAGAGGCAGTGGTTGGACTACACCAAGCATGGGCTTTAAAAGCCTTCAGACTGTAGGGTACAGGGAAGATTCACAGATGAGGAGGTCTACAGTTTTGAGTTAGCAAAAAGAATGATTTATTGTCTGACAGTGAGGGTAATTTTGACATTGAGCAAGTGTAAAACGGGCGATAGCGGATCAGCCGCCCATTATACATCTCCCCCATTTTCATTCCCATTGACTTCATGTGGGCCATTTCCTCTGGCCCAAAGTCAGAATTACCCCCAGTGAGTCTTGATCTGCTGATGGTTTGTTATCAATCCTCGCTTCCCAAGGGGATTGAGGAAACAAATTCTCTCGGAGTCAGACTCACCACATTTCACATCCTTTGTTGTTGTTCCAGTCACCAGCATTTGGAGTGACCCACAGCTAAATGGAGAAAATGAAAAGTACAGTTATTATTTTTCACCCATTTTCAGTGGCCCCCTCCCCAGGAGACTCTTGCCTCTGTACAACTGGGCAGCTGCCATCAGTTAGTCAAAAAGGCAGCTCCAGACTTGTGCAAAACTCCAGCATGAGTGCTCTTTTACACTTGGCCAACAGGTGGTGCTGTTGCTGCAGCACAATGTAAGGACCAACATTGAGACATTGTCACAAGAACGGTCACGGAAGGGAAAGGGCATTTGGCCCATTGAAACTTACCCCTCTAATACCCAAACTCTCCCATTGAAACTTACCCCTCTAATACCCAAACTCTCCCATTGAAACTTACCCCTCTAATACCCAAACTCTCCCAGTGAAACTTACCCCTCCAATACCCAAACTCTCCCATTGAAACTTACCCCTCTAATACCCAAACTCTCCCATTGAAACTTACCCCTCTAATACCCAAACTCTCCCATTGAAACTTACCCCTCTAATACCCAAACTCTCCCATTGAAACTTACCCCTCTAATACCCAAACTCTCCCAGTGAAACTTACCCCTCTAATACCCAAACTCTCCCATTGAAACTTACCCCTCTAATACCCAAACTCTCCCATTGAAACTTACCCCTCTAATACCCAAACTCTCCCATTGAAACTTACCCCTCTAATATCTAAACTCTCCCAGTGAAACTTACCCCTCTAATACCCAAACTTTCCCATTGAAACTTACCCCTCTAATATCCAAACTCTCCCAGTGAAACTTACCCCTCTAATATCCAAACTCTCCCAGTGAAACTTACCCCTCTAATACCCAAACTCTCTGATTAAAACTTACCCCTCTAATATCCAAACTCTCCCAGTGAAACTTACCCCTCTAATACCCTAATTCTCCATTAAAACTGAACTCTCTAATATCCAAACTCTCCCATTGAAACCTACCCCTCTAATATCCAAACTCTCCCATTGAAACTTACCCCTCTAATATCCAAACTCTCTGATTGAAACTTACCCCTCTAATATCCAAACTCTCTGATTGAAACTTACCCCTCTAATATCCAAACTCTCCCAGGTGAAACTTACCCCTCTAATACCCTAATTCTCCATTAAAACTGAACTCTCTAGTACTTTAACTCTCCCATCACAGCAAACAACTTAGTTGAACAATAACATGATAAAAGAGATTTTTAAATTGCGCATACACTGCACCACACTCTTTCCAGGTGATGTCACTGGACAGTCATTAGGAGCATGCCTGATATTTTTCTCCTCCCAGAAGCTAGCTGTTTTTTCCCTTCCCTAGACTGGGGGTCCGAAGTGAAATCGGTGGACTCGAAACTCCCACCTTGGTTGAGATCAGCAAACTCAGCACAGACCAGGACTTTCTGCTCTGTGTGTCCCAGTCCTACATCAGGCGGCATCTTTACCTACGAGGCCATCAAGCAGCTGTTTTGCTCATTTTATGGCAATTATTTCTGGGCTGTCCCAACATCATATCCTGGATAATTTCACTCAGTGCCAGACTTACTCGCTCCATTTCCTGCAGGGTTCCGAATTAGAGGATATGTTCGAAAAATATCCGGGCTCACATTTCTCACACACTGACATCGTGAAATCCCCATCTGCTGGGTAAAAAAAGCACAGTGTCATTTAGAATTATCTTCTACATAGCACAGGGCTGGCACCTTCATTTGCAAAGTGTTCAGAAATACTGCAGTGCACAATTTTATAACCACTTTAGCTCCCTCTGTGCCACAACAACAGCTTGCATTTATATGGTGCCTTTAACATCGTAAAACGTCCCAAGGCGCTTCACAAGAGTGAAAACAGTCAAAATTTGACACCGAGCCCAAAAAGGAGCTGTTAAGACAGAGACATTAGGACGGGTGACTAAAAGCTTGGTCAAAGAGGTTGGTTTTAAGGAGCGTCTTGAAAGAGGAGAGAGAGAGGGGCGGAGAGCTTTAGGGAAAGAATTCCAGAGTTTAGGGCCTAGACAGCTGAAGGCACATCCACCAATGGTGGGGCGAAGGGAGCGGGGAATGCACAAGAGGCCAGAATTGGAGGAACACAGAGTTCTCGGTGGGTTGTAGGACTGGTGAGGCGAGGCCATGATGAGATTTGAACACAGGGATGAGAATTTTAAATCGGAGACGTTACTGGATTGGGAGCCAATGTAGGTCAGCGATCACAGGGCTGATGGGTGAACGGGACTTGGTGCGAGTTCGGACACGAGCAGCAGAGTTTTGGACGAGCTTAATTTTAATGAGCTATAAAAAACAAACAGGTTTCTTGGGCCTAATGGTCTTGTCCCGTTGCTAAACAATCTGATGTTCATTTCATTCACAAAGCCATGACCCAATCTAGGAGGGAAAAATTTGTTAATTCTCAGAATGAGGACCCTTATGTTTCTTTCTCCCCCCCCCCCCCCATGCCTTAGAAGCGCTAAGGCCATTTGTGGTGGGTTTTACCTTTTTTGTAAATGACTCCGTATCCAAGTTCGCAGTTCTTGTTGTCTTCACAGATCTCGCAGTCCTTATTGACGCAGTGCTTTCCTGCCTGGCACTGGCAGACTGTGTCGCTGCGAGAGGTGCCAAGTTTTTCTACCTCAAATCCTCCATCTAAGAGAGAGAGAGAGAGGCAGCAAAGAATTAAAGGGACAAAAATGACAGCGTGTCACACCTGAGGGATGAACATGCCCATTTGATACACCGAGTAATGTAACAGTGAAGGAGAATTAGAATTGGTAAATCATATTAACAGCATTTTCTTTAAGTGTTTGGTAAAACAGGTTTCATCCCTTCACAAACATGCTCTCATCTCACTTTCAAATAACACGACAAAAATGTACAGATAGCTCTCCCCATGAAATGGTCGGCCAAGTATTTTTTAATGAAGATGGTGCCAGCTTTGTTGTGATGCCCCCTGGTGGTCAAATAGGCTGGTGACACTCAGTGACCAAGCTCACAGCTGAAGACTGGGCACTAGGATGGGATACTGGAGCGGGGGGGGGGGGGGGCGATGTTAATCCGAAGCATGATGCAGTGCTTCAAATGAGCAGCAGCTTTAAGTCTATGTCAGAATTGGTGCAGATACACCATTTAAGGACAGAGTCTGTCCCTGGGACAAGTAGGAGCTGGTTTTGGGTCCTAATTAATTAGACACTTGGCAGTAATTGATACCTACTACTGTTACAGCTTTTGAGCAGTTGGCAATGGTCCAATGTGTTCCACTCTGATTGATAAAGTCCTTGGCCACAAGGCTGACAATTGGAGTCCTTTTCCTCTGTGCATTCACTCCTAGTGTACGTGCCTGCAAAAACAAATGTTCAACACACTCAGCAGTGCAAATACACTCAGCGTTACAGGTAAATCTTTCCTGTCTTTGATTTAGTCAGAGCATATCCCCCTATAAACAGGTGGGTGGAATGGTCCAGACTTCAGAAATCTCCAACATACTATCAATCCTACAGACTCCCCACTATCTCAGTGGGTAACTGCACCATGTAGCGTGCTGCTGATCCACACAAATGTGTAGAAAGGATCCCCGATTCAGCTTACAGTCCGTTACCTGATCTCAACCCCGACAGTGGCAGGGGCACAGCAATTGTTCTTGATGTCTTGACATCCTTGGGTTAAGGGTGGATTCCCCTCCTGACTAAGGGCAGGATGGGGCTTGGCTGCCATGCCTCCCATGGTCAAATAGCCTGTCAGCACTCACTGTCCGGGCTCACAACTGAAAAATGGCCATTTGAAGTGAGGCTGTGAGGATGATGGCACCGTACAGTGCCAGCTGTGGCTCAGTTGGTAGCACTCTCGCCTCAGAGTCTGAAGGTTGTGGGTTCAAGTCCAACGGCAGAGACTTGAGCACAAAAATCTAGGCTGACACTCCAGTGCAGTGCTGAAGGAGTGCTGCATTGTCGGAGATGCCGTCTTTTGGATGAGATGTTAAACCAAGGCTCCGTCTGCTCTCTCAGGGGATGTAAAAGATCCCATGACACTATTTCGAAGCAGAGCAGCGGAGTTCTCCCTGGTGTCCCGGCCAATATTTCTCCCTCAATCAACATCACACAAAAAACAGATTATCTGGACATTGTTTGTGGGACCTTGTTGTGTGCAAATTGGCTGCTGTGTTTCCTACATTACAACAGTGACTCCATTCCAAAAGTGATTCATTGGCTATAAACGCTTTGGGACGTCCTGAGGTTGTGAAAAGTTCCAATATAAATGCAAGTCTTTTTTTTATACACGAGGCTGTAGAAAGGGTAAGATAGCTGGACAAAATAGTTACTGCCGCTCCTGGTCCCTGGTCAACCAGTCAGAGTATGCTCCTGGTCCTGCAGGAGGATATTCTTTACATGCCAACATTCCCTCATCATCTCAGTCCCTCTGGCTGATAATTTCATCAGCTGTTTCTCCCTCTCCCAGATCCCCAGCCAGGAATTGATGATCGACTGTGGCTATCTGTAGGATCTGGGATTAGAATCTGCCTCTCCTTCCCGAGCATCCTGCTGTTGTGTTGCAGGATGGTTCCCGAGCCGGGTGAAATCAGGGCCAATTTAATCACCGCGGCTTTATATAAAAATCATAAAGAAAGGAATACGGGAGGGAAAGTAAAATAAATAAATAAAAGTAACAGAATAAGTGATAAAGTGAACACAACCATCCCAAACTCTAAAATATGAACACGGCTGAACAGCTTGTTTGATTGTTTCAGCCAGAGGCAATGCCTTAAGGAAGAGGGCAGAGCTATGGCCATATTTCAGTCTGCTCCCCATCACGGTTCCCTTCTTAAATCTGCATTTTAAATCTCAATGCATTTAACATCATTTTTATATGAATTTTGAGTTAAAAGAAAAGAAAGAACTTGCATTTCTACAGCACCTTTCACGCCCTCGGGACGTCCCAAACCGCTCTTCAGCCAATGAAGTACTTTTGAAGTGTGGTCACTGTTGTAATGTAGGAAACGCGACAGCCAATTTGCGCACAGCAAGCTCCCACAAACAGTAATGAGATAATGACCAGATAATCTGTTTTTTAGTGATGTTGGTTGAGGGATAAATATTGGCCAGGACATCAGGTTATACTCCCCTGTTCTTCTTTGAAATAGTGCCATGGGGCCTGAGGGGACAATCAGGGCCTCGGTTTAACGTCTCATCTGAAAGACGGCACCTCTGTCAGTGCAGCGTTCCCTCAGCATTGCTCTGGAGTGTCAGCCTAGATTTTTGTGCTCAAGTCTCTGGAGTGGGACTTCAACCCATGACTTTCTGACTCAGAGGCGAGAGTGCGGCCCACTGAGCCATGACTGGCACATGTTCATCATAATGAGGGATGTCAGTGCTTGAAATGGAATATACATTTCAGGCATCCAGAACACCATCAAGAAGTGCCCATTTCAGGTAGATGTAGAGTAAATCTCCCTCTGCTCTGCCCCAACCTCGGCAGAGCACCCCTTTACTGCACAAGTGTGACACTTTTCCATTTCCCACCCAGCAACCATTTGCGACCTCTCCAAATAAGGTTCCCAATTTAGGGGTGATCTAATTGAGGTGTTTAAGATGATTCAAGAATTCGATAGGGTAGAGAGAGAGAAACTATTTCCTCTGGTGGGGCAGTCCAGAATAAGGGGGCATAACCTTAAAATTAGAGCTAGGCTGTTCAGGGTGATGTCAGGAAGCACTTCATCACACAAAGGGTAGTGGAAATCTGGACCTCTCTCCCCCAAAAAGCTGTTGAGGCTGGGGGTCAATTGAAAATTTCAAAATAGAGATTGATAGATTTTTGTTAGGCAAGGGTATTAAGGTTTACGGAACCAAGGCGGGCGGAACCAAGGAGTTAAGATACAGATCAGCCATGATCTAATATGAATGGCAGAACAGGCTGAATGGCCTCCTCCTCTTCCTATGTTCCGATAGCTCAAATCTCTCTGTTTCAACCGTTGTTAATTTAATGCCATTACTCACCAGCCGGGCACTTGGAGCAACACTTGCCGAACTTTGAGTACTGGGACACGTTGTTGCAGGTGTTGCTTGCGACAGGTTGACAACACTGAGAGAAAAAAGCACAGGCACAGAATGAAAATCGGAACCCGCGTCCACTTACAGACCACAGTCCAGCTGTACCTTCCACACAGACACCTAGCCATTTCTCCACGGATAAACCCAACGGCATGGCCCGTGTCTATTCTAAAACATGTTAAACTGGCAGGGAAAGAGGATCTAACTCTGCCTGTTGTATCTTATGTGAGAAGTCGCACAACACCAGGTTATAGTCCAACAGCTTTATTTGAAATCACAAGCTTTCGGAGCGCTGCTCCTTCGTCAGGTGAAGTGAAGAGATGCATATAGGCACAGCATATATAGTCAGAGAACACTGCCAGATGACTACAGTTAATCTTTCTAACTGCCCTTTATCACACCTCGGCAGAGAGATAATCACGGCAATCAAAGGTGTGGATGGTGTCCAAACCTGGTGTTGTGCGACTTCCCACATTTGTCCACCCCAGTCCAACACCGGCATCTCCACATCATGTTGTATCTTAGACATTCATAAGTTCAGCCACTTGACTGTGTATGAATTAATAGAAATTACATATCTCTTTGACACTGGAATTGAAATCTGAATCTTTCGAATAATTTGAATCTGAAATATTTAGATCTGGAATTCCCTCCCGAAACCTCTCTGTCTCTCTACCTCTCTCCTCCTTTAAGATGCTCTCTTAAAACCTGTCCTAATATCTCCTTCTTTGGCTTGGTGTCAAATTTTGTCTGATTACGCTCCTGTGAAGTGCCCTGGGACGTTTTACTACGTTAAAGGCGCTAGATAAATGCAAATTGTTGTTGTTGTTGATACTAGTTGGAACTAAATCTTTGCCAACTGGCATGTTTCCCGTTTTCCCCCAGGACTTTCCCAATTCTGGCTCCTTCTCCTCCTGCCCTGATGATCTGGAGTTATACACGTAACAATTTTTCTTAATTAATCCCCCACTCAATATTTTTTCCCTTCCTTCTCCCCTGAAAGTGCTGATTCTTGCTGGCCATTCTGCACGTGTGGCCCTAGCTAAAGAATGGCAGGCCACTTGGTCAAGGTGAGCACCACAGCTGAACTTGAATCCGTCCTCGCCCAAGGTCTACGCTCGCTCACTTTCCAACAGGAGTAGCAGAACCCTGGCTGATTCTCCGCCCTCCTCCCAACCCCCCGCCCCCCACCCACCACCCCGCCTAGGCTAACACCGGAGGCCAATTACAGCACCACAGTTGGTGCCACTGGGTGAGTAACCAAACTCCGCACAGAACAGTGATAGGCCCTTCCTTGTCAAGTAAAGGATATACAGGGTATGGCCTTTTCATAAACATTCAGTACCTCACCGTGAATCACTGGCATTCCCCTGTTTGAACAGGCTTTGTTAGAAAACCTCTGGCCTCAGAAATCCAAAAAGTTTCCAATGTTCACACGACTGACAGGGAAACAGTTACTTCCTTGTTACTGAAAAATCCCAAATACATTTCAGACATGACACTCTGAATCGCAGATGGTAGTTTGGTTAACTGAGACTACAGGGATCAGTCACCACAGCTTTCTGGTGTTTGCTTGATTGCCTTCAGAGACCAGAGTGGAATTTCCCAGAGGTTTTTTTCCCCTTAAATTGGCCCAAGTTGTCTTTTCTCTGGTTTTTTTTTTGCCTCTACCAGGAGATTGTGTGAGTGAGGAAGGAGGGCGAGGGGTTTAGGGTGTGTGATGGGATGGAACAGGCCTGATGGACTAGCTGATCTTTTCTGGTCCTTTTCCATATGCTTGTCTGAGTGCCTTGACTCTCAACACTGACATCCGCCTACACGTCCCACGGTGTTTGCGCCCACCGGGGGCAATCTGAACCTAACCTGCTCATTGGGAGACTGACTCTCCATCGAAGTCAGTGGAGATTAATATTGGGCAGGATGTAAAACCACCATTCCACCCGATCCCGTGGAATTCCCACCCGGCAAGTTAGGTTACAATTGTCTCTTTTCCTCTCTGATATTCTCTTTTCTCTCCTGAAGGCACGGACTCATTCTGGGGTACGATTTCATGGGATTTACTGCCCTTCTATACCATGCCCAAGTGACTGTACTTTGGGTGTGAGCCAGAATTTAAGCGTTCAATTAGGTACGGCATCAGAACTTGCCCAGAGCCTGTCCCCAGCCAACATTTACACACATACCCTTTCCATCAGCTATCACTGGCGAGCAGGCTAATCTTCCTCTCCATGACCCCAGTACACGGAGATCGATTGTAGCACCTCTATTGCTGCCTGACTGAGACCAGCTAAATCAGATCAGGGATTAACCAAGGATCATCCAGTGTATCGGGCTCAGGCCCACGTTGGATACCACTGTTATCCACTTGACCGTTTGGAGAGCTCAGTTGATGGATGGGTAGAATCATACAACATAGCTCTCCAATTAGTCCCAGTTCCCTGCCCTTTCCCCATTGCCCTGCAAAGTTTTCCTTTTCAAGTTTTTATCCAATTCCCTTCTGAAAGTTACTATTGAATCTCCTTCCACCACCCGTGCATTCCAGATCATTACAACTCGCTGCATAACAAAAATGTCTCCTCGTTTGGTTTTTGACAACCGATGCTCCTTTTTGTTGGTTGACTCACTGCCACCTCGATATTGGCCAAAAAGGCTTGAACCCCAATCTGTGCTGAATTTCAGGTGACTGCAGCCAGGCCCACATTCGAAAGAGGGAGAAGAGGAAAATTGTCTGTAACCTTTGAATTTTGAAAGGGCTCCTGACGGCAACACATTGACACCCATCACAAAAATGCTCGGCACTACTTTCTTCATCCTATCCTTTATTTCCCCAGTGTGCTACTGAACCACACACAGCAGGCGTGGCTCAGCTTCAATCCCTAGTTTGTGAAGAATTAGCTGATCGCAGCTGGGACGTTGATGCTACAGTTGGCCTCAGTGCCCCTGTGCTAGGGAGGCAAGAAAAAAATGAATCAGCCAGAGTTCCTGCTCCTGATTATCCAGTGACTCCTGCCGGGAAGTATACGGGATTAGGCTTCAATTTCAATGGGGGTGGAAAGCTGGCGATAGCCGATCAACCGCCCATTAGATACCCACCCAATTTTTCTTTCCATTGATTTCAGTGGAGTTGAAAATTATCCACTATGTGGCAGGGCATCTGGTAAGGGCAGGATCAGGAGTGGTTGCCAGGTGGCCATGGTCAAGTTGTCTGTAAATATTCAAAGTCTATGCTTACCCATGAAGGATGGCAACTTGAGTGAGGCAAGACTTGCATTTATATAGCGCCTTTCATGACCTCAGGACATCCCAAAGCGCTTTACAGCCAATTACATTTTTCAAATCTAGTCACTGTTGTAATGTAGGAAGCATGACAGCAAGGTCCCACAAATAGCAATGAGATAAACGACCAGTTTTTAGGTGTTGGTTGAGGGGTAAATATTGACCAGGTTACCAGGGAGAGCTCCCCTGCTCTTCTTCGAATAGTGCCATGGGATCTTTTACATCCACCCGAGGGGGCAGGTGGGGCCTCGGTTTAGCGTCTCATCTGAAAGACGGGCACCTCCAACAGTGCAGCGCTCCCTCAGCACTGCACTGTAAGTGTCAGCCTGGATTTTGTGGTTAGGTTTCTGGAGTGGGACTTGAACCCACGACCTTCTGACTCAGGCGAGGGTGCTAACCACTGAGCCAAGGCCGACAAGTAATGGCTGTTGGAGTCTACGAAACTGTACAGCAGCAGGTCGAGCTAGTCCCAGCAGAAAAGGAGGTGAGAGTAGGTACAAAGAATGGAAACACCACTGAAATTCAAACAATTCCTAAACATCTCAAATTAGTGATAAGAAGAGATTTTCACACTGAATTCCGCTCTTTGCTTACTTTTCTTTTTAGCGGGGTAGCTTTAAAATTAGATGTATCCCGATCGCTCGCAGCTCAAATGTATCTGTTACGATTTTTACAGTCAGTCAACATTTTTCTCAGGATTACCTCTCACTGAAAACACTGCGATCATTGTATTCTGAAGGAGCTGTAATCCACCGCAAAAATGCTGCTCCACACAGTACAACTACCAATTGTTTTTACCAAACAAATACCACTCAATTGCGTTATAACTAAAGGATCATAAATGTACGCTTCTTGTACTCATGTTTTAATGTAAAGAGTGATTTTCACAGTCTTTAACTGGAAGGGAGTTTTCTATATCCTGTATTAGGTTAAGTCCAGTCTTGCAGCTAACAGACTCCAGCTTTGGCTCATATGGCAAGTGCCTGAATGAATAATTTGCTTTTTATAAATGAATCAGGGCTATTAACAGTACAGATACTGTACACCCTCTGATACTGCATGCGTGAGGTAACTAAAGCTCTTATCAACGTGACATAGGAGTGGCAATTATCGCAGGGCTTGATTGCTCGTTGGAGGGAGAGAAAAATTAGCTTGGGGACTCTCAGTCCCGTTCATTGAGCCCGCAGCACAGAAACCAACATTTCACACTATCTGGCACTAAATGGTGCAGATGATTAAAATCAGTTCTTAACTGATTTCCACTGATAAATTCCTGAATATTTTCTTGGATGGTTAAATCGGTTAAAAAAAAACGATTTCCTCCTGAATTTATGGGGAAAAACAGAAAAATTTCCATCGTTTTCTTACTAAAAATCGCGTCTGCGCGGATGTGCCGTGGTGATGTCACGAATCCTACGCACGTTCGTCTCTGGACCCTATTTTTAGCCGGAAAAGAGATGAAGCCTGTGTAATTTGGATTTTCTTCAAGGGGACTTGGATCTTCTTGAGGTGTTGCTATAGGGATTAAAGGCTTTATACTGCAGCTGGTGTCAGTCTTTTATTCCTAGTTAGGTATTGATAGAGGGGTTTTGATGGAGTAGATGGGGAGAAACTGTTTCCAGTGGCAGGAGGGTCGGTAACCAGAGGACACAGATTTAAGGTGATTGGCAAAAGAACCAGAGGGGTGATGAGATTTTTTTTTTTACGCGGCAAGTCGTTACGATCTGGAATGCGCTGCCTGAAAGGGTGGTGGAAGCAGATTCAATAGTAACTTTCAAATGGGAATTGGGAGATAGAGTTGAAGGGAAAAAAATTGCAGAGCGATGGGGAAAGAGCAGGGGAGAAAGAAAGACTTGTATTTATTTAGCGCCTTTCACGGCCACCGGATGTCTCAAAGCGCTTTACAGCCAATGAAGTACTTTTGGAATGTAGTCACTGTTGTATTGTGGGAAACGCAGCAGCCAATTTGCGCACAGCAAGCTCCCACAAACAGCAATGTGATAATGACCAGATAATCTGTTTTAGTGATGTTGATTGAGGGATAAATATTGGCTGGAAACCAGGGATAACTCTCCTGCTCTTCTTTGAATAGTGCCATGGGATCTTTTACGTCCACCTGAGAGAGCAGACAGGGCCTCGGTTTAACATCTCATCCGAAAGAGAGCAAGCACAGGCACGATGGGCCGAATAGGCCTCCTTCTGTGCTGTATGATTCTAGGTATGAAGCAAGGACAGCAGTGAACGGAGACAGTTACCACACTGACAGGCCCTGAAGACTGAGGTCGGCGATCAAAGGCCGACTCAGGTCCCACACCAAGGCATTGTTCACCAAAACCGAGATCGTAACTGTGCATAACCTCCAACAAAGAACAGAACTTGCATTTATATAGTGCATCCTAAGGAGACCCCAGAGCCACTGAACTACTAAAGAAGTGTTGTCACTCTTGGTGTGTTTGCAAATGCAGCAGCCAATCTGCACACAGCAAGATCCCACAAACAGCAATGAGATGAACAACTAAGTAATGGCCCAGAAATTGATCTCGCTCTGTTCCCGCGGGGGTAAGGCTTCCCCGCGATCTCTCACTCCGCTTGTGCTTTTTCAGATCCAGCTCGCACGAACTTGATGTTCCAGACATCAGCTGGGCAGTGCTTGCGTATCCCACCGGCGTAGTGAATTCGTGCGAGCTGTGAGATCACGTGACTCAGTTAGAGCCAATGGCAGCACACCATCTTCCATTCATAAGTTTCACATACGTGCTGTGAAATCTATGAATCTTACACCCCCCCAAAATAACAGCTAAACCTCAATTAAATTAAAAAAAAACCATCACATTAATAAAATAAGTATAATTAAATAAATTAACCATTTTAAATAAAAAATTAAATTTTTGAAAAAATTTAAAATCTTTTAAAAAGTTATAAAAATAAACTTACCTGTCTTTAAAGTCTCTAAAAAAGATATACCTGTTAAAAAAAAATCAAAAAAATACTTAATTCACTACTTACCTTGTTAAAAGTGGGTCTTACTCCTCCTTTTTCCATTTCTAAAATCTTCCGTACTTACCTGCGCGTCCAAAGCACTAAGTGCACAGCGTGCGCGCAGCCTGTAGCGCGCACGCGATGCACCGAGGAACCGCCCCCTTTTCAAAAGAGCAATTGCCGGTTTTCAGCGCATGCGCAGGGCATGCAGAAAACCGGCAATTGGAGAGAGAATACGCGAGAGTACGCAGTGCGTACTCTCGCGTCGCGGGATGAATTTTTGGCCCATAATGTTTTGGTGGTGTAGGCTGAGGGCTAAATACTGTCCAGGAGAACTCCCCTGCTCATCTCTGAATAGGTCCATGGGATCTTTTATGTCCACCTGAGAGGGCAGACCGGGCCTCGGTTTAACGCCTCATATAAAACACAGCAACCCCCACAATGCAGCACACCCTCAGTACTGCACTCAAGCGCTGGCCTAGATTAAAAGCTCCAGTCCTGGAATGGGACTTGAACCCACAACCTTCTGACTCCGAGGTGAGAGTGCGACTACTGAGTTTAGATTTTGTACACAGTAAGATCACACAAAACAACATTACAGTGAGTGATTAGTTGGACGGTGTATTTGGTGGTATTGGAAGGAATGGGAGAACTCTCTGCTCTTCTAATAGTGTCATGGGATCTTTAGCTTACACCTGAATCAGGGCCTTGGTTTAACATCTCCTCAATTCCGTGACAGTTTAAATTATAATCTCAAACTCGTGATATGGGACTTAAATCCACAAACCTCGAACCCAAATTACCATAGCCTGATAATTAACTTATAAAAACTGCCTGCAGGGAACTTTTGAGGAAATGCCCAAGACTGACATTCCAATAGGAATTCACTCGTTTATTCTTATATACTCAGTGCAAAATTAAATAGAACAGCGTGTATTTGGATGGTTCAGAAAGACTAACAGAGAGCAGGATAAACCTAACATTCAGATTGGAACACAATATACAATCAGTTTATTTTTAACTTCTGTTCCCTTTAAGGTGAGGAGAGAGCAGGAATAAAATATTGAGATAGAGGATCAGCCATGATCATATTGAATGGCGGAGCAGGCTCGAAGGGCCAAATGGCCTACTCCTGCTCCTATGTTTCTATGTGAGGGATGGCAGTACTGAGGAATGGAACTCTTCCTAGTTCAGCCACCCAGTATCAGCACCAAGCACTCCCAGGTCAGGTCTAACAGCCAGATGCAGTGTAAAGCTCCTTCTAATCTACTCAACAACATTCCTCAGCCCCGGTCTCAGAAGAGTGACCCCCCTACTGCACCAAGTATAATTTTTTTTCCCCCATTTCCCACACCTCAGCCTCTTTGAATGAGATTGCTAAACAGTGCGGTTTTGCACCTGAGGGCTCTGCTAGAAACTGCATCAAGACTGCCCAAAATTACATACATCGGACCCTTACAGCTAGGCGATAGAGGAGACGTTTATCCCATCCGTGTGAGCTGGAGTTAAGCTCAGACCACCATTCTGTTTTTCTACCTGCCCCATCTGGTGGGCAAACAGAGGATGATCTCTGAGGCCTCCTGCAGTGCTGCTATTATTATACGCATGTAATCCAGACTGAACGACGCTTCCTCCCTTTTTTTCCTCCTTATTTGTGGGAATGAACCCGGCTCCTGCTGAACATTTCCCTGTGACATGCTACTGAGATCAGAAAGTGTACCGGACCCGGTAAACTAATGTTGATGATATGAGCACAAACGTTTAATATGTTCAACATTCCTCTCTTCACTATCTGAATGCAGATTAACAGGTTTTCGTGGCGTGGTGTACGTTGGCGCCACCATCAATCCGATCAAATCTTTATCTGGGTTTGCTCAGTGATGCTGGCTGACGACTGTTTGGGAACACTCCGTCCATCTACTTCCCTCAGATACAACTTCCCTCATTTATTTTCACACACGCTTTGAACATGGGGTTTTGGCTTATGCAAAACAGAAAGCAGAAAAAAATAACAGCGAGAAAGCAGAGAGTGAGCTGGCCATGTAGCCTTGTACTGTATCTGGTCTGCTCGGGTTTTTCCTGTAAAACTCCCCCACCATCCTGTGGTTTTACACATTAACTGACATCCATTTCCCCCGTGAATAAGCCTCCAGAACACACCCAGCATATGATTTGAATGTTATTCTATTATATTTACAGTAATTTATCTTAATATAGTCAGAATAGTCTGTGGTGCAGCACGTATAGAAAGGATTGTTGTCTGCACACTGCATGTACTGATTTTTCTCCCCTCCCCCCCTTCTCTCTGAAGACGTACAAAACTCCCTGGCATTCGGTGCCATCGATGCCAATCACCTTTTAGTTCCTCGTCCAAGTGGCTTTTCTTCAGTGAATCCAGATAATGAATGGCGACCAGCTGTGCAACTGTGCAAGGCGTCAACAGCTGAGCCCAATCCTGTCCTTAGCCAACTTCAACACAACTTAATGGGGAGAGGGGTCACGGGATAGCAATCAGGAGCATAGACCTCGGTTGATTTGCATCTTCCCTACTCCAAAAGGTGCTGAGGCCAATTTTCGCGCCCCAACTGTCTTCAGCTAACAGACCAGGAAACAAACTTAATACAGCCGCGTGGATAGAGAAACGGCTGGAAGTCATAAAGTAGAGAATAGGGGATATTTTTTGGATTGGTAGGATGTAGATGATGGGATCTGTGCTGGGATCCCTTTGTTTTTCCAATTATATAAATGATTTGGACATAGGCACAAGAGGAATAATATAGAAGTTTGCTGATCAAACCAAATTAGGCATAGCAAACCGTGAGGAAGAATCCAGGTGATTGCAAGGGAACATAGACAGTTTAGAGGAGTGGGCAGAGAGGTGGCAGAGGCAGTTCAATGCAGAAAAATTGTAAAGTAGCCTACTTTAAGAAAAACAGTGAAAGGATGTACAGCGTAACTGGTAAGATTCCTGAAGAGTGGAGGAACAGAGAAATCTAGGAGTGCGGATACACAGATCTTTAAAGGTGGTAGAAAGCTAATTCTAGGTTCTATATATAGATACCTTGTTATAAGAAGGATATTAGAGTCATGGAAAGAGTGCAGTGAAGATTCACTGGATTGATATTGGGAATGAGAGGTTACAGTAATCAAAAAGAGCTCAAAGATCGAGACCTTTTTCACTGCAAGAAAGCAGATTACTCTAATAAGAGTTTTCAAAATTATGAAAGGTCTTGAGACGGTATGATCGGCAGCCCATCCACCACCTGAAACATCCACTCCCTCCACCATCGGCGCATCGTGACTGCAGTTTGTACTATCTACAGGATGCACTGCAGGAACTCGCCAAGGCGTCTTTGAAAAAATATTATAATAGGATACTAGTAAACTGCCTGTGACATTGTCCATGGTCAGTTGATGAATAAAAGTTTTATATTCAAGATGGTGACTGAGTTGGGAGAGGGACTTCAGAAACTCGCTCTACAGCGCCGCCTGGTGGCCATGGACTTTTAAAATATTTACTCTCAGGATGTGGATGATGCTGGCAAGGCCGCTTTTATTGGCTGTCCCTCGTTGCTCTGAATAGGTGATGATGGGCCTTCTCCTTGAACGGCTGCAGTCCTTGTGGTGACAGAGCCCGCAACTGCACAGCAAAATTGAATGGAAATGTTGACATAGCAATTTACAATGGTAAATGTTGCCAGAAAAGTGTGCCCAAATATCAGGCAACAGGAAGTAAAGTTTGTGGACAGGAAGTGCATGGCCTACGCAAGAATTTTACTGACACATAGATAAGGAACGGGCAGGAAAGTGGGATTAAGAGTAGTAAGTATCAGTGAAGGAGCTAGCATTGGCACAGCTGCAATGGGAAAATTGGCCTCCTTCTGACCCGTGATAATCCTGCTTCTTTGTAAATGGTTGATTTTAGTCCAAAGGGAGGTGTTTTTTTTTTTAAGTAGAACCTCTCTACGGATTTCTAAACTGTTGTTCGCTATAAAACCAGTCTTTGTTCCAAATGAATGGTTTTGTGTACACTCCTATAAGGGTGGGGGTTGGGGGGAAAGAATTGCCCGAAATAAAAGGGTTTACCGTGTCACTGCACATAGCAACCAGAACAATTCACCCATGTTATTTTTAGACATTCTTGCTAACCACATCTCCTGGATACGTATATAATTAAAGTGGAAATCATCCGAACGCTCGCATCACTTTCACTGAACTGATCTAAAACAACTTCCCTTACAACTTGACTTATTTGTCTCTTTAATACATTCAGACTACCTCCCCAGCCTCCCCTTCCCCCTGCAATCTGCCATCAAATAATCAGCACTTCTTGTCTCCTCACCTACATTGGCTCCTGGTCCAGCCTCGATCTTAAAATTCTCATCCTCATGTTCAAATTCGTCTACGGCCTCACCCCTCCCTATCTATGTAGTCTCCTCTAGTCTCACAACCCTCCGAGAACCCTGTGTTCCTCCAAGTTTGGCCTCTTGTGCATCCCCGATTTTCATCGCCCCACCATTGGTGGCCGTGCCTTCAGCAGTCTAGGCCCTAAGCTCCGGAATTCCCTCCCTAAACCTCTCTTACTTATTTGATAACGTTCCTGTGAAGCACCTTGGGACATTTTACTATGATAAAGGGGCTATATAAATGCAAGTTGTTGTTGTATTATGGTGCCTGTTCCTCCACACAGCTTTCCCAGTTAAAAAAATCCAAATAATGATATCTCGATATTTTATCTTCATTTAATTTTATAATACTTGGTGAGCTGAATACAAAACGTATGGAAAGACAAGGTCTGTTTAAAAAGGCACATTTTACAAACAAAGACTTCCTTTTGATACAAGCTCAGAAAGTCTGTTAAACCACAGCTTATGGGGTGGGGAAGGGTGGTTTACTTTTCAAAAGTCCCTTTAGGACAGATAAATACAATACTGAGCTCCCCTAAGAGTGGCACGGCTGCAGCAGATACTGGTTAGCAGCAGTAGCAAAGGGAATTACCGAGTAGGCTCGTTACACTGCACACTTTGCATCAGTGTTGTCGAACTGATGGCGGTCCACATTTTAGCGTGCGGTTTAAGACCATTATAAGGAGGTAGCTTCACATTCACTGTGTGGCAGCTGTGGTATAGCTGCAATCAGTGCAAAGCGAAGTTTAAGAGAAGGACTGGCATGTAGTCACTGTTGTAATTTAGGGAAACCCAGCACTAACATGCACACAGCAAGATCCCACAAACAGCAATGAGATAAATGACGAGATAACCTGTTTTAGTGATGTTGATTGAGGGATAAATATTGGTCAGGGCACTGGGAGAACGCTCCACAGATGCTGTCTGGCCTGCTGAGTATTTCCAGCATTTTCTTACACTGGGAGAATGTCCTTGCTCTTCTTCGAATAGTGCCATGGGATCCTTCATATCCACCTGAGAGGACAGTTAGGGCCTTGGTTTAACATCTCATTTAAAAGGCAGCACCTCCGACAGTGCAGCACTCCCTCAGTACTGCACTGGCGTGTCAGCCTAGATTATGTGCTCAAGTCCCTGGAGTGGGACTTGAACCCACAACCTTCTGACTCAGAGGTGAGGGTGCTACCAACTGAGCTAAGACTGGCACTTCAAAAAAGTTAACTGCATAAATTTTTTAAACTCCCATCTCAGCAGAAAGCTGAATGTCCTTCCAGCTCTACACTAATATTAAAATTTAGCCGACAGTGGAATGCCAGTGAGCATAGCCAGCTTGTGTGTCAGCCTTGGCTCAGTAGTAACACTCTCACCTCTGAGTGAGAAGGTCATGGGTTCAAGCCTCACATAATCCAGGCTGACACTCCAGTGCCAGAGGTGCCATCTTTCAGATGAGACATTAAACTGAGGCCCCGTCTGCCCTCTCAGGTGGACGTAAAATATCCCGTGGCACTATTTTGAAGAAATGGGGATTTCTCCCAGTGTCCTGGCCAACATTTATCCCTCAGCCTGCTTGTACACAAATGAAAGCTCCACTTGCCTAACTAGAGAGCTGGCGGTATAACTTTCTTGACTTGTATCAATAAAAGGAAATGTTACCATCTTCATTTTTAAAATACACCTTTCAGAACCAACCTTGTATTTTTCACATTCTGCCTTTTTCCACATTACAACAGTGACTACACTCCAAAAAGTACTTCATTGGCTGTAAAGCGCTTTGAGACGTCCGGTGGTTGTGAAAGGCGCTTTTTCAATGCAAGTCTTTCTTTCTTTCTTTCTTTCTTTCTTTCTTTCTTTCTCTCTAGCAAGTACCGCTCTGCAGATACCTGTAGTGTAAATACCCCCATGGACACCATCGGGAGTGTAATCCACACTTCTCACAGTTGAAATGCTCATTGTATTGTAAGTACTGCCACAAAAATATTATTTTTGTTATTATTTAAACATTTACACATTACAGGCACAAAGGTTTTAGCATATAACTCGTCGAACTCCTGTGGCTTGTGCATGGGGAGTCTAAACCTATTGTAGTCTTTAGATAAAGTGGGATTAGATTGTGGGGAGAATTGGACCAGGTGTAAGGTTTATAATAAGATATGGATGTATAATATAAAATATTCAGTCCCCATTTTAAACTCATTATTATGTCCATATTTTTATATATTTTATTTTATATATTACAGATAAATAACCTACAGAAATTCAGGAAGCGGAGAGGTAGAGTTGGTTGGAGGATAGGGGTTTCTCTTCAGTACAGGCTGAGAAATGGGAGACACAAAACTGAAACGGTATAGGGTTACCATTAACACCTAGGAGCCTTAGTAGATTTGACACTAAACATGTTCAACAAAACCAACAGGCTGTTGAACTACATAGCCAAAGCAGCAAGATATAAATCAGAGCAAGTAACGGTCAAACCTTATAATGCTCGGGTCAGACTGCACCTTGAACACTACATTCATTTCTGGTCATCAGAAAAACAAAGGAGACATTCAAGCACAGAAGTTGGTGCAGAGAAGAGTCATGAGGCTGATTTTTAATGTCAGGAGTTGAGTTATGAGAAACTTGGACTTCTCAGCCTAGACTCTTCAGTCTGAGAGATCATGTTATGGAAAAAAGATTTGTATTTATATAGCGCCTTTCATTTATATAGCGCCTTTCATGACCTCAGAACATCCCAAAGTGCTTTACCGCCAACGAAGTACCTTTGAAGTGTAGTCACTGTTGTAATGTAGGAAACATGGCAGCCAATTTGCGCACAGCAAGCTCCCACAAACAGTGATGTGATAATGACCAGATAATCCTGTTTTTGGTGATGTTGGTTGAGGGATAAATATTGGCTAAGACACCAGGGAGAACTCCCCTGCTCTTCTTTGAATAGTGCCATGGGATCTTTTACGTCCACCTGAGAGAACTGATGGAGCCTTAGGTTTAACATTTCATCTGAAAGACTCAGTGCACTCCCTCAGCACTGCACTGGAGTGTCAGCCTAGATTTTTATGCTCAAGTCTCTGGAGTGGGCCTTGAACCCACAACTTTCTGACTCAGAGGTGAGTGCTACCCACTGAGCCACAGATGGCCCAATGTCACACTCCCGTGCTGGTAATCACATATGGTATGGAGGTAGGGAAGATTGTTAAGGGTATAGAAAAAGTAACCTAGCATATTATTTTAAATTAAACAGGAGTAGAACTAAGGGACACAGGCTCAAACTAGAATTAGCTCCCAAATAGAGGCAAAAACCCTAGAATCATTTAAGAAACAATTGATGCTACAATGTGGGGGGACATTTGAATCTCTCCAGACTGATAAATGAAAGTGGGCCAAATGGTTTTCCTCATCCAGAATTATCTTGTGATCTTGTCAAAATTCCTCTCCAACACAAGCCAAGCACCAGGTGATCATGGCAGGCATGAACATCACAACGCAACGATCTAGCAACTTATCCCCATAACTGGAAATCATATATTGGTATTCCACAGTGCAATTGCAAGTCCATTGTGTTTCGTTAATTTTCCATTGATAAATATACATTAATGATAGACAGAAACCCTGGATCCTCGCTGTGAAAAACCTCACACTCCCGTGCTGGTAGTCACATGATTTACATTTTGATTTTGCTTTGCATTAGCATTTGCATTTTCTTGTATCTTGCACTCACTAACATCAAACGCTAGGACTCCAGGAATCCCTACATTCCAGGTATTACTCAACACTAGATGTGGCAGCTCAGAGGCTTATTATAAACCGTGTCAGCTTTGCTCTCGTGTCTAATGCCATCTGTACTTCCCTTCCTCCCAACTGCGCAGTGACCATGTAATACACTCCTTATCACCTAGACTGAACAATCATTACATCTTTAGGCAAAAACCCTCACTAGGTTGAAACGATAGAAAGTATTAGAACATAAGAAGTAAGAGCAGGAGTCGGCCATACGGCCCCTCAAGCCTGCTCCGCCATTCAATAAGATCATGGCTGATCATCGACCTCAACTCCACTTTCCCGCCCTATCTCCATATCCCTTGATTCCCCTAGAGCCCAAAAATCTATCTAGCTCAGCCTTGCATATACTCAAAGACTCAGCATTCACAGCCCTCTGGGGCAGAAAATTCCAAAGATTCACAACCCTCTGAGTGAAGAAATTCCTCCTCATCTCAGTCTTAAATGGCCAACCCCTTATCTTGAGACTATGCCCCCTAGTTCTAGACTCTCCAGCCAGGGGGAAACAACCTCTCAGCATCTACCCTGTCAATCCCCTTCAGAATCTTATATGTTTCAATGAGATCACCTCTCATTCTTCTAAACTCCAGAGAATATTATTTCAGTATTGCCTGCTAGTTTAATTTAAGTAAGTAGATTCAATAGTAACTTTCAAAAAGGGAATTGGATATATGCTTTAAAAAGGAAAACATTGCAGGTCTATGGGGAAAGAGTAAGGGAGTGGGACTAATTGAAAAGCTCTTTCAAAGAGCCGGCACAGACGCGATGGGCCGAATGGCCTCCTCCTGTGCTGTATGATTCCATGATGCTATACGTTGTACACTAGTATGCCAATAGAGCACAGGACCAATCCCAATATAGACAACACACAATAGAGGCACTGTTTGTGCTCACCGAGAAGATGGAAACTAATTCATTTCTACTAAATTCAGCCCCTGGCTATAATGAAGTATAGTGACTCGGCCAACGTTGTCTACCTCATACGTTGCAGGAAAGAATGCACCGCGGCATGGTACATCGGCGAGACCATGCAGACACTGAGACAACGTATGAACGAGCACCGCGCAACAATCGCCAGGCAGGATTGTTACCTCCCAGTCGGGGAACACTTCAGCAGTCAAGGACATTCAGCCTCGGATCTGCGGGTAAGCGTTCTCCAAGGCAACCTTAGAAACACACGACAACGCAAAATCATCGAGCAGAAACTGATAGCCAAGTTCCGCACTCATGAAGACGGTCTCAATCGGGATCTTGGGTTTATGTCACGATACATGACGTGATCCGGACTCGAGTCATCGTTAGCTTGTTCACAGATGTGATTCCCAGTAAAAAAGTAAAAATTTTCCCAGTAAAAAAGTAAAAATTTTAAAGCTTTTCGTTTTACATACAGACGGCAGCTTTTGACACGTTAGAACCCCTGCGACTACACCTCATTGTCTCAGTTGTATCTTGCTATGTCTTTGATGTGGTACCTTCCTGGCTGACTTGATTAACTTTATCACACCTCGGCAGATAGTCAGGATGATTTAATTTAGTGGTCTGCAATTGTAAGGTACACATGCTTTGTTTTCTATCTATATATGCTTTGGCGATTCTGTATCTAATTTACTTCACCTGAGGAAGGAGCAATCGATAGCTCCGAAAGCTTGTGATTTCAAATAAAACTGTTGGACTATAACCTGGTGTTGTGCGACCTCTCTATAATGAAGTAAACAGTGACTTCAATCTTAGCGCAGCTTAGATCACAGAAACTACTTGGAGTGGACAATGGAGCCTGAGACTTCTGCAGCCCTCGGGGTTATCTGCTCACTGCTGGGGCACACACACACACAGCACAATGTGTACTTTGTCATTCCTACCTTGGGACATCAGCACTAAATTACATAGAATTTACAGCACAGAAATAGGCCATTCGGCCCAACTGATCTATGCCGGTGTTTATGCTCCACATGAGCCTCCTCCCACTCTACTTATTTCATCTCGCCTTATCAACATATGCTTCTATTAATTTCTCCTTCATGTAGCTTCCCCTCGCCTCAACCACTCCATGCAGTAGCGAGTTCTACATTCTCACCACATTAAACCATGTTGGTTGAAAAACAGGGTAGCGTTACACAATAGTTTCACTACCAATCGAAAGCTGGCAGCAGTAATTAACAGTCTTTGGCGAGTGATGTACACAGGCAACAGGATGCGAACTATTGCCCTCCACCCCCCCAGATCAAAAGGCACAGGTGAAAACTAGCAATTAAACAGTGAAAAATGTCATTTCACCTGCTCGCCCACCCAGTCATTTCTTTTAACCAGCAGCACTCCTGTGCCCCGCCCCAGGTACATTCTTCATTCCTGAGCCTACAGTGGTTGCCTGCAAGACCATTCCACCAGGCAGGGTATGACAGTTGACCAGGCCAGGCCAGGCCAGTTGAACATTTCTGACGAAGGGTCTTCGACCTGAAACGTTACCTCTGTTTCTCTCTCCACGGATGCTGCCTGGCCTGCTGAGTTTTTCCAGCGTTTTCTGTTGTTATTTCGGATTTCCAGCATCCGCAGTATTTTGCTATCGTATGACAGTTGACCCTCGCCCGGACTTTTCAGCAAGGGCCAGTGGACAGCAATCTGGCGCAGGAACCCTCGCTTTCTCCTTCCCATCACTAGCCCGGGGCACTGAGACTAATCGGAGCAGCCCCGCAGCCACCTCACTTGAGACCAGCTAACTCAGTACAGATCTAGGATACAACTTAGAAAAATAGGAGCAGGAGTAGGCCATTCGGCCCTTCGAGCCTGCTCCGCCATTCAATATGATCATGGCTGATCCTCTATCTCAATACCATATTCCCGCTCTCTCCCCATACCCCTTGATGCCTTTTGTGTCTAGAACTTGGAAAGTCCCGGCGAGGGTCAACTTGCGACCCTCCTGTACTGGATGGGCCAGCTCATGAATCTAATCCCAGGCTCTAAGTCGCAGTGCAGCGAGCGGATGGCTTGGATCATGATGTACCTCAACCATCAGCTTTTAGTCTTTGCAGGGTAATCTGGGTCACTGCTGTTTAAAATATTCTTATAATATTGTTGCATATCCATTCTTTTTGATCAATATGTAGAAAGAAGTTAATTTTTTCATTAAAATGCATGTTTTTTTTTAAAAAGGATACCATCTAACTCAATTTTAAATGATCTTTCACAATTTACTTGGATCCGAAACGAACTTTCACCCAACTGAAACTTACCTGAAACAGACATAAAACGCAGCAAACCAGAAGTGGGCTCAGCATCTTGAACAAAATTCGCACCAGATCTCCCCCTTTTTTTTAAAGAAATCGGTTGTCAATTATTTTCACGATCTCGAGTGGATGCTTATTTTTCTTTTCTTTCTAAATGAAAAATAAATTCCTTGACCAAAGCGACGGCTTTTTTTTTTCTGTTACTAATCCGTTGCGATCTGACAGAGGAACAGAGATTTATACTGAGTGCAGCTGCTTTCTCCCCTCCCCTTTCGGGGTATTTACAGAGGGGGTTTCCAGCCGCGATCCGATCTCAGCGCACACCATTCATTTTCCGGTTTTTGCTTTGTATGTTTTGTGCGTGTGGCTACTGTCAGGACTGCTATTCTCGACAAGTTACATCACCTTTTAAAAAATGGGAAGTTAACTTCCAGTTATACAAAAAATCATTCATTATTTGGATTTAACATTTAACAGCACTTGGATTTAATTAAACATGTGAAACTGACAAGTGCCTGATTTCCGGTGCCAGGACCTTTTCTGTCGTTCTACTTTTCACAAAGCAAAGTTTTTTTAAAAAAAAACTTTGATTCTTTTTCGAACAGTTGAAATGAACGAAAAGCTTTTCTTTCACAGAACGCCGCAAAGGTAAATTTTCTGGACAAATGCTCGGCTAATATTGCACGCCGGTGTGTTATGTCTATCGCCTCTTATGATACATTTGTTGTGGTGCACAAAAGCCAGACGTTGAATAAACAAAGCAGCTCCGAGCCCACCTCTCTACACCCAGCACCTGGTGACCCAAACTCGAACTCCTCGGTGTAAACAGCGTTCTCCAGTTCGGAATCCAACGGGCCACATTCAGCAGGGTTAAGGCCAAAGACAATGTTTACTGATCCTTGAAATCGTTGCTCCATTGTTTGTGTGTCCCCCCTCCACTTCCTTGGAAATGGTTTCTTCATTGGTTGTGTACCCCCTCCCCAACCTCAGAAAGTAACCCCGACAAATGCAGCTACTTAGTGAGTATGTCATGGCTTCACTGCAGCACCGCCAAGTGAATCCCAATGAGGTCAAGCTGAAGTTTTTGGAAATGCCGGTGTGACTGGAGCCTCCCCAAAACTGGTGATTCCAGAATCAGGGAATTCTGCGCGGTGGACATCACAGAATTGCTCCACTCCACTCTCTCTCTCTCGCCGCTAATCAAAAGGACTAACCCCAAGACCTCCCCACCCCTACACCACCATCTACCTGACAATCCTCCCAGGAATCTCAGGTGTGTACCTGCTACCACCAAGTGCAATGCGACTTATCACTTTTGTACATTGTTTATAACTGTTAGATTTCCAGTGGGCTAACAGTCCTCTACATAGCATATAACATTCGGCTTTCTAGAGGTGTAACACTGCTGCATGGCTCAGTATTAAAGTTTTGCATCAGGTGCAAAAAAATGTCTATTAGGTATAGAATCATAGAATAGTACAGAAAGAGGCCATTCGGCCCATCGGGTCTGCACCAGCTCTTTCGAAGAGCGATCCAGTTAGTCTCACTCCCCCGCTCTTCCTCATATCCCTGCAATTTTTTTTCCTTCAAGTATTTATCCAATTCCTCTTTGAAAGCTACTATTGAATCTGTATCCACCACCCTATCTGGCAGTGCATTCCAAATCCTAACCATTTGGTGCGTAATAAAGTTTTCCCTCATGTCGCCTCTAGTTCTTTTGCCAATCACCTTAAATTTGTGCCCTCTGGTTATCGACCCTTAAGCCAATGGAAACAGTTTCTCTTTATTTACTCTATCTAAATCCTTCATGATTTTAAACACCTCTGTCAAATCTCCTCTTGTGAGAAGTTGCACAACACCAGGTTATAGTCCAACAGCTTTATTTGAAATCACAAGCTTTCGGAGCGCTGCTCATTCGTCAGGTGAAGTGAAGAAATACATATGGGCACAGCATATATAGTCAGAGAACAATGCCAGACAACTACAGTTAATCTTTCTAACTGCCCTTTATCACACCTCGGCAGAGAGACAATCACGGCAATCAAAGGTGTGGATGGTGTCCAAACAGGTCAGTCAGGAAGACATTACATCAAAGACGATAGCAAAATACAACAAAGACAATGAGGTGGGGTCACAAGGGGTCAAATGTGGCAGATGCTGGAGTCTGTATGGAAAGCAAAAAACTTTAAACTTTTTACTTTTTTTGCTGGAAATCACAGCAGGTCCGGCCGCATCTGTGTAGAGAGAACAAGCCAACGACGACTCGAGTCTGGATGACTCTACGTCAGGTGGGGTTACATGTAGCGTGACATGAACCCAAGATCCCGGTTGAGGCCGTCCTCATGGGTGCGGAACTTGGCTATCAGTTTCTGCTCGATGATTTTGCGTTGTCGTGTGTCTCGAAGGCCGCCTTGGAGAACGCTTACCCGCAGATCCGAGGCTGAATGTCCTTGACTGCTGAAGTGTTCCCCGACTGGGAGGTAACACTCCTGCCTGGCGATTGTTGTGCGGTGTCCGTTCATACGTTGTCGCAGTGTCTGCATGGTCTCGCCGATGTACCATGCTCCGGGGCATCCTTTCCTGCAACGTATGAGGTAGACAACGTTGGCCGAGTCACATGAGTATGTACCATGTACCTGGTGGGTAGTGTCCTCACGTATGATGATGGTATCTGTGTTGATGATCTGGCATGTCTTGCAGAGGTTGCCGTGGCAGGGTTGTGTGGTGTCGTGGTCGCTGTTCTCCTGAAAGCTGGGTAATTTGCTGCGAATGATTGTACTTTTGAGGTTAGGCGGCTATTTGAAGGCGAGTAGTGGAGGCGTGTATTTCTTCACTTCACCTGACGAAGGAGCAGTGCTCCGAAAGCTTGTGATTTCAAATAAAGCTGTTGGACTATAACCTGGTGTTGTGCGACTTCTCACTTTTGTCCACCCGAGTCCAACACCGGCATCTCCGCATCAAATCTCCTCTTAGCCTTCTCTGCTTCAAGGAGAACAACAGGCATGAATAAATGTCCTGTAGGACAATAAAGAAAATCCTTTCACTGGCCACAGTGCTTTCTCATCCACCCCAGTATATATCTTAACAAACCAAATTTATAATATAATACATAAAAAATGTAATTGTTCATAGAACAAACACATATCCATAACCTCCCCTCCAACAACCTTCTCCCTCTCTTCCATAAACATTAAACAACATCTCACCAAGCTCTCAGCTCTATATATAGACCCCCCTTACTTCAACATCTCCGCATGCTCAGTTTGCTTATCATCTTTAGAGCCCTGCTATAATTGTCCCAATATAAAATTAAAATTGCAGACATGCATGTGTGCTTCTCCTAGCTAATACACTGCCAATCCCTGTATCCATGCACAACAGGTAACATTCGCGCCACACAAGTGCCAGGCAATGACTATCTCCAACATGTGAGCGTCTAACCACTGCCCCTTGACATTCAAAGGCATTACCATCGCCGAATCCCCCACCATCAATATCCTGGGGGTCACCAATGACCAGAAACTTAACTGGACCAGCCACATAAATACTGTGGCAACAAGAGCAGGTCAGAGGCTGGGTATTCTGTGGCGAGTGTCTCACCTCCTGACTTCCCAAAGTCTTTCCACCATCTACAAGGCACAAGTAAGGAGTGTGATGGAATACTCTCCACTTGCCTGGATGAGTGCAGCTCCAACAACACTCAAGAAGTTCGACACCATCCAGGACAAAGCAGCCCGCTTGATTGGCACCTCATCCACTACCTTAAACATTCACTCCCTCCACCACCGGCATACCGTGGCTGCAGTGTGTACCATCTACAAGATGCACTGCAGCAACTCGCCAAGGCTTCTTTGGCAGCACCTCTCAAACCCGCGAACTCTACCACCACCTCCAAGTTCTCCTCCAAGTCACACACCATCCTGACTTGAAAGTATGTTGCTGTTCCTTTATCGTCACTGGGTCAAAATCCTGGAACTCCCTCCCTAACAGCACTCCCTCCCTTGCCAGCGAAGCCCACATCCCATGAACGAATAAAAAAAACCAGAAACCATGTTTTTTTTACATTCTCGGGAAATGAACATTGCTGACAAGACGAGCATTTATTGCCCATCCGTAGTTGCCCTTGAGAACCGCTACAGTCCGTGTGGTGAAGGTACTCCCACAGTGCTGTTCGGTAGGGTAGGTTCCAGGATTTTGACCCAGCGACGATGACATGCAATGCCAAATGGTTTGCATTAAAAAAAATCCTAGCATCTAAACTTAGCTACAGATTGATATAAAATTATATATTTATAAATTCTTGTAACTTCAACTGATCTCTGCTCATCACACTTGTCTGCAAATCAACATTGACTCCAATTGACATGTAAGTTACAAACAGTTTGTTTTCCCAATAACATGCCAATTTGTAATCACCTGGTTTATTATATAATACTGCATTCTATCCACATATTATAATCTTCATTCTCTTTTAAAACACCATATCCTCTGATTCACCATGCGCAATTCCACAGAATATCCACCAGTATTATATAACAATCCATTTTAAAGTGGTAGAACACTCCTGTACATCAATATATCATTAAAACACTACATATGGTACACACCTTTTTTCCACAAATCTTACTTCATCTTGTCATGACTTTTCGTCACACTTTTGTGTTAACATTTACCAGGCAGGCTCGAGGGGCCGCATGGCCTACTCCTGCTCCTATTTCTTATTGCAAATTGCTATGTTAACGTTTCCCATTCAACTTTACATTTGTGGCCTATCGTTATCATCTCAACAACCAGTGAAAATAACACACCGTTTTACAGAGGCATAAGACATGGCTAGATAGAGGGGTTTATGATGGGGCTAAAGTGGCAGAGTACCTGTTTAAGGACTGATTTTAACAATAAAATATCAAAACTTCAAGCATTACAAAAAGGTGCAACAAAAAGCTGTTTATTCAGGTTCGTTCGTAAAAAAAGTGAGATTGTATACCGCTTTAATGTGATTAACAAGTCAGACTTGGCATATTTGCACCTTGGCAAGAAAACCTGATTTACAGACCACCTGGCAGCACAATACAGTTCTTTTTACAAACTGTGGTGTGGGAAAATGTTTCCTTCAGGGCTCTGGAAAATCCCACTGCTCCCTTTATCTGCTGCAATTTACTGGATGCATATGATCCGCGTAAATTCCAGGGGATTTTCTGGAACGGAGTGACTGCTGTCAACGAACCGAAAGCTAGTGCGCACTCCAACAACCGGAAGCATGATGTTTCTGCTTTTTTTTAAAGCAGCGACTCCTGCGGCGACCTGGCGTCGTGCGTGAAACTACAGCTCCCATAGTGCTCGGCGCTCCGCCCGCAGCCAAGCGCCTGCGCCGTAAGCTCTGGCGGGAGTTGTAGTCCAGCGCCAGGCCGACCCTGCTCAGCGCGACGACGGAGAGAACTACAGCTCCCAGCATGCGCGACGGGCGGCCGTACATGCGCGGTGGGGCTTGTCTAACTTTAAACGGCCGCCATCTTTCAGCTAGAGGGGATAGCGGGGGAGGCTGTTGTCGGTTTTGCGCTGTGGGTTACGGTGAGTATCGGGGAGGGGGTTGCTGACAGCAGTCGCCGGCGGCGGCCGGCGATCTTTTAATCCCTTCGGACGCGGCCGGAGCGCGGTGTGGGGTGGAAGGAGCCTGAGAGGGGCGGTTGTGTGTGTGTGTACAGGGGGGGGGGGGATGGAGTGAGGAGGGGAGCTGCGCCTCCCCCTCTGCCCATTCTCCTCAGTGACAGGTGCACAGGCAGCGCTCAGCTGCTGCGGGCCTCTCACCTGGACCAGCCCAGGCTCGCCGAGTGACATTCCCCATTCACCTGCTACAATGTGCAAGAGGGGAGGAGGGACGTCAGCCCCTGTCACCCGCAGTATCTTCCACAATGGTGCTTAATTGGCTGCTGCCAAATACTGTGGATTAAAAAAAAATATGTTGTGTGAAAAAAATGGAAAACGTCGGTAGATTGCGACCCTTGTGTGGTGGAAAAAAAACCTTTTAATGTCCCATGCAGTCACAGGTCACGTTAGACTGCTGCAGGGAAAGAATATGACTGACTAGGAGTAGTGGTGTACTACAGATGTACTACATGTATGTGTGATTCCAGCTGAGTAGGTTGAGGTACAGTACAAGCCCCAGATCCATGGGGCACCTCTGTACTTCAAGTTTTTCCTCCATGTCCCATTCATTTTCTTTTGTAACTTACATGGTGCTTTCCCTTTTCCCACTCCTGCTTGATAATTAGCCAGTGATGTGTCTTGCTGCAGCATCGAGAGGGGTTGGCAATGAATAACATTTGGTGTGTACGATTACATAAAGGCTGCAAAATGACAAATCTGTAAATTTGACTTAAGAATGTGTACTTTACAGGATAATCTGAAATTCACTGACAAAATGTGCCCTGTGCATGTAATAATGATGTAGGATACCTTGTGAGTGCCTTGAACTGTGGAAAATTAAGTTCCCAAGCATCTGTCATTCTATGTGGTGTGGGTTTCATTTCTGAAAAGAATGTGAAAATGCAATGGGCAATGTGGGCTAGTGGCATCCTGCAGTGTCTGCTGAATGCGGTTTGTGGGATCATTGGACTCCTCGAAGACTATCGCAACCATTCTGAAGATTAGAGTTTTGATTCTTGGAAGAGTGTTAGGAGGGTTGTTTTGTTTGTTATAGTTTAGTTACTTAGTAAACACTGTATTAAAATGCTCTTACAAAATCAGTAGATCTGAATTTTCCAAACCTTACAGATGTACATTCGATATTCAAGAGTACCAGTGGCAAAATTCCCTTAAATAAGGCACTTTAATAGCAGGATTATATTTTCTTGCATCCTTAAACTGACAGGTGCATTATGAAAGAAGTGATTTTTCTTAGTGTATATATTTCAGAAACAAGGGTAGGTTCTACCTTTGTCCCCCAGGGAGGGCACTTCTTAAAAATGTCTTGAGTACTAATGCACTTCTAACCCAGGTGGTCCCACCTTCCTCCAGAGCAGTTGAAGTGAGAGACATGATAATGAGCAGCTGCAACCATCACTGCAATTTGCTGTCTAGAAAAATTGGGTATGGCTGAAGGTGGCCGGGGAATTAGAAGTCTTTGGCTGTTAAGCATGTGGACATTTTAAATGACTTTGGCAGGGTAGTAGGAATGTGCATCTGCTTGATATGAAAAGATTTAAAAAAATCAGAAGTACAGTAAACTCTTTCTTATCCGGCACCCATGGGACCAGGATGGTGCCGGTTGATGAAAAGTTCTGGATAACAGAGAGGTATACCTACCAAGGCAATTTTTTAACACAAACAAAAATAAAAACCACTGACTAACTCTGCCACCGTAGGAGACTCGGACTCAGCAAAACGAGTGCTGGATGGATTCGGCAAGATTACCGGTTATCTATTTTGCCGGATATTAAAGTATTCCGGATGATTAAGTGCCGTTTAAACAAGAGTTTACTGTAGTAGAATTGCATTGTTGGTGATTCTACCAGTAGTGCTGACAATTAATGGGAGTTGGGTGGGTGCAGTAGGTTTGTCATTCTTTTCATCCTTACTATCTGGGTTCAAATCTAGCTCAGATCTGATGAGAAACTCTCCTGTCTGTTGGCATTGAGGGTCCAATGTAGAAATGAGTTTCAGCAGTCTCAACCCAGTTCTTGGGGAATAGGCCACCAAATTATCCCTCATGCACCACTAATTGGCGGTGAATTGTGACATCACTCAAGGTGTCATGGGATAGTTCATCCTGGAAGTAGAATATGTTACATTTTTGTAATAGGTTGGCAGAGTATAGGAAACATTACCTCAACTGAGCGTGCTGTACTTTATCTGGGAGTGTTTGATGTTGGCTGAGAGTCTGGAATGTTTCATCTTTCAGCACTAAAATCCCAATCTTGATATGCAACAAAAAAGCTGCTGAAGGAATAGTGCTCAGTAGATTAGAACTCTGTTCCTCCATTTCTGGCCTCTTGTGCATTTCCTGTCTCTCCCCCCCCCCCCCCCCCCCCCCCCTCGCCCCACCAGTGGTAGCGCTGCCTTCAGCTTTCTAGGCCCAAGTTCTGGAATTCCTTCCCTAAACCTCTCTGTCTCTGTACCTCACCCTCTTCTATTAAGACACTCCTTAAAACCTACCTCTGTCCTAATGTCGTCTCCTTTGGCTCAGTGTCAATTTTTGTCTGATTATGCACCTGTGAAGTGTCTTGGGACGTCTTACTACATTAAAGGCGCTATATAAATGCAAATTTTTCTAGATGAAACAACTCATTTGGATTTTACTTTAGCTAAGAAGACATTGAAGTAGGACAATGGGAATCTTTTAACAATAAAATGTGTTTAGAATTTTTCAGGATATAATCGTATCCTGAAAACAAAATGATTCAGCTAATGTCACAAAGTAACCCTGCTGAATTCTTTCCTTCCTTCCTCTTTTTGGTGGTTGGGGGGGGGGGAGGGGGGGACAAAATCAACAATTAGACCTGTGAAAGACCAGAATTTACTACCAAAACTTACAGGAAAAATGCATGGGAGTTTTTCTTATGAATTGAAAGTTGCCGATCGAACATTGCACCAGAAATTCCACTGAGCAGTACAGGCAAGAGTTGGAAGTCTCGCGGGCATTCCCCACTTCTGCAGGCTCTGACTTCCTGAATTAATTTACTGTCATTATCTAAGCTATGAAAAAATTCCTTGAAGTATGAAATTAAAATTCAATCTTGGCCAGTGCTGTACAGTGGGTTTTTCTTGGCTAATTCTCTCTCCCGTTCTTCCCCTCCGAAGGCCCTGGCTGCTACCAGGGTATGGTTCTATGGGTGTCGGCAGCCCTTCAGTACTTTCCCAAGGGGCAATTCTTTGCATGTAAACTGAGGCAGTGAATGTTCACACATCATTTTCTGTGAAGGGCATAGCAAACATGCCCGATCTTGTTCTTGGCTATTTTATTGTGAGGTGCTGCAGTCATATCCTATCCTTGCCTGATGTCCCCACACTTGCATTTCTAATGAGTGTGACTGGAAAGTGATCAGGAGTGATGGCCCTGACTCCGAGGTTCTGAGGCAGATTGTAGCACCCCTATTGCCACCCAACTGACAATTATGTAACTTGCCATAGACTAGGAATAGAATAAGAAGCTTGTGGCCTGTATGGCTTAATACAACAGTGGCAGTTCTTGTACTGAGTAGTCCATTATGGAATCAATTTGGTAGTGAGTACATTTTTCTTTAATGAAGCGTTCTTTTTTTCTTAGGAATTGCTTTCATGCGGCTCTGTAAGACCGTGCTGTTAACAGTGGGTTAAAAGCCTGACTGAGGCGTGATTCCATATGGCCATTTTTCTGGAGTGCGTCTAAGCATCGAGTGTCAGCAGGCTATTTGGCCGGGCAAATCATTGCAGCTGCATGTGTTTCTGTTTCCCCTGATGTCTGTGCATGTACAGTTTCCAACAGAAATCACTGGATCGCAAACAAGAATGGGAACATTAGCTGATTATTCCCCCTCCTTCCCTAACAGTGCTAAGACCAATTTAGTCCTATTACCATGAGCCAGTTGATACCAGCTACCGTGGCACAGACTGGGAATCGTGCCTGGGACTTTCCTGATATGGATTGCGTAGTTGCTACTACCTTTATCAACTGAGCCAATGGGAGAGCCAAGTGTCTGTCTAAGGGTAGGTTATATGATTTGATGCTCCTAGCCCAGAGCTTCACTCACCAGAAGCGCATATTGTAAATTCAGCTCAATTTGCCCTACAGGATTTTCCTTCCTGCCGTAATCCATTGACAGAATTCCTGCCATGCATTCCCAGTATGCAAAGCTCAACAATAACAACTTGCATTTGCCTAGCACCTTTTAATGTTGAAAAATGTCTCGAGGTGCTTCAAAAAGAAAAAACGATGGTGAATTTGTTTGTACCCACAGCTAGATTCCACAACATTGAATATTGCCCAGTCATTGGAAATCTTGCTGATATTTTATTCAGTAAATTTGTAGCACTATGTCGCTGGGCATTACAGTTCAGGCTTTTATGGTACACTTCTCTCTCTTTCAACAGTCATGTAGCATTTTTTGTGAGCTGATCTTGTCCCCCTGTACCAAAAGAGTATGTTTTGCAAGCTCAGCCCTTAAAGGTTAACAGGTCAGCTCTAATGATTAATCCAATTAAGGTAAATTGCTTACTGAAATTTATACAGGCTCACACTATCTATTGAGAAAGATGGAATCTCAAACACAAGACCAGAGTTGTATTGGCTCAAATTTCTTCAGTAGGCAACAAAAAAGTGTCTTGGTGCACCAAACGCAAGTGTACACTTACAGTATTGTGTGACTCTGCTGGGCATTGCTGTTCCTCCATAGAAATGAGTGCCCACACAAGTGTAAATTTGAATCAGAATACAGCCTGGGGACAATAATAGTGACAACATTTCTCAGCGGCTTGTATAAACAGCATAGCCTCGAGCTAGCTATCCAATTCACTTACAGCCTCTTATTCTATAGTACATTATTAGCCGTGGGATATTCTCTGTGTTGCCAAAGCTCGTGCACAGTCTTTTCCTCAGTGCTTCTCTTCACTGCCCCTTGGCAGCACTGCAGTGCTGAATGTTTAAATTGGTACTAGTTGCTACATTATATGACCTGCAGTATCTCTATAGTGACTGCAGCATTGTTCACCCAATTGTCTACGTTTCTAGGGACGATTTTATGCACTTCACTGTAGGCAGCTGTCTAACTTGTGCAACCAATGTATGTACAGTACATACATTCTGATTAACTGTATGCAGCGGAATGTAGGATTTGTAACTGCATTCCTGAGTGACTAGAATCGCTAACTGTTGCAGCCCACTATTTCTTGTGCAATGTGGGGGGAAAAAATTCTATTTATACAAGGTATTTCCCCACCCCTCCATTTCTCAAGGTGTTGACTTGTGCGTGGGTAGAGTTCTACAGGTACCAGCTGCCTTTTGGTACCTCACTCAAGTGGCTATTCTTCCATGTGTGAGCCTAGACATTGAAGTATTGTCAGGCTGTTCAAATCATCGGGGAGTTGTAGACTAGACCAATTTGATCTTTACCCAATGTTCATTCGCACAATTTCCTGCAAGTGTCATTGATTACAAAGCCCTGGTTAAGCTATACAAAGCCTGGTTAGACCACACCTGGAGTACTGTGAGTTGTTCTGGGCACCACATCTTAGAAAGGATATATTGGCCTTGGATGATACCTGGACTCCAAGGGTTAAATTACGAGGAGAAATTACATAAACTAGGGTTGTATTCCCTGGAATTTAGAAGGTTAAGGGGTGATTTGATCGAAGTTTTCAAGATATTAAGTGGAACAGATAGGGTAGAGAGAAAGAAACTATTTCTGCTGGTTGGTGAGTCTATGACTAGGGGGCAGAGTCTAAAAATTAAAGCCCAGGCCTTTCAGGGGTGAAATTAGGAAACACTTGTACACAAAGGGTGGTAGATGTTTGAAACTCTCTTCCGCAAACGGCAATTGATGCTGGATGAATTGTTAATTTTAAATCTGAGATTGTTACATTTTTGTTAACCAAAGGTGTTAAGGGTCATGGGGCAAAGGTGGGTATATGGAGTTAGGTCGCAGGTCAGCCATGATCTCATTGAATGGTGGAATAAGCTCGAGGGGCTAAATGGCCTACTCCTGTTCCTATGTTCTGATAGAATCCTGGCTGAAACATTACTTTCCCCAATCAGGATACTGTAGTCCATTGTAGCATTCTGCTGAGCTGGGCTAATTGACTGCAGTTTGGACAAGGGTCTTTCCTAGTCATATTGTGTCTTGCACACTGGGCAGAGCACTGAGACCTTGTGGCGCTTATCAAAAACTCATTCATGATTGATTGATGTAAATTTTCAATTGAGAGTTCACTCTCCCCACCCTCTCTCTCTTCCCCCCCCCCCCCCCCCCCCCCAAAAAAAAATCCCTGTTCCATGCTGTCACAGAACTGAAAGCATGGGGACAAGGTAATTCATGTCACACAGGTTTCATGCGACATATGGACTTTATTTGGTCATAAATGTTCTAAATGTCACTGGAGGAGAGAGCTGAAATGCAATATAAATTCAGTTAGGCATTTTTGCTGCTTTTTTTGCCCATTGCCAGTAATTGACTGGGCTTGCCTGTGAACAGTGCACAGAATGACAGATGGCAGCAGGTCACAAAGTGAAAACCTCCCTCTCTTTTTTGAGACTGCTGAGCTGTTTGGGCGAGCAGAATTGCCATTTGAGTTAAGGAGGCAGCTCGGCAAAGCTGAGGTAGGAAAATGGAGTGCTGACAAAGGATAGTTTGGTGATCAGCTGGTAAATAGGAAACTAGATCGAGTGATTGAGTGGCCTGAGGCTATTTTAGTATTCAAAGGATCTGCACTCCAGCAAATACACAAGTACAATCCTCTGCCAGGCATTCTGTTCTCCAGTACCCCTGTTTACAGTGGAGACCATCGAGTTTAACAGTTTTCAAGAGGGGCTATACTGACCATCTTTTATTTAAAAATACAGAATTGTGGTTCGTGGAATTTTTAGAAGTGTTTTTTTTCTTGGATATGCATCATTTTACAATGGTGGGGGGGAAAATGAGCTCAAAACACAAGTGTATGTTGTGTATGAGTGTACGTTATATACACATTTTCAGACATAGAAAAGGTGCACTTGTATGTGTGAAGAATTGGTCATTTTAATGTCTTTAGTGTGATTTCCCCCCCTCCCCCCATACCTTTACACACCCTCCTCCAAAATCTGGATTTTCTGCATTCCTACCTGTTACTGCTGGGCTGCGGTTTTATGGTTGCCAGCCAAGGTACCAGAGGGCTGGCGAGAAGCGACTCTTTTATGTGTGACCAAGCTTTTTGACTGAACCCAATTGTGTCCTCTCCAGTGTCTACACAGGGACGTCAGCAGGGGTTGCTGGTTGAGAATTGGGAGTGTGTGCCGTGGGCAATTTTACCCCCTTTCTTAACCCGGGGGAGCTGTAGCCGATTGGAATAGCTTTACTGCTGCTGTGGCTCAGATCAGTTAACGGCACAGCCCAAGGATGGAAGCTGGGACTGTCCCGGTTTGGATGGCTCGAGAGATGATGGTGTTGCCTCTAAGCCATCGGGGAGCCGTACCATTTTCTTGAATATTTTTGTTTAAATGCTTGGCACTGATGACGCTGGGGATGTCTGGTGGGAGTTGTTGACCATTATTTGAATTATGAGTTCTCTGTAACTCAATGTAAAATGGACCATGTTGGTGAAATTTGTTCTGAGCTCTTTGCTGTCATCAGCCCTCCCACCCACTCTATATAGTATATTGAGTCTAATTGATCAGATAATTTTGTTTGAAATTTCAGTTACTTGATGCCTAGATGTTGCTTTCTTAAAAAATAAAGTGGTAATATTTTTGACTAATTCATATATTTTATTGAGCGGATTGCTGTCCAACATTGCTAAGAGCGCTACTTTGGAATTGAAACAATAAACATCTAGGCTGTTCCATTGCTGATTTTGAAAACAGTGCCACAGTAACTGAAGTAAAAACAGAAAATGCTGGAAATGCTCACAGGTCAGGCAGCATCTGTGGAGAGAGAAACTGAGTTAATGTTTCAGGTCAATGACCTTTCATCAGAACTTCATCTTCTCTTCAGAAAACATCTTGCCCAGGCCTCTGAAATCAAGTCTCTATGGTTGCCAGGTCTGTAGGCAGAAGAATATAATGAGACATAACATTTTATCATATTAACAGAAGTTAGCAACTTCTGGCTCTTGTTTCTCTGGCTAAAATATCAGGATTGGCTCAACTAGCCACTATTTCAATAACTTATCACAAAATTGGAAATCATCTTTTGATAAGGTGGTTGAACATTTAACTTGTGGCAAGATTTCCTTTTTAAGTGTTAAAAATAACTTGTCGCTGATATCCATCTCTTTTTGTAGTTGGACAGGTGCCTATCTCCAGAACATGGAGTGACTGAATTCAATCAGAATTCACTTTATTTCTGCTGAAGTCTCAGTCCAGTTTGTTTCTCTTCACGCAAGTTCAGTTTAAGTGGTCTTGGTAACTATTTGTTTCACAGGTGCTGATTCTCAGTTTCATACTGGGCAGTGTATTTACCAACCGAGTCGCCAAGAGTAGTTCCCTATGCCTGAGGCTTTTTTGAGATCAGATACCACCCTAGTGAAACTTCTTAATGTGCCATTTTTCCTGCTATAAAATTTTCCAGTAGGCCTAGAATTATTGGGACAAATTCTGTTGGAAAAGCTCCATTAGATTTGTGTAGACTTCGCAGATTAAACCAATGGCAAAATCTAGTGTCGAAGACCAATTTTGGTGTACCTTTTTAAAATTTTGTAGTAATTGAATGAAAACATCAATGGCGTAGTCTTCCAGCTTGTCGAAGCACCAACAAGGCAAACCATAGGTTGCACATTACAACCTGACTTCCCAATCACGGTCATATCCATTAAGGGAACTGCTGAGCATCCAGGTCCCACAGGGAAGCTGCAGGATTTGGGGAGTGAGGAATATTGGGCCAATGGCAGAAGTCTGTCATTCAACTGGAGAAATGGTGCAGGGGGAATGAAATGGTGAAAATACAAAATAACTTTCTTTTACCCATTACCAAAGCAAAGACCTTATTCGTTGCATACAGTTTAGATCAAAATTCATGTCTGTAAAAGCAGATGGCTGCTGCTTCACAAAAACTGGAGCAATTTTCAAATTTGAAATCTTTGTTCTCATTCCTGTTTGCTCTCCACTGAGCACCCAATGTCAACATCAGGGACTTCTAAGTCAAGTGGAACAATGATTAGATGTAGAGTAAAGCTCCCTCTGGATAAATCTCAGCTGTTAAATAGATAAACGTTAAATCCTACCACAATGTGTTAAAAGTATTGTACTGAAAAATCCCATTGCATAGCTGCATCAGTGGAAGGGTATCAGATGAATCTCTTTCTCCCCTCACGCCCACCCCACTTGTATGTATTTGAGAATTAGATGAGGATCTGCTGTCTATGTGTAGTATTTTTGTAAATGACAAATTTGCTTTGTTCCGGACTGCCCACTATAACCTAATGGGAAAGATATTGATTATTGCACAAGGATCAGTGCTGGCACCACTGTTGTTCAGAATTTATATTAACGATTTAGACTTTGGAATCAAAAACACAATTTCTAAACTTGCGAATGACGTCAAATTGGGGGGTGGGAGGATAGTCAATACTGAGGAGGACAGCAACAAATTACAGGAGGACATTAATAAACTTGCAGAATGGGCATATAATTGACAAATGAAGTTCAACACAGATAATGTGAGGTATTACATTTTGGTAGGAAGAATAGGGAAGTCACTTATTACTTGGAGGGTGCGAGTCTAAGTGGGGTAGAGGTACAAAGGGATCTAGGAGTACAAATACACAAATCGCTAAAAGTTGCGACACAAGTTAGCAAGGCCATAAAAAAAGCAAACCAAGCACTAGGGTTTATTTCTAGAGGGATAGAATTGAAAAGTAGAGAAGTTATGCTAAACTTGTATCGAACCTTGGTTAGACCACACTTGGAGTACTGCGTACAGTTCTGGTCGCCATATTATAAAAAAGATATAGAGGCACTGGAGAGGGTGCAAAGAAGATTTACAAGGATGATACCAGAAATGCGAGGGTATACATATCCAGAAAGGATGAACAGGCTAGGTCTCATTTTCTCTTGAAAAAAGAAGGCTGAGGGGTGACCTAATAGGTGTTTAAAATTATGAACGGTTTTGATAGAGTGGATACAGAGAGAATGTTTTCACTTGTGGGGAAGAGCATAACTAGAGGCCATCAATATAAGATAGTCACCAAGAAATCAAATAGGGAATTCAGAAGAGTGGTGAGAATGTGGAACTCGCTACCACAGGGAGTGGTTGAAGCGAAAAGTACAGATGCATTTAAGGGGAGGCTAGACAAGCATATGAAGGAGAAGGGAATAGAGGGTTATGCTGATAGATTTAGATGAGGAAAGACGGGAAGAGGCTCGAGTGGAGCATAAACGCTGGCATGAACTGGTTGGGCCGAATGGCCTGTTTCTGTGCTGTATATCCTATGACCAAGTCAGATCAGTCAACAGTAGCACCCTAGTACAACACAGTGTGAAGTGCAACTGAGGTGGACATGAGATGCATCACAAACACTAATTGGAATTGTAAAGATACGGTGAGTGCCATCATAAGGTTAAGGACTGGTGATTACAATTAAAAGTAAAATGATCCTTTACAACAAGTAAACAGAACCTTAATCATCAGCACAGCAGTAACTTAATTTTAAGCTTTACAATATCTAAGCATTTGCTGGGCTTTGCTTAGTATCTGTACAACAGCTGGATTCAATGACACAGATTACAGCATGGTCTTGAGTCTATTTGATAGGCTTCCTGTATTAAAGCTGTCTTTTGGTGAGCATGCAGCACCTCTCCTTGAGTAATGGGCCAGTCGTGATGTTGGACAGTGCCGCACTCCTTGGTTTGTGAGATCACCTCTCTAACATGTCAGTGTGAGTTATTGTCTGTCTTCAGTCATTATTGTCTTCTTACCTGGTGCATACTGTAATTTTCTGACTATTATGCGGTACTTAGAAACTTGTGCCAGGAGTATTTTGACATTCTTGAAATCTGAGATTTCTGTGACCGTCTAAAAGCTCCAGAATCTTCATCCTGAAAGATTTGTGAATCTTCATTTAACCTTTTCCAGATTTTCCACTAATTCCCAGAAACCTTCTCCCATTAGGTGAATGGTGTACCATAACTGCTCTAAAGAGAATCTTGCTTCAGGTGATCTAACAAATCAAAGGCCAACTTGGGTATTCAAATCCTTTTCTAATGTGTCAGTCAAGTATACAGATGTCTTAGGAAGTTGTAACCATCAGTCTGAGCGTAGTTTAACTCTGTATACTGGATAAACCTTTTTTAACCATTAATGAAACTGTTTAAAAATAATTCTGTGTAAATATGCTGAATATTAGTAGAGTTGGACAACTTCACAATACTGCACTGCAGCATATTTATAACCAGATTATTCTGAAGCTCTTTATCAAAAAAGATTATCATGTTTTTAGTTCAGAATTAAAACTGTGGCTTTGGTTAATGCAAAACTCCTTCTTTATCTTGATGGCAACAAAGCTGAGCCTTCTGATTAAAATATTTTTCAAATTGGTGCAATATTGCTGTGGGTGAGGAGAGGAAGAATTGTAATCTGAGGTGCAAACGTCCGATTTCTTGCGGAAAAATGCCCAGTGAAACCATTGCATGTGATTGTCCTCCGATGGGGACTGCTTCGAGTCCCACTCCAGACCCTAGGCTGAGAGTTACTGAAGGAGTGCTGCATTGTCAGAGGTAATGTCCTTCAACTGAGAAGATAAACCAAGGTCCCTGCTCAGATGGACATTAAAAATCCCATGGCACTCTTTGGAAAAAGAGCAAGAAGTTCTCTGGCATCCTGGCCAACAGTTATCCATCAACTAACATAAAAAAAAAATTAACTGGACCTACATGTCTTTTCTGTTTGTGGGATCTTGTGTGCAAACTGACTGCCACATTCATGTATGTAGTAACAGTGTGTGTAGTAAGTGTGTGAAATGCTTTCAGACCTCATGAGATCTAGATGCAAATTTGTTCTTTCCCTAGTGTTCATTGGAGTTTCCCGAGTACAAGTCCATTACTGCTGGTGCCTTCCGCATTGATTTTCTTTTTTACAGGTATAAATTTTCATCTTAACTGTAATAATGTGAAGAATTGCATTTCAGACCCAAATGCTTAAAATTGTGATGATGTGGATGAAGGATGTGTTTTGCAGTTGCTCAGATTCAGCAGTGTAGTAAAATTTAAAATTAAAAACTTAAATATCTCATCTCAGAATTAGACTATGCACAAGGAAGATCCTGGGCACCATTGTATCACTTTGTGCCACTGGAACTGAATCTGTTTCAAAAGCTACTGGACCTTGGCTCTTGACTTTTTCAGTTTACTTTCTCTGCTGTAGTGCTCTATGTTTATAGGATGTTGTATGCAAATTGTGTGTTTTAGCGTGCAACTAAAGTTCTCTGAGTGCTGCACTGTCTGAGGGGCCATCTTTCATGCGAGACATTAAACCCAGATCCCATCTGCTCTCTCAGGTGGACATAAAATATCCTATGGCACTATTTGAAGAAAAGCAGGAGCGTTCTCCTGGTGCCCTGGCCAATATTTATCCTTCAACCAACACTACTAAAAAAAAAACAGATTATCAGGTCGTTTATCTCATTGCTGTTTGTGCGACTTTGCTGTGCTCAAATTAGGTGTCATGTTTCCCTGCATTACAACAGTGAATACACTTCAAAATGCTTCATTGGCTCTGAAGCGCTTTGGAACATCTGTGATTGTGAAAGGCACTATAGAAATGCAAATTCTTTCAGAGTAACTGCTCGTAGAATTGACAATCTGAATCGTGTAGCGTCCCATCATTGACTGGGTTTAACCCAACACTGATGTATTCAGATTTCAAATGACAACACTGTCAAAACTCATGCAAAACTGATCAAATGTTAAACTGAAAGATTTCACAGAATTGGCAGCTAATTTAATGTGACAGGACAGTGAGAAATTGCATGGGGTAAGTAAGACAGACAGGGTGAAATGTAAGAGAGATATCCCAAAATAACAAGTTGTCCAGAATTTATTTTTCTCCCAAACTTATCAGTGTTTCCAAGTAGTTCTGAGCATTTTCTGGTACTATGTTTGTGACCTGTTATTTTATTTGCAGGAGTGCACTGTTAACAAAGTTTCCAGAATTTCCAATTGTATGTTGAGGGGTTTCTGAAATACATTTGCATGTTAAAATTTATGTCCCAAATGTTCTTAGTCTTAACTGTTTTAGGATTTTGTATTAAATCCCCTAACAATCCTTATTTGTGAGAAGTCGCACAACACCAGGTTATAGTCCAACAGCTTTATTTGAAATCACAAGCTTTCGGAGCGCTGCTCATTCGTCCGGTGAAGTGAAGAGATGCATATAGGCACAGCATATATAGTCAGAGAACATTGCCAGATGATTACAGTTAATCTTTCTAACTGCCCTTTATCACACCTCGGCAGAGAGACAATCACGGCAATCAAAGGTGTGGATGGTGTCCAACCAGGTCAGTCAGGAAAACATTACATCAAAGACTATAGCAAAATACAACAAAGACAATGAGGTGGGGTCACAAGGGGTCAAATGTGGCAGATGCTGGAGTCTGTATGGAAAACAAAAAACTTTAAACTTTTTACTTTTTTTGCTGGAAATCACAGCAGGTCCGGCCGCATCTGTGTAGAGAGAACAAGCCAACGACGACTCGAGTCTGGATGACTCTACGTCAGGTGGGGTTACATGTAGCATGACATGAACCCAAGATCCCTTGAGGCCGTCCTCATGGGTGCGGAACTTGGCTATCAGTTTCTGCTCGACGATTTGAGTCACGCTACATGTAACCCCACCTGACGTAGAGTCATCCAGACTCGAGTCGTCGTTGGCTTGTTCTCTCTACACAGTTGCGGCCGGACCTGCTGTGATTTCCAGCAGAAAAAAGTTTTTTGTTTTCCATACAGACCCCAGCATCTGCCACATTTGACCCCTTGTGACCCCACCTCATTGTCTTTGTTGTAATGTTTTCCTGACTGACCTGTTTGGACACCATCCACACCTTTGATTGCCGTGATTATCTCTCTGCCGAGGTGTGATAAAAGGCAGTTAGAAAGATTAACTGTAATCATCTGGCAATGTTCTCTGACTATATATGCTGTGCCTATATGCATCTCTTCACTTCACCTGACGAAGGAGCAGCGCTCCGAAAGCTTGTGATTTCAAATAAAGCTGTTGGACTATAACCTGGTGTTGTGCGACTTCTCACATTTGTCCACCCCAGTCCAACATCTCCACATCAATCCTTATTTGGGCTTCTTTCATTTTGAACATGGGAAGCTGAAGCTTCCCCCAATATCATGTTGGGTAAAGATACAGCCCTGCGTGTGTACACTGCAACAGACAGACCAGGCCATCTTTGGTTGGATCCCTGGTACCTACTGAATCAGCTGGTCTCAGTTGGGGTGTTACAGTTGGTTTCGGTTTCACCACCCATTTTCCCCCCAGCCCCTGGACTATAGGAAATAAAAGTCAGTTCCAGCTCTTGTTTACAGGGATCCCTGCAGGAAAGTCAGTGCATGGGCTTGGCGTGAAGACAGGATCGGGTTCTCTCTGTTTTCCATGTCCTGCATTGTGTCTAGAATGGTTACTTGGGCAAAGTATTACATGTCTGCCAGCACCCCCCCCCCCCCCCCCACCTGCTCAGCAGGAGTCTTGCTTGATCAAATGGGAAGGGGGGAAAAAGATGAGGGGAGAGGGGAACCTGCCCAGCTGTCAAAGGCAGCAATGGTTTTAGCTGCATACCAACTTGCATCTCAGTGCATGGGCTCCTATAAAAAAAAAAGGGCTGCTTCACATACTCTCTAAATGTTATATTGCTGAGCTTTTGTGGTCTTCAGTTCCACAAGAAAGTTCTCGAAAGCAATTTTTTTTTACAATTCAGGAAGTTTAGTGGAATTTAATTTTAGTTTTGCTACTTGTATGCGACGTACAGTAACCAGTGCAGAATTGGATGAGAAATGGTCACGGGATTTTAATGGGAGTTTTTAAACACGTACAGTAATAGTAAAGGGTTTATATTTGGTTTCAGTGGCCATTCCATATTTGGGAAGAGTGTGGCCTTGTTCTTTATCTTGCTGATCTGTCCCAAACCCATTCCTTGTTCTGTGGAGCGGCAGTGTACAGACTAGGTACACTTTACTGTAAATAGCTGTGTCAACAAATTGTTGAGAAATGCTGGAATGGCATGAACCTGTTGTTTCAGTGCACATTTAAGGTGCTGTGTATTGGACGCTCTTTTGTAGCAAGGTCAGATCAGATTAGATTCTGTGTAAGTTGTGTCCAAAGCTATTTCCATTTATTGCAATGTAAAATATTGTAGTTGAGATTCATTTTTAGATTAAAATGGGCCCAAATTTTCCCTGTGAAATTCAGTCCTGTACAAGATCAGAATTTTGAAACCAAAAATCTAGTCCAAGTAATTTTTCATCTGATTCACTGCCCCCAACTTTCCCTCTTCCTGAAGGCAAAGACCCTCCCTGGTCTACAGTTCCACCAGCACAAGCAGCCCTTCAATACCTTGCCCAAGGGTCATTCTTTATATGTAAGCTTGTATGGTAAGTGTTGGCTGACTGTTCAGCCATGGAGTGCATTACAGCCAAGCCTAATCCTATGCACGTGCACACTCTTGCTTTCTAGTAGGAGTCACTTGGTAACAATCTGGAGCGGGAACCCCAGTTGACTTTCCTTTCCCTCCTTCCTCTCAGGTACAGTGCATTTACCCATTTAAGGAATTGAGGAATGTACTGAAAGTCTTTAATCACCAACTGCATTTGAGACTGGTAATCTGAAACTGACCTTGAAACCAGAGTTCCACATACATTGTCAGAAGTGTTTACATTAGTGATATGTGAATGATGCTGGAGTAGTTCAGTGGTTAGCAGCTTGCTGGTTTGAAGTAATGTTATTGGACAGTGAAGCTAGATCTTAAGGGGGTGGGAGTAATTAATTTAGAAACCTTTTCAAAAGTGAACTTAATTGATGTGAGGTTTGTCTCTAGTTTTTGCTTTTTGGCTGTATCATTTGTGCTAGCCTGTTTTTTTTCCGGCCCTGTGTTCCTTTGAAACTGGACAGGAGGGTAAAGGAAGTGGAATTGATGCAAGTGTTTACATACTCCATTAACTCCAAAACCGCAACTTGTTTTCAAAACCTTAAATTATCCCAACATTGGGTCATTCTGAACTCGCTACCCTTGACCGGAAACTGGTGGGCCGTTATGAGACTTCCTCCAGCGCTCCCTTGGCTGCCAACTCGAATTCACGAGGGCAAGGCAAGCCCCTTTTGCCCAGCGCATCTCATTTTGAGAACCTGCACCCTTTCCTAGCATCCGGGCTCCTAATTTTGTAAGAATTTGACAGCATATTTGCTATGCTAATGATCAACACAAGCGTAATTTTACTATTCCAACTTCTAGCGTGTGCAACAAAGATAAATATGAACCCACCTCCAGAGTTACTCTGGGAAAACTGTTGGTGAGGACGACTGGAATAACTGGTAGAGAGGAGTTGTCAAAACTTGACCTTGTTTGTTGAAATCAGCAACACCTGCATGCTCCACGGGTTTGATCCATCCAGTTACTGAACATATTAACCCTCTTTCGTAAGCTCCAAAGAAAACCTAATTCTTGCTCTCTGCTTTTGTACAGTACAAAACAATCAAAAGATGAGTGCGCTGTACATGGGAATTGTTCTTTGGTTACAACACATTGACATATGTTATATTCGTAGTGTACAGTGTCTTTGGTATAAAAGACATGTGTTATGGATCACCCTGGAGACTGATTCCATAGATTGGTAGTCGTACTGTCTGTCTGTACTGCTGCACTTGTAGGTGATTGGTGAGTTTTGGATGCACCACCTGAGTTTTAGGATTTGCCTAAAGTGGGGATAGTTTTAGGTGCTTGGAGCTTTCAAGATTTGAGGGAGACTTTTGTTAAGTAAGGGTATCAAGGGATATGGGACACAGGCGGGTAAATGCAGTTGCGGTGCAGCTCAGCAATGATCTAATAGAACGATGGAGTAGGCTCGAGGGGCTGTATGGCCTACTCCTGTTCCGAATGTTAATATGTTCCTATGCTTGGTGTATGAACTATGTGGTGAGTGTTGACGTGCCAACCAGCCACCGGCAGTGGTTAAGGAATGGAAATCAGATTCTCATTAACATTTTCTGTCTTGAAAACTGCAGAAACCTGTTAACTGCTCTTCGCTTTTAATTTTCCTCCCTGGTGCCGGTTTTCATGTCGTGCTGGGTAGCGTGCTTCAGTGGAAAGCATGGGTAGGAAGGGAAGTGAAAGCAATACGCCGAAAAGGATTTTTATATGAAAGAAATACAATGAATTCACTGTTGAAAGAGGAAGTCAAAGACAGAAAAGGATGAGAAAAGCGGCTATAATAATTCTAAAACATGAGAATTTTAGACCAAAAAAAGAAATATAAGGGGCAAATGGTCAAATCATGCAACAAAAAAAACCTTCAAATCAAGTGTCTGAGGAAATTGAGTACAGAGCAGCCATGTAAAAAATCACTCATGCAAAATACTGCGGATGCTGGAAATCCAAAATAAAAACAGAAAATGCTGGAAACACTCAGCAGGTCAGGCAGCATCTGTGGAGAGAGAAACAGAGTTAACGTTTCAGGTCGATGACCCTTCGTCAGAACTGGAAATAGTTACAGATGTAACCGGTTTTAAGCAAGTATCTGGAGGGGGGGTGGGGGAAAAAGAAACAAAAGGGAAGGTCTGTGATCGGTTGGAAGGCAGGAGAGATTAAATGACAAGGGATGATGGTACAAGGAAAAGGAGATGACAATGGGACAAGTAAAGAAACGAAAGATGCATCTAGAGGAGGTGTAAATGGAAATATCGATCATCAGCAACAGCTGCCGTCTGGGAAAAAATGGGGGCAGAGGTTATGATCTGAAATTGTTGAACTCATTGAGTCCAGAAGGCTGTAAAGTGCCTAATAGTAAGATGAGGTGATGTTCCTCGAGCTTGCGTTGAGCTTCAATGGAACAGTGTAGGAGGCTGAGGTCAGAGTGGGAGCGGAGAATTAAAATGACAGGCGACCGGAAGCTTGGGGTTACGCTTACAGACTGGAGATATTCCGCAAAGCGGCCACCCAATCTGTGTTGGTCTCTCCAAAGTAGAGGAGACTGCATCGTGTGCAGTGAATGCATATGCTAAATTGCAAGAAGTACAAGTAAATCTATGTTTCACCTGGAAGGAGTGTTTGGGGTCCTGGACAGGGGGAAGGGAGGAGATAAAAGGGCAGGTGTTGCATCTCTGCACTTGCACAGGAAAGTGCTATGGGAAGGGGAGTGGGTGTTGGGGGTGATAGTGGACCAAGGTGTCGCGGAAGGAACAGTCCCTTCGGAATGCTGCGAGGGGAGGGGAAAATGTGTTTGGTGATGAGATCATGCCGCGGAGAATGATCTGTTGAATGTGGAAGCTGGTGGGGTGGAAGGCACCAGCTGTATGGTAAATGTCGCACTCGGCAAGTCTTCCCCTGCTTAGGAGAGGTCATTGGAAAAATATGTCCTCTACGCAAACAAATTTACTTGGAGCAAATATGCAGGCAGTATCCCACCTGGGAATAACGTGCATTAGTGTGGCAGTCTGAGTCATTGTGACTGATGTAATTCAGGTTGTCATATGAAGCCTTGCTGAATAAAGTAACCTGATGATTATGGCCCAGCATAAACCCAAGACGACATACTGGGGTGGGTGGTTCTGTCCAATCATGTGACTGTGTAGGAGTCAGAACAAGATCCAGAAACAGCCTTCAGATAAATGCTTAGTGTGCGGAAAACACGAAAGGGGGACTAAACAAAAATATATAGAATGATTGAAAGATTAGGAAGAAAGATATGTAATATTGTATGTTTGAGATGAGAAATAAAGAAAAATGTGGAGCAAGAACACAGAAAAACTGCTAAACCAGTGTCATCTGGAAGGACAAAACAAATTCTACTATCCTGTCCCAAATGGTGATAGCAGTTTGAACGCCTCCTGAATCCTGAGACCATTACAACTTTCAATTTCATATCTTTTTTTTTACATGTTTTGTTTCTGGCCTGTGCTTTGGCTGAGTTTTTCTAAGGAGCTGTACAGATCAGGAAGGTTGCAGGTTTGATTCCCACGGCCTGTGTTAAATTAGTTGCTCTCAACCAGGGCAGTGGTAAGAGCAATACAGTCAGCCTCATGCTCCTGAGTTTGGGTGAGAGGTGGGAGCAGGGGGAGAAAGTCCATAACAACTACAGTGCCTTTAACATCATAAAACATCCCAAGCTGCTTCACGGGAGCATTATCAAACAAAATTTGACACCGAGCCACATATGAAGATAGCCGGGAGGGGCAAGGGCATGGAGGGATTTGAAAACAAGGATGAGAATTTTTAAATCGAGGCGTTGCTTAGTAGTTCAGTGAGCACAGGGGTGATGGGTGAACGGGACTTGGTGCGAGTTAGGACACGGACAGCAGAGTTTTGGATGAGTTCAAGTTTATGGAGGGTAGAACGTGGGAGGCTGGCCAGGAGTGCATTAGAATAGTCAAGTCTAGAGGTAACAAAAGGCATGGATGAGGGTTTCAGCAGCGGATAAGCGGAGACGGGCGGAGTCGGACGATGTTACGGAGGTGGAAATAGACTGTCTTGGTGATGGTGCAGCTATGTGATATAGAACAGGGTTGACTTGGAAACAAGTACCAAATTGCACAGGTGCTTTACAATTGTGGTCATGATAACTGTGCACATTCAAACTAATAAGTGTGTAGTTTTAAGTTGGCTGCCAGAGCTCTGAATTCCACTCCACAATGTAAACAGGGTGACTGCAGAGCACAAGCAGTCTCAACACATGGTGAAACCACTGCCATTGGAAAAGGTTCAATGGTTTACTATTGGTGAGTATTCCCAAGGTGTATTCCAGTTGTTTTCCTATGTGCTGTTTTGTTCAAGAACAATTGGGAAAGGAAAGTATATTACAAGTCATGTGACAATACTTGTAATGTTGGCTTTGCTATGGCTGGGTGCTGCATCAGCTAAAGGTGATATAAGTCAATCTACTTTATCAAAAACAACAACTTTCATTTATATAGCCCTTTAACTTAAACCTGCCAAGGCACTTCACAGCAGCGTAATCAGACAGGATTTGACATCAAGCCACATATGAGATATTACAACAGGTGACCAAAAGCTTGGTCAAAGAGGTAGGTTTTAAGGAGTGTCTTAAAGGCGGAGAGGTAGAGATAAGTACAGTAAAGCTTGCAGTCACTTTGCATTTACCTCCATTTTTTAAAACTGTGGGAGGGGATTTTAAGCAGAATGGCAGACAGCCAGAGCTGATCTCACTAAGGCAAAACTTAGTTCTTTTTTAGTGAAAAGCTATTATTTTTGGTACATAGGCATCCAACTGAAAGAGGAATTGAACTATTTTTCTCTGCTGTTCAGCTCCAAGTTTTTACTGTTTACAGGCAAAGGTTATGTACTACATGTACTGATTTTATTCAGTTTTCTCCCCTCTCCTGAAAGCACTGGGATATATTTCTACAACAATAGCAACAACTTGCATTTATATAGCGCCTTTAACCTAGTAAAATGTCCCAAGGCGCTTCAGAGGAGTGTTATCAAACAAAATTTGACACCGAGCCACATAAGATATTAGAACAGGTGATCAAAAGTTTGGTCAAAGGGGTAGGTTTTAAGGAGCATCTTAAAGGAGGAGAGGGAGGTAGAGAGACTGAGAGGTTTAAGGAGGGAACTGCAGAGCTTCGGGCCTAGGCAGCTGAAGACACGGCTGCCAAAGGTAGACTGATGAAAATCGGAGATGCGCTAGAGGCCAGAATTGGAGGAGTGCAGAGATCTGGGAGGATTGTGGGGCAGGAGGAGTTTAGAGATGGGGAGGCCATGGAGGGATTTGAAAACAAGGATGAGAATTTTAAAAGAGGTGTTGCCGGACCGGGAGCCGTGTAAATCAGCGAGCACAAAGGTGATGGTTGAATGGGATTCTGTGCGAGTTAGGATACAGGCAGCAGAGTTTTGGCTAAGCTAACGTTTAGGGAGGGTGCAAGATGGTGGGCCAGCCAACAGAGCAAAATACTGCAGATGCTGGAAATCTGTGTAAAGTTTTCCAGTTCTGACGGAAAGTCACAAACCTGAAACGTTAACTCTGTTTCTCCCTCCACTGATGCTGCCTGGCCTGCTGACTATTTGCAGCATTTTCTGTTTATATAGCATTGGAATATTCGAGTTTAGAGGTAACAACTGCATGGATGAGGGTTTCAGCAGCAGATGAGCTGAGGGAGGGGCGGAGATGAGCGATGGTAAGGAGGTGGAAGTAGGCGGTCTGTGTGATGGGGATATTGGGTCGGAAGCTCAACTTGGGGTCAAATAGGAATACTTCTAGCAGTACTAGTACCCCTCCAGAATCTGTCCAGGTGTGTGCCAATATAGTGAGTGTCAGTGTGAGATGAGATGGTATTAGCAGGCTATTCAGGTAAGAGGCAAGGCAGTGAGTATCAGCAAGCTATACAGGCGTGAATCAAGACATTCGGTGCCAGCAAGCTAACTGGTATGAGCCAAGATGGTGGTTGTTGGTGAGCTATTCAAGCATGGGTTATATCTCAATCATGTTCAATCTGGCCTCAACCGATACCTACATAAATGGAACTTCCAGCAGAGTTTACTGGATTGCTATCGGGAGTAGAATTGCGGGTGACTTTTATTTTTCCCTTTGCTCCCTAGACCATGGGCATGGAGGCCAACTGTAGCACATCTATCACCACCCTGGCTGAGATGAACTAACAAGGTTGAACCTGCGATCTTGTTGTCTCTATGACTCAGAGCACAGTGGGCATGTGCTGATTCCCTGAGGCAGTCGGAGTGCAAGGACCAGCTGAAATCATGAGCAGTGTCTTGATTTTATTTTGCAGTACTGCCAATTTAAAATATCTCTGCATTGTTTTTCATAATTTTCGGTCTCTCTACATGACTTAGTTGTTCACTCTTTTTATATATCCCTGAGTAATACTGAAAGCCACGGTGTTTCTGCAGACAAAGATTGATCAGAAACATTTTTATCTCTCCGATTGTCTTGACTTGTGAAATACTAAACTGGGTGCAGCTTGCAAACCAATCACCAACCCCTCTGAGGCATCGACAGGAATTCTGTGAATTGTTAGTGGAGCATGGGTGGCGCAGTGCATTTGAATGATGTCTGTTCAGCCTTGGGATGTGGATTTGAATCCAGCCCAAAATAATGGCATGAAAACTGCACTCTCTTGTGAGGGCACTATGTGAAATGAATTTTGAGCATTCTCTTCGCAGTCCATGACATAACACTGCTGTTCAAAGCAAGTTAGGATTTTTTTTTAAGTATTCTGTAAAGCATTTCTACCTCGCGTGTCTGAAAACCTGGCATAACCATTACTTGATTATCCTTTGGCTACGTATTCAAAACAACCTTCAAGCAAATTCTGCAGTACAAGCTCCTGGATGTGATTTTGGCATTGTTTGTGAACCTTTCCCAGCATACTAATATGTAAAATTTAACTTCATACTTTCCTTACTGAGTTTCACTTGTTTAAATATCCCAATGGCTGTTCCATGTGTCAGGATTCCTACACCAGATACACAGTTTCTGTGCTGATGTTGGAGAACATACGGTCTGATGAAAGGGAGGAACTGAAAGAAATCAGTATTTGCAGGGAAATGGTGTTAGGGAAATTGACGGGATTGAAGGCCGATAAATCCCCAGGGCCTGATAATCTACATCCTAGGGTACTTAAGGAAGTGGCCCTAGAAATAGTAGATGCATTGCTGATCATCTTCCAACATTCGATGGAATCTGGAACTGTACCCATGGATTGGAGGGTAGCTAATGTTACCCCACTATTCAAAAAAGGTGGTAGAGAGAAAGCGGGGAATTACAGACATCGGTAGTGGGAAAAATGCTAGAGTCCATTATAAAGGATGTAATAGCTGAGCACTTGAAAACCAGTGACAGGATCGGACAAAGTCAACATGGATTTACAAAAGGTAAATCGTGCTTGATTAATCTACTGGAATTTTTTGAGGATGTAACTGGGAAAATAGATAAGGGAGAACCAGTAGATGTGGTGTATTTGGACTTTCAAAAGGTTTTCGATAAGGTCCCGCATAAGAGATTAGCGTGTAAAGTTAAGGCACATGGGATTGGGGGCAAGGTATTGACTTGGATAGAGAACTGGTTGGCGGACAGAAAGCAGAGAGTAGGAATTAATGGGTCTTTTTCCGAGTGGCAGGCAGTGACTAGTGGGGTACCGCAGGGACCCCAGCTATTCACAATATACATTAATGATCTAGACAAGGGAACTAGATGTAATATCTCCAAGTTTGCAGATGACACAAAGCTGGGTGGGCGTGTGTGCTGCGAGGAGGATACCGAGAAACTCCAGGATGATTTGGACAGGTTGGGTGAGTGGGCAGAAGCGTGGCAGATGCAATATAACGTGGATAAATGCGAGGTTATCCACTTTGGAGTCAAAAACAGAAAGGCAGACTATTATCTGAATGGCAATAGATTGGGAGAAGGGGAAGTGCAACGAGACCTGGGTGTCCTTGTGCACCAGTCGCTGAAGGTAAGCATGCAGGTGCAGCAGGACGGTGAAGAAGGCAAATGGTATGTTGGCCTTCATAGCGAAAGGGTTTGAGTATAAGAACAGGGATGTCCTGCTGCAGTTGTACAGGGCCTTGGTGAGACCACACCTTGAGTACTGTGTGCAGTTTTGGTCGCCTTATCTGAGGAAGGATGTTCTTGCCATGGAAGGAGTTCAGCGAAGATTCACAAGGCTGATACCTGGGATGGCAGGAATGACATATGAGGAGAGATTAGGTCAATTGGGCTTATACTCGCTGGAGTATAGAAGAATGAGAGGGGATCTCATCGAAACATATAAAATTCTGACAGGTCTGGACAAACTAGATGCAGGAAGAATGTTCCCGATGGTCGGAGAGTCCAGAACCAGGGGTCATAATCTAAGGATAAGGGGTAAGCCATTTAGGACAGAAATGAGGAAGAATTTCTTCACCCAGAGAGTGGTGAACCTGTGGAATTCTCTACCACAGAAGGTAGTTGAGGCCAAGTCATTAAATATATTCAAGAATGAGTTAGATATATTTCTTAAAGCTAAAGGTATCAAGGGATATGGGGAGAAGGCAGGTACAGGGTACTGAGTTTGGATGATCAGCCATGATCTCATCGAATGGCGGAGCAGGCTCGAGGGGCCGAATGGCCTACTCCTGCTCCTATCTTCTATGTTTCTATGATACAGTACTCCAGAATGGCATCAATGATGTCTTGGTGAGAGGCACCAGCTCCAGGACTCTCTGACTCCAGTGGTGAGATTTATGCTAATTTGTAGTAAAGTGGGATGAAAGTTAGTCCAGATGTGCCCAATACTAAGATGTAAATGTGCTCTCTGAAAATCAGTGTGCTAACCAGGTAATAGCTGTGGCCCCTTCAACCCAAGGCTTGGACTTTAAAAATGCTCTTGGGCTCCCTGATAGCTCGGGGAATAAATGCCCCACTGGTGTAGTACTGAACTGTACAGACTAGGAAGTCCCAGGCTTTACACTTGGCTTCATCATCCCTGGACTAGGTTGAGTGCAAAGATCAGCAGGGTTCTTTCTCCTGATTTCTATCCGAACACTGGAAAGTGTGCACGTGAATGTCTGGTAAAGACATGATCTGTGATATCGCCATCACGCTGATACTTTGGTGTCTAAATGATCACATGAGTGAGTTACCAGAGGGCGGTCAGAGCTCTTGGATCTGGCAGCAGTCATGAAAGGGGGAGAGAAATGACAGCAGGGAAGAATGCAGTAAGAATGGGAATTGAATTTTGGTTTTTCACCAGCTGTTTGTACAGAAAAGAATGCTGACAGACAGGATTTCTGTGAGCCTTCTCTGGAGTATGTTCCTTTAAATAAATACGACTAGCTGGGGATGTTAGCAAATTAGTATGACTTAGTGAAGATGTCTTCATTGGGCATGCCGAGTAAACCTGAAAATCAGAAATCGCAGGTCTGTCAAGATTCTTAGCATTAACCTAGTCATCCATAATATTTCAGATGGTGAGTATTTTTAAAACCTTTTCATTACATATTCTTGCTAAGTAAATGTGCTTCCATTAGACCACAGTATTGCATGCAATTTTACTTGAGGAATAAAGCATGATTTAACATCTTTTTTTGTTTTATTTCAAATTCTGCTTTAACTTTAAAAATAACATTTCATGCTGAGTACTGAAGGGGGAGTCTATTGAGCCTAAAAGGGAAAGGGTCGTATTAGTACAGTGGAAAGGGCACGATTATATCTCTGCTGATATTCAGTTTTCTCCTACTAGCTGGCCTTATGATGGGGCATCATAAAAGAGAGTTCTCCAATATCAACATTTAAAACAAAAAGGAAATAAGCATTTGGTGCTGCCACAGTAGTTTTTAAAAGTGGTCCAGATGGTGAGTCTTTCTTTATCTGTGCAAAAAGCTAGGATGGTTAAGCAATCGATGTAGCAGTTTTGTAAGAACCCTTTTAGGTTCCTGTTGGATCCTTTTCCCCCCGCCCTCCTCTCCCCTCCCAAAGAAGCCGAATCTTGCTCGGGTGCATACCCATGGGTACGAGCAGCCGCCTTGTGCCATGCCAAGTGGATGTTCTTCATGGTTGCTCCTAGACCATATTGGCAGGCTACATGACCTTGGAGGATTGGTTAATGGACAGAAAACAGAGTAGAGATAACTGTTGAGATGTCACAAGATCAGTGCTTGGGCCTCGGCTATTTACAATCTATATTAATGACTTAGATGAAGGGACCGAGTGCAATGTATCCAAGTTTACTGATGATACAAAGCTAGGTGGAAAAGTAAGCTGTGAGGAGGACACAAAGAGGCTGCAAAGGGATATAGACAGGTTAAGTGAGTAAGCAATAAGGTGGCAGATGGAGTGTATGAGGTTATTCACTTTGGTAGGAAGAATAGAAAAACAGAATTTTTTTTTGAATGGCGAGAAGCTATTAAATTTTGGTGTTCAGAGAGATTTGGGTGACCTCGTACAGGAAACACAAATTTAGCATGCAGGTACAGCAAACAATTAGGAAGGCAATTGGCATGTTGGCCTTTATTGCAAGGGGGTTGGAGTGAAGTCTTACTACATTTGTACAAGGCTTTGATAAGACCACACCTGGAGTACTGTGCATAGTTTTGGTCTCCTTATCTGAGAAAGGACATGCATGCCTTAGAGGCGGTGCAATGAAGATTCACGAGATTGATTCGTGGGATAAGAGGGTTGACCTATGAGGAGAGATTGAGTAGATTGGGCCTATACTCTGGAGTTTAGAAGAATGAGAGGTGATCTTATTGAAACATAAGATTCTGAGGGGTATTGACAGGGTAGATGCTGAGAGGTTGCTTCCCCTGGCTGGAGAGTCTAGAACTAGGGGGCATAGACTCAGGATAAGGGGTCAGCCATTTAAGACTGAGATGAGGAGGAATTTCTTCACTGAGGGTTGTGAATCTTTGGAATTCTCCACCCCAAAGGGCTGTGTTGAGTCGTTGCGTATATTCAAGGCTAAGATAGATAGATTTTTGGACTCTAGGGGAAACGAGGGATATGGGGATCGGGCGGGAAAGTGGAGTTGAGCTCTAAGATCAGCCATGGTCTTATTGAATGGCGGAGCATAGCCTATTCCTGCTCCTAATTCTTATGGAGGGCAACACAGCTGAGTGCAATCCTGTCCATATATGTGCACCATCCAGCAGAGCCATTGGACAGTGATCAGGAATTAAAACATTTTAGAAGTGTTGCATTAATCATTCTAAAACTATGTTAGCATAATTGCAGAAAGGCATTAGTTAGATGGTTGAGAACTATAATCTTTTACTTTTTAACCAGGTGGCCTCCCAGGAAGACCTATTAAGTCAAAGTCCTGTCTTTTTTGTACCTTGTACCCATTTGATGCCAATGGTAACTAACTTTATCTTTTCAGCAAGATGCCAGCTCCTGTTCGATTGCGGGAGCTGATTCGCACCATCCGTGCCGCCAGAACACAAGCAGAAGAACGAGACGTCATTCAGAAAGAATGTGCGCTCATCAGATCGTCCTTCCGAGAGGAAGACAACACGTACCGTTGCCGAAATGTAGCAAAACTAATCTACATGCATATGCTTGGATACCCAGCACACTTTGGCCAGGTATGTTATGACAATTTTGTCATCAATGAGCCAGGAGTGTAGACTAGCTTTTTGACAATTTTTAAAACCTTTTTTTTGATTTTTCTGTTCTAATTTTCTCTCCTCCCCTCCTGAAGGCGATGGTTCATGTTGTTATACAGGTTCACAGTGTCACTTGCCCTCAGTACCTTGCCCGAGTGCCCATTTTTCATTTGAGAGCCAGTTAGCTGCTGGAGCTTGGTCAGAATCGCAGCCAAGCTCTGTCCTATCCTTATGATATGTGCACTTTTCAGCATGAGTCACTGGGTATAGATCGCAAGCAGGATTTCTGGTTGATTTACTCACTTAGTCATTTAGCTGAGCGCTATTTAAATGTAATTTTGAATTGCAAACGCAGTAGTTTCAAACTGCAAGATGTCTGGTAAAGCAGTTCCTCTTATACATAAAATTACATAGAATGTACAGCACAGCATAGAAACAGGCCATTCGGCCGAACAGGTTTATGCTGGTGTCCACACGAACATCCTACTAGCCCTCTTCATCTAACCCTATCAACATATCCTTCTATTCCTTTCTTCCTCATGTGTTTATCTAACTTTCTCTTGGATGTATCTATGCTATTCGCCTCAGCTACTCCCTGTGGTAGTGAGTTCCACATTCTAATCACTCTGGGTAAAGAGGTTTCTCCTGAATTCCATACTGGATTTATTTGTAACTATCTTATATTTATAGCCCCTAGATCCAAAACGCACCACCTCACACTTATCTATATAGGTGTGTAATTGGCAAATAAACTTCAATTCTTCAAGTTTATTAATATCTTCCTATATTTTGTCGCAGTCCTCCTCAGTATTAACTATACCCCCAATTTGGTGTCGTCCGCATATTTTGAAATTGTATTTCGATTCCCGAGTCCACATAATTTATGTAAATTGTGAACAGTGGTCCCAGCACTGATTATTGTGGAACACCACTTCCCACCTTTTGCCAGTCTGAGTAACTACCCTTAACCCCTACTGTTTTCTATTTTGTAGGCAGCTTGCTATCCATTCTGCTACTTGTCCCCTGACTCCACATGCTCTGACCTTAGTCATGAGTCTACTATGTGGTACCTTTATCGAAGGTCTTTTGAAAATCCAAATATATTACATCTACTTCATTACCCTTGTCTACTCTTTCTGTTACTTCAAAGAATTCAATAAGGTCGGTCAAGCAGGACCTCCTTTTGAAATCTGTGCTGACTTCTTTCTTATATTTTCGGTTTCTAGATGTTCTTTTGAGTAAAGATTCCGTTATCATTCCGACCAGCAATGTTAAACTAACTGGTCTATAGGTTCCTAGTGTTAGATCAGAATTGAGACTTTTCCACAGGGGCCCACTTCTGTCACCGGGACTAATTAAAGTCCTAAGAGGTCACCCCTGCTCCCGGCATCCCAATTACTCACTAACGGGCCTTACTGTTACATTCGAATTTGGAGCAAAACCAGACGGAGAAGGAACTGAAGACAAAGTAAAAGTTTATTAGAAACTAGCCAGAAGGCTTTGTGCACAAAGGGAGAGAGGTTGATCTCCTCAGACTCGAACCCAACTCTCAAAGGAAAAACTACATACAAGCATTGATATACCTTTCGATAGGCAACACCCACAGGTTACAAAAGTGGGCGCACACATACAAACAACGTCGCTACCATTGCTCCCTTATTGGTTAATGATCAGTCATTCAATGTTGGGAGCCGCCCTGAAATGTTCTGTGACATTAAACATAACACATAGTTGTTATACATGGGGCCTTCATCTAGTCTCTGGGAGCGAGGTCTACCAGACTCCATCTTGTCTCTCAAACAAGGTCGTACCACGCTTATCTCTCCTTTCCCATATTGTTGTATCTGACCAATACTTCGTTAATTCTCGAGAGAAGCTTATTATGATAAACAAGGTCCGCTCCAAAGGGTGATAAGGTGTTTGAGACCAAGAGAGAAATGGCCGACTCCCTGTACAGTTCAGTTTCCCTTATCTCTTCAGAAGGCCAACTACATATAAACACTGCTTCTGTAGCACTGATAATGACCTTCGAAAATGCCTGGAAATCAGTGCTGTGGCACCAATAGTCTGGCTTCTTGTAAGCAGCGATTCTTACAGTACTATTTAAAAGGGTTAATATAATGAACCAAATAGTCCATCATGCTTTGCAACTATCTAAAAGCTATATGTACGTATTGATATCTCTCTATAAGTGAATTAACTATCCTTTAAACATGATTTCTAATATTACTGCCCTACAGCCTTGGTTAATATATATTTAAAGACTAAGGGATATAGGTTTCGTTTCACAGGCCTAATTTGCGATCCCACACTAGACTTGTTCTATCTCCCTTTTTATATATAGGAATCACATTAGTTGGATATATACACACACAATTAATAGTACATCTGCTATCTCTTAGCTAATTTCTTTTAATATGTCCGACCAGGGGTTTTGTCCATGTATAGAAGATGAACAATTTGGTAACGCGCAACAAAAAAAAACCTTCCTGGCATGTGATACTCGCCTCTGGTCGTGGACCTGAGCAACAAAACATAGCCGCTACAGTCATAAACCTGAACAGCTCAACATTGTGGCAGTAGCAGAAGGTGCCAGCCCAAGTGGCAACTGTTAAACTGAGTGAACAGCCGTGCAAGTGCAACACACTGCACAGGAAACTGTTTGTTTCACTCTTATTGGAATCATCTTTGTTCTCGAGAAACAAATTTATATATTAATTATACAGGCCATCACCTCTGGTGAAAGAAACATAAAATGGGCACACATTAAGTGCTTGCGCACACTACAACATCGATCCAAGAGCATGGATAATTTCATAGACTTTTAAAAAAAAATCTCCTTTGCTCTCCTGAAGGGAATGACAGCCATTTGCATTTATATAGAATCTTTAACGTAGAAAATACATTCAAAGGCACTTTACCAAGGTGTAAGGGGGGGGGGGGGGGTGGAATGGGAGCCTGAGCCAAAGGAGATGATATTGGTAGGGGTGACCAAAATCTTGGGGTGAGGTGGATTTTCGGGGGGGGGGGGGGGGGGGGGAGTTACAAAGCAGAGGGGGAAGTGGTCAGATTACTAGTAATTAAACTATTCAGTCTGTTATAAAGTGATCTTCTGTAAGTTCATTTCAGATTTAATGCATCATGTTTCTGCCTCTTCACATTCTTGAGTTAGAAACAGAAAATGTTGGCAATGCAAAGCAGGTTATCATTTAAATGAGGAAAAACCCATTGATTTGGGTGGAGTCATATTTTGAAATTTGAGGTTTAATTTGTTTTTTGTCTCTTATTCTTGATGTTTTTGTACAGCTCGAATGTTTAAAGCTAATAGCATCTCAGAGATTCACAGACAAGCGGATTGGTTACCTTGGAGCTATGCTGCTACTAGATGAGAGACAAGATGTCCATCTACTGATGACAAACTGCCTTAAGAAGTAGGTGCTAATATATTTGGTCCTAAATCACCCCCTTCAAACTTCATTTGATATCGCACCATAACCTGGGCCAGTAGTTTGAAATAAATTCTAGCAGTTCATTTGGGAAGGAGAAAATTCATTCCCTCAACTCTCTTCTCTCCATTCCTGAAGAGACTGACTCTTAGACTGGTATAATTTCACTGGTGCCGGCAATCCTACAGTATTTAATTCAAGTGACTTTTCTTCATTTGTGAGCCTAGACAGTGACGGTCAGCAGCCTTATTGATTGTGGTGTGCATCACAGCCAGTCTGACGCCGCTTTCGCCCAATATCCGTACATGCAGAGTTTCCAGTAGAGCCACTGGTTAGCAATCAAAAGCAGGAACCCTGGCTATTTTTTTTGCACTCCCTAGTCTAAGGGTGCTTAGGCCACCCCTACTGCTGCCCTGTCACGATCAATTCATAAATTTGAACCTGTGACCTAGCTAATATAGCTTATTGTTACTCTGCGCAGTGCATTTGCACTCTAGATATTGAGGGAGAGCTACTAAACACGCATTTCAATTGTTAAATATTGTAGGTACCAAAAGTTTCACTGGAAGCTGACGGGCAGTAGTATTATAAATGCCAGTGCTCCAGTGTATTGCATGGTGGAATAGTACAATGCAGGTTGAATTCCAGCACAAGTAAGCTAGTGATGCCCATATCCTGAGAATAAATTAAAAGAAAGATGAAATCTTGTTCAAGCCTTTTCAGCCACCCAGAATTAGAAAATGAACTTGTGTGATAATCGATTGCCAATGAAAGAAATAGGAAAGCTACATAGACCTGACCAGTCATGACCACAGATTTCTGTAGACAAGGAAGAAAGCTGAGTGTAGAAATTAAATCTGCCTTAACTAGTTAGCATGCTTGTGCATTTATATACATTGGGAACAAGTAAAGCTGATTGTATTTAGCAATACATAAGTAAGACATAAAATGCTTTGAACGTCACATGCTATCTAGGGATCAATGTTTTGCACTGATCTGAAAGCCACCAAGAGGCTTCTGGCTAGGACGACAACAACAATTTGTATTTATAAAACGTCCCAAGGCGCTTCACAGCAACGTTATCAAACAAAATTTGACACCGAGCCACCTCAGGAGATATTGGGGCAGATGAGCTTGGTCAAAGAAGCAGATTTTAGGAGTGTTTTAAAGGAGGAAAGAGAGGTTTAGGGAGGGAATTCCAGAGCTTCAGGCCTCTGCAGCTGAAGGCACAGCTAGCTGCCAATGGTGGAGCGATTAAAATCGGGGATGTGCAAGAGGCCAGGATTGGAGGAGCGCAGATATCTCGAAGGATGGTAGGGCTGGAGGAGATTCCAGCGATAGGGAGGGGCGAGGCCATGGAGGGATTTGAAAACAAGGATGAGAATTTTAAAAACGAGGCGTTGCATAACGGGGCCGGGTCGGGCAATGTTTCGGAGGTGGAAATAGGCGGTCTTCGTGATCGGCCGGACATGTGGTCGGAAGCTCATCTCTGGATCAAATATGACACCAAGCATGCGAACAGCCTGGTTCAGCCTCAGACAGTTGCCAGTGAGAGGGATGAAGTCGGTGGCTGGGGAACGGAGTTTGTGGTGGGGACTGAAGACGATGGCTTCGGTCTTCCCAATATCTAGTTGGAGGAAATTTCTGCTCATCCAATACTGGATGTCAGTCAAGCAGTCTAGCAATTTAGAGACCGTGGAGGGGCAGAGAGAGGTAGTAGTAAGGAAGTGATGGGTGTCGTCAGCGTACATATGGAATCTGATGCTGTTTTTTCGGATGCTGTCGCAGAGGGGCAGCATGTAGATGAGAAATAGGGCAGTGGAGTTTGACTCTCTGCCTTACTGACATTCACATTATCCCTTACCCTAGTTGGTGAGTTTTGCCCTGTTTTATTGGGGTTTATCTGCAAAAGGCAGGGAAAATCAGTCTTTCCCTTGCACGTCTTGTCAGCCTGCTGATGGGTACACAAATTAATGTTGTTCAGGATTGCATTAGAAACTTCGCCAGACAGAACGGGGCCACCCTGCTAAAGGAGGGCTAAGTGATGGGGGATGGTGAGAGAATTGGGGATAAATAGCACTGTTTGGAATTCTGTTTCCATTTCCAAAATCCACTTATTCTTAACTAGCAATGGTTTTCCGTTGGCTAATAGTTCAGTGCTATTGGTTTTAACTTTGTCAAGAATGAACTGAGTTAAAGCTGTGAATTTTGGAGTTGATGTTTGTGTTTTATAAATATGTCTGACAGTACATTTTGTGCCTCTCTACAGTGACTTAAGCCACAGCACACAGTTTGTCCAGGGGCTGTCTCTATGTACACTAGGCTGCATGGGATCATCAGATATGTGCAGAGATCTGGCTGGAGAGGTGGAAAAACTACTGAAAAACTCCAATTCTTACATCCGTAAAAAGGTGAGACTTCCTCTCTGCAGCAGGTCTAAGAATATAAATGACAAAAACAAAAATGGACAGAAAGTGAACTTTACTCTGACCTAATCTACCCCTAGCTATCAGTGTATTTAATCTGGGCATTTTGTCTTTAAATAGTTTCCATTTCTAGTCCACTGATTTGAACTCCCAATTTTTCCAAACCAATTAATCTGTGCTAAATCCTCTTTGATCCCACTTACATTAGCTAATTTCCAGTCCAATATCTTTATCTCTGTATTTAAGTGTTCTTGGGTTGTGCACTTGTCCTGTTTCATTGCCTAGAACCAGATCTGGTACAGTATATTTCCTTGTTGGACAGGCAATACACTGATAACATGGATATGCCAATAGTATACATTATGGTGGGTTGTGGGGCTGAAGGAAATTAGAGATAGGAAGGGGCGAGGCCATGGAGGGATTTGAAAACCAGGATGAGAATTTTGAAATCGAGGCACTGCTTAACTGAGAGCCAGTGTAGGTCAGCGAGCACTGGGGAGATGGGCGAACAGGACTTGGTGCGAGTTAGGACACGGGCAGCCGAGTTTTGGATGACCCCAAGTTTACGTAGGGTGGAATGTGGGAGGCCAGCCAGGAGTGCATTGGAATAGTCAAGTCTAGAGGTAACAAAGGCATGGATGAGGGTTTCAGCAGCGGATGAGCTGAGGCAAGGGCGGAGACGGGCGATGTTACGGAGGTGGAAGTAGCGGTCTTTGTTATGCTGTGGATATGTGGTCGGAAGCTCATTTCAGGGTCAAATACCAAGGTTTGTTAGTTATGGAATAAATGTATAGTCAGCAACTTGAGTATTTGAATACGTTTCGTGCTTAAAACTGGCTTCAGGCAAGGCTCTGGGAACACCACATGGGGTGGCTCAGCCCAGATTCTCTGGGAATCCGCACCCTTGATACTTTCAGCCCCTCCCCTGTGGTGCTCATGGACCCCTGGATCTGCGTCAACACTGCCAGATGCTAGCCCCCTCCATGTTGCCAGATCCTGAGACCTGTCCCATACTATCATACCCCAGGAGCCCTGACTGCCATCGGCGCCCCCCATCTGTCTGACCTTCAGTCCTCCTGCAGTGCCATGCTTGTTGGCTTTCGGCTTCCTGTGTGTCCTGGGCGCTTTGTTTTAAAAAGAGTAAAATCAAATATATAGGTAAAGGAACATGCAATAGTTAAGGCCACTTATTTATGGTTTGCATGCAAAAATTGACAATCAGGAATTCCATCTACAAAGCACTGAGAATTCCAGAATACTGTAAAATGGCTGTAGTCCAACCAAAGGAGTTAATTCCCATTAGTCTAACCACTGCAGCTAATTCCTTCCCTTACATGATTTGTGTGTTCAGACAAAATAGTTCACAACACACACAACCAGTTGGTGTCGGCCAAACAAGGAAGGACTTCTACTCTTTGGGTCAGGCAGCCTTGGGCCCTCGATAAGAACTGCAAACCAGATAGTAATGTGACTGATGGCATTGTGGAATGAGTTGTCATGACTCCATTATCAGTATAGCATACTATCTTGCTAAAGTTCCCACCGACTTGACAGTTACAACTTTCTACGACATGTCTGTGTACTTGAGTGACAACTTAGAAAGGGGCCCTTGTAACCAAATTGGCATTTGATTGGTTAGATTACCTGAAATGGGATTTTTGTTTTTAGGATAGTGTTGCAAATTTGGGTCTGCTGCAGAGATCTACTTTGGTTCAGTGATGTTAGTCGCTCTCAAGTGGTCTAGTCACTTTCTTGTGGAAGTTGACTCCCACTGCCCTATCTTTAATGCAGTAGTGGGACCCAGGAGTGTAACTGTTACTCCATTGTGTTCTGGACTGGATCTCCATGTCTTGCACACATGCAGTCCTTAACTCTATCTGCCTTCAGAAAGATTAAACATTAGCTGAGATGGCGTTCGTTTGGATTCCTAAGCTGCTTTATTCCATAGTGCAAATCATACAGAACACTGCGTCTGATGAGAAACACTTGGTACAATCATGTTCTATTACAAAAGTAAAGAATGTGCGTACGCTAGGCTGCTTCAGTGGGCCCTTTACTTAACGTAAAAGCGCCAACTCTCCCTGACCAGGGCAGAAGTTCTCTTTGCAGCCTGCTGCTGCTGAAGTCCCTCAATTGGTGTCTGCCCAGATTTTTAAAAGTCCCTCTCCCTGACCCACAAAATCAGGTCAGCTGGTTAACACCAAGGTGCTGGATGTCTTCCTGGATGACCAGAGATTGCTAATGGACACAGATTTATGATAATTGACAAAAGTACCAGAGGGAAGATGAGAATTTTTTTTATGCAGTGAATTATGATCTAAAATTCACTGCCTGAAAAGGTGGTCCAAGCAGATTCAATATTAACTTTCAAAAGGAAATTGGATATATACTTCAAAAGGAAAAATTTGCTGGGGAATGGGACTAATTGGATAGCTCTTTCAAAGAGCTGGCACAGGCACAATGGGCTGAATGGCCTCCTTCTGTGCTGTAAGATTCGATGATTCAATGATGGGTATTGAAGGTTAGACTATGTTCATGTAAGTGGAAAAGATTGTGGAAAAGATTTTTTGAAAGATTTCTGTAAAGTGTAAGGTTTGGAAGGTTAAACAACAGCTCAAGAAAGTATTGCTGAGGTTTTCAAGGACAAATGTCCTGGAAGTTTTAGAGTCTTGGGAAGCTGAGAGTTTAAGAATGTAAAGTATCAACTTTGTATGTTTCCAAGCAGTAAGAAATGCACCATATATGTAAAAGTCAGATAGCCAGTTGGTGAAGGATAGAAGACTAGAGCCTAGTCTTTAGTCGCTTACAAGTCTTTATTCACAGAGACACACATTACATACTGTGCACCACCAAGATACGCTTGCAACCCTTCCCCAGCCATCTCCCCTATATATGAGAGCAAGAGAGTCTGCAATTAATTCCCACCACTTGCATACAATTAACACTCAATTGCTATACACCACTTAAGTTCAATTAATACACAAGTCAACAAAGGAAAGTTACAGAACGTAACAGCTTAGTCAAAATAAGAAGAAAGATGCCGATGACGCATCTGAGGTGACTCCCAGGGTAAACACGAAGGAGCACAGCACTGTCTGATGTGGCATCCAGCCTGAGCTTGTATGATTTTTATGCTTATCACGAAGGGTCAGCCTTAATACTGAAGGACGACCAGTGATTCACTAAATATAGACTTTGAACTTAAACTGAGTGTGCTATAATCTTTGACATTGAACATAACTGGTGTTTTGTTACTAAGCAAAACCCAATTAACATGGAGATAAAGTTACTGTTCTGCTTCTGATTTAGATTCTGTTGATTTGTGGTTTAAGAATCAATTTACCTTTATTGTAATCACAAATACCGAGCTTTGTAATGGCATTGTCCATATCCTTGCAATAGTAGATAAAGTAGTTTTGGTAATGTACAGATGTCCACTTTGGTCTGTGATATCTCTGGCATGAAGGAGTTAAGTTTTGATTCACTGTGTTGGAATGTGGTTTTGCTGTGGACAAATCTGATTTGGCCAATAATATTTTTTGGACTGTTTTATGTACATAAGTATGGAAGAAGCCAATTTAGGTATTGTGCGTGTTATACCTGTGTGTGTGTGTGTGTGTGTGTGTGTGTATATATCTATATATCTATATCTATATCTATCCTAGACATAAAGCAGAATATGATCTATTCTCATGTATCTGTTGATTAAAAGGGGATGGGGTTGGGGGAGATTTGTTTAATAACCTTCTACTAATGCAGGCTATACATTGCTCCTGTGGAGTTCCCTAAGGATCTATCCTTGGCTTCCTTATATTTCTCATCTACATGCTGCCGGCAGGTTCCTCGTGTACACTGACGATACCCAGTTCTACCTCTCCACCACCTCTCTCAACCCCTCCATTGCCTCTGTGTTGTCAGAGTGCTTGTCTGACGCCAGTCTTGGATGAGCTGAAATTTCTTCCATCTAAACATTGGGAAGGCCAAAGCCATTGTCTTTGGTCCCCATCGTAAACGCTATTCCCTAGCCACTGATTCCATCCCTCTCCTTGGCTGCAGTCTCTAGTGGACCAGACTGTTCGCAACCTCCGTGTCCTATTTGATCTGAAGCTGAGCTTCCAACCCCATCTCTTCTCCATCACCAAGACCCCCCTGCATCCATCTCTAATGTCGCCCATCCCTGCCTCAGCCTATCTGCTGCTGAAATTCTCATCCATTCTTTTGTTACCTCCAGACTCCACTATTCCAATGCTCTTTTGGCTGGCCTCCCATCTTCCACCCTCCATAAACTTGAACTTTTCCAAAACTCTGCAGCCTGTATGCGAACTTGCATCAAGTCCCGTTCACCCATCACCCCTGTGCTCACTGACCTACTTTGGCTCCCGGTCCACCAACACCTGGATTTTAAAATTCTTATCCTCATGTTCAAATCTCTCCATGGCCTCATCCCTCCCTATCTCTAACTTCTTTCAGCCCTACAACCCTCTGAGAACTCTGCATTCCTCCAACTCTGGGCTTTTGTGCAAGCCCTCACTTCCTATGTCCCACCATTGGCAACCGTGCCTTCAGCCATCTAGGCCCTAAGCTCTGGAATTCTCCCCCGCGCCCCCCCCCCCCCAATATCTCCGCCTCTCTACCTCTCTCTTCCCCTTTAACATGTTGCTTAAAACCTACTGCTTTGACCAAGTGTTTGGTCATCTGTCCTAATGTATGCATTTTTGGCTTGTTGTCAATTTTTGTCTGATTACGCTCCTGTGAAGCTCCTTGGAACTTTTTAACTACGTTAAAGACGCAAGTTGTTAGGAGCAGAGCTACAGAGAGCGACAGATAGCACTTGCTTCTCAAGTGAATTTAAATAATGGCCAGAAGTAATTGGACTTGATTCTTAAATATAGTTCCCCAAGTTGTGTTAAGTTGATTTGGTATGCATGACTGCTGAACTGTTTCAGCTGGTGATCACATCTCCTGGAATTTTAAAGCAGTTGTGTGCTGCTATTAAAATACAAGAGCCCACAGAGCATGAGAAATTTGTAAATGCACAAAATAGTATTTTTTTTGGCAAGTCTGAAAGTGGAAAGACTAAGCAATGGTTATTGCATTCTCGATCAGATAGATTCATGTATTTTGACACCTAAAAGTTATGTGCAAAGCTTGGGTAGGAAGTAAACAAATAAAGAGAGAACACAAGTTACTTCAAAAGGGTATTGAATACAAGGAGGTATTACAACAGTTCGCTTAAGCAGCCCAACCCAACAGCCTGATAGCAACACTGCATGTCACTGAAGAGTGCAAGAGAAAGGGTGCAACTCTTTAAGAAAACAAATTACTTCATATAACCGCTTGCCCATACGTTAGAAAATAGAACAAAAGGCAAGATACTGGAAATCTGAAAATGCTGGAAATGCACTCAGCAGATCAGGCAGCATTCTGGGAGAGAACAGACAGGTTAAAGTTTCACTTGAGGACCCTTTGTCAAAGGGTCTGCACCTAAAACATTAACTTTTGTTTTCTCCAAGGATGCTACCTAACCAACTGAGTATTTTCAGCATTTTCTGTTTTTGGAACTTGCCTTTCTCGATAAATAGTTGAGGTTCAAAATAACGTAAAAGCCCCTTCACCCTTTCCTCAAGGATTGTTGGAGGGAGCCCAGAAGCCCCAAGGTGGGAGCGATCACTCAAGATTGGCCGCACAGCATTTGTGCTTTTTACCAAAACCGCACAATCCCGAGTGCATGTGGCCCACAGCCAGTTCTCAAGGACTCAACCTGGGAATGTGAAATGATCACAGACCCAGGGTTTCCTATTCACTCAAAAAGACTGAATAAAATCATGCTTGAAAACTGGATATTTCCATTTCAGAGCATTTAATGGTGGTGATGTTTGAGGGAAGGAACAGGACTCATTGAGATTGGAGCCCAGGATCGTTCACATTTCAAACAATGTTTCACCTTGAGTGAGAATCATACTCCTAAACCAATGAGCCCATTTAACAGTGGTTAGCTCGTCTGGATCATTTAGGTCCCATATCCAAACAAGATCAACTTTGGTTTCTGTTTCTCTGTGTGACCTATAAGGTTCAAATGTGGGCAAAGTGAGCTAAGGTAAATGGTGAACTTGCCCTGAGCTATGTAAAATTGGAATTATAACTGTATGCCATACCAAACAATAAAGGTAAGGCCGTGGCCCATATTTTGCAGAGACAGACGTACTGAATCCTGAGGAAGAAAAGGAGTTTGCTTGGAGTGTTTGAGTAATTTGCTCAGCGATTTCAGTAGCAGCTCCTCTTCCAAATAGGTAATGGTTTTTCCTGTTATACCATTGTGGAAAACCTACAAGGTCTGGCCAGTGTGCGGGATCTGTTTAAGACAACAAAAGCTAGGTCCGTCTGTGGATATGTACCCAGTCATCACAGTGCCTGACGCATTGCAGATAGAGGGTAGGGAAATACTGAACACTTCACTGGTAATGGTTAAAAGCTCTCAAAATTCAGAAAGATATGCTTGGAAGGACTTCTACCCGTCGAAATTACAGGAAAAGTCAAACTTACTGGAAGAAGAATTCCGGGAAATCTCCAGAGAAGCAGGAACTAAAGCCCACAAAGAGAGCATCATGCCAACCAGAGGCTTCAAAATAAAAGTCCGTGGCAGGGACTGAAATAGTAGTGCAACCTACAAGAGAGCTGGTTAGCTAAACATAACCAAGATTTTTTAAAAAAAAAAGAAAAACTATTCGGCAATGATTAGAAATATTGGCCCAGTATTTACCAATCCCTGCGGGTGTGTATGAGGTGTGTACACACCCGTAGGGACATCAGAAATGCCGGTTTCAGGCATGTAAAGCGCATGCGCTGAAAACCGGCATTTCCGATCTGTCAAGAATCCTCTTGACAGATCGGACGCCTGCCCTGAAGAAGGGCCTCTGCGAGTGGAGAGTTCCACTTTCTGCAGAATCTCCGCCCTCTGAAAACCCTTAGAAATCTTACGCCTGGTCAAAGCGTAAGGCCTGCTTTTACCAGCATAAGAGTTTTAAAAAGTTACAAAAAAAAAAAATTTTACTCATTTATAATTTTAAAATACTTTTAAAAAGGTAAGTTTATTTTTAGCCCTGTTAAAAAAAAAACTTTAATTTTTTTCAAAAAATTTAATTTGTTTAAAATATTTAATTTAATGTAATTTTAACTCCTTATAAAAACGTAATTTTTTAAAATAAAAATTTATTTAATGTTTTGATGTCTTTTTTCAGTGATCCCCATTCATATTTTTGACAGGTCTATCTGCCAAAAGTATGAAGGGAGATTCCCTTCTCCCATTGGCTCGCCTGGCCCACGTGATCCCAGGGATGCTTGCGAACCGCCTCCGCCCCTGGGATACCTGGGCCTCTGCGCATTTCATCGTGGAGAGGCCCAGGATTAGAAATGGCCAGACCTCGGAGGCCCTCGGGTAAGGGCGTAGATTTTTTTCCTGATGGGAGGCATCTGCATGCAGGAAGCCTCCTATCGGAAATTACGGGCCATTGTAATAAAACCATGGCACTAATGTATATCCTAGTGCAAGTACAGGAGAGTCACTATGACGTCTCCTTAAGTACACTGCACCCAAAGATATGATCATACCCAAATAAACCAGCTCAGATAGAGCTGCTGAGCTACAAAATGCCCAAGAATTGCTGGATAATGATTTTTGCAACAGGGAATAATAGCAAATTAATTGATACCTTTACACCAATCAACAACTTGTATTTATCTGGTGCCCTTAACAGAGAAAAAATTCCAAAGTGCTTCACTGGGGTGTAATATTAAAAAAAAAAAATGGTTCCTGAGCTAAAGAAAAAAATCGCGGTTACCAAAAGTTTGATCAAAGAGGTGAGTTTTAAGTAGGGTCAAAGGAGGAAGGGTAGATGGGAAGGCAGAAGGGTTTAGGGATTGTATTCCAGGGTTGGGGGGGGGGGGGGTGCGGGCTAGGCAGCTGAAGGCATGGCCAGCATTTGTGGGGTGAAAGGAGATGGGAAATTCACAAGAGGCCAGTCAGAAGAATGGAGATTTTGGGGAGGGAGGTTGCATCAATGGAGGAGGTTACAGAGTTAGGGTAGGGCAGGGCCATAGAGGGGTTTAAACATGAGGATAAGAATTTTAAATTCAAGGCTGGGGGGGGGGTGCGGCCAGGAGCCAATGTAGGTCAATGAGGACAGCGGTGATGGGTGAGCGGGATATGGGGAGCAGAGTTTAGGATAAGCTGAAATTTATGAAAGTGTAGGGTGGGAATAGTCAAGTCTGGAGATTACAAAGATATGGATGAGGGTTTCAATCAAATATTTGACTTCTCCAGTTGCTATAAATCAATGGCCCTGATGAGAGGTTTTATATTACATTCTGTAACACCGCTATTGTTACGAAACAGTGCCACTCCTACCTTGTCAGAAAGCTACAGTAGAATATGAATAGACCCTGTCTTCAGCCTGATTGTGTTACCAAATTCAGTATTCTCATTTACTTGTAGCTGTATTTTATAAGTTATTCTAAGAGTTATGGGGTCTTTTTGTTTTGATTTTTACAATGCAGGCAGGGGAATCGCTTTCAGTTTTTTTTTAAACATTTGGCCCTGAAAAATGTATGAAAATGCTGTTTTTGTTTTTCATTTTTTTACGCAATTACTCATGCCAGATTGGTGCTTTCAGTCGGAGCTGCAGTGATTGACATGACATGTTGGATCTAGCTTACAGCTCTCAGTTTTGAACAATGCTCTCCTATTTTTATGACTGAATATAAGTTGCTGCCTTATATTTAGCCACCCCAATAACCCACCAATGACGGCACGCTGACGAGCCGTATTGAGTGGGGTTGTGTAACCTCTGACGAGGCGGAAGAGATTTGCTAAGCCCCTGATGAGCATCGCAGCTATCTCTGATCTATTAAGGATGCTGGGCAGCAGCAGGTACTGATAAATGAGGTTGCAGTAGCCATCGGCAGCACCAGGTAGAGTGGCTTGTTCCTTCTTTAAACTCATGTATCCCCTGTCCCAAGGGCACAGTGTACTTCCTGACTTAATGCCGACCCAACCATGAATGATGTCCAAATGGGTCATCTGGAGATGGAAGTCACAATGGACTAAAGTCTTTCATTTGAGTTAATAGTTTGTGTTTAGTGGTCATAAAGTGCATATGAAGTTATCGTGTACATCAGACTTCATGGCACTTGTATTAAAATGGAAAAACTTGCCGTGCTATTGTGCTTTGTCTTTTGCAAGAATTTCAAAGGTTGGGTTGGCTGTTTGACAGTGTCTGGTGCTTATAGAAATGACTCACTGTTGACTGATGTTTTGTTCACAGGCTGCACTGGCTGCTGTACATGTAATCAGGAAAGTACCAGAGCTGCTGGAGATGTTTCTGCCTGCCACAAAAAACCTTCTTAATGATAAGAATCACGGTATGTGGCCACATACCGATGTGTAATATGCGCAAAACACTGTTTTGATTGATGGATAATGGTTTGGACTGCAATTCCATTTTTTTCTGTTGCAGTCTTTCTTTTGTGAGTCCCATATAGGCCAGACTAGGTAAGGATGGCAAGTTTTCTTCTCTAAAAGACATTAGTGAACCAGTCATGTTTTTGAGGCAACCTAACTACTTCATGATCACTTTTACTGATGGACGATTTTTATTTCCAGATCTATTTAATTTTTTAAAACTGAAATCAAATTCTCAAACTGCAATGGTGGGATTTGAACTCTCCTGCTCTGGATTATTAGTCCAGTAACAATCACTACACCACCACACTCTGCAGCATTTTTTTAAAAAGGACTCCGTGTTCAGAAAATAAAGAATTGATGCACTCAGAGCTAATACTTTAATCTAGTGGAGAGGTAATGTATGTAGAATAGAAGTGAGTAATCACATGTCCAAAGGATTCGGGTACATTCATAATGTGAATGAGGGTCATCAAACCATAAGGTTGATGTGCAGCCTTGAAAACGATCCCTGGTACCTGTTACTGTTTATACCTTTTACTGCCTTTATTTCATGTGGTTCTTAATTTTATTTTTGGTTTGCTTTTGTTCTGGCAGTGACTACTCAGATGGTCCCATACCTGACAGGTGCAAATTTTTGTCCTTGATGCATGAGAATATTAACACTAAAGCAATAATGTACGTGACATTACAGCAGACTTATTGAGAAATAATTTGCAGTTGGTCACTGGGAAATATGGCCCCTCATTGCTGCATCGGCTGTACATCCAGTCAGGAGAGCGTGCCTTATGAAACAAGAGGCTGTGCTAAAATGTGCTTCCGTTTCCTGTTAAGACGTGTCTGTAATTAATGATACTGGCTATTTACTTCACTGTCTTGTTTTTTATATCTCCTCATTTTTAGATTGCTACCTTTTACAGTCTGTCTTAATTATACAGTGCAGTTTGTACAGCTTCTGAATCTGACTGCAAAGGTCAATCTTCAAAAGAAAAAACAGAAAATCTATACAATCTTATACGATAATGAGTTTGAGCCAACAAATATATTTAAAGTGTCAAACCAGTCTTTACATTTGACTCTGTACTTCTGGTCATAATTAATGTTCCCAGTTTTAATGTAGGTTTGATTGGTTTCCAAAAGACATTTTCTACCATTTTACATTAATTAAAACAAATGTGCCCCGTAATTGCAACATAACATTGCCTCAAGATTTGGGTATTGTTTAAAAAAGCTACTAAATTTAGACCATTGGCTCAGCTTATTTTCTGGAGTATTGCAGTTTTATTTTTTTTAAATTGGCATTTCATATTTTTCTTTTACTTTGTCAGCTATGTGAATATAAAAAGGATGAAGTAATTAATTAAATATTGTACTTGAAATGGTAGAACTGCACTGAAACTGAAAACAACATTGAGCTTCATAGTGAAAGTAGGAATGTCTCACCTTAGCAAATGTCATAAGGACAGCACAAATTATCATTAATACCAGATATCTGCTCATCCTGAAATTTCAACTTATTTTGTGTTTTTTTACTTTTAAAAAAACAACTTAATTTTCTCCCCTTCCTTTCGTATTCTGAAGGCAAAGGCTCTTCAGCCATGATCTCATTGAATGGTGGAAAAGGCTCAAGGGGCTGAATGGTCTACTCCTGTTCCTATGTTCCTCCTGCAATTTCACAGGCACTGGAAGCCCTCCAGTACCACCTCATTCTTCATGCCAATGAGTGTCGGTGGACTATTTAACTTCAGGGGACTGAGTAAGAGACACTCAGCCAAGGGCTGTCCTCATTGGAGGTCCTCTTTCACTTTTTCACCAGGATAATGATCAGGGTGGCAACCCTAGCTGATGTCATCCCACCTGCCCCTTCTCCAAGGTCGGTAGCATTGAAGCCAATTGCTGAGACCAGCCAATTCCACATGGCACAGACCAACGATGGAAACTGGGACTTTCCTGGTGCATCGCTTAGTATCACACCACGGAGTGCACTTTTCAAGCAGCCATTGGAACAACTCATGATTTCCTATTCACAGGTCTTTTCTCCCTTTCCCAATTATTTGGTCTCCCTACAGCATTATCCATGCAGAAGAGGATGGATGAGTGGTCCACTCCAAACATCTCCCAGTGCTGTTGGGCGGTGTGCGAGTGGCCCAGGGTGGCAGTCCTGCTTATTTCTATACCTCACTTGGAGAGGGGAAGTGCTCGGCCTTCACTCAGCACCTCTCCATGGGTACACTGCTGAGATGGGTACATTGCAGTGTAGTGGATCCTGGTTGTGACCTTGCATTCTGCCACTCCATGGAATAGCATTTTCTAGCTCCAGCAAGCTGCTTGGTCCCGCCTCCTCGGTAATATTATTTACTAAGTTTGTTGGTGAAGTAAGATTTATCAAATGCATAATTTGTGTTTTTTAAAAAAAAACAATCCTGCTGATTTGTTGCATTATCCTAGTGCATTCCTGTTTACAGGCTGGGTGCAATCTCATGAGTTCTCTTGCTGATGAGCAGAGACTAGAAATGACTGAGGGGGAGGTAGCTTGCAGGGGTCATCAGCATTGTATTCACTGCCTTGTCGTTAGTTTGGTGCATTCATCAGTTAAAACGCTTTTTCTCTTTCTTTGTCTTAAAGGTGTCCTCCATGCTGCTGTTGTCCTTGTCATAGAAATGTGTAAACATAGCCCTGACACACACGCTTATTTTCGCAAGGTATAGCCACATCATGTTTACCATTGCTATCAGAAACCTGGTTTTCAATGTAGTCATTTATGTCCAGCTTTCCATTTATTTTTGAAAAGTTTAACTTGCTGAATACTACAAACCTTTTGCATTGTGCAGTTGCAAAAAAGTAATTTCTTTTAAAATTGTTGAAAAGTAATTAAAAGTAAAATTTGAGTAAAGTAAACCATCCAGCATTTTTGATACGCTTTGTTCTGTGAATGAAAAACTTGAAACTTGTTTTGGTGCAAACTTGAATCTGTACCGTTCATGTCCTGTGCGCCACAGAGAATAGTATTTTAAAATGGACTTTGGGCTCCTCAATGGCTTAATTGTAAAGCCACTGCTTAGTGAGTGGCTCAGTCACATAGACTGAGCGCTCCCAGGCTTGATCCCCAGTCTGTGTATATGTATTAACCATTCTTAGCTGGGTGGCAGGAGAGGCACAAAAAATTGACCTTGCTATCCATGGGAAAATACACCTGCTGGAAGCTGCTCGGGTGCAGATGTCATGTGAGGAAAGGATCAGGCTTGGCTGTGGTGCCCCACTGTCAATTACCCCGTGTTCTCTCACTCTCTTTGCTTGTGCATGGAAAACATGGCCACTTGGGCAAGGTATTGGAGGGTGCCTGCTGTCCATGGAGCCATACCCCAGCTAGAGTCAATACCTTCAAGAACAGAGGAAGAAAACTGCGAGGTTAAAAAAAAAACTGCAGTAAATTTGAGGTTGCAATTGGTTTTTTCAATGTCCTTTTTATATTTTTAAATGGCTAATTTCCGGAGATGTAACCAGAAATGCCTCACGAGTGCAGTGGGACATACTCGAAAGTTGAGCTGAGGCATTTTTAGGAGGAACTCTCGGTTGCATGGTCAGGCACGTGCAATATCTGATCAGAGCATGCTTGGTACAGTCATTGGGTGCAGTATGAGGAGAATTTTAATTTCCCAATGGTGTCTTCCACCACTTGGATTATATAAGGGCCCGTAATTTCCGATAGGAGGCTTCCTGCGTGCGGATGCCTCCTATTGGGGAAAAAATCTACGCCCTTACCTGAGGGCTCCCGAGGTGCGGCCATTTCCGATGTTGGGCCTCTCCACAGTCAAAATGCGCAGGGCCCACGTATCCCAGGGGCGCATGCAGTTCGCAAGCGTCCCTGGGATCACGTGGGCCAGGTGAGCCAATAAGAGAAGGGAATCCCCCTTCATACTTTTGACAGATAGACCTGTCAAAAGTATGAATGGGGATCACTGAAAAAACACCTCAAAACATTAAATAAATTAAAAACAAACATCGCGTTTTTAAAATGAGTTAAATTACATTAAATTAAATATTTTAAACATTTAATTTTTGAAAAAAATATTTATTACGGGGCTAAAAATAAACTTTTTTTAAAAAGTATTTTTAAATTATAAATGAGTGGGGGAATTTTTTTTTTTTTTTTTAACTCTTTTATGCTGGTAAAAGCAGGCCTTAAGCCTGCTTTTACCAGGCGTAAGATTTTTAAGTGATTTCAGCGGGCGGAGATTCTGCAGAAAGCGGAATTGCTGGTTTTCAGCGCATGCGCTTCGCATGCCTGAAACCAACATTTCCGATGTCCCTACGGTGTGTGTACACCTCGTAGGGATCAAAAAATACGAGCCAAGGTGTATAGTTTAGTTTTAGAAGTGAATAACAGTTGAATGCAGGACTCTTGGGTCCTGAATGTTGGGAGTTTCCTAGTAACCGATACTGCAGTTAAAGAAAGGAATGATGCTCCAGTTTAAATAAACCTGTCTGTGTCTTAATCTGCAATGTTTGCATCTCCTTTGACACAACCTGACCTCTTATTTTGGCACTTAAGTCGTTTTCTCACTATGCTATGCACCTTCCCTGGCCAAGAAGATTGGCTGGTGGCCTCGTTTTAGTCCTCTAGCGTTTGTTGGTGTGGCTATTTTCTCCCTTTTTAGTCTTCTGCCAAGCTAGTTGACTCGTGCCTTTATGGTGCCAGCCGCCCTCTGATTCCTTGCCTAAGTAGCTGTTTTCACTGGATGGCGCTGCAAGTGGCAGTAACTGCTGGTTTGCTCTCAAGTTCTCAATTGTTGCCTCCTTCCAGGCATGTTGCAATTCTGTCCGATAGAGTGGCAGATAGTCCCCGTCCCCTCCCATGTTAATCAACTTGTACACCTCTATTTCAGCCATCAAATGGGGTTTGGCTGTTGCTCTATTCCATTCCTTGGTCACAGATTCTGGTTTCTACACTTTGTGCCAGCCAATTTTGTTGCTCAACCAAGTTTTGCAAAGGCTGAAATATGTATACAATAAAAGTATTAAAAGCCCTTGTAAAGACTACCAATGTTTTTGCCTCGCTTAGTTTTCACCTCAGTGGCCATTCTTTGTGAAATGTATACATATAGGCATCAGGCTATTCTCCATGGGGGGTTATCACAGTTAGATTAACCCTGTTCTCATCTGACATCCATATATATGCACTTCTTCCACCCCCCACTATGGGGTGGGCTCTCCCATATTATGTAAATGAAGGTGACTCTGCAAATCAGCTGGGATCAGCATACTAATGTTCAGCAGGAAAATCTACGTATTGTACCTTGTCAGGTTTCCGCCCCATCACCTCTTCTCAGAGTCACAAATGACATCCTATGTGACTGTGACCCTGGTAAACTACCCCTCCTTTTCCTTCTCGAGCTGTCTGCACGCTTTAACATGGTTGACCACACCATCCTCCTTCAACGCTTCTTCTCCGCTGTCCAGCTGGGTGAGGCTGCCCTTCCCTGGTTCCATTCTGATCTATCCAGTTGTAGCCAGAGAATCACCTTCAGTGGCTTTTCTTCCCACTCCCGCACTGTTGCCTCTGGAGCCCCCCCAAGGACCAATCCTTGGGCCCCCTCCTATTTCTCACCTACTTGCTGCCCCTTGGCGATATCATCCAAAAACACATCAGGTTCCACATATATGCTGATGACACCCAGCTCTACCTCAACACCACCTCTCTCGACCCCTTCACTGTCTCTGATTTGTCACATTGCTTGTCCAACATCCAGAACTGGATGAGTAGAAATTTCCTCCAACTAAATATTGGGAAGACTAAAGCCATTGTCTTTGGTCCCTGCCACAAACTCTGTTTCCTAGCCACTGACTCCATCCCTCTCCCTGGCAACTGTCCGAGACTGAACCAGACGGTTCGCAACCTTGGTGTTGTATTTGACTTCGAAATGAGCTTCCGACCACATAACCACGCCATCACTAAGACTGCCTACTTGCACCTCCGTAACATCGTCTGACTCCGCACTTGCCTCAGCTCATCTGCTGAAACCCTCATCCATGCCTTTGTTACCTCTAGACTTGACTATTCCAACGCATTCCTGGCCAGCTTCCCAAGTTCTACCCTCTGTAAACTTGAGGTCATCTAAAACTCTGCTGCCCGTGTCCCAACTCGCACTAAGTCCCGTTCACACATCACCCCTGTGCTCGCAGACCTACATTGGCTCCCAGTTGAGCAACTCCTCGATTTTAAAATTCTTATCCTTTGTTTTCAAATCCCTCTTTCGACTCCCCCCTCCCTATCTCTGTAACCTCCTCCAGCCCTACAACCAACGTTCCCGCTCAGCTGCGCGGGACCGGCTTTTTCAGTGTTAAATTTTGCAATGTGTGAAACTGAATGTGTTGCGCAGCCCCTTAAAGGGGCCGCACACCCAAAAAAAAATTACGCGGGAACATTACCTACAACCTCGTATATCTGCGCTGTTCCAATTCTGGCCTCTTGCGCATCCCCGATTTTCATTGCTCCACCATTGGTGGCTGTGCCTTCAGTTGCCGAAGCCCTAACCTCTGGCATTCCCTCCCTCAACCTCTCTGCCTCTCTTTCCTCCTTTTAAGATGCTCCTTAAAACTACCTCTTTAAGCAAGTTAATACCTCCTTATGTGGCTCGGTGCCAAATTTTGTTAACACTCCTGTGAAGTGCCTTAGGATGTTTTACTATGTTAAAGGCACTATATAAATGCAAGTTGTTGTTGTTGCCGCCGCCACTTCCTGTAGAATTTTGTTTTAAAATCTTCAGGCAGTGGTGTGATAGGCCACAAGTTTGCCTCTAGGGATTTCCCCAGCGCAGGTGTGCTATATTTTGGGAATACCAAAGTGGATGAAAAGAGGTTTCCTGGAGCATGAATCCACCCTTTGTTACTCAGCAAGTTGCACAGAAACTGGCCATTCGGCCCAACTGGCCTATGCCAGCCTTTATGCTCCACATGAGCCTCCTTTCACCCTACTTCATCTAACCCTATCAACGTATCCTTCTGTTCTTTTCTCCCTCATGTGTTTATCTAACTTTCTCTTAAATGCATCTGTGCTATTCGCCCCAACTACTCCGTGGTAGAGAGTTCCACATTCTAACCACTCTGGGTAAAGAAGTTTCTCCTGAATTCCCTATTGGCTTTATTAGTGACTATCTTTATATTTATGACCTCTAGTTCTAGAAACGTTTTCTTTACGTCTATCCTATCAAACACTTTAATTATCTTTTAAAGACCTCTATCAGATCACCCCCAGCCTGTTCAATCGTTCTTGATGGTTATAACCTCTCCGTTCTGGTATCATCCTTGTGAATCTCTTTTGCACCTTCTCTAATTCCCCTCTCTTTTTAATGATATGGAGACCAGAACAGTGCACTGTACTCTGTGTTCTAACCAAGGTTCTATACAGGTTTAACATAACTTTTCTGCTTTTCAGTTCTCTTTCTCTAGAAATGAACCTCGGTGCTTGGTTTGCTCTTTTTATGGCCTTATTAACCTGTGTCGCTACTTTTAGTGATATGTCATAGTCGTAACGGCACAGAAGGAGGCCATTCGGCCCATCGAGTCCGTGCCAGCTCACTGTAGAGCAATCCAGTCAGTCCCATTCCCCTGCTCTATCCCCGTAGCCCTGCAAGTTTATTTCCCCCAAGTGCCTATCCAGTCTCCCCTTGAAAACATTGAGTGTCTCCACTTCCGTCGGCAGCGAGTTCCACGTTCTCACCACTTGCTGCGTAAAAAAGTTTTTCTTCACATCCCCCCGTATCTCTTGCCCAAAACCTTAAATCTGTGTCCCCTAGTTCTTGTACCATCAACTAGTGGGAACAGCCTTTCCCCGTCTAGCCTATCCAAACCTGTCATAATCTTGTACACCTCTATCAAATCACCCCTCAACCTCCTTTGCTCTAATGAAAACAAATCCAGCTTCTCCAACCTGGCCTTGTAGCTAAGATCCCCCATCCCTGGAACCATTCTGGTAAATCTCCTCTGCCACTCTCTCGAGGGCCTTCACATCCTTCCTAAAGTGTGGTGACCAGAACTGGATGCAATACTCCAGTTGTGGCCTAACCAGCGCTTTATAAAGGTTCAGCATAACATCTCTACATTTGTACTCAATACCTCCTATTTATGAAGCCCAAGATCCCATATGCTTTGCTAATCACTCTCTCAATATGTCCCACCACCTTCAGGGACCTATGCACATTAACTCCCAGGTCCCTCTGTCCCTGCACACTCTTTAAAACTATGCCATTAAGTGAATATTACCTCTCTCTGTTCCTTCTGCCAAAATGCATCACCTCATACTTCTCTATTAAATTCCATCTGCCAATTGTCTGCCCATTCTGCTAGCCTTTCTATGTCCTGTTGCAATCGAATGGTATTATCCTCACCACCAAGTTTGGTGTCATCTGCAAATTTAGAAATTCTACTCTGTATTTCAATATCCAGATCATTTATATATCTATATCTATATCTCAAAAAAGCACTGACCCTTGGGGAACACCACTGTCTACCATCCTCCAGTCTGAAAAACAGCCATTTACTACAACTCGCTGTTTTCTGTCCTTAAGCCAATTCCTTATCCAAGCTGCCACTGACCCATCTATTCCATCAGCCTCAATTTTGTTAACCAGCCTTCTATGTGGTACTTTGTCAAATGCCTTCTGAAAATCCATGTAGACAACATCCATTGCATTCCCTTCATCAATCCTCTCTCTTACTTCATCAAAAAAATTCAATTAGATTAGTCAAACACAATCTGCCTTTTACAAATCCGTGTTGGCTCTCCTTAATTAGCATAAACCTCTCCAAATGCCCGTTAATTTTTTCCTTGATTATTGTTTCTAAAACTTTACCCACCACTGATGTTAAACTGACCGGCCTGTAGTTACTAGGATTGTCGTTACACCCTTTCTTGAACAATGGTGTCATATTTGCCACTTTCCAATCCTCAGGAACCTCCCCCGCATCTAGGGAAGATTGGAAAATTATGGCAAGCCCTTCCGCTATCTCCTCCCCAAATTCCCTTAGCAACCTGGGATGCAAGCCATCTGGACCAGGTGACTTATCCACTCTAAGCATACCCAGCCTTTCTAGTACATCCTGTCCATCAATTTTCACCTCTTCCATTGCTTCTACATTTTCCACTTCTACCGATATTTTGTCAGCATCCACCTCCTTGGTAAACACCGATACAAAGTACTCATTGAATAATCTAGCCTTGCCCTGCGTCTCTAAGCATATATCGCCTTCTTTGTCCCTAATAGGCCCCACCCCGCCTCTTACTACCCGCTTACTGTTTACATGCCGGTAGAAGATTTTTGGGTTCCCTTTTATGTTAACCGCCATTCTACTCTCGTATTCTTCTTTGCCAATCTTATTTTCATCTTCACTTCCCCTCTCAACTTATTGTATTTGGTCTGGTTCTCCCTTGAAGAATTCACCTGACATTCATCATACACTTTTTTTTTGTTTCATCATCTTCTCTATCTCCCTCATCATCCAAGGAGCCCTTGCTTTGGTTCCCTTACCCTTCCCTCTTAGAATGTACCTAGCTTGTACTTGGAACATCTCCTCCTTAAAGATCACCCATTGTTCCGTTACAGTTATACCCCAAGATCCCTTTGCTCCTCTACCCCATTCAGACTTATTATCCAAGCAGTATGTGGCCTCCTTATTCTTCCTACCAAAATGCACTACCTCACACTTGCTTATATTGAAGCTCATTTGCCAACTGCACACCCATTCTGCAAGTTTATTAATGTCTTCCTGTATTTGTCACATTCTTCCTCTGTATTAACTACACCTCCCAATTTGGTTTTGTCCACAAATTTTGAAATTGTATTTCCGATTCCCGAGTCCAAATCATGAATGTAAATTGTGAACAGCAGTGGTTCCAGCACCGATCCTTGTGGAATACCACTTCCCACCTTTTGCCAGTCTGAGTAGTTGCACATAACCCCTACTTTTGTTTTCTGTTTTGTAGCTAGCTTGCTATCCATTCTGCTACCTGTCCCCTGACTCCACATGCCCTGACCTTAATAGTGAGTTGACTATGCGGCACCTTATCAAAAGCCTTCTGAAAATCCAAATATATTACATCTTCTGCATTATCCTTGTCTACTCTTTCTGTTACTTCAAAGAAATCACTAAGCTTGGGCAAGCATGGCCTTCCCTTTTGAAATCCGTGCTGACTACTCTTTTAATATATTTTCGATTTCTAGATGTTTTTCTAGTACAACTTTGAATAAAGATTCCATTATCTTTCCTACCACCGGCGTTAAGCTAATTGATCTATAGTTTCCTGGACTTGTTCTATCTCCTTTTTTAAATATAGGAATAATAATATAGGGACTCTTTGAGTGCCTGCTCCAAAACACTGGTAGAATATCATGTCATTTTAGAAACCTCTTGGTTGGGGAATAGTATGCAACTGGGAGCGAAACCTTTAAAAGAATTTACTTTTAAACATCGGCAAAAAGCAAAAGCAAAGTAGTTAAGAGTGGGGACATGCAGCTCCCCCAATGGCCAAGTGAACAATTGCACCACCCCATGAGCCATAAAGATCATGAAGGTCCCAGGTTCAGTCCCTTGTTTGTGATGAGTTAACTAGCTTTGGCTGCAGTTCCCCTGGGAAGAAAGAATACAGCTAGGATTCTTAATTCTGTTAGGTATCCAGTGAGTCTTGTTAACAAGTGGATTTTGGAGGACAGGACAGGGTCCGATTTCAGCTGTAATGTTCCCCCATGCTCGTACAGCCTGCCCACGCTAGCTGTGTAGGTTCACTCAAAAAAAAAATGACCACTTGAGTGAGGCACCGGAAACACTGCACCTGTCAAACAGTACCCCTGCATGAGTCGGTGCCTTTGGGAAAGGAGAGGAGAGACTGGCGGGAGGGACAGAACTGGTAGTTATTCCACTTTGTGACCTAAATTGTGGCACCTTACTTCCAAATCCTGCTGTGTACTCTGTCAGTAACTAAGCTCTCAATGCTGCTAACTTTAACCAGTGTGTAGTTTCTTTGCTCTGTCTGCATTTGCCTGCTTTTAATGACTACTTTTTCTTTCTTTCTGCTTTCATAATTTGGAATATAGAATGAGAAGGTAAGGTTGTAATCAACAAGCAGGCCTTTCAGCCTATACTCCTACTTTATCAAGATTGCTCCAGGGAAGCTTTGATCTGTTTTATTTCAGAATCAGTGATCAGAAATAAATGTGTAGGCTTAACTAATTTGGGTCCATTAATTAGGGTCACCATCAGGAGCTTCCCTGAAAAGCCAAGCTCTGTCTGCCTGTACCAACACTGACAATTGCCAAAAAATGGATCCAAGACACAATGCTGTATTTACCAAGTGGTTCTGTATGGAAAGAATCAGGTAAATCTCCATGTACTGCTGTGTGGTGTTTCAGTCCCATTAAAGCCATTATTTCACTAAGGAGCAGCTCACAGCTGAAAATGCTCGAGCCCAGCAGTGGTGGAAAAATGCACTGACTGTTAGATAAGGGTTACCTCAGGAGAGCAGGATATTCACACCAGTTCTGACAAGGTTATCCGTTCTCGCATCTCTCTACTCGTCAATAAGGTCCGTGGTTTTAAAAAAAATTAGTTTTGTGATGTATGTTTGTCTTTCTAGAGTATAAATTTACCTTGGTGTTCCTGAACTGGGGCCTGCGACTTGTCTAGCATGCATCATTCGAGTAGCTCCTGTCTGACTCTTTTATTTTGACTGAAAATTTAAAAAATGTAAACTGGGCACCAGATTTCTAGTTTTAAAATAGAAGTCAATCATATTTTCCTCATTGAAACAATTTATTTTATAGGGTCCTTGGACCATACAGTAAGTCGTCTGACTTCCGGACCATTGCCCTGGGTGGTTGGTATGATTCTGAGAGCAGAGGCAGCATTTTTCTTAGCTGTAGGTTTGATTGATTAAACAGACAACTATTTTAAAAAAAAGGCACTCATTCTATGTGTAAAAGTACTGAACTCACAAACACTCTTTTTTTGAAAAAGGCAACTGCTCCCATTAAATTTAGTGAACTTGGTTAGCAATAGATTAAAACTGGAAGTAGCCAGTGCAATGAAAATTGGGAGATACACTGAACATTTTTAGTTACCTGTTTTTAGAATATTAATAGATAAATTTAATAGATCAACTTTTTAATTCAAGTGAACCTGGTTTGGCACTAATCACACCCAAGTTAAGAGATGTGCTCTCTGCTTTACCTGTCTCTGCTGTCTTCATGTTGCTGGTTCTCTCTTTCCTCCATGTGTTTTCCATTATTTTCTGCTTGTCTCTGCATCATCTTTTGTTTCTCTCTCTTCTATTGTAGTTCTTTCTCTCTCTCTCATTCTTTCACCAGTGGGAGTTACGAGTGCAGTTTGAGGGAGGCATCTGGCTAAGAGTAGCTAGGTTTTGGGTCCTGGGTTTGGGATGGTGGAGGGTTAAGAGATCTGTCTAGCAGTGCAGGCCTGCTTTGAATTGTTAGGTGGCGAATCACAAGGTGATGGCAGAAGGTAGGGTTGCGGGGGAATTGGGTGGTGGTCCACTTCGATTGTCCAAGATCTGCTCCCTCAGCCCCACGCCATCTTCCTACCTTCGCCACAAATCCATTACTAGCATGTTCTCACCCCCTGTATCCTCCCTAGCCCTTCATTCTCCTTACCCTCTCCAATCCCACTCGACCCCTGCATCCCATCACACCTTTGGGGAGGTGGGGGGGGGAGGTTAGGACGGCATGCAGATATATTAGTAAAGCTTATATTGACTGAAAGCTTAGCTTGAGTTTCAAAAATGAGCCTGGGAAAGGAGCAGTAGTGCCACTTAGTGTTGGAGGACTGTAAAGGTAACTATAATGGTAAGTACATACCTTTACAGTTGAAAGTAATACCCAGGACTAACAAAATGGAAGTGTGACAAAGTGTGTGCACTGAATGCAAGACTTTAATATATAGATAGATAGACAGGTTGTTCAGTTTGGGCATCTTTTAATCCTTTTCAATGATGTCTGCTTTGAACATGAGGTTCAATCAAATTACTGTTAAACACACCAGTGTTAACAATGCTACAATCTTGCTGGTGTAGATTGTTAAATATTGTGCTGGCTCCCCGATGGCTTAATGGGTAAAGGCGCTGTTTGGTGTGGCATTGAGCTTTCCCACGCTCAAAGTATAATTAATACTTTTCTCTTTTTTAACCAAAATGTACCACCTCACATTTGCCATTCCATTTGCCCCTTTTTCCCCCTTATTTTATCATATCATATCATCTCCCCTTGTAGCTTGCTTTGGTCTTCAGAATTATTTACTCTGCCTCCTATTTTCGTATTGTCTGCAATGTGGACACTGCTCCCTTTAGCCCTATATCCAAATAATTGATGTATGCAGTGAACAGAAGTGGTCCCAGAACAGAACTCTGTGGGACACCGCTACCCACTTCTAATCGCTGAGGAACTGCCTTTAACTCACACTCTGCTTCCTCCCTTCTAACCAGTTTTAATCCAATTTGCTGCCTTCCCCCTGACATAGGGCAAGGTTATTGAATTAAGGTGATCAATATGACCAATATCCCTGTTAATTTTCTTGGAAGTTACTCATCAATGCCGTGCAGGTTCTATTATGTAATACGTGTTCTCTTTAATCTTAGGTCGTTCCACAACTGGTCAAATCCCTGAAGAATCTGATTATGTCTGGTTACTCTCCAGAACATGATGTGTCCGGGATTAGTGACCCTTTCCTTCAGGTAACTTTCTAAGTCTCCACTAAAGAGAGATCCTCCAGATATTTATTAATTTGTTTATTTTAGTCATTTCTGAAAGCAATCAGTAGAGTGTCCTAGTGCCTTTGTGTGAAGGACAGTATAATTGCGATGAATAGTCTTTGCATGAACAGCTAAAGCACAGAGATAAATACGAAAGAAAGACTTGCATTTATATAGCACCTTTCATGACCCTAGGATGTCCCAAAGCACTTTACAGCCAATGAAGTGCTTTTGAAGTGCAGTCACTGTTGTAATGTAGGAAACACGGCAGCCAATTTGCATACAGCAGGCTCCCACAACCAGCAATGTGATAATGACCAGATAATCTGTTTTTTAGTGATGTTGATTGAGGGATAAATATTGACCAGGATGATATGCAACATTAACAACCTTTTTTTTTCCCTCTTCTGTTTCTGGCCATTTTCTCCCCATCACTCCTGAAGGTGTTAATTCCTAGCTGGGGTACTATTTCATGGGTGCGAGTCACCACTTCACCCCACTGGCCATTCTTCATGTGAGCCAGAATGATAACTGTTGGCAAACTGGAGGGGAGCAGCCTGGCTGAGCCCAATCCTGTTTCCGTCCAGCTCTCGCACATGCACGTTTCCAGCAGGGAATAGTGATCAGGAGTGGAAACCCTGGCTGATTTTCCTCTAATCACCGAGGGACACCGTAGCCAATTGAAGCATCCTGGCTGAAACCAGCTAACTTGCCACAACACAGATCTCACCTTTTTAAAATGATGACCTCCTTGTCACTTGTCCCCAACTTGAAGGAATAGTCTTTCCCGAGTCGCTCAATCAAAGCTTTCCATAATTTAGAAAAAAACTTTTTTATTAAATCTCCTCTTGGCCTTCTCTGCTCTAGTGGAAATGAATAGCCCTAGTATCTTCACTCTCTTGATAGTTTTCCAGCCCTGGCATCATCCTGGTGAATTTATCTTGTGTACTGTCTCTGGCTTCCATGTCCTTTTCTGTCATGGATGCCTAAAACTGCACACCGTATCTAACCATCACCTTGTACAAAGTTTTTATTATTTCTTTATTCATGTGCTCTATGCTCCTATTTATAAAACCAAAAATGCTATTGGCCTTTTTATGTCTTTATCTACCTGCAGTCGCACTTTCAGGGAATTATGTACTCCATCCCCCCCCCCCCCCCCCCCCCCAAATTCATACCCTTCAGTATCTTTCCATTGAGTATATTCTCCAATTCCTTGTTTTTCCTTCCAAAATGTATTGCTTCCCAACTTATGTTGCATTTGCTCTCTATCTGTCCTGCTGAAGCCTTTTGAATTCCTTGCTTGTATGTCAAATCCACTACTATGTGTCTTTGGCAAATTTCAAAAGCATGTTCCCCATGCCCTAGTCCAAATCATCTATATATCAAGAACAAAAGTGGACCAAGCATTGACTCCTGGGGTACACCACTTCCAACTTCCTCAGTCTAAGCAACAGCCATTAACCCTGACCCTTTGTTTCCTGTCAGCCAACTTCCTATCCATGATGTGAGATTTCCTCTTCTACCATATGCCCAATTTTTTTCTTAACAAGCCTCCTGTGAGACACCTCATTAAATGTCTTGAATATGAATATTAAATGTCTTAAAACATTAAATGTCTTAAATATGAACTCCATATACACTATATCTACTGCTTGCCACTCAAGAACCTGATTAGTAGTACCATGCAGATTTGTTGCTGGTTGTTTCTGTGATCAGGTTTGTTTAAGGTATGACTATTTTATACAGTTCTTGTTTACGGCATTAGATGAAGCCTCCACTGAGGTTTGGGGACAGTAGCAAACATGTGAGCAGCAGTCATATGACTGAAAGAGACTCCCATTTTCATTACATGCTTAGTTTGAAATATTTTACCTTTTTCAAAAGGGAATCTTCCTCAAAATGGGAAAGAGGGTCTTTGTTCGTTACTAAATGACATTTTCTAACTCACTGATACCTGCAAATCTGCACAAAAATGTCAACAAAACTTGCATTATGCTTGCTTTCCACTTTCACATCTTTTTCCTCCTTCTCTTGCACTTCTGTTTCTATCTCCTACTTGTGTATCTCTTTTCTTCTCTCTCTGCTTCTATTTTTTTTCCCCTTTTTCTCACTCCACGTCTTCCATTTTTCTTAATTTACCTGTTTGTGTCTCCCCTTTCACTTCTATATCTCCAGCTTCTCCACCTCATATTTTCTTACTCTATCTGCCTCCTTCCTCCCTCCCTTTCTTTCCTTCCATCTCCTTCCTATCTGCCTCCACCTTCTCTCTCCTTCCTGTGCTCTGCCTCTCTCCTTCTGTTCCCTGTTTCTTTTTTCCTGCAGGGCTCACATTTTCGCAGGGAAGGACGGAGAACCGGACTGGTAGCAGAGCAAGTCAAGTGGGAGTCAGCCCCCTCACCCAGCCCCGCACTGTGATCATTGTAGTAATGTAGAATACAGCAGCTGCCAGAAACTTGCAGGAATGTACTGCTGAAAACTTTTTTTTTTTTAAGTTGTATTATCACACACTACACATGATTTGAGTCTCAATGGTTAATTTTGAATGCATCAATTCCCGATGTACAAACTCTTTATATACCACAGCCAGTAGCTGGCTGTGCTGCATCTATCGGACCAGATGTACAGACTTTCAGAATGACACACACTTTCATGTGCCATCATCTTGTCAGAAAACTAGATTTTAACTCCTATTATATTTTTTTCTCTGCTATAATTCAAAAGACTTTAATTCGTAATTTGTTTCCCCCCCCCCCACAGTATTGTGAAGACCGTGTGTTTTAATCCCATCCGATTGGAAGATGCTGCCTGAACAGTTGTGTGCTGTTCTTCTGTTGAACTTCTTTCTACAGTTCCTACAATTTGATGTATTTTGTGGGGTTTTTTTCTACTTCACAGGTTCAGATTTTACGGTTGTTGAGAATGTTGGGGAAAAGTGACGACGAAGCCAGTGAACAAATGAATGATATTCTCGCTCAGGTGAGCTGCGTAACGAATGGGTCCAAAGCACAGCGACAGTGCGTGTGCGAAAATCTGGTAAAGGGGACACTTACTTTCAGCTATAAGAGCAAAGGATTGGAAAGAGAAAAGGCCATTTATTTCTTAGTCATTTAATATAAAATCCAATCTCACTTTCACAGATATTTTGATGACTTGCAATCCTGTGGTGTAACCTTACTGGGTTTTATTGTAGGTATGCTTTGACCATCAGTGTGACCCATACCCCAAATTGTAGTGACTCGGGATTTGAGCACTTTAATTCCTGAAATGCTGGTACCAAGTCCTATATATCTCTCTACTCCCGGTTTAATGTGGAAACTGTCCTTTTTCCTTTGAGTACTTCAGCTGAGTCAGCATTCAGTATACTAAATGGCAGTCTCGTCCTTGAGGCCTCTACAAATGAAGAGTTCATTCCTTCAGTTACATTTAGCTCATGGCTTCCATAGTTCAATCTTGACCCAAACTTCTCTCTTTCCTAATTTTACAAAGATTGCCTCACTTTATCCACCTTTATTGATTACATTCATAATATCAATCTTTCTAACCTATTCACAGCATGTTTCAAATGTTTTACTTTGTATCTTTCAAAGCTTTACACACTGGTTACAGTAAAAGAAAGCAGCAGTGTTATTGCCAACAGCCCTTCAAAACTTAAGTGCATTCAGTGCCACATAAAAGCCATGAATGTACCACTACACTCTCAGACACACCAATATACTGTGCTCCTGATTCTGACTATGATTTCCCTCGGTGTGTACTTCAGGGCCTTAGGGAGAGCTGCTAAGAAGCAGCTCAGTGCCTCCACATAAGGGAGAGAAATAAATGAATTATCAACAGTTTTGCAGTATGGTTGCATATCTACTGGGACCTGGATTAAGAGCTACACTAATAGATGTAATTTCCAATAATTTGGACTGGATTTGAACTCTGTCCAGAAATGAAAGCCCATTTTCATCCAATTTGCATCCACTTCCAAACTGGAGATTTAAAAAAATATATATTTTTTAAGCAAATTTTCCTGGGCAGGAATGAGCAGAGATTTGGATCTTATTTTTATGCTGCATTTTATTTTTAAGTTTCTACAAGAAGAAAAATGGCTTGCATCCCTGGTCACTGAAGCTCCTGTTGGTCAAAATGGGAATGAATTGCTTTGAAAGGCTTCCCTGCTGAATAATTTTTTAATTGTCAGGAGTGCGGAGAAGCATTATGCTGTTTACCTTTAAAACTGGAGAAGCTTACAGCTCAGAAGATTATTAGACCCATGGGGGGAGAAATTCAGTATCGCCCCATTTGGGGCGCAATTATCGGCCGGGCGCAAAGATTAGCGCCTGGCGCTAATTATCGCCACCGACTGCAAACTTGACTTTTATCGCCCCTGGAGGTGATTGGAGCGCTAAATCAGGCGCTTCACACCTGTCTTAAGGCGCAAAGGTCGAGGAGCGAGGCGCTACCTCAGAGCGCTGGCGAAGCTCATGTGATGTCAGTCAGCAATGGAACACAGACACAGTGGCGCCAGCCAGTTCTTAAAGGGGAGGGTTGATCTTGCTCTCCATCCACATCCTGCTCATTGCAGCCTTGAATCTAGGCCTGGAGAGACCTGCACATCAAATCTGCTGGAAAGAACAATGGAGAGTACCAGGGAAAGAGCTCAGAGTGCAGCCTCCACAGTCTCTTCTAAATCGATACAAGGAAGGGCAAATCAAAATGAACCTGCAAAGTGCTGCTCAGTACCCAAAACTCCTTCACACAGCGTTGAATCTCTCCAGAAGTCAGTCTCTCTCTCTCTCTCTCTCTCTCTCTCTCTCTCTCTCTCTCTCTCTCTCTCTCTCTCTCTCTCTCTCAATCTCTCCAGAAGTCAGTCTCTCTCTCTCTCTCTCTCTCTCTCTCTCTCTCTCTCTCAGAATGCGTGGTTCTAAAATGTCACCAACAATAAAAGGCAGGAAGCGGTCGCCTTTAAATAGCGCTCCCCCAGTCCCTTCCTGACTGCAAAACGTTCCCCTCAACCTGTCGTTGCCAGCGGCAGGCGGTAAGGCAGGGGGCGCCACTCAATATCCGCTCCGGGGCGTTGCGCACTCGACTGACGTCACGATCTGCCGGCGCAGGAGATCGTGGCGGCAGTGTTTAGCGCCGCCGCAAAATGTCTAGTTAATTTCGCGAGCGGCGCAAACATCGCCGCGCCCAGGCGCTAGATGCTTTGCACCCCATTAGCGCCCTCTTAAGGCGCGAACGGGAGGCGCAACCAACTGAATTTTTCCCCCATGGTGTCTGTGCTGGCTTTTAGCTGGAGCAGCACAAAAAAGGGAAGGAAAGGGTAGATAAACATTTGAAGGCAGTGGAAAATGCAGGGATAAAGGGAGAGGACTGCAGTGGGATTAGTTTTGGATTTCTATCGTAAAGGGTTGGTACAGACATGATGGGCTGAATGGCCTCCTCTGTGTTGTAAGCTTGCACAGTTCTAAACTTAATTATATTGCCGTTTCTCTCAGTAGCCCGATATGTTCCTCTGCTTCAAAATGTTTCCCTTTAAAAGGTTTACAGTGGTTTCTGCCTCAACTACTCTATGATAAAGCATTCCATGCTCTAACAGCTCTCTGCATAACCAGACTCTCTCCATACTCCTCACTTCACTCTGTGATAATTTTAAATTAATGACCCTCATCATTGAGGGTCAGGAAATTTTCTGGGATTAATTTTTGTTCAAGATGCTTCCTTGTAATATTAGAAAATAATACTTTTTAGCTGAAATTTCCTTATTTAAAAAAAAATCAGTTCCATTCCCTACATGAAGACCTTTGAGCAGAATTCCAGTGATATCAAGTCTGGCAGTATCCCTACACATCCTGGATAACAACAGAAAACGCTGGAAAAACTCAGCAGGCCAGGCAGCATCCGTGGAGAGAGAAAGAGAGTTGACGTTTCAGGTCGATGACCTTTCATCAGAACTGGGAAGAGCTGGAAATCAAATAGATTTAAGGCCAGGGTAAAGCTGGGAAAAGGGGGAGGGGATAAAGGAACAAAGGAGGAGATGAAGAGACATTAAGAGACATTGAGAGCAAACACGAGAAGGGAAACTGAAATCAATGAAGATGAACAAGGTTGAAGAGCCAAACGGAAATCCCGTCGAAGAGAAGAGCAGAACTTCTTCAAGGTAGGCATTCCAAGAAGAGAGGTGGCAGTGAACCAAACACTAATACGATAGCAAAATACTGCAGATGCTGGAAATCCGAAATAACAACAGAAAACGCTGGAAAAACTCAGCAGGCCAGGCAGCATCCGTGGAGAGAGAAAGAGAGTTGACGTTTCAGGTCGATGACCTTTCATCAGAACTGGGAAGAGCTGGAAATCAAATAGATTTAAGGCCAGGGTAAAGCTGGGAAAAGGGGGAGGGGATAAAGGAACAAAGGAGGAGATGAAGAGACATTAAGAGACATTGAGAGCAAACACGAGAAGGGAAACTGAAATCAATGAAGATGAACAAGGTTGAAGAGCCAAACGGAAATCCCGTCGAAGAGAAGAGCAGAACTTCTTCAAGGTAGGCATTCCAAGAAGAGAGGTGGCAGTGAACCAAACACTAATACGATAGCAAAATACTGCAGATGCTGGAAATCCGAAATAACAACAGAAAAAACTCCTGGAGTTGCTCAACTGCGATCAAAGGATGCGAATTCAAACCAGCCTGAGGGCTGCCTGACCTGTGGAAATAGCGCTAAAGGCTGCAGAAACAATGTTTTCAGCTTGGTTTGCAGTCAGGCCCTGCCTTCCCTGCCCCCACCCTGTTGTAATGAAGCCACTTCGGCACACTCTGTAATTAACATTGCCACTAGCACAGAGGGAGATCTGCTGAATAGGGGGAAAAAACTGTAAATGGTTCAAATTGATAAAACAGAATTTGCTGGTAATACACGATAGGGCCATCAGCATTTAGAATGCATCAAGATTGTCTCATTTTTCAACTTGGATCTTTCCATTTAGGTATTGGGAAATAAACAAGTTTTATGTTGCTTTCTTGCTGGCTCCTGACATATGGTTCTCCTGCAGCTGGTGGCAACCCTCAAGTTAGCTTGCCAGGTACACTTAAGGCCAACCACTGAGCCACTAAGGCCAGCTATTGGGGAGACCCAGTTTTAAAATTAAAAAAAAAAAACTGTATCCCAGCTATTGGCCTTGCCGGATCCAGCATGCTTACCTTGCAGTTGCTGCAGGATGCATAAGACCCACATGTCAGGAGCCAGCTGCAACTAAAATGGCAAGCAACCAACCTAAAAGCAGTTTCTTGGACTAAACCAAGTGCAGAGAGGAGAGGGCGTTCAACGGGTAAGAGTCAAAGAAATAAAAACAGATGATGCAGGAAATACACTGATCCGTCATTAAAAAATAAAAAAAGTTAGGTTAATGCTTCGGTTGTTGAACCTTCATCAGAACTCGAAGATGGGCAAACCACTTCATAGGACTGAACACAACCAAACGTCAGGGGAAGGAACAGCAGGGCGGAACTCAAGTCAGCCTGTCACAGAGGAGTAGTTAATACATTGGCCAACAAAACTGTTGTTGTTTGAATGAGGCAATAAAAAGGCAAAAGAACAAAGTTGTGAAAGTTCAAGTAATGCACAGGGATGATCCACACACACTGGAGGTGAAGCAAGCAGGCGAGAAAATTAAAAGAAAAACAGGAAATCTGAAATAAAAACAGCAATTCCTGGAAACACAGCGGGCTGGATTTTGATACTGGGGCGGGTTGGGGTCGTGTTCTCCACCCGTCTGCAATTGGATGTGGGAGATTGATGCAATTTTCACCTAATTGGGCAATTGAGTTCCAGCATGTGGGAACCCATGAACTAATTAGTGTTTTCAGTCTGAAAGTCGCCTCTGATGTCATCATTGCTGCTGCATTGCAGGTCAGAGACTGCCTGGCCTTTGCTGTGAGGACCTGGATGCAAAATGAGCAGCAGCTCCTAGAGAGTGAGAGTGATTTTTTTTCCATCCAGGTCCTCTCACAGCAAAGGCCAGGCAGTCTCTGAAGACCTTCAATGCAGCAGCATCAGAGGCGACTTTCAGACCTAATACTACTACTGCAGCTGATAGTCAGCTATCCAAATGTGGTCCCGCCAGGTTTCACAATCGTGGTTCAGAACAGGCGTGCTTCACGTAGATGAAGTGTTAAAATCACAAAGGCCTTTCAAAATGGCATTATAGAGCCAATTTAGTGCTTGTTAAGGGCTTTAACAGCCTATCCTGCCTCTTAAAGGCGGGACGGAGTCGGGACCAGCAGACACGATTTAATGAAAATTGTATGGAGGCGGACTTGTGCCCGCCCGCCAGTTTTCGCAATTTTAACCCGCCTCCACGGGTCAATGAAAATCCAGCCCAGCAACTCTGTCAACAACCGAATGGAGAGACCAATGCCCTGGATGCAGCTGTTTCCTCACAACAAAAACTGTCCCAAGGGTTAACACCCTGAACTTCAACCTACCTCCTTCCCACCCACCTCTGATACCTCTGGACCCTGTCAGGTGTAGAGTGAGGTAAACTGACTTCAGTCACAGAGAAGCAATCAATGGGCTTAATAGTCTGTAAAAAAATATTTTTTTGGGAAGTCTAGAGATTAATAACTGCTGAAAAATACACGAGTCATTTCAGGCAGTCAAAATGCATTAGGTAAAACAAGGGGTTGAAAGCAGACTTGGTTCTCCATGTTAGCGATAGCATTTTGTTTTGAGTATTTTCTGAACTGAAAATAAGGAAAAATTCCTTCCCCTTTAAGAAATGACAATTGGTGAGATAAACAAAACATGCTGGAAATACACAGCAGGTCAATTAACATTCGAAAGGAAAGATAGGTTAATGCTTCAGGTGTGACCTTTCATTATAAAACCTTGTATTTTTAGTCCTTGACTATTGGTAGTAACTGGGAGAAAGTATAAGGCAGGAAATCTTGGCGAGTTCTTAATAGGTTGTACCCATTGCGGTATAGCTAGAGGAGTCTTTAGATTGTTACAGCAACATATTGTACACTACACTTCTAATTTCCTCACAGCTGCAATAGAATTGCCTTTATTATTATTCTAACACTAATCATGTTTGACCAAGTTCTTTAGGGATGACATTGCAACAGTAATTCCGGTCATTTCAACACGTTTGTGTCTAATAATGGCATATTGAATAGCATTTTCACAGATCACAGAATCCCCACAATGCAGATAGAGGCCATTTCGGCCCATCGAGCCTGCACCGACACATATCCCACCCTATCCCCGTAACCCCATGTATTTAATCCCCCTAACACTAAGGGTCAATTTATCATAGCTAAATCAACCTAACCCGCACATCTTTGGCCTGTGGGAGGAAACCGGAGCACCCGGAGGAAACCCACGCAGACACGGGGAGAATGTGCAAACTCCACACAGACAGTGTTGTGGTTGATGGTTGTAAAATTCTAGGTGACAGAGTAAAAGGCCGTAATATAATTTGGGAGTTTAACAGACCGAAATCTTTCAGGTTTCACTTCACAGTTGATGCTGCAACTACAGGGTTATGTTGGATTCTCAAATTCGCCAAGGTTATTAGAGCCCTGTAATGCACTCGCACCCCTCACTGTCCATAGTTCTCTTTGTCTTCCGATCTTAAATATTGAAATTTCCACTAGTGCTTCAGATCAATCCAGATTCCTTCTGCTGTGCAAATTCCAATGTAATCAAGACCAATAAATCACAGGTCAGAATTTTTTTTATTCATTCATGGGATATGGGCATTGCTGGCAAGACCAGCATTTATTGCCCATCTCTAATTGCCCTTGAGAAGGTGGTGGTGAGCCACCGCCTTGAACCGCTGCAGTCCGTGTGGTGAAGGTACTCCCACAGTGCTGTTAGGGAGGGAGTTCCAGGATTTTGGCCCAGTGACGATGAAGGAACGGCGATATACTTCCAAGTCAGGACGGTGCTGTCGAAGAATGTCCCAGGTTTAATCCCTAGTCTGTGCCAAGTTATCTGATCTTAACCCTTGGTAGCACTTGAAATGCAACAATTGTCCTCCCACCACTGGGCTAGGGAAGGGAAAAATTAGTAATTGGTTCCCACGTCCTGAAAACTTACCCCACCCGAAAGTGCACGACAGGTCAGGCTTGGCAGTGGCACTCCATGGCCAGATAGCCCCTCAATATTCACGATCATGATGCAGAGATGAAGGATGGACACTTGGACAAGGTACTGGAGAGCAACCTCTTCAGGGGAGGGGAAGGAACTCACCCCCAGGCATCCCTCGTTTTATATGCTTCATTTTTTGGGGGGAAATTGGTGTTAATTTATGAGAGGGTTGTTGGTTATTTGAGCTGAAGGCACTGAAGTTTCTTTGTTTCATCACCATTCAGCTGTGTGACTTTGTTACATTAATAAAATGAGGATATCTTGGGGAAAACATTTGGAATAATTGGAAAAACTGCAATATATTAGAGACTTCTAGGATAAAGGAAAATTCTTTAAGGCAGAGATGATATTGTGAACCACCAGCAGTTTACAAGACGTCTGAACTCCGATCAGATCACGCCTGTGCAAACATTTCCTGGTATCTGTTTACAATGTTCCTTGAATTCAGTTAGTTCATGCCTTTGTTACCTCTAGACTTGACTATTCCAACGCAATCCTGGCTGGCCTCTCACATTCTACCCTACGTAAACTTGAGGTCATCCAAAACTCAGCTGCCTGTGTTCTAACTTTCTCCAAGTCCCGTTCACCCATCACCTCTGTGCTTGCTGACCTACATTGGCTCCCGGTTAAGCAACGCCTCAATTTCAAAATTTTCTTCCTTGTTTTCAAATCCCTCCATGGCCTCGCCCCTCCCTATCTCTGTAATATCCTTCAGCCCCATAAACCCCCCATTAATATCTGCGCTCCTCTAATTCTGCCCTCTTGAGCATCCCTGATTATAATCGCTCAACCATTGGTGGCCGTGCCTTCTGTTGCCTAGGCCCTAAGCTCTGGAATTCCCTGCCTAAACCTCTCCGCCTCTCTACCTCCCTTTCCTCCTTTAAGACGCTCCTTAAAACCTACCTCTTTGACCAAGCTTTTGGTCACCTGCCCTAATTTCTCCTTTTGTGGCTTGGTGTCAAATTTTTTGTCTTGTAATACTCATGTGAAGCGCCCTGGGACATTTTACTACGTTCAAGGCGCTATATAAATACAAGTTTTTGTTGTAGTCTCCTTCCATGCTGACGTTTCCGGCACCAACTGCACATGCTGTGTCTGCAGTGATATTGCGGTGCAGAACTAATGACTGTAATTTTATTAGAAATAGCCAGCAGCTGATTGCCTGGGAGCTCTGCTCAGCATATGTATCGAGGCGAATAATAAACCGTTCGTGCTTGAATAACTGGAAACATCATCCATTTTCCACAAATCATAGTGCCTTTGAGAATTTATAAAGTGGACATGAATTTAAAATTGTTGTAGTTTTGTTACATTATGGTATTTTCATTTTAGGTTGCAACCAACACTGAAACCAGTAAAAATGTTGGCAATGCCATTTTATATGAAACTGTGTTAACAGTGATGGATATTAAGTCTGAAAGTGGATTGCGGGTAAGTGAGATTTATTTATTACTGAATTTGAATCGTTTTGAATATACTGAAGCAAACCGATTAGATTCATTCTAACTCTGGATGCAGCAACCACCCATTCCAGTTGCTCCAGTCCTAGTTGTGAGGCATCTATTACCACTTAGTGATCCAGCAATAAACTTTAAAATGCCTGGCTTTGGAAAAAGAGATGGTAACTCTTCCAATGGCTGATGGTCATCTGTCAGCAAAACCAGGAAGGTCCCAAGTTTGATTTCCACTCTGTGCTGAGTTAGCTGAACTCATAATCTGTTCACACTCACTGTTGGGACGTGCATGTGAACTTTAGCTACTTGCATAAGGCAGAGAGAGCAACTATGGAACTATTCCCAGCAACAGTCAATACCTGGGGAGGAGGAAGAGAGGAAACTTCTATAGCTACTGCTGACTATTACAATCCAAATTTATGGCATTATGGATGGTCAGTTTCAGCGATGCACAATTTCAGACATTGGAGACATCCAGTAGCGGTCAGGCCCTTCTTCACGAGGGGTGAGGGAGAATCAGAATATATGCTAGTAGGTGGAAGGCTTTACAGTGATGGCTCATGATGGCTGCTGGAACACTGTACCCAACAAACCTGACTGCACTGCTCTCTCAAAACAGACTGGATGTCGTCATCCATAGCACTACAGAGGTCAAGAAACGTGAAACCGCATTTATCCAGTGTTTTGGGATGCTTTATCTTTCTGCAAAAAATATATTTCACGAAGGTTCAGGGCATTGCTTGAGAGCAGTGCCATGAAGTGGCAGGATGCAAGTTTTTGTACCATGATTCATCACACGCCAAGTTCCCACTCTTAGTGGGAATATCAGCATTAGACATAAGGGCAGATGTTTCCCCAATGGAGAGAAAGAAGAAAAAAGACTTGTATTTATATAGTGCCTTTCATGACCACCGGACGTCCCAAAGCGTTTTACAGCCAATGAAGTACTTTTGAAGTGTAGTCACTGTTGTAATGTAGGAAACAGAGGGTGGGACATTGATGTAAATCACCCCCACCCTGCTCTAGTCGGTGTTGAGGAGGCACTAACCAAGGTCTACCTTCTCAACAAAGAACACAAAAACTTAGAACTACTGATGAAAATAACTTTTTTTTAAAATTAAGAATAATGGGTAATTTATAAGAAAAGAATCTCTGGGTCAGAGGATGCCATTTACAGCAATAATGAAACTCAAACAATTTGCTATTTGAACCCCCACATGTATTCATTGTAATAAATGCTAAGCAGTATTGGCTTTTCCCCAGCTTACTCCCCTCCTTTGCTCATGCTGGAGTACAGTCCATGGGTGACGGCAGCCACCCTATACTTTGTCAGAACTATTCAAACTTGGATTCTGCTTGTGTGGAGCACTGGAGGGCTGCCAGCGCTTGTGGAGAAATACCCAGTCTGAGCCACCACCTTCAGGGGCAAGACAATAGTTCTGTCAAACACTTACTTGTCTGAGTTGGTGTAATAAGTGGTTAGCAATTAACAGCTTTGTCAGTTGTGAATGTTGTAATAACCCAAGTTTTGTGTTTTTATCCTCAGGTACTAGCTGTAAATATTTTGGGTAGATTTTTACTAAACAATGATAAAAATATTAGGTAAGTATATTTCTAAAAGGGTTTATTTTATGTGTTAGATGTAAACTGTAGCTCTGTCTCCAGTCTTTTCTGGGTAAAAGTAGTCATGGGAACCTTAATCCTGTGCTATCCAACGTTGCTGGATGCTGAGGCACAGTGTTGGCAAAACACTACGGTCCATGTGTCCATTGCCAATAGTTAATTAAAGGTTTTCCCTTTAACTCTGGTGACTTGTAACTGCTCATGAAAAATATTGAATGACATTTTCAATAATGAAATGATCAAAACAGAAATTAATAACTGATTACAAGGAGATAATCCATTTGAGGATTCGGTGATCTAACCTGCAAACTCAAAGATCAAGCATTTCATAAGATGATTTGAACAGATTACTGCTTTCAAATCATTAGTGGTAGCTGTAAAGTATGATTTCAGTTTTACAAAGGCAGGGGTTGCATAAGAGCTGTTGTTAAATGTATGTTTAATTATTGTCAAGAATAGTTATTATCTTAGGCTTAATAAATCTGCAAATATCTACCTGTAATGCAGTGAATCCCATTATTTTGAGGAGTAACTTTTGTAAGTAGGAACATCCATTCTCTAACAGTCCCAACCTGGCCAAGCCAGGCAGCTCCTGATAGGGAGGGAAAATTGAAGACCATCACCATGGTCTTCCAGCAGCCAGTTTGAGTGATGATGTCAGATGCCTGGGAGCAGGTCACTTTGTGGTGATGTGACGTAGGCAAGACCCAAATGATTTAGACATGATCATGTGTGAACAACCAACCTGATCTCTATCCTCCCTCCTAACTGATGTATGAGCGCATTTGGGTCCAACAGTTCAGTCTCTTTCCACACCAAATTTTCCTCCTCCTCCCTATATATTTCTTTGACATTTAGATTTGATGAATCCAATAAGGAATTCAAGTTGTGAGAATGTAGAACTCGTTGCCACATGGAGTGGTTGAGACGAGGGCAAGCTAGATAAGTACATGAAGGAGAAAGGACTAGAAGGATATGTTAATTAGATTGAGATGAAGTAAATCGAGTGAGGGGAGGCTCGTGGAGCGTAAACACCAGCATAGATCAGTTGGGTCGAATGGCCTATTTCTGTGCTGTAAATTCTATGTAATTCTACATAGTGTTTGGGGAAGTGAAGCACACATCTCAGTTGTTTAAACACAGCCGGGTACTTAATAAGCTTGTTGTTTTCCACTTGAACAATGACGCCATAGACCATCCCGTAGAGAGTTAAAGGTTGGCTCTTGTTTATGTTTGATAACTATAGTTTTTAATAACTCCAACATTTATATTGTTCCTCTTGATAACGGAAGGGTGCCTAGAACCAAACTTGGTTTCCTTCAAAAATGTCTAAATTCAGGGCCATCCTGCATTTATGTGACTCGTGATTTGGGTTCCCAGCATTACAGCGTGAAAAATTTTTGTAGAGCAGACGGTTCCCTTTTAGCCATTCTCACTCTTGTATGACTGAAGTCTTGTTCCTATATTTTTGTCACATGCATGTTTTTGTGGGGGTGCACAACTTCTTCTTTCTAAAGTAGTTTATTTTCGTGCCAGTAAATAAATAGCTTGTGTTTGAGGCTTTTGCGTTCTCTCAAGGTACGTTGCATTGACGTCACTGTTGAAGATGGTGCAGACAGACCACAATGCGGTGCAGAGACACCGGAGTACGATCGTGGACTGCCTTACAGACCTTGATGTCTCCATTAAAAGGTGATGGTCACGTGACTTGAAAAGCAGAACTTTAACTCTTGGTAATGGGTCAATTTCAGTTTCTCCGCCCACACAGTCCAGTCCCTTGACTGGCTGCTGCTTGTTGGTTTCAGTGAAAGGATATTGACGTACATTAATCTTCCGGAACGGTGTGTCATGTATTTCTGCTGAAAATCTCTCAGTTCACAATGTACTATCTCCCCATCTGGTTTTTGTTTCTACCAATATGATTAGTTATATTCCTCCAGGAGTAAGAAAATAAAGTAGTTATGTTCCTGTTTTCTCCTCTCCTCCTCCTGCTGGCTTTAAGCTCCAAGGTGCCCTCTGAACACTTCACCCACGTGGCTTGTTCATGCATGAGCCCAGTCAGCGATTGTTGATGGACTACTTGATCATAGAGGGCCTCACCGCACACTTTTCAGCAGGACTCGAGTGGGAACCCTGGCTAATTTCCCTCTTCCCCCAATAGCTTAGGAACACTTATTAGGAGTCTTATTTTAGTGCCCCTCTGCTGCCACTTCGCCTGAGATTGGCTAACTCAGTAGAGACTTGGAATTGAACCTGATACCTCCTAGTCTTCATGGCTCAGTTCCACTCTCTTTACCAACTAAGCTCTGGGCAAATGGGGATAAATAGGTTATATGCAAGACCTGCTGAGTTTGCCTCTAACCAACCCCCTCCAGCTGGATACGCTTATGCCTGTAATTTGTTCTGTTAGCATGCATGTTAAATGAAGAGTTGTTTTGGAAAAGGTGTCTTTATGTAAGTAATGTATAATAATTCTAGTATTGATTTTAGTGATCGTTGGTCATTTTGTGAATAAAATGTTTTAAATCTGTGTAGACGCATGCTACAGTGGTGGTGACAAAATAGCAGTAGCAGTATATGTATATCTGTTAGCGAGCTGCTGCACAATATTAATTAGTTTGGGAGATAGAGAAGGCCAGACTAAATGAGTCAGTTCAAATGGAGCCTGTAGGGACATTCTGTGGGGTCATTATTTGTCAAGTGGCCAGATCCCAGCACTCCAGCTGTTTTCGGAGGCTGGAGCCTATTTTCAGTATATTTCAAGCGGTCATATTTTAAATCGAGCCTTTTTGTAAATCAAAATGTTTACCATTATCAATGCCATTTTTCTTCTCGAGCAGGACCCACAGGATATCAACTTTTTTTGAACAAAATGATGCATTTATCAAAATATCACTGCCCTGTCAATCGTTCTGTCCCTTTCTTTATTATTTAAAGGTTTTTGTGCTTATCAAAGCTGGTGCTAGAAAAAGGAAGACTTTTCTGATGCTGCCACCCAGTGTCTGCACCAAGCACGCCTCGCTTTCTCCGCCGCCTCAACAATATACCTCGGCACCCCCCACTACAAAGTGTAATGTTTCCATTTCCTTCGCCAGCCATCACTGCAGTCTATTGAACAGGCCTCCTGGTTTGTGCCAAATTCTGGGCAGTGTTGTGTGAACTCACATTAGCTGGGTTAAAGACACTCTGATCACACTCTGATGTATCAGTGAGGCTTAGCACTGGTCTGTGCGAGGCACCTTTTGAACTACGTACCCAAAGGGATAGATAAATACAGCGGAAACCCAAATATATGACTGAGGCGGGAATTGAACAGGCCACTGAAATTAATAGAGGAAGTATCTCTCTAAACATTTCTGGCTTGGTACCTGCAGCCCCCACTGTGGAGGATAGGCAACCAAAGATAAACAACTTGCATTTATATAGCGCCTTTAACATAGTAACATGTCCCAAGGCCTGGTATAAATTGCAGAGATTCTCAGTGGAGACCTGGTAGAGCTACCCTAAGGGTATCCACTGATTCCTTCCTGGAAGGAAAATGTGAAGAAGACGGTGCTGATCTGGCATCTTTTCCAGGTAGATGTGTATTTAGGTCATGACCCACATCTGCACCCCACCACCAGCTTGCTTCCTGCAGCTCCTGAGCTGAGCTCATGCATCGAGTTTTCTCTTCCACAGTGGGGAGTCACATTTCCAATACAGGGCCTCCAGAGAAATGGCAGAGTGTCTTGCATGAAGGATTTGATTCCCTTAACAAATCCATTTGTAATCTGGCTGATCCACTAACATCCATGCCCCCTTGCGTAGGGGTACAAGCTAGACTTTCCCAGCCAGTGAAACCACAAGGAGCTATTGGGAAACTTCTCTTCCTCCCTCCCCCCCCCCCCCCCCCCCCCCCCGGGCCCCCTACAAAAACCACCATAACCCATAGATGATTGGGAACAGGACTTTCCCCACAGAAGTGTTTTGAATTTACAGAGACATCTAACACATGGCTTGCTCAAAAACTCAATGTTCTCATTTCATGAAGTCCCAACCGTAGAGTCACGCCCTCCCTCCAGATTCATACACAGGCTGCAGCAAGCAGCTTTCATAGGATTCCTCATGATTGCTTCCATACATACCACATACTTCCTTCCATACATACAGCACCCATTCCCAAAATAGATGATCTACAGGATCCATCTGGAATCAGTGGAACAGAAAATGCTGGAAACACTCAGCAGGCCAGGCAGCATCCGTGGAGAGAGAAACAGAGTTAACGTTTCAGGTCTGGGACCCTTCGTCAGTGTTTCCAGCATTTTCTGTGTTAATTCAGATTTCCAGCAGCCACTGTATTTTGCTATTGTATTGGAATCAGTGGAACCCTTGTTATAGTAACCCAGCCTCAGATTTGACAGTTGTAAGGATCTAATGTTTGGAAAAGCATGTTGGCAAGCTCATAGGTAGTTTGTTCACCAGAGATCCAGAAGTTTGTAAAAAAAAAAAAATGGGGAAAAGCACTAAAGACTGGTTGAGAGAGGGTCAGAAAAGACTTTCCTCTCTACTTAGCTAACCAGTAGGGTCAATTTCATTCTTCAAATGGTGTGTGTCATCCATGCATTACGATCCAACCCATTGAGCCCTGCAGAGGTGCAGGTGTTTGAATTTGGGATTAGTGTTTAGTCAGTTTCCACTTAGCTTCAAGTCAAAACACAGGTCCTTGGGCTTTGTACAACATAAGAGGAGCAGACTGTGTGCCATTCTGTTCATCAACATCATGCTCTTTGTACGTGCTAAATACTTTTTTTATTCGTTCCTGGGAAGTGGGCGTCGCTGGCGAGGCCAGCATTTATTGCCCATCCCTAATGGATGGATTTCCCAGAGGCAATTCCCCTCGATGTGTGCGGGTGATGCATGTATTTCAGAGTGAAGTAGACCCTGCAAGGTAGTTAATCTATCTTGGTTGCTTTGTAATCGTTACCATGTGTACATTGTTCACATTCCAATAACATACATTTGAGTGTGTGAAATTGCTAGTTAATTGAGTGCAAAAAAAAAAGGAAGCCATATTCAGTTATTTAGCTAGATTCCACTGTGCTGACATGCATGGTCTATTTATCCTGAGTCTCAACCAGCACTAAATCTGAGAAGTCGCACAACACCAGGTTATAGTCCAACAGTTTTATTTGAAATCACCAAGCTTTCGGAGCTGCTGCCCCTTCGTCAGGTGAAGTAAAGGAATACGAATCGACAAAGCATATATAGATAGAGAACAATGCATGTGTAGCGTACAATGTCAGACGACTACATTTAATCCTCCTGACTGCCTTTCGTCACACCTCGGCAGAGAAACAGTCAGGAGGATTAAATGTAGTCGTCTGACATTGTACGCTACACATGCATTGTTCTCTATCTATATATGCTTTGTCGATTCGTATTCCTTTACTTCACCTGACGAAGGGGCAGCAGCTCCGAAAGCTTGTGATTTCAAATAAAACTGTTGGACTATAACCTGGTGTTGTGCGACTTCTCACTTTTGTCCACCCCAGTCCAACACCGGCATCTCCGCATCATGAGCACTAAATCTGTTCTGAAAGTGAAAATTACATTAGAGAAATCTTAACACTTCCTCTAGTGGCAGGAAATGGTACTGGAGTAAACTGCACCTTCTGCCTTCTGGCTTCAAAGTTTCATTGAGGTCAGTACTTGTTTAACTCTTATCAACCCAATTTCAGACGTTCTGAATGGAGGTTGCGTTTAATTATTACTTTCCTCAATCCAATTTTAATGCAAAACTTTTGGTTTCTGTCTCATGAAGGCGTGCGATGGATCTGTGCTTTGCCTTGGTTAATGGCAGCAATGTCCGAGGAATGATGAAAGAGCTGCTCTACTTCCTGGACCACTGTGACCCAGAGTTTAAGGCTGACTGCGCTTCTGGGATATTCCTGGCAGCAGAAAAGTAAGTGAGGGATAGAACTTCGCAACCCTAGGTAGAATCCACACCGTGAGTCCCTTTTTGTTTTGAAAATGCCTTCCTTGTTTTCTGCTTTCATACCTGCCTGGTGTAACCCTACAGTTGGGATGGTCTGAGTCACAGAAAACAGTCTGTTGGTTTGTTTTTGATCTATGTCTGCTTTCATCTGGTGAATCTTGCCTGTGTTCAATGAATATACAGCTTTGAAGTTTAAATTGTGTTTCCCATCAGTCACAGTAATTTGATTTTATTTGCCTTAATTAAGTAAATCTCAAAATCCCTGTTCTGTACAAAAAAAATCTCTCCCAAAATCAGGCCAATATATATGTTGGCCAGGACAGATTGAATAACCTGCCCATACCCTTCTTAGGGGAAGCAAGCACAATAAAAGTGAATTTATTCCTCTACCTCCCCTACCTGTTTTGCATGCTGTTATTCGGGGTCCTAGCTCAGCAATTCCAAGATCTTGATTGGCCCATATCCAGGTTCCTGTGGGTAGGCAAAGTACCACAAATGGCTTCAAATGGCTCTGGCTCCCCAACTATGAAGGCAGAATCATCCTTCCCAGTCTCTGATGCAACCTCTCACCCAACTCCAGGGAATTATGGCCTGGAAACTAGTCAGCCCACAAAGCGCATGGAGACCAGAGCCACCAAATTATTCTGCTAAAGGACCTGCCCTTCATAGACCTCCAGCGAAGGTCGGCAGAAGCCTGGAAACAGCCCATAATGCCTTCAATGCTATGTGCCTGGAAAGATGTCTGTACCTCTCTGAAAATCCCACAGGGCCTGTTTAACCTCTCCCCAATCTGAGACAATAAAGAACTCCCAGACACTTTCACCATGGGTGGATTCTGGAGCAGGCACAAGACCGCACCTGGCTGGAACAACTCCTTGACATTTGCCAGATGGTGGTCTTCCAACAGCTGGAAGACAAATTCCACCTCCCCAAACATTTCAGCATTGCTCTCCAAATTATATACTTCCTCCAGGATCCAACCATGCTGCATAGACGCATGCTGCCCCCACCCCCTGCCCAAAGCTGTATCTCCATTCCCTAACAGACACCCCATAAATAGATCTCTACCTGTCACTCAACTGGAGGGAACATGGAAAGTACAACATAAAGACTGAAGGAGGCCAGGGAATCAGACAATGCTGTGAAATTGCAGAGGGGAAGTGGAGACAGATTTGATGCATTATTTGTCTATATTTTGTGTGATAGAGTAAGGTTGCTTTCGTGAAAGTAAAATATATTCATTCCTTAAAGTAAAAGTGCAGAGTAAATTCCCTGACCAATGTCTGCTGCAACCAAAGCTTTGAATTCAGAAGTGAGCCCAAAATGTCAGACAAAATATTTAGTAGCCACACCAAAATGTAGCAAAATATTGATGATGCTGTATAAAAACACACAGATTTGCACAATGCCTGGTAACCGCTGGTAAAAACTATTAACAGTTGAGTCATTGCAGTTAGGTGCTTGCAACAAAATGAGGTTGAACAAGAGCAGGGAACATTAAATAGGAAATGTGTTGTAAGGAGGACCGAGTTTGCTATTGAATAAAAATAAATGACATATGGGGGCGGTGGTAAATGCGGCATTACAAAGACATCTGGTCCCATTTGTATCTGTTTGTTTTCTAGTTCTTGTTATTGAAATAGACAGGAAAAATATTTTCTGATTTGCCACGATCAGTGACTGAGTCAAAATGCTTTGAAAGTAGAAGTGCATTTTGGTGCAGACCTGTCTCTCGAGCATCTAATGCACGCTGCAATTTAGGTGGCTGGGTGGTGATCTGTTGCCAAGTTGTGGTAGCCCCTAGCATATGGCAGTTTTGCCTTGCTTCTATACAATCAGTGGCACCTGTAGCTGCATGTATTGGGTGTTGAGGACCAAGCATTGGTGGGTCTCGAGAGCTGCAGTCGGTGACCACAAAATGCAGGCCTGCATCCTGTTAGCCTCCCAGTGGGCCCAACGAGGACTGTCACGAACGAGCAGACTGATGTCTCGCTGTCATTGGGGAAAGTATTGCTAGTACTTAGGCATGCTCCTGAATTAAATGCTGTGGCACAGTGACATTCTGTTGGGAAAGGACAAGAAAAGAAAGAAATGCACCAGTCCCAGCCTCCTTGAATCACACATCTTGTGGGCCAGCTAACAAGCTGACACACTGTCCGATCCTCTTGGCTGTAGATATTTAGCTTACAAGGAGAATAAAAAGCTCCATGCCTAAAATTCTTAAAAGGTATTCTCCAGAACTCACCGGTCTTTTCCTTGAGTATTTATTGGAGATTAAAAGCCCATGTTCAATTTAATTCAGCCCAGAAGGTAACTGCCTCCCAATCAGGCTGCTATCGTCTTTGCATCTCCAAGCACGGAGACTTCTTGACATTGTATGGGAACAGGTTGCTTGCCCTCCCTATTACATGGAAAATGGTGCATTCAGGATGGGACAAAATGACTAAAATTAGTGAACAAAATATAACTCTGCTGATTAATATAAATGTTGATAAATTTATATTGGACACTGCAGCTTTATGCCTACATTTTGTCTGCACTACATTCTTTTCATTTAATCAGCTAAACCTGGGCACATCATGGATAAGTTCTGTGTTATGGGTAATGTTGTCTTTTCTAGATATGCACCGAACAAGAGATGGCATATCGACACCATCATGAGAGTGCTCACCACAGTATGTATCATTTCCAGGCAATTGCCACCGATTTTTGCTGTTTAAAGTTGTTCGAATGTTACAGGGCAGGTTCCACTGCTGCAATGTGTTTTTTTTCTTCCCTCCTCTCAACAGGCAGGTAGCTATGTTCGAGATGACTCCGTGCCTCTGTTGATTCAACTCATCAGTAATGCGAACTCCCTTCATGCCTACATTGTGCAGAAGCTTTATCAGGCCCTACGGGTGGATATTTCACAGGTAGGTAGCAAGGATGACATGGCTCCATTGCAAGAATTGATGGTCTATCTTGGACCAGAGCCAAGGTTAAGATTGGGAAATACAAATCCATTGATGTAGAGATGATTAACTTAAATCCTGACTAATGACGCCCACACTTGATACATCTCCATAATAGCCACTGTGTATGGAACTTGATGTATGATGCTGTATTTAACTCCATTTCAGTTATCTACATTAACCAGAATAACATTGATTAAGAAGGCATTCTGCCAGCAGTAAAGGGCAGTATTGCTGGTCAACCATTTAACTCTTAGCTTACCAGGGATAACAAGGAATGGATGCCAACACATCCTGTAATACACTGCAGAGATAACATGGTGACCAAAGTAATCGTCACACAGTATAATGGTTTGCCCAAATCTGAATAATATAGGAGTGTCTGATAAAATGAGAACACTCAATTGAGCATTACGGTAGTACAGCCTTGGCTAAATTCAATTTAACGTAGCAGCTCTCCCTTCAGCATTTGGTTTTGAGGATTGCCCTACGTATTAGTCTCCAGTTTGTATAGTAGCATAATGAATAGGTCTTTGATGCATTCCAATTATGTCTACGGTATTAGTTTAAAAAAAAAAGGCTTAGAACTTGTGTAATATGAATAAAACATGCTGTAAATACTCAGCCGGTCAGGAAGCATCTGTGAGGAGAGGAAGGTAGGGTTCGCGTTTCAGGTTGATGACTGTTTATTAGAACTTATGTATTTGGGGTAGCCACTCTGGGTTAAAGTTGAATCAATCAGTTTCTCTCCTTTCTTTCTTTCTCTTTCTGTCACCAGGGCTAGTGATGCAATTATAATTTTGTGGGTTACTGTGAAGTCTGATTTCATATCATAAAATGCACATTTTTTTAATCAGATTATTCTGAGAAACCTTGAAGTATTCTAGGGAAATTTATTCTCAATAGTTTTCATATTCTTATAATGTAGCTTACACATATTGTGTTTCATATTCTGTGTCTTAGTGTATGAGTTAAAATGTCCACATTTGCCTGAAAATGGTCTGGTCTATAGTTAGCGTACATGTTTGAACTTGGACCCATTTCTGTTTTGCAGCAGCCCCTGGTGCAAGTGGCAGTGTGGTGCATTGGAGAATATGGGGATCTTCTGCTGTCAGGGGAGTTTGAGGAAGAAACGCCAGTTCAGGTGCGATTATGTTTATTTTGCAGCAGGACAATATTAGCATTGCGCATTGGGAAGACCTGTCTTTTCCTGAGGAAGTGAATGAAAGTCTCTCAAACAACTGAATTGCATCTGCACCAAACTGGTTGAAAAGATGATGATTCTGCGCTGTGTGATGATGCTTTTCACTTCTTTAATACTCTAGTGACAGTTGGTGACAGTTGAATTATTTTTTGGCATTTAGAATGTGCAAGGGCAATGTGGTGTTAAAAGTAAGATGGTGCTCATATTGCTGCTGCCTCACATTGTGCCACTGAGTAAAGAGCCGCGTCCTACAATTTGCTAAACTTCTGATCTCTTGTCCCTCCATGGTTTGCCTACCCTCGGCCTGCAGCCTCCTCCAGCTTTATGTCCACTTGCATGCCCTTCAGTCCTCTGATTCTCTGGCCTTTTGTACATCCCCTGCTCCCTTTACTACACCATTAGTGCCGAAGCCTTCAGCAATCTTGGTCCTGTTCTCTGGAATGACCTCCCAAATCCCCTCCACCTCTTCCCCCTTTTAAAAACCTTCTCAAAAAACATCTTTTCAGCCAAGCTTTTGGTTACCTCTCCCAACTGTCACACCATAGCTCATTATCTATTCCTTTATTCTTATCTATTTTCCCCACCCTCTTTTATAAAGTACCTTTTTGATATTTTCCAAGTTAAAGGCAACATATAAATGCAAGCTGTTGTGCCAGCTGGAACAAAAATTCCCAAGCAGTGGCCGGGGCTTCCTTTTGGGGACAAGGGGTAAAATTGGGGGAGAGCTAACTCTCGCCTCCCTGCTGTACCTTTTGGCAACCAACTGGAATGGAATTGGTTGGGGCCAGGACACAAGTTGCTTGCCTCTCTCCTGGGGGAGAAGGTTTGTGTCTGGTTTGGGGGTGTGCTTGGAAGAGGAGAAACTTGGAATGGGGGGGAAAGTGGAAGAAACTGATTCTCTCATTGCTGTTCAGAGAGAGCTATTCTAGAGACCAGGACTCCATTGTGCTGTGAAGTTAGCTGAGTTGCAAGCTAAAAGCTTTCGCCATTAATTTCATCAGGGTTCTCCCAATCACTTGTATCTTCGCCTGAAGATGCACAGCAACACCATTTCTCTGGGGTTTCCCTGGATTTTCCACTGAAGTTACGGTGGATGATCGGCAGACCCTGTGGAAATTCTACCCCTGGGAAAACAGCTTGCATTTATATGTTGCCTTAAACTTGGAAAATGTCAAGTGTGGGGGTTTCAGTAAATTCAAGGATTTTCTTCGTCATCTACTGAAATTCATTTGAATTTAAAATATCAGGCCATGTCGGTAAACTTTCTGCACTTAAAAACTGTTTATTGGATTGTTACCAAACTTAGAAAACATAGAAAAATAGGAGCAGGAGTAGGCCATTCGGCCCTTCGAGCCATATCCGCCATTCAATATGATCATGGCTGATCCTGTATCTCAATATCATATTCCCGCTCTCTCCCCATACCCCCTGACATGAATCTTGTATGAAGTAATACTGGGCGGCCTGCTGGTGGCGCTGTCCAGGGAGAGTATAAATACTCAGGCATGGGCCCAGCTTGCTTAGGACATTCCTCAACAGGAACTAGTGAAGGACACAACTAGATCTCCATGTTGGAAAACAGTTGATTAAAGCTTTGTTTAACACTTAGACCAAGTGCCTAGTAGTTTTCTTATGTCACCCCCTTGATGCCTTGTGTCTAGAAATCTATCTATCTCCTTCTTAAATATATTCAGTGACTTGGCCTCCACAGCCTTCTGTGGTAGAGAATTCCACAGGTTCACCACCCTCTGAGTGAAGAAATTTCTCCTCCTCTCAGTCCTTAATGTCCTACCCCGTATCCTGAGACTGTGACCCCTCGTTCTAGACCCCCCAGGCAGGGGAAACATCCTCCCTGCATCCAGTCTGTCTAGCCCTGTCAGAATTTTATAGGTTTCAATGAGATCCCCTCTCATTCTTCTAAAGCCTAGTCGACTCGATCTCTCCTCATACGACAGTCCTGCCATCCCAGGAATCAGTCTGGTGAGCCTTCGCTGCACTCCCTCTATGGCAAGTATATCCTTTCTTGGGTAAGGAGACCAAAACTGCACACAGTACTCCAGGTGTGGTCTCACCAAGGCCCTGTACAACTGTAGTAAGACATCCTTGCTCCTGTACTCAAGTCCTCTTGCAATGAAGGCCAATATGCCATTTGCCTTCCTAACTGCTTGCTGCACCTGCATGTTTGCTTTCAGTGACTGGTGTACAAGGACACCCAGGTCCCTTTGTACACCAACATTTCCCAATCTATCACCATTTAAATAATGCCTTTCTGTTTTTCCTACCGAAGTGGATAACCTCACATTTATCCACATTATACTGCATCTGCCATGTATTTGCCCACTCACTCAACTTGTCTAAATCGCCTTGAAACGTCTTTGCATCCTCCTCACAACTCTCAGTCCCACCTAGTTTCGTGTCGTCAGCAAACTTGGAAATATTACATTTGGTTCCCTCATCCAAATCATTGATATATATTGTGAATAGCTGGGGCCCAAGCACTGATCCCTGCGGTACCCAACTAGTCACCGCCTACCACCCTGAAAAAGACCCATTTATTCCTACTCTCTGTTTCCTGTCTGTTAACCAATTTTCAATCCATGCCAGTATATTACCCCCAATCCCATGTGCTTTAATTTTGCACACTAACCTCTTACTTGGAACTTTATCAAAGGCCTTCTGAAAATCCTAATACACCGCATCCACTGGTTCTCCCTTGTCTATTCTACCAGTTACATCCTCAAAAAACTCCAGTAGGTTTGTCAAACACGATTTCCCTTTCATAAATCCATGTTGACTCTGTCTAATCCCATTGATATTTTCTAAGTGTCCTGTTATCACATCTTTTATAATAGACTCTAGCATATTCCCTACTACTGATGTTAGGTTGTTGTTCCCTGTTTTCTCTCCCTCCTTTCTTATGGCTCATTCTTTCTTCCCCCCCATTCTCTGAAAGCACCCAACCATCCCTTGCCACGTTTCCACTGCACTCAGTAAAAGTCTGTGATTCTATGAAGACCACACCTCTGTACAATTCTGTGGCCAAGGACACTGGCTGTGACATATACTTTTAGATTCTTAATTACCGGTTAGTTTGAAAAATGTGCATGGTTGGTTATTAATTTATGTGGTGTATTTAGACCATGCCAAAAATGTCCAAGCACTTAATGCTAGTCATTCAAAAAGAGCGCACAAATGCTAAAAGCGCCCCCAACACATTTGCATGTGCTAAATTTGTGATAATCGAACTTTTTTGGTCAATTTTAGACTTTAATACTTACGTGCTTTTCTCTCCCCAAAAACACTTAATTGCTTTTTAATGAATTATTTTGCTCCTTCTGCTGCCACCTTCCCTGCCAACAATCTCCAATATTTGGGAGCCGGAGTGTTGCTCACACCTCTTGATTTCTTGATTTAATTTGTGAAGATTTTTTTTAAATTTAAGATTGTTTTTCTATCATTTCTCTCCCTCCTCTCCCAAAGATGCTGATTCTTGTCGGGAGACGGTTCCATCAACACCAGCACATGATCGATGTTCAAACGGTCAGTTTGGCCCTGAAGGGCATCATAACCAAGCCCAATCCTTTCTTGGCCCAACGTCCACTTCCTAGCAGGGGGTACTGGATAATAATGATGATGATGAGTGGGTATCCTGGCAGGTTTTTAATTCTCTCTAGCTCTGGAATGTTGAGGTGAATTTTTGCTCTCCCAATTGCTGACCTGACTGAGATCAGCAGATTTAACACAGCCTAGGAACCAAACCTGGGCCTTCTGGCCTGTGAATTCATACTACACTGGATATATTAAGTCATCGACAGCGATCTGTGCAGCATCCGTGCAGTACTGCTTTAATTAACATAGTTATGATTGAATGTAATTTAGTTTTACTGTGGGTGTATCTATAAGGTTGTTTCCCTTCATTCTAAGTTTAATTCAAATCACCTTTGGCATTTTTTAAATTCTGACCTTCAGTTAGCTGTTCCTTACATTGTCGTTTTTTCTGAAAGCAGATGGCCTCTAGGCTGAGTATCTTTTAAAGCACTGCGGTCATAACTAGCCTGTGTGAAGCTGAGCTTTAAACTCCCTTGGTCATCAACTGTAGCTGAGCGTTTGAGTGGTGCCCTCCACAGGCCTTCGATCAGTGCTTTTCTGAGCCAGCTAGGAGGAGTTGCTCAAGATCAGACTGGTGATGAGAACATAATAGGAGCAGGAGTAGGCCATTTGCTGAGGAATAGCTGAGGCCCAAGCACTGATCCTTGCGGTACCCCACTAGTTACAGCCTGCCAACCCGAAAATTACCCGTTTATTCCTACTCTCTGTTTTCTGTCCGTTAACCAATCCTCAATCCATGCTAGTATATTACCACCAATTCCATGAGCCCTAATTTTGTTAAATAACCTCTTGTGTGGCACCTTATCGAATGCCTTCTGAAAATCCCAATACACCACATCCACTGGTTCCCCCTTATCTATTCTGCTAGTTACAACCTCAAAAAACTCATCAAACATGATTTCCCTTTCATAAATCCGTGTTGACTCTGCCCAATCCTATTATTATTTTTGAAGTGCCCTGTTACCACATCCTTAATAATAGCATTTTCCCTACTACTGATGTCAGGTTAACTGGTCTGTAGTTCCCTGTTTTCTCTCTCCCTCCTTTCTTATGGCTCATTCTTTCTTCCCCCATTCGCTGAAAGCGCCCAGCCATCCCTTGCCACGTTCCCACCGCACTAAGCCTGAAATCAGGACTTTAGTAATATGGGGCAGTTGGGATAGACCCACAACCTACCAGTCTGGTACTGTAATGTACGGAATGGTCATTATGCTCCAGCCATCATGAGTATGGGGCAGGCTGGGTTGACTGGATGGTCTTTTCTTGCCAGTCACTTTTTTGTATGTTCGAAACAAAAAAAGAATAGCCGCAATGAATTGTCAAAAGTTCTATGATGAAATAAATTGTATTTAGTAAGTTTGGTTTGTTTAAGGTTGGAGAATGCTAGAATTGGATGTTTATGATGTAGAGTCTGCAGTTTGGAACCAGAGTTATGAGCTAGATTCCAGTGCCTTGTCATTGATGGACTATATTTTCTCCGAATGTTAAATGGCCTATTTTGCAAAAGCCAAGCTTTCTTGAGCATTGTTTGAGTCCTGTGACTTTCATTCAGCACTCTGTTGGCACGCTGCATCTCCAGTTTTGGTAACAGTACTCGGCTGCTTGTTTTACAATGTAGGTTACAGAAGATGAAGTGTTGGATGTTTTAGAAAAGATTCTGCACTCCAGTCTCTCGGCACTTACAACACGTGAATACGCACTGACCGCCATTATGAAGCTTAGCACACGACTGCAGAGCAGCACAAAGTAAGTAGAAAGTGTGTTGGTATTTCTCCCCTTCCTCCTCCTAAAACGTACATCAACTGGTTTATTTTTATGAGACAGCAAATCCTCTAAGTGGCGATTTGGCTGAGCGGTTCGGTACAAATGCTGTCTATACTGTGAGTCTTTATGTATCTGGTGAATTGTTGGTCCCTATTGAGGAGGCACTTTTTCCCAGGAAGGAGGAGTTGGTCACCAAATGCCTCTTCCTACCCCCAAGTTATTTGCACAAGTCAGTAATCCAATCCCTAAGAAATTCATAATCATCATTGTCGTCTGAGCTCCCTTGACTGTTCTCCACACGTAAGGCAGGGCCATGAACCCTGGTGCGTTTCGGACTGTCCACAGTTGCTCTTTCAGTGGCTTGTTCTGTATTGCAGCTGTGTCATGGTTTGCAGGTTGGGGATGCCGTTGGCTAATTCATGGATTAGCTCATTGTCCTTTTGATATTTTCTCCATCGAGGGTCCCACTGCCCTCCTCTCGGAGCTCATCTGCCCAAAGTCGTTGGCATTTTCTGGAAGTGGCCTGGTTACTTAACCGGCACCTGGGGTTAACCAATCACAGGTAGTACCATATACTGTTGTTACAGTAACAGGCTTTAGCACCTGACCTGACTACCTAACTAAAGGAGAATAATAAAAGCTTGAAGTACTGCCCATTATATACTTGTATTACTTGTTAAAATATTTGCCTTTTTTTAATGTAATTTTTATCATCTTCATGGAAACCAGGCAGATCAGATCTTGTCAGCACTAGGCCTCTGGGTGATACCACCAGTGATGAGTAGCCCAGAGGAGCCTAGTCACAATGAGGGCCAGTCTGGCGCATCTCCATGGAGGTGAGAAAATTTACAGAATTACTAACCTACACTTAGATTTAAAAAAAAATAAGAATAAATACTATACCCAGCAGAGGTTCCCAGATTCAATCCCCAGGCTGTGTTGAGTTCGCTGATCTCATCCATTGTCGGCGGCTGGGGTACTACAGTTGGCCTCTGGGGCACGAGTCTAGGGAAGGGCAAATATCAGCCAAAGTCCCTGCTCCTGGTTGCCATCAATGATCCCTAGGACAGGTGCCTGTGTCGATGTCTGGTAAGTTCAGATTCAGCTGGTCCAGGATGTGGTATTTTTGGATGAGCAGCTCCCTCCCCCATCCAATTTTCTCCCCATCTATCCTGAAGGTGCTCTTACTGAGGTACAGTTATCAATACTGAGTTCTGCCAGTGGAACTGTACCCCCAGTGAGAGTTGGTACTTTCAAGATAGATGGGGAGAAAGTTGGGTGGGGGAGGAAGAGTTCATCCAAAAATGCCACATCCTGGAATGTTCCTTTTAAGCACTAATTATTTTGGAAGGTGGTGTTTGCCAATGCTTATTTCATGCAGATCACTGTAGGCTTGTCATGAGATGTTTCACTCATTGACTGACTGCAACCTATGATCCTTTCAGTCGCATCAGGAAGGCGGTTTCTATCTATGGAAGCAGTTTAGATGTGGAGCTTCAACAACGAGCAGTGGAGTACAGTGCACTCTTCATGAGGTTCGACCACATGAGGTTAGTGGGACTAGACTTTTTACTGTGGAAATGAGAAGTCTTGGAGCATGTGTTGAAACATAAGAGTAGGGTGCAACTCGTCCCCATCATCCTTCATGGACTCTGCTCCCAATCCCAATTTTGGGAAGGTCTCTTGAGCTGCTCTTGTTCACGCTTTGGTGACTGGCATTGGTGGAAGTCTGCAAGTAGTTCATCTGCCCATGCTCTGTGTAAAGGTTAATGTCTGTCACTAGGAGGCTTAGGACCCAGAAACGACCACTGAACCCAAAAAGCCCATGCCCAAGCAAGAGGAGACAGTCGAAAGTAAATTGTTTTTTTTAAATGTCTTCAATACAGCAGCTTCTTTCTTTTGGTACTTTGAGTTTGCCAGGTAAGAAGTGACATAAGTATGAAGTGATGGGAATTGACTTGTCATTTATTTCGCAAAAGCATTCGGGATTGTTCTCCTTGGAGCAGAGAAGGCTAAGAGGAGATTTGATAGAGGCGTTTAAAATCATGAAGGATTTAGATGGAGTAAATAAAGAGAAATTGTTTCCAATGGCTGAAGGGTCGATAATGAGAGGGCACAGATTTAAGGTGCTTGGCAAAAGAACCAAAGGCGACATAAGGAAACACGTTTTTACGCAACGAGAGCAAGAAAGCAGCTTTACAGACGCCTGAAGGCCGTGGTCCAACAAAAAACTCGCGACCTAAAGAACAGATGGTGGATGGAGAAAGTGCAGGAGATCCAGCAGCTAGCCGACAACCACAATGTGCGTAGATTCTTTAGCGCAGTCAAGACCACCTATGGCCCAAGCACCCAAGGTCCTACCCCACTGCGGGCCAAGAACAGAGAGGTACTCATCAAGGACAGAGAGGCAGTCCATGCCCGCTGGAAGGAGCACTTCGAAGATCTCCTTAACCGAGACCTCAACTCCATCCCGCAGCATGCTACCCGCCACCACCTCAGCACAACCCCAGCCCGGCATGAGGTTAAAAAGGCCATCTGACAACTGAAGAACAACAGGGCCTCAGGAGCAGATGGAATCCCTGCCGAGGCGCTAAAACATGGCGGAGAAGCTCTATTGGCGTGAATACATGAACTAATTTCTCTTATTTGGAAGGAGGAGAGCATGCTAGGGGATCTCAGACGCCGTAATCGTGCCCATCTTCAAGAAAGGTGACAAGTCCGATTGCGGTAATTACAGAGGAGTCTCCCTGCTGTCTGCCACAGGGAAAGTCATCGCAAGAATCCTCCTCAATTGCCTTCTCCCAGTGGCTGAAGAGCTCCTCCCAGAGTCGCAATGCAGATTCCGCCCACTAAGGGGCACAATGGACATGATCTTCACCGCGCGTCAACTACAAGAGAAATGCAGGGAACAGCACCAATCGCTGTACATGGCCGCCTTTGACCTCACAAAGGCCTTCGACACCATCAACCGTGAGGGATTATGGAGTGTCCTCCTCAAATTCGGCTGCCCTCAAAAGTTTGTCAGCATCCTACGCCTGCTTCACGACGACATGCAAGCAGTGATCCTGACCAACGGATCCACCACAGACCCAATTCACTGTACGGACCGGGGTCAAGCAAGGCTGTGTCATCACACCATCGCTCTTCTCGATCTTCCTGGCTGCAGTGCTCCATCTCACCCTCGGTAAGCTCCCTGCTGGAGTGGAGCTAATCTACAGAACAAACGGGAAACTGTTCAACCCCTGTCGCCTCCAGTCCAGATCTAAGGTCATCCCATCCTCTCATCGAATTACAGTATGCAGACGACGCTTGCGTCTGTGCACACTGAGGTCGAACTCCAAACCATTGTCAACACCTTCACCGAAGCATACGAGAGCATGGGCCTTATACTAAACATCCGTAAGACAAAGGTCCTCTACCAACCTGACCCTGCCACCCAGTACTGCTCCCCGATTATCAAAATCCACGACGAGGCCTTGGACAATGTGGACCACTTTCCAAACCTTGGGAGCCTACTGCCAACAAGGGCAGACGTCGATGACGAAGTCCAACACCGCCTTCAGTGTGCCAGGTGCAGCCTTCGGTCGCCTGAGGAAGAGTGTGTTTGAAGACCAGGACCTCAAACCCAGCACCAAGCTCATGGTCTACCGAGCAGTAGTGCTACCCGCCCTCCTGTATGCTTCAGAGACATGGACCATGTACAGCAGGCACCTCAAAACACTGGAGAGGTACCACCAACGCTGCCTCCGCAAGATCCTGCAAATCCATTGGCAGGATAGGCGTACCAACGTCAGTGTTCTCGCTCAGACCAACATCCCCAGCATCAAAGCTTTGACCACGCTCGATCAGCTCCGATGGACGGGTCACATCATCCGCGTGCCTGATACGAGACTCCCAAAACAAGCGCTCTACTCGGAGCTCCGACACGGCAAGAGAGCCCCAGGTGGGCAGAGGAAATGCTTCGAGGGCACCCTCAAAGCCTCCTTGAAAAAGTGCAACATCCCCACCGACACCTGGGAATCCCTGGCCCAAGACCGCACAAAGTGGAGGAGAAGCATCCGGGAAAGCGCCAAACACCTTGAGTCTCTTCGTCGGGACCAAGCGGAAGCCAAGCGCAAACAGCGGAAGGAGCGCACGTCAACCCAAGCACCCCACCCACTCGCCCCTTCAACCACCGTCTGCCCCACCTGTGACAGAGACTGTAGGTCCCGCATTGGACTCATCAGTCACCTGCGAACTCATTTTTAATGTGGAAGCAAGTCATCCTCGGTTCCGAGGGACTGCCTAAGAAGGAGGTTAGGATTTGGAATGCACTGCCTGATGGGGTGGTGGATACAGATTCAAATAGTAACCTTCAAAAGGGAATTGGATAAATACTTGAAGGAGGACAAAATTGTCGGGATATGGGGAAAGAGCGGGTGAGTGGGACTAACTGAATTGCTCTTAGAAAGAGCCGGGACAGACTCGATGGGCCGAATGGCCTCCTTCTGTGCTGTACTATTCTATGATCAACTTTTTATTTTGCACATTTTATTTTTCCTTCCCCTTTCTCCCCTCAGTCACTCTGAAGTTGCTGCTTCCAACTGGTTTCCCTTCAGTACTTCTGGCTTAGCCGAACAATGCATGTACCAAATGAGCCACCGGGGAAAGCGAGCTGTAAAATGGCCTTTGTTGTACAAATGCTACTCTAATTTTTGTGGACCTTTTTGATCTTGCTGCTTATTTTAATGGCATTGATAGACATTTGCACCAGACTGGTGTGACCAGGTAATAGGCCAAGGAGGGTGTTAAAACAAGTGAGATTTGAGGCTTTAGATGGGGGGAAGTGGGGTGGGAAGTAACTCTGTGCAGGACAGAGTGAGAATCTCATCAAATGGGTTCCGCTGTGATACTGAACATCCATATTACTTGTAGACCAGCCTTACTGGAGCGAATGCCTCTCATACAGAAGAGTGCAGCCAACGGACCTGTGCACGCTGTGGTGAATGGTGAAGAAAAGGAGGCGGGGGGCAGCTTACCAGCACAAGAGCAGCTGTCCCAGCAAGCCCAGGTAAACCGATTGTACGGCATGTTTTTCAACTGTCTCTCTTGAAATGTAGAACCTGCTGAATACAAAGCCGTCTTGAGGTAAGAATCGCTACGCCAGGAACTATCCAGTCCCATTTACGCCAACCTAAGTCTTCACGGGGATTAATCGATTACCGTCCCACAAATCACACACCGTTGGTCATTAAACCAGCCCGTCCAACGTTTCCATTTAAGCCACACAGCCGTGTAGTGGTCTGCAGGTCCCATGCAGGCCGCTCACCGGCTTCTACAGGGAAGAAACCTCGCATGCGCGAAAATTTGAATGGGTCGTGCACCCAGTTAAAGGGACCGTGCACTAAAAAAAATAGAGGGAACATTGAGCCCATCATATTTTAATTCTTGAGTTAATTAATGGGCAAATTTTAATAAGGAAGTGTGGAATATAAGTTAGTTAACTGTTATTTAATCATCATGGGGAATGTCTATTAATGGGGAATAAGCATAGTATATAATAATGGGGTAAGTAGATCAATGAGGATTAAGCACAGTATGCATTAGATAAGGAGTATGAGAGTTTTTTAGATTGAATGTTGATCCAGAAAAATTAAGCAAATTGAGATAAATTTGTGGTGAAATGGGAATCTGGATAGTTTAGGTTGAATTTTAGCTCTGTGAGCTAAGAGAGTGGGTGTTTAAGCTTTGCTTCTTGCTGATTGTGGCCTATTTTAGTAGAAGTGTTAACCCATTTAAAACAAATGGCCGCTCTGATTTGTTCTGACGGCCTCCAATTCTGCCTCCAACTGATAACCTCCAGTTCCAATCAATTAAACTGGCTTTCCTTTAAACACTGAAAAGTGGACTATTGAGAGATAAAGCTGGCGGTTGACATTTATGGGGTTCAGTTTTCTGCTACTTTTGTGTACTCTGATAACTTCGGAGACTGGGTACTGATTTGAGGGAATTAAATCACCAATAATGTATTTTTCTAAATAAAAAATAAAAAAATAGATCAGCACAAAAATGAAACTTTGGAATCCCAGCAGAGTATTGGAAGGGAAGGAGGGCCAACTCATTTATCTTATCTGATGATTATGGCCAAAAATCCAAATCTACTTGACTGGGTATGCTATTCAGAATCATTTATATAAAAAAAAATAATGACCCAACACGCCTTCAAATCAGGCCCAGTACATTACCTCCTAGAGAAACCCTTACTGCTCTGTTTGGATCCAAATGCAAGTAAACCCTTGGGTTTCCACCCCCCCCCCCCCCCCCCCCCCACCCAAAATAGCGACTTGATAAGGTGTTCCACCAGAGTGGTAGGAGACAGCTCCATTTTACGGGCAGAAAGACAACAGAAAATTGCACAAAAAAACTTGCCAAGATAGAATAAAGTTCTCAAAAATGTGGTCCCCATTACTGGCCTACTGCCAACAAACATAACATCAGGTTGGAAGGGCACATATCAACCCGCCCAATCAACCGAGGTTATTATAATACGAGGGAACAGCAGAATATGACAGTGGAGCTGAACTCGTACACCGCAAAATGCTTTGGGTGCGTTGGCTCTGACAAACCGCCGGGATTATTCATCTCCAAACTACTCTGGATGGGCTAAATTCATGACCCAGTGTTTTAATTCACGGTATGTTATTTCAGGTTAACAATTTGCTGGATCTGCTGGGCGACAGTAACCCAGCTGCATCAGTGCCTCAAGAAAGCAAAGTACCTCAAACAGGTGGAGAGCTACTAGATCTTCTGGACGGATTAAATCTGTCGGGTGAGAAAGAACTTCATGGAAAGTGTATGTAATTGATAACATGGGCGCTATATAAATGCAAGTCTTTCTTTTCTTCTTATGTTGAGGCCAAGGGTACAGCAACTTGCATTTATATAGCAGTGTAACTTTAAAAAAAAATCCCAAGGCGTTTCACAGGTGTATTGAGACAAAAATGGATGCTCAACCAAAGGAGATATTCGGACAGGTGACCATAAGCTTAGTCAGAGGTGGGTTTTAAAAGAGGAGGAGAGGCAGAAGGATTTAGGGAGGGAATTCCAGATCATGAGGCCTTGATGAGTCAAATGAACAGTGTTTAGAGGGCATTATAGGGCTGGAGAAGGTTAGAGAGATGTGGAGGGGCAAGGCCATAAAGTGATTTAAACACAAGGGTGAGAATTTAAAATTGGAGGCACTGATCTCCCTTTTTCTCAGGACTTCCAAACTTGGAACTCCTTATGTCAACTTCAGTCTTCTCTTCCTACAATCAACAGACTTTTAAACCCCAAGGCTCACTGGTCCACTGCCTCTGATGCCAGCTCTTGGAACCCATGAAAATTTGAGTCCTGGGTGCTGTCAGGAAATTTTTAGATGAGTTGACGGCACACATAGATACAAATGGGTATGATCTGATCGCCATTACAGAGACGTGGTTGCAAGGTGATCAGGGCTGGGAACTGCATATTCCAGGGTATTTGACAATTCGGAAGGATAGACGGAAAGGGAAGGGAGGTGGGGTGGCTTTGTTGGTAAAGGATGGGATCAGTGCAGTGGTGAGAAGTGATATTGGCTCAGAAGATCAAGATGTAGAATCGGTTTGGGTAGAGATAAAAAAATAATAAAGGGAAAAAGTCTCTGGTGGGTGTAGCCTACAGGTCCCCGAACAGTAGCAATACTGTTGGACAGAGTATAAATCAACAAATAATGGAGGCCTGTATAAAAAAAAAAAGGTTCGGTAATAATCATGGGTGATTTTAATCTCCATATTGATTGGACAAATCAAATTGGCCATGGTAGCCTTGAGGAGGAGTTCATAGAGTGCACCCGGGATGGTTTCCTAGAACAGTATGTAATGGAACCAACCAGGGAGCAGGCTATCTTGGATCTGGTACTGTGTAATGAGACAGAATTAATAAATGATCTCATAGCAAAGGATCCTCTAGGAAAGAGTGATCATAGCATGGTTGAATTTCAAATTCAGTTGGGGGGTGAGAAAGTTGTATCTCAAACCAGTGTCCTGATCTTAAACAAAGGCAATTACAGTGGCATGAGGGCAGAACTGGCTAAAGTGGACTGGAAAAATAAATTAAAGGGTAAGTCAGTTGAAATGCAGTGGCAGGACATTTAAGGAGATATTTCATAACTCTCAACAAAAATATATTCCAGTGAGAAAGAAAGATTTTAAGAGAAGGGAGCACCATCCGTGTCTAACTAAGGAAGTAAAGGATGGTATCAAATTGAAAACGAAGGCATACAATGTTGCCAAGATTGGTGGGAGACCAGAGGATTGGGAAATTTTTAAAAACCAACAAAGGATGACTAAAAAAAAATAGAGAAAGATGATGAATTATGAGAGTAAACTGGCAAGAAACATTAAAACAGATAGTAAGAGCTTCTACAGGTATATAAAAAGGAAGAGGGTAGCTAAAGTAAACGTTGGTCCATGAGAGGATGAGACTGGGGAATTAATAATGGGGAGCGGGGAAATAGCAGAGACTCTGAACAAATATTTTGTATCTGTCTTCTCGGTAGAAGACACTAACAACATCCCAATAATGGATAATCAGGGAGGGGGGAACTAAAGACAATCACTATCACTAAGGAAATAGTACTTGGTAAAATAATGGGACTAAAAGATGACAAGTCCCCTGGACCAGATGGCCTGCATCTCAGGGTCTTAAAAGAAGTGGCTGCAGAGATAGTGGATGCATTGGTTGCAATATACCAAAATTCCCTGGACTCTGGAGAGGTCCCAGCGGATTGGAAAACTGCAAATGTAACACCCCTATTTAAGAAAGGAGGGAGACAGAAAGCAGGAAACTATAGACCAGTTAGCCTAACATCTGTGTTTGGGAAAATGCTGGAGTCCTTCATTAAGGAAGCAATAGCAGGGCATTTGGAAAATCATAATGCAGTCAAGCAGAGTCAGCATGGTTTTATGAAAGGGAAATCATGTTTACCAAACTTGCTGGAGTTCTTTGAGGAGGTAACGAGCAGGGTGGACAAAGGTGAACCAGTGGATGTGGTGTGTTTAGATTTCCAGAAGGCATTCGATAAGGTGCCACATTAAAGGTTACTGCATAAGATAAGAGCTTACGGAATTGGGGGTAATTAGCATGGATAGAGAATTGGCTAATTAACAGAAAGCAGAGAGTCGGGATAAATGGGTCATTTTCCAGTTGGCAAACGGTAACTAGTGGGGTGCCACAGGGATCGGTGCTGGGACCTCAACTATTTACAATCTACATTAATAACTTGAATGAAGGGACCGAGTGTAATGTAGCCAAGTTTGCGGATGATACAAAGATGGGTGGGAAAGCAAGTCGTGCAGAGGACTCAAAGAACCTACAAAGGGATATAGACAGGCTAAGTGAATGGGCAAACATTTGGCAGATGGGGTATAATGTGGGAAAGTGCGAGGTTATATACTTTGGCAGGAAAAATAAAAAAGCAAATTATTATTTAAATGGAGAGAGATTACAAAGTGCTACAGTTCAGACGGATCTGGGGGTCCTTGTGCATGAAATACAAAAAGTTAGCATGCAAGTACAGCAAGTAATCAAAAAGGCATGTTGGCCTTTATTTCAAAGGGGTTGGAGTATAAAAGCAGGGAAGTCCTGCTACAACTGTACAGGGTATTGGTGAGGCCACACCTTGAGTACTGCGTACAGTTTTGGTCTCCTTATTTAAGGAAGGATATACTTGCATTGGAGGCAGTTCAGAGACGATTCACTAGGTTAATTCCAGCGATGAGGGGGTTGACTTATGAAGAAAGGTTGAGCAGGATGGGCCTGTACTCATTGGAATTTAGAAGAATGAGAGGTGATCTTATTGAAACATATAAGATACTGAGGGGGCACGAGATACTGAGGGGGCACGACAAGGTAGATGCAGAGAGGATGTTTCCCCTCGTGGGGAAATCTAGAATGCGGGGGCACAGTTTTAGAATAAAGGGTCGCCCTTTTAGAACTGAGATGAGGAGGAATTTCTTCTCTCAGAGGGTTGTAAATCTGTGGAATTCTCTGCCCCAGAGAGCTGTGGAGGCTGGGTCATTAAATACATTTAAGGTGGAGATAGACAGATGTTTGCAAGATAAGGGAGTGAAGGGTTATGGGGAGCGGGCTGGGAAGTGGCTTTGAGCCCAAGATCAGCCATGATCTTATTGAATGGCGGAGCAGGCTCGAGGGGCCAAGTGGCCTATTCCTGCTCCTATTTCTTATGTTCTTATGTCAGAGGTATGGAGTTCTTTATATTATTAGGTGCTGGCATCAGTAATATTGCATGGGTGACACAAAATAAAACAACATTAAAAGGGGGAATAACTTGCTGTTCCCTGCCATTATAGCCCCCATTATAATGAATCATTTCCCAACATCCTGAGCAAGCTGGTGCAGTGGTAGGGTTTTAAAAAAAAAAAATTGTTCTTGGGATGTGGGCACTGGAAATATATTTATATCCCTTCCATAAATGTCCTGAGGGCATTAATCACATAGTGTGGGACCAGAGACACATGTAGGTCAGGACTAGGTAAGGGTGGCAGGTTCTCCCTGCAGGACATTAGTGAGCCAGTTGGGTTTTTTACAACAATCTGGCAGCTTTCCGGTACTGGCCCACAAATAGTCAGAGTTGTCGAATTCAATTTCACAACTATCCCTGCTGAGCTTTGAACTCATAACCTCTGGGTTCAGGGTCTAATATTTCAACCACTAAGCTACTGTCGGCGACCAAAATAATTTCTTGACGCAGCATTACTTGTGGGCAGAAGAGGGAATTGAGAAGAAGCTACTTCTGATTGACCACTATTAAATCAGCAGTAAATTATCTACAGAGATGACCCAATGTGTAACTCTGAAATTAGGTTATAAATTCTACTCCTTTTCTCTGCACTGAAGGGTGCAAAATCTCCAGAGATGATTTCATTGGATGAGATTATTGGCCCAGCTCCTCGGCCAAATCCCGAACTTCAGTCACACTCTCCAGGTCTCCACACACAGTTCAACAGGCAAGAAGAAACTGAGGTGTTATCTTTTATTTGTTGATTCATGCGCTGCTAACTTCTCTCTGCCCTCCTGTCCGAGATACTGATCCCTCGCTGGGATACGGGTGTACACGTTGGCCTCTGATACCTCACCCAAGTGGCGGCTATTCACGTTACATTATTTGTTTTATCTGCATACAGGTAAAAGTTCAGGACTGATGTCAGAAGCATTTCTTCACACAAACCTGGAGAGGTTTTCCACCTAGGTTACTGAAGCCTAACACTGCAATAACTTGAGGCGTTGGAAGCTTTTTTGGGGAAAAGTGTAGATTTCTATGGAAGAATGAGCTAGATAGGCCACATGGACTCTCCTCATTGTGATGGGTGAGCCTCGATGGTGAGGGTCAGCAGGCTATTCGTCCACAGGGGCATCACAGCCTTGCCAATCATGTCTTCATCCAGTATCCAACTGGTGTCAATGGATGGCCTGTTTCTTTCCTCCCTAACCCAGGTATGCTGCAGCCCCCCAGTGCACTCAGCTAATGGCACGGCCCAAGGATATAAACTGGCCCTTCCTAGTCTTGTTGACTCCGCTACTCACTGAATAAATTCCCATAGGCATTAAGAAGTCTAATGAATGCAGTATTAATACAGCACATTATTTGAATGATGTCCAAATAGTGTATTTTATTGACTGTCTACTGTGAGGATTCCCTACCTTTAACCAGTGGATCCTCCTCCCTTCTCCCCCCCACCCCCCCCCCCCCCCCCCAATTAAAAAAAACAACTTTACTCTGGACTCCTAAAGGATTGTAAATGGTTTTGCTGAGTTACAAAGGGCAAGGCTGAAAACAAAACCTCGTGTTTATTTTTTTCCCCTAATTCCTTTTTAAAATATATTTCAGATTCACAGTCGTCAGGGTCTATCGGGTGGGCAACCACAATTGGTACTTGATGGTATCTCTCCTCCCAGTCCGCAGAACACTTCCAGTTTAAAGCAAGGTAAGGTACAACTGTTTTATGCGAATCCCACCCTACAGTAAAAAAAAAAGTATACAACAGCACGCACCGAAATAATTGTTTCCCACTGGATGTGGCATAAGCACTTAGTGTGGAATTTCCGTTCGTTCTGAGATACCAGCATGCATAGATAGAGCTGGGGTTATCAATATAACAAACCGAAGATCAGCATTCAGAGAAAAGAGAGCTGACAAGTGGATGGGCAGTGAACTCAAAAACTGTCCTTGAAAGTTGGGGCCTGTTTGTGAATGCAGCCCAGACTGATGAGATGAAATTCTTAGTTGCCCTGTCCAACCCATTTCACTTTGCCTCTAATCAGGATCCACCTCAAGTATTCTTTGGGTGTGGTGGGGGGGTGCGGGGAGCGCCCATGTTTGGTGAGCTCCTGTGGCTCTGTCTGTTTTATTCCTCATCGGTTAATTAGCTATTTCTTGCTGGCTGGCTTGATGGTGCAAGGCAAAAGGAGATGGTAATGGGACAAGTTAAGAAACAAAAGATGACTCTAGATGAAGTGTAAATGGCAATAGCAGAATCATCAACAGCTGCCATGTGAGGGAAAAAATAAAACGGCCATGGTTATGGTCTGAAATTGTTGAACTCGATGTTGAGTCCAGAAGTCTATAAAGTGCCTAATCGAATGATAGGTGCTGTTCCAACGAAGCTCAACATAAGCTCGAGGAACAGTGTAAGAGGCCGAGAATGGAGAGATCGGAGTGGAGCAAAGAATTAAAGTGACAGGCGACCAGAAGCTAGGGGTCACGCTTACGGACTGAACGGAGGTGTTCCGCAAAGCAGTCACCCAATCTGCGTTTGGTCTCCCCAATGTAGAGGACACCGCATTGTGAGCAGTGAATACTCATTGCAAGCAGTACAAGTAAATCGCTGTTTCACCTGGAAGGAATGTTTGGGGGCCCTGGACAGTGGGCAGGGAGGAGGTAAAAGGGCAGGTGTTGCATCTCCTGTGCTTGCATGGGAAGGTGCCGTGGGAAGGGGAAGGGGTGTTGGGGGTGATAGAGGAGTGGACCAGGGTGTCGCGGAGAGAGTTGTCCCTTCGGAATGCTGAAAGGGGGGGAGGGTAAGATATGTTTGGTGGTGGGATGACGTTAGAGGAGGCGTAAATGGTGGAGGATGATCTGTTGAATGTGGAGGCTGGTGGGGTGAAAGGTGAGGACGAGGGGAACCCTATCGTGGTTCTGGGAGGGAGGGTAAGGGGTGAGAGCAGCAGTGCGGAAAATGGAACGGACACTGTTGAGGGCCATGTCAACCACGGTAGAGGGGAATCCTTGGTTGAGGAAAAAGGAAGACATATCGGAAGCACTAGTATGGAAGGTAACATCGTCAGAACAGATGCGGCGGAGACAGAGAAACTGGGAGAATGGAATAGAATCCTTACAGGAAACTGGGTCAGAGGAAGTGTAGTCCAGGTAGCTGTGGGAGTCATTGGGCTTATAGTGGATGTTTGTCAATAGTCTATCCCCAGAAATGGAGACAGAGAAGTCGAGGAAGGGAAGAGTCGGAGATGGACCATGTGAAGGTGAGGGAAGGGTGGAAATTGGAAACGGTGAATGAAATGTTCTAGTTCAGGGCGAGAGCAAGGAACGGCACCAATACAGTCATCAATGTACTGGAAAAAGAGGTGAGGGAGGGGACCTGAGTAGGACTGGAACAAAGAATGTTCCACATATGCCACGAAAAGGCAGGCATAGCTAGGGCCCCTGTGGGTTCCCATAGCAACACCTTTAATTTGGAGGAAGTGAGTGGAGTCAAAGGAGAAGTTGTTCAATGTGAGAACAAGTTCAGCCAGGCGGAGGAGGGTGGTGGTGGATGGGGACTGGTTGGGCCTCTGTTCAAGGAAGAAACGGAGCGCCCTCAGGCCGTCCTGGCGGAGGATGGAGGTGTAGAGGGATTGGACGTCCGTAGTGAAAAAGAGACGGTTGGGGCCAGGAAACTGGAAACTATTAAAGTGGCGGAGGACGTCTGAAGAGTCGCGAATGTAGGTGGGAAGAGACTGGACAAGGGGGGAAAAAAGAGTCGAGATAGGAAGAAATCAGTTCCGTGGGGCAAGAACAGGCTGTAACGATGGGGCTTCCAGGGTGGCCCTGTTTGTGGATCTTGGGAAGGAGGTAGAAGCGGGGTTGGGCGAACTATGAGGTTGACAGCCATGGAGGGAAGATCTCCAGAGGAGATGAGGTCAGTGACAGTCTTGGAAACAATGGCTTGATGTTTGGTAGTGGGGTCATGGTCCAGGGGGAGGTAGGAGGAGGTGTCAGAGTTGGCGTTCAGCCTCTGCACGGTAGAGGTCGGTTCGGACCCTGTGTTTTCTTTTTTCTCTCACATGGCAGCTGTTGATAATTCTGCTATTGCCATATACACCTCATCTAGAGTCATCCTTTGTTTCCTAACTTGTCCCATTACCATCTCCTTTTGCCTTGCACCATCATCCCTTTTGTCTTTTAATCTCTCCTCCCTTCCATCCTATCACAGACCTTCCCTTTTGTTTTTTCCTCCCCTCCTCCCTTTCCCTGCCCCTACACTTGCTTAAAAATCTGTTACTTCTCCAACTTTTTCCAGTTCTGACTAAGGGTCGTCGACCTGAAACGTTAACTCTGTTTCTCTCTCCACGATGCTGCCTGACCTGCTGAATATTTCCAGCATTTTCTGTTGTTGCTGTAGGCTGTAATCATCGGTGGGTTCGCTGAATTGCTGAAGTGGGCCTTGTTGAGTTCCTGGGCAAAGGTTGAACATCTCAGGATTATCTAATGGCCAAGTTCAAGTCCAATTCCTACTCTTTCCCCCCCCCCCTGCCCAAGTAGATACCTTGTGCTGCTGTTTCTGCGCCCCCCCAACATGAGTGAAGGAACCCGAGCAATCACTGTCTGGGCCACTGGTTAATCTTTTGCCTCAGCGGCAAATTTCTCAAATAATCAGTTGGAGAGAACACCCAGCAGTAAGTGGATCTTGGAGGATGCAGCACAAGATTGAGCACAAACCAGTGGTTACTAGACGGATTGGATGGAGCCGACTCTACAAACACAGTCTTGAATTATCCTGAGGTAGCAATTCCTGGGCTATGATCATGAATAAAATATTTAAAGGGAGTGTCGCAATCAGGGCTGATGTAAAAGTCAAGAGATCGTGCAGGGAATTGTCAGTAATAATTGTATCTTATTTGAACTTTATTTCACATTGAGTGCCAGTGATCTCATTACTTTAGTATGTACCCATATTTAAATATTTACATTACTAATGCATTGTAGAGCTGTACTTTGAGATTGCAACTTGTGTTTGATCTCCATATATGGCTGTCCCGGTTGGTTGATCGTTACCAAGGCATCAATGGGTATGAGGAGAGAGCGGGAATATGGTATTGAGATAGAGGATCAGCCATGATCATATTGAATGGCGGAGCAGGCTCGAATGGCCTACTCCTGCTCCTATTTTTCTATGTTTCTAACTCCTCTGCTATGGACACCTCGTGCCACCCGGGGCTGACTCTGCCAAAGCATTCACCACCAAACCATCATCTATGAGGCAGATCAGGAACAAGACGGCATGACAATATAAAAGTCATTCCTAACCGAATGGGCCTTGCTACCAATGCTGCACAAGTGAGAGCCCTGAACCGTAGCAGTTGGAAGAAGCTTTGGCAGCAACATGCTCTTACAGATAAGCCTCTAGACGACAAGTGATCTCACCATGGGAATTGAGCTCTCCGGATGGGCCACTTGGTAAAGGTAACTGAAATCCGAAGCTCGCAGGTTCAATTGCCAGTCTGTACTGAGTTCACTGATCTCAGCTTGGACAGTGGTCGGGCTACTGCACTTGGCCTCTGCACCCATGGACTGAAGGGAGAGGAAACTCGAGTGAGGACAGTATTTGGCTCGACTTTGATGTCCCACCCCACATGATTGAACATATAAATAATGGCAGCTCGGGTGAGGGCGCCTCCGTGAGAATGTAACTGGACCCCAGCAGGAGTTGACTCCTTCAGAAGAGGAGAAGGGGAGGAAATTATAAAAATAAAAAGGAAATTGGGTTGCAGGCATTGCTGAGCATCTCCTGGTGGCCAGTCATAGAGTTGGATTAGCAGAGGAGATAGCTTCCAGTCCAGCATCTTAGCTGAGATATTGTGATGGATGTGAAACATAGAAACATAGAATCTAGGAGCAGGAGTAGGCCATTCGGCCCGTCGAGCCTGCTCCACCATTCAATACGATCATGGCTGATCATCCAAATCCAGTACCCTGTCCCTGCTTTAATCCCCACAGTACACATATCCCACCCTACCCCCGTAACCCCACGTATTTAATTCCCCCTAACATATCCCATCCTATCCCCATAACCCCACATATTTAATACCCCCCTAACACTAAGGGTCAATTTATCATAGCCAAATCAACCTAACCCGCACATTTTTTTGGACTGTGGGAGGAAACCGGAGCACCCGGAGGAAACCCACGCAGACACGAGGAGAATGTGCAAACTCCACACAGACAGTCACCCGAGGTCAGATTCGAACCCGGGTCCCTGGCGCTGTGAGACACCAGTGCTAACCACTATGCCACCGTGTTGAAAGAAGCAGAATAAAGTCTAACTGCTTTTCATAGAATCATAGAAAGTCACAGCACGGAAGGAGGCCATTTCGGCCCATCGTGTCTGCGCCGGCCAACAAAGAGCTATCCAGCCTAATCCCACTTCCCAGCTCTTGGTCCGTAGCCCTGCAGGTTAGAGCATCCCAAGTGCACAGCCAAGTACTTTTTAAATGTGGTTAGGGTTCCTGCCTCTACCACCCTTTCAGGCAGTAAGTTCCAGACCCCCACAACCCTCTGGGTGAAGAAATTTCACCTCAAAGCCCCTCTAAACCTTCCCCCAATTTCTTTAAATCTGTGCCCCCTGGTTTTTGACCCCTCTGCTAAGGGAAATAGGTCCTTTCTATCCACTTTATCTATGCCCTTCATAATTTTATACACCTCAATAAGGTCTCCCCTCAGCCTCCTCTGTTCCAAGGAAAACAGACCCAGCCTATCCAGTCTTTCCTCATAGCTAAGATTTTCTACTCCTGGCAACATCCATGTAAATCTCCTCTGTACCCTCTCTAGTGCAATCACATATTTCCTGTAATGTGGTGACCAGAGCTGCACGCAGTACTCTAGCTGAGGCCTAACTAGTGTTTTATACAGTTGAAGCATAACCCCCCTGCTCTTGTATTCTATGCCACAGCTGATAAAGGCAAGCATTCCGTATGCCTTCTTAACCACCTTCTCTACCTGGCCTGCTACCTTCAGGGATCTGTGAACATGCACTCCAAGGTCCCTTTGTTCCTCTACACTACTCAGTGTCCTACCATTTAATGTGTATTCCCTTTCCTTGTAAGCCCTCCCCAAATGCATTACCTCGCACTTCTCCGGATTGAATTCCATTTGCCACTGTTCTGCCCACCTGACCAATTTATTGATATCTTCCTGCAGTCTACAGCTTCCTTCTTCAGTATCAGCCACACAGCCGATTTTAGTATCATCTGCAAACTTCTTAATCATACCCCCTATATTCAAGTCAAGATCGTTGAGATATACCACAAAAAGCAAGGGACCTAGTACTGAGCCCTGCGGAACCCCAGTGGAAACAGCTTTCCAGTCACAAAAACACCCATCAACCATTACCCTCTGCTTCCTGTCTCCGAGCCAGTTTTGAATCCAACTTGACACTTTGCCCTGGATCCCATGGGCTTTTAACTTTGTGACCAGTCTGCCATGTGGAACCTTATCAAAAGCCTTGCTAAAGTCCATATACACTACATCAAATGCACTACCCTCATCTACCCTCCTTGTTACCTCCTCAAAAAACTCAATCAAGTTAGTCAGACACGACCTTCCCTTAACAAATCCATGCTGACTATCCTTGATTAATCCGTGTCTTTCTAAATGAAGATTTATCCTGTCCTTCAGAATTCTTTCCAATAATTTACCCACCACCGAGGTTAGGCTGACTGGCCTGTAATTACTCGGTCTATCCTTTTCTCCCTTTTTAAACAAGGGTACCACATTAGCAGTCCTCCAGCACCACACCTGAAGCCAGAGAGGATTGAAAAATGATGGTCAGGGCCTCTGCTATTTCCTCTTTTGCTTCGCTTAACAGCCTGGGATACATTTCATCCGGGCCTGGGGATTTATCCACTTTTAAGCTGCTAAACCCCTTAATACTTCCTCTCTCACTGTTTATTTCATCTAATATTTCACACTCCTCCTCCCCGATAGCAATGTCTGCTACGCCCCTCTCCTTTGTGAAAACAGACGCAAAGTATTCATTAAGAACCCTACCGACATCTCCCACCTCCACACACAGATTACCCTCATGATCTCTAATAGGCCCTACCCTTTCTTTAGTTATCCTCTTACTCTTAATATATTTATAAAACATCTTTGGGTTTTCCTTGATTTTTACTTGCCAAGAATTTTTCATGCTCTCTCTTTGCTTTCCTAATATCACTTTTAATTGCACCCCTGCACTTTCTGTACTCCTCTAAAGATTCTGGAGTATTTAGCCCTCGGTATCTGTCTTACGTCTCCCTTTTTTTCTTTATCCTACCCTGTATGTCCCTAGACATCCAGGGGGCTCTAGATTTGTTAGTCCCACCTTTTTTCTTTAAGGGCACATGTTTGGTCTGAACCCTCCAGATCTCCTCCTTGAATGCCTCCCACTGCTCTGACACTGACTTACCTTCAAGTAGCTGTTTCGAGTCCACTATGGCTAAATCCCCTCTGAGCTTAGCAAAATTTGCTTTTCCCCAATTTAGAATTTTTATTCCTGGTCTATCCTTGTCCTTTTCCATAACTACCTTCAATCTAACAGAATTATGGCCACTAGCACCAAAATGCTCCCCCACTGATGCGCCTTCATTCCCTAAAACTAAGTCCAGAACCACCCCCTCCCTTGTTGGGCTTGCTACATACTGGCTAAAAAAGTTCTCCTGGATGCATTTTAGGAATTCCGCACCTTCTACACCCTTCACACTAATGTTATCCCAGTTAATATTGGGGTAGTTGAAATCCCCTACTATTACTGCCCTATAGTTTTTGCACTTCTCAGAAATTTGTCTACATATTTGTTCTTCTATCTCCCTCTCACTGTTTGGGTGTCTGTAGTACACTCCCAGCAGTGTGATCGCCCCTTTTTTGTTTTTCAATTCGACCCATATGGCCTCGTTTGATCCCTCCAACATATCATATATCCCTCCTCACAGCTGTAATAGTTTCTTTAATCAATACCGCGACCCCCCCTCCCTTTTTACCTCCCTCTCTATCCCGTCTGAAAATCCTGTAACCAGGAATGTTGAGCTGCCATACCTGCCCCCCTCTCAGCCACGTCTCTGTAATAGCTATAATATCATAGTCCCAAGTATCTACCTGTGCCCTCAGCTCATCTGGCTTGTTCGCTATACTCCTTGCATTGAAGTATACATTTAGTACAGGCAAACCTCCTTGTTGACTACTATCTCGCCCTTGATTCCTCTGTCCTTCCAATTTACTTTCTACGTTTTTGTTTTCCAATTCCAGTTTTTCTTTCCTCCCTATTGACTCTATACTTAGGTTCCCATCCCCCTGCCAAGCTAGTTTAAACCCTCCCCAACAGCACTAGCAAACCCTCCCGCGAGGATATTGGTCCCGTTCCCGTTGAGGTGCAACCCGTCTGGCTTGTAGAGGTCCCACCTCCCCCAGAAACGGTTCCAATTCCTTAGGAATCTAAAGCTCTCCCTCCTGCACCATCTCTCCAGCCACGCATTCATCTGCTCTATCTTCCTATTTCTGTACTCACTAGCACGTGGCACTGGTAGTAATCCAGAGATTACTACCTTTTGAGGTCCTGCTTTTTAACCTCTTTCCTAGCTCCCTAAACTCTGCAAGCAGGACCTCATCCCTCTTCCTACCTATGTCGTTGGTACCAATATGGGCCACGACCTCTGGCTGTTCATCCTCCCCCCTCAGAATGCCCTACAGCCGTTCAGTGACATCCTTGACCCTGGAACCAGGAGGCAACATACCATCCTGGAGTCACGTCTGCGGCTGCAGAAACGCCTGTCTGATCCCCTATCACTATTGCTCTCCCTTTCCTCTTCCCCCCCCAGCCTGTGCAGCTGAGCCGTCCATGGTGCTGTGGACTTGGCTCTGGCTGCACTCCCCAGAGGAACCATCGCCCTCACCAGTACTCAGCACCGAATACTGGTTGGTGAGCAAGATGGGCTCAGGGGACTCCTGCACTACCTGCCTGGTGGTCCTCTTCTGTCTGACGGTCACCCATTCCCTCTCTGCCTGCACACTCTTAAGCTGCGGGGTGACCACCTCCCGAAACGTGCTATCCACGTAGCTCTCAGCCCCGCGGATGCACAGCAGTGACTGCAGCCGCCGCTCAAGCTCCATAAGCTCAAGTTGCTGTAGCTGGCGACACTTCCCGCACATGTGGTCGTCCAGACCACGGGAGGTGTCCAGGACTTCCCACGTGGCACAGGATGTGTATTCCACGGGTGTGAGCTGCCCTGCCATACCTCTAGTAACTTAGAGGTGAATTAACCTAGCTGGAATAAACTTAAAAACTTTAAGAAAGCCAAGTAAAAACACTTACCAGATACTCACCAATCAGCTCCCTCCCCTTGTGCCGACGTCACTTTTGACGTCACTCTTTGAAAATTCTGCCGGTGCTGAGTTGGTACCGCTGCTGCCGCCTCGCCGCTCCTCCCAGTTCCGCACTGCTGCTGCTGTGGGGCCTACCTGTGCCTCAGGCTCTCTTTATACCACCTCGCCACTCCTCCCAGGTCCGCTCTGCCGCTGCGGCTGCTGCTGTGGGGCCTACCTGCACCATAATAATAGCAGAGAAAATTGGTCTCCAGTGATGGCCTGATATTACATGTTATGCTCATACTCAATATAAAATTGCGCAGTTTCCAAATATTCATGTTGATTGATTCTTTTAAAGCTGTGTTTCATTGCTATACAGGGATTTCTTAAAAGTATAAACAGTTCAGGCCTGTTTAATGCACACAGAGTGTCGGCTTGACCCAGTGGTGCCACTCTTGACTCTGAGTCAGAAGGTTGTGGGTTCATGCTCCATTCCAAAACCTCAGCATATCTTCCAGTCTGACATTTCAGTGCAGTACTGAGTGAGTGCTGCATTGCTGGAGGTGCCATTCGTCAAATGAAAAGTTAAACCGGAGCCCCATCTGACTGTTTAGGTGGATGTTAAAGATCCCATAGCACTATTGAAAGAAGGGTGGGAGTTCTCCTGGTGTCCTGGCCAACACCCTCCCTCCTCCAACACCACCAAAACGCAGATCAATTGGTCATTCATCTCCTGACTATTTGTGGGATCATGCTACATGTAAAATGGCTGTCGCATTGCGTATATAGCAATTGTGATTGCACTTGAAAAGTAATTGTTTGTGCAGCACTTTGAAATGCCTTGGGGAAACCTGGTAAGGCGTTATATAAATGAAAGTTGTGTTTTTAGAATAATGTGTCTAAAATCTGTTAAGGAATGCTGAGACTGCCGTTTGTTCCAGGTATACCTTCAATCATCGCATACGATCAAAATGGGCTGAAAATAGAATTTTCTTTTGAACGGTCCAAAGCGAACCCGAACATGCTGTTCATCACCCTACGAGCATCAAACTCCACTGAGATGGACATGAGCAACTTTGTTTTGCAAGCTGCTGTACCAAAGGTGTGTCTGAGCAGTTTACCTGTTGCTTTGATAGTCAACAAGAATGCAAATGGAAGATCGAGTTCTGGGGGTGGGATGGCGCAAGGAGAGAAATTCTTGTATTTTCTTTACGTGGAGAGTGAAGGTCATTGGGGCTGGGAACTGGAGTTTTCCATTATATCTACCAGCGTTGTTATTCAGATTGAGACCATCTGCTCAGCTGCCTTCCCCTTTCCACCAAGCCCTGAACTCTCATTTCTCTAGTTTCTCTCCTATCTCCCCTCATGCCTTCTCTTGTCCATGAGACTCACCTCTTGCTCACTTGAGTCCAATTCTACTTAACTGCTGACTACCCAACTTCCCTACCTGGCCTCCATGCTAGTTGACATTGTAAACGGCTCCCTCTCCTTGGGTATTGTGCTTCTCCCCCCCCCCCCCCCCCCCCCAAAAAAAAACCACCCTCATCCCCACTGTCCTTGCAAACTACCGCCTTATCTTCTAAGCCTTTGAATGTGTTGTCGCTTCCCAAATCCGTGCCGATCTTTCCCGCAACTCCATGTTTCAATCTTTCTAGTCAGATTTCCGCCCCAGCCGCAGCACTGAAAGGCCCTAATCAAAGTCACAAATGACATCCTGTGACCGAGACCATGGTGCACTATCCCTCCTTGACCTCCCTGCAACCACAGCATCCTCCTCTGTTGTCTAGCTCTGTGATTGCCCTTGCTTGATTCCACTCTTGCCTATCCATTCGTAACCAAGGCAACTCCAGCAAATGGCTTCTCTTCCTGCCCCCACAGTTACCACTGGAGTCCCCCAAGAATCTATCCATGGCCCCTTTTCTTCCTCATCTACATGCTGACCATTCGTGACATAATCAACTTCCACATCTACACTGACACCCAGCTCTACCTCTCCACCACCCCTTGATCCCTCCACTGCTTCATGATGGCAGGCGACTTATCCAACATCCAGTCTTGGATGCACCAGAGTTTTTCCAGTTAAACATTATGACCGGAGCTATTGTCTTCAGCCCCCACCACAAACTCTGTACCTTTGCCATCGATTCCATACCCCTCCCAGACCACTTTTTCGGGTTAAACCAGACTGTTAACGACCTTGTTGTCCTATTTGCCACTGAGCTTAAGCTTCTGACCCCATATCCTCTCCATCACAAAGGCCACCTACTTCCACCTCCGTAACATCGTTCGCCTCGGCCCCTGCCTGACAGACTCGACTGTTCTGGCTGGCCTCTGACTCTCCACCCTCCATAAACATCAGCTCATCCAAAACTCTGCTGTAGCCAATCTCTTATCAAGTTCTGTTCACCCATCACCCCTGTCCTCGCTGACCTACATTGGCTCCCGGTCCCCTGTTACCTCCAATTAAAAAATTTCTTTCTTGTTTAAATCCCTTGACCTCACCCCTCCTCCAGCCCTACAATCCCTCCCCCCAAACTCTTTCTTTTGACTCTGGCCTCTTGTGCATCTCCCCCTCATCGCTCTACTATTGGCAGCCTTGCCTTCAACTGCCTCAGTCCTATATTCTTGAATTCCCTCCCTAAACCCCTCTACCTTCCTCTCTTCTAAGACCCTCCTTAAAACAGAACTCCTTGGGCCACTCCTACTTCGGCTTGGCATCCATTTTTATCTGATTACACTTCTGAAAAGCACCTTACAACGTTTTTCTACATTAAAGGTACTATATAAGTGAAATATGCCTGCTGGTTGGTAATGAAGTGTACAGGTGGCTTAGAGTTTGAAATGTCCCAGGGACAATTCCCGTCCTGTACTAAGTTCGTTGTTTTAGCCCAAGTGGTGGCAGGGTTGTTGCAGTTGGCCTTAGCACCCTTTGGGTTAGGGAGAGGAAAACTAACTGAAGTCCCCCAAGCTGATTGCTCTCGTGCTGGAAGCCTGCATGTTTGGACATCAGGTGAGGACAGCACTGGCCTTGGCTGTGATGAACCCACCGTAAAATAGTCTGCCAGCTCAGTCACATGGGTAAGGTACTGGAGGAAACCATGCCTCAGTAGGATCCAATACCTTCAGGAGAGGTGAGGAGGTGAGAAAAGAGGAGGAAAAAGAGTTTGAGTTGGTCACTTTAAAAATAAAAAGTCTTAAGAAAAAAATGGCACCTAATCTCTGTGTCTTGCAGTCTTTCCAGTTGCAGTTGATGTCTCCCAGTGGCAGTAGCGTTCCTGCTAGGAATTCTGGAGCTGTCACTCAGTTGATGAGAGTTCTCAACTCGCAAAAGGTAAGTTTCCACCCCCCCCCCCCCTCCCCCAACCTACTTGTGTATCCCATTTAAATGTATCGGTTTCTCACGTTGCCCCTTTCTCCCCTCTATCCATTTGTATGGAATCCCATTCAGTTAAATGTATAAGTTGGGTTAAGATATTTTACAGTAATTGCTTCTCTTGACATGTTGGTAACTGTTTGGTATCAAGAGTGCAGCTTAATGCTGCTTTGAAGGGCTTTGACTGAAATAGCACTAATAAAATAAGGGAGCAGTTTATACACCACATTCACCTCTTTGCTATTTTTCCCCTCCCCTGTTTGAATTTTCTCCCCCCACCCCCCAAGGGCTTTCCTGCTGGAGTACAGTTCCACAGCTTCCAGCCCACTCTCTGGTACCATTACAAGTTGAGCCCACACAGTGTGTGCTGGCAGCAGTTCAGGTTAGGGGGCATCACGGGTGAACTTGGTACTATTCTCTGCCAATGTCCACACTTTCCAGAGAGCCACTGGACTGTGATTGAGAGTGGGAGTCCTGATTGTGTTCTAGCCACCCCCCCCCCCCCCACCAGTTAAGGGGTGCTGAGGTCAGTGGCAGCTCCTTACCACCATAAGGCTGACATCGGCTAACTCAGCAGACACCAGGTGTTGATCCTGGGGCTATCCTGGTCAGCATGTACTTCACTGGGCACTGCACCATCGGATGCATAGGCTGAATTTTGCCATCAATGTCTATCACTGGAAAGGATGCACCAACCAGTTTGTAGTTTTGGTACTGTACACGTTACTGAAGTGATTTGATAAATCGAATAGTGTGGCTAAAAATATGCACATTCTGTAAAGCAAGCAATATGCTGGCATTCTGTTACTTTATTTGAAAAACCTATACAGAGTGGGATGTACCACCTTCTGTTTTTCCATATTCAAATATACTATTTTTAAAGAATTAATTCATTCTTTAAAAATAGTCCAGTGCCGAGTTTTTGACAAGACATCACAAAAGGGTTAGACCGGGCTGCCAATACAATGGCAACTGTGACACAAATAGGTTGCAGAGCTGTTTTCTTGTGCGTGTCACAGTATCTGTAGCTTTAGTGCATCATTGGTTCCCTCTAGTGTTGAACCTGTATAATGTACACGGACCATTGATGCCTTTTGACTTGCAATGGAAGAAAATCCAATCTCATTGCATTTCAGATCATGTGACTGTAAAGTAGCAGATGAATTTATGTCACGAACTTGAGCTGTTTGCAGCCATTGTGTTAACTGCTTTGACTTTTTTAATACTTGCTGATCTCCCATGGCATTGCTCAGCGAATCAGAATACGCTGTTTTATAACAGGAGTTAACAACAAAGCATGTGGCAGGAGAGTGTTACAGGAAGTAAATGTGATGCTTGCAAGAAGTGTGAATTATACACAAGGTCAATTATATTACAATTTTAGATTTATCTATTAATGTAACTGCCTCTTACTGTTAAACAAACTCTTTATGCTAGTAATTTTGGGTTTGGTGCTGAGCTCCTCTTGCACTCAAAACCATTTTACTATTTTCTGGTTAAGCTTTCCTCAGTGATGAATGCACATGACACTATAAAACTAAGCCATGCAGTCTAGAAAGCCCCAGGTTCAACTCTTTGTTGGCTTAGTTAAGACACTAGCACTGACCTCAGCACCTCTGGGCTAGGGAGGGAATAAATCAGGTGAGGTTCCCTCACATTAGCTGAGGACAGTGTTGGGGTTGCTGTGACTGAATAGACTGCCCAGGCTTGCATAGGAACAATGGCCATTTGGTTGTGGTAGTCATGGAACCGTCCCCTAGTGAGGAGTGGACATCTTCAGGCAAGAAGGGAAGCCAAGTTTTCTGACAAGCTGCTCCGGGTATGAGATTCACTGGATGGTCAGAGTGTTTGAATTACATAGTTCACCAATGAGCAAATGTAAAGGAATATTGATTGGATCTAAATAGAGCAGCTCACTTCATTGGGCTCAGTGAGTATTTAATGTGATCTGGACTCGTTATAAAGCACTTTTACACTTGCCTCTGGGCTTTAAGAAGTGCTGGAAAGTGTGTCCATGGGGGTGTTGAGTAAAGATCAGGCTAAGCTATAATCACAACATGGTTGAATAGCTTGCCAAAATAAAAGTATCTGCTTGGGCAAGTTACTGGTGGCTGTGGATCTGTACTCTGACATAACTTTGCACCTGTAGTGGAAAAAGGGAGAAAAGCTGGGAGCAAAAGTAAGTGTGCAGGTCAACTCATACTTTGCACTGAGGTGACCTACTCCCCTGGCTTCTGTTTTGTATTCATCATTGAGGTACAAGAGAATGTCCTGGGATTGTTGGCCTACTGGTGTTTCTCTTTGCCACCCTATGGAGAATCTCTGACAACAAAGCCAAGATTGGCAATTTGCGGTGTCAGAAATGCTGGCCAATAATGAGAGTACAATACTCCAACACAAGCTGCACAAAGTGGCTACAGCTTAGGGTCCTTGAGATACCTCTCAATTGAGTTTGTCATTGTACAATTGAGGAGGGAACTTTGGCTTTGTTTTCATTTAGGCCATTAGTTGCAGAGTGGTATATCTAGATGCGGCAAACTGATCTCTGCCTCACCTTCCTGAAGTCGGGTCTCCTGTTGGGATAATCACAGGACAGTATTAATGTCGATCACTAGCCCATGTCCTAGAGAGGAGAATCATCTCCAGTTGAAAGAAGTTTCATGGAGACAAAAGATGAGGTAGTTGGAGCTCAACAGTATATTAGTGTTTGTTTTTTTTGCCTTTTAAAGCACCCATTAAGGATGAGGCTGAAGTTGATGTACAGTCACAGAGAAGCACCGATCGAGGTCATGGCAGATGTCAACGAATTCCCACCGCAAGCCTGGGAGTGATTTGAGCATCAAGATGGAATCCATGGACTAGACTTTACACTGTGGTCGCTGGCCAGAAGCTGCTGCAATGTACAATCATCCCTGTGGACGAAGCTGGCATCAGACTGCACCAGTATTGGGGAGGAAATTGAGCATTTCCTAATTACTGTATAAGGACATTACTTCTGTGATGGATCCATTGCATAGCTGAGATGGAATCTCATGTCTTGAATAATCTGTTACTATGGATCTGGTCGTAATAAGATGTTAACTAACTTTGATGAACAAATATAATACCTACGTGAGTAGGTAGAAAAAAAATCATGAGGTGTTCAGAACCCAGCCCATTTGGTTTAGGTCAGAATTCTATTTATTATTTGAAGTATTCAAACAAAACACAAGGATTATTCATGATTTAATGCTGTGACTCCTGCTACAATTTAGTATCTCCGTTTATTTAACTTAGTTTGAGATCCTGTTGCACTTGTGGGCTGCTCCATCGCTGGTTTTGTTCAGGTAGAACAGAAGGCCCGGAAGAGGGGGTCCCCTTTCCACGTTCCAAGCCGACTAGGGCCATCCCCACCCCTGCAGACCTTCCACCAGCACTGGTTCGGAAGGCTTTTACCAGTGCAATGTTATAATGCCCCACTCTGATGATCCCACTCCACTGCAAAGACACGCCCTCTTTTTAAATGAGGAACTGTGTTGGGGCGGGGGGGGGGGGGGGGTGGCGGGTAGAGGGAGGAGGAGAAAAATAGCAGTTTTGTTTACAGTCCAGACTCTCGTTCTGTTCTCCCTGAAGGAAGCCCTGATGACCGTGCGCCTTTAAACCACACACTAAGCTGTTAGAAAAATGCACCACTTCATTTACTGAAGGTCCTACAGTTCTAGTTACAAACTGTTTTGCACTGATCTTAAAAATAAACAGAATTGGACACTGGCTATTCACCAAAATGTAACCATTTAAAAAAATAAAATAAAATAGTCCTTTCAGGCTTTAACCACCAGGAGATGAGCCGTTTCACGGGTTCAGTGATGGGTATTCAGGGACTCCGTAAGTTCCAGTTATTTAAGCATCTTTTTGGAAGTGTTTTTTTTTTGTTGCCCATTTTATTGATTATATTGTAACTTGGTACAGTTCTCACGTTTTTGTAGTATGTCTCTGCGCACTGTTCCCAGAAGGACGTGCAAGTCTGTAATGTTTTGCACACAAAAAAGCCGTCCCATCAGCATAACGCAACACCTACAATTGTGTTTAAACCTGAGGAGAGGTTTTCCTCGCTGAAGGAGATTGTAATACTGTTTCCCAGAACAGAATTGGTTATTTTCCATGCAAATTGTTAACCACATCTTAAAAAATATATATATATTTTTTGTCACTTTCTCTTGGTCATTTAATCTAAATTCTAGACTCTATAAAGACTGGCAGCCTGTATTTGCAGTATTTGTTACGCTGCCTTCACCTTGAACAAGGTGTGTAGTGTGTAGTTAGTATCCTAGCTGCAGTTTATGTAGCTCTGAAAACAAAATTCTGTTGATGTTTTAAGCAAATTCTTCCTATTGCTGCCTTCACGGATCATAGGCAGATTGGGGGTTGGGGGGGGGGGGCTAAATTGCTTCATCCGATGACACCCGGGTCACTCATCATCTGTCCGTAATGTGTAATGTATAACCTGTCCTACAGTTCTCATCAGATCTCGTGCAGCTGCAGGTATGGAAGGTGCAATGTGAGCGGCGAGGTTTACGTTCCAAATTCACAGACGGAAAGTGCTGTGGCCACAGTCTTTCGCCCAGGGCTGGAGGTAGGAAGGTGTACCACCGTAAGCATTTATCGACCCAACTCTACATTCATTAGTGAAATGTTCACCAGTATTTTGATTTATTTGGTGTCTGGCATGTGTGTGTGTGTAGGGTCCTGTAATGCCACCGCTGGGTTCTCCTGCTACTGTCACTCTGTACAGTCTGTATGTATCGCTGCTGCAGCTGTGTTGTAGTCGTGCAGTAAAGAGCAGATCAGGCATCTTCTACCTGAGTGAACCACTGCCACATCAACGCAGTAGAATGCATGGGTTTCAAGCCCAACAGCAATGGTCATAAATGCCGTACTGGTGGTCACATCTCTGTCTGCACCGAAGCTCTATGGCAGGTTCTGTTTCCAGGTTGCAAGCAAAAAAAAAAAGAAACCGGACAAATGCAAGCCTTCTGCTATGCAGATGAGAGTTGGTGAGCGCTGCTCAGAGTTCTGCATATCCCCAGTGGTGCATGAGTGATGTGGATCATGTTGCCTGAAAGTTGATGTTACAGGAAGCGAGTCAAGCCATTCCCGGCACTGTGTGTGCCCAAACAGCTACACGATCGGCACAGGGCAGCAGGTCCTCTCACTAGGCCATTGAGTTCACTGGAAAGCTCTTTCTGCAGCACCACGTTTTGCTGTGAAAAAAGATGTTTACAGTTTAATTTTCTCTACATTTTGAAAGTGTTCAAATGAGCTGTGTTTTTTTTGTTTACTTTGTTCTATGAATGTTGTACAAAAAAAGTGGTGCAGACCTAAATGTAGATCATAAACTTTGTATGCAATAATAAAAATGAATTAACCATGGATGGTTTCTCGTACACCTAGAGAACTGTGATGAGAGGTTAAAAGGAAATGTTCACGGGACATTTCATTCGGTCTGGTTAAAGTTTCTGTATGAAAAGCGTAGACAAACGTTGATACAAGAATAAATGGCTCGAGACTGACTGAAACAGAAGAGCAAAGGACTCAGCCCAGTACTCGTAACCTAGCACGCGATGTAGATTATTGATTTCAACCAGGTCAAGGAGATTTTCTGACTGCATACAATATCATCTTAGCTGGTGTGTGTGTCTGTGCACATTGTGCAATTCTGCCTGGTGTTTGACTATATCTGTATGTGTTGTAATCCTGGCGGGTGGGTGTGGGTGTGTGTGTGATCCTGGCTGCTGTATAGAATCTTATAACTCAGGAGGAGGCCATTTGGCCTATCGTGCCTCTGCCGGCTCTTTGAAAGAGCTCTCCAATTAGTCCCACTCCCCTGCTCTTTCCCCACAGCCCTGCAAATGTTTCCTTTTATATATCCAATTCCCTTTTGAAAGTTACTATTCAATCTGCTTCCACCACCCTTTCAGGCAGTGCATTCCAGCTCATCATAGCTCGCTGTGTAAAAATAATTCTCCTCCTCATGCAGTTGATATAATCATGGCTAGTGGCTGACTGTGTCTGTGCGTGTAATGTAATTCTGACTGAGTGCAGGGGATATATTCCTGGCTGGTTTTCAATGTGGATCTTACCTACCATTGAAGTATTGGACTGATGAGATGTGGCAGCTATGATATCTGTTGAGTGTATTGTGGACAAATAGACATTATAAAGACCATCCTATCCGATATTTAGCAATTCAGTACATTTTTGGCACTGAATAAAAGTTATTTTGATTGAAAGGAAGTCTCCCATTTCTAATTTTAAGTATTTCCCCCCCATATTCTCCTCTGCTTTCCTGAAGTTGCTGTTTCTTAGTTACAGTTCCATGGCTCCAGAACTGCAACAAATGGTGGTCATGTGAAAGCTTAAAAGTGTGCCTATCGGATATTCAGTTCTGGGCACTGCACCCCAGGAAGGATATATTGGCCTTAGAGGGGGTGTAGCACAGATTCACCAGAATGATACTGGGCCTAAAAGGGTTAAATTTGAGGACAGTTTGATAGCCTAGGCTTTTATTCCCTTGCGTATAGAAGATTAAGGGGTCTGTTTAAGATGATTAAAGGAGTTGATGGGGGTAGATAGAGAAATTATTTCCTCTGATGGGGGAGACCAGAACAAGGCGGCATTACCTCTTTCGTATGGTAGTAGCAAATCAAACGTCCATATCTAAGTCCGCTATCCAGGCCAAAGCTTCCAGTGTAACAGCGTGGATATCTTGTAGGCTGCCTGTGACTTTCCTCTGAGGGCAGTGCTCGATGATGTGCTCCAGGGTCTGATTAGGAGCTCCACAGTCGCATGATGGGATGCTTTAATCTTCCATCGATGGAGAAGGTGGCAGCATCTACCATGACCAGTTCTGAGGCGGTTGATGGTTGTCCACTGTTTGCGAGGAAGGTTTGATCCTTCAGGTTGTACTGTGGGGCCCTCTATAAGGAATCCATTCCATATGTCGCAGTTCTTCCAAGCATTTCGCCATCGGTCATCAAGGCTGAGGGGAGATCGCTGAAGGGCTTCGGCGATGGTCCAAAATGGCCTCCTAGATTTGAGACAGGTTGGTGGTAGGTTGTTCAAGTCGGCCTAGATCAGCATGTCTTTGCCGGTGTAGCGGTTGTGTTCTCTGGATACTGCATATTCGTGGTGTGGTGGTGCGATGTTTGCAAGCACGGGCAGCCAAGGTGTTGGTGTCAATAAAAGTGTTCCGGTGATAATTCTCATAGTAGAATTCAGCTGGACATCAATGGATTTGACATGCGGACTCGATAGCCATGCCGGAGAGCAGTACTCTGCTGTAGAGTACACCAGGGCGAGTGCTGCCGTACGGAGGGCTTGAGCGTTTGCTCCCCATGTGGGTCCGGCGAGTTTCTGGATCAAGTTGACCCTACTCTTTAGTTTCTTCCCAAGGTTCTGGAGGTGTTGTCTATATGACAGGGTGCGATCAAGTGTGACTCCTAAATAGGAGGGTTTTTTGGCATGGTTTACCTCTACGCCACAAAAGGACACTTTCAAAGCTTTGTTTGCTTGATGGGTGTTGAGGTGGAATGTCGAGGTGACGGTCTTTTTCTGGGTTTGGCCGAAGTTGCCATCGGCGGAAGTAGGCCTCCATTCTCTGTAAATCACTGGTTAGGGTCTCTTCAGTGATGGACAGATTCATGTTTTGCGTAGCCAAGGCAATGTCATCAGCGTATACGAACTTGCGGGACTCTGTTTTGGGCAGGTCACTGGTGTAACATGGGTGCCAGGCCAGAACCTTGTGGGAGTCCATTGTTCAGTGTTCTATATCTGCTCTTCTCGGTGCCAGAGTACACATGGAAGCGTCGGTTGCTAAGCATGGAGTTGAGTAGATGGATCGTTGCTCTGCAGGGTAAAATGGTGGAGAGCTTGAAAAGCAGTCCATTTTTCCATACTGTCATATGCTGCTGACAGGTCCACAAGTGCTACCTTAAAATTAGTGCTAGGCAGTTCAGGGGTGATGTCAGGAAGCACTTCTTCACACAAGGGTAATGGAAATCTGGAAACTCCCTTCCCCCAAAAGCTGTTGAGGTTGGGGATCAATGGAAAATGTCAAAACGGAGTGAGAGATTTTTGTTGGGCAAGGGTATTGATAGTTATGGAACCAAGGTGGCTAGATGGAGTTAAAATGCAGATCAGCCATGATCTAATTGAATGGCAGACAGACTTGAGGAGCTGAATGGCCAAATCCTGTTCCTATGTTCTGATAACATCCACACGCAAGTATGTTCCAGAGGGACTGGATAGCAAGCAATGGAAACCCTGGCCTATTTTGGGGTCCATTACTCTTTTCAATTTTTATAAACTACCTAGACTCGGGTGTAGGGAGCAGCATTATAAAGTTTGCAGATGATACGAAACTTGACAATGTAGTAGATAGTATGAGGATAGTTATAGATAGGATGGTGAAATGGGCAGAAGCGTGGCAGATGCAGTTCAATGTGGAGAAGTGTGAAGTGATGCACTTTGGGAGGACAAATATGGAAAGACCGTATACTATAAATGGCACGATTTTCAAAAGTGTAGATGAGCAGAGACCTTGGTGTCCATATACACACATCCTTAAAAGTAGCAGGGCAAGTTGATAAGGTGGTTAAAAAAGCATATGGGTTAGTTGGCTTTATAAATAGAGGCATAGAATATAAAAGCAGAGATCAGGCTAGAACTTTATAAATCACTGGTTAGGCCTCAGCTGGAGTATTGTGGACAATTCTGGGCCCCACACTTCAGGAAAGATGTAAAGGCCTTCGAAAGGGTACAGAGGAGGTTTACCAGGATGTTACCAGGGATGAGGGACTTCAGTTATGAGGAGAGGTTGGAAAAATTATGACTCTTCTCCTTGAAACAGAGAAGGTTAAGAGGTGACCTAATAGAGATTTCAAGATGATGAGAGGTTTTGATAGAGTAGATAGAGAAAGACTGTTCTTGGTGAGTGGGTCAATAGCCAGAGGTCATTGATTTTAAATCATTGACAAAATATCTAGAGGGGAGATGAGGAGAAATCTTTTCAGAGTTGTGGGGATCTGGAACGCTCTACCTGAAAAGGTGGTGGAAGCTGATTCCATCAATAATTTTAAAGGGAGTTGGACAGGTACTGGAGGATGAGGAACGTACAGGGTTACGGACAAAAAGCGGGGATGTGGGAGTAAGAACGACTGCTCTTTCAAAGAGCCAGCACAGGCACGATGGGCCGAATGGCCTCCTGGGGGGAAAATAAATACCCAACCCCTACTCTCCAGGAAAAGATGAAGCTGAAGAATCGATTGTCGTGAGTCGCTTCACCCAACACGAGCAGGGACTGTTCAAATGGTTGTGGAGAAGCTGAATCAGAAAGAGTTGATGCAAGATTGTTATTTGACCCAATGGGTTAGGAAGCTGACATGGGGGAACTCATCTTGACCTGGTTCTGCCAAGTTATCAGGGCTACATTTATACTTTTAAAGGCAGTGGAACCTTTGGGTACAAGTGACCATAACTTGATTCAAATTGATCTGGAAATCTGTACTGGTATGGGCTAAGGCAAAAAATATATACTGTAACAAGTTAGCCGCATGTGGCTAATTGGTAATCCAGATGAGGCTAATTGCATTTCTGATTAGTAAATAAAAAATGACACCATCATTGGATGTGTGATTTCAATACTCCTATTCACACGGTGTGTGCATGCGAACTTTAAAATTTGTGCGTTTGTTGGTGAAATGGGCAGGGTGTGCGAGTGTATTTTGATCATGTAACTGTTTCCTTGGTTACTGAATGGTGCTAGATGTTGCACAGAATTACATAGAATCTACAGCATAGAAATGTGTTAAGTAAATATACACCTGAAGTGCATTTACCTGTATTGTGTGTAAGGCGTTTTCTACTACTAAAATGAGTGCATGTGCCTTGTGCCAAATCAAACTCTGTCTCCATAGCCACACCTGTGGCTAGTCAGTGATTTCTGTTGGACAACACTGATTTAAGTTGTCATGTTGAATGTGCACGATAACTATATATCCGAGAGAAACAGATGTAAGCCAAGCAAGTAATCCCTGAAATAACCGAATAGTGCAAGTAAAATGGAAATGAGAAAAAATGTGGAATATAGAATTACATAAAAATTACAGCACAGAACTAGGCCATTCAGCTGGTGTTTATGCTGCACACGAACCTCCTAACCCTCTCATATCTTTCTATTCCTTTCTCTCTCAAGTACTTATCTAGCTTCTCCTTAAATGCATCTGTGCTATTTCCTTCAATTACTCCTTCATTCTAATCACTCTCTGGGTAAGGACAAAGCTTAAAGGGAGAAAGGAGGAGTGAATCTGTGGGAGGCGGACACGGAGATACAGAATGAATTGAAGAGAGACAATGGGCATAAAAATGGATAGTGGAGATGAGAAGTGAAAGAAGCCAAACACAATTATTAAACACTTACAGTATCAGAACACAGAGTATTTGGAGAGATGTTTGAATACTAAATGATGAGGTTGAGGATGTAGTCAAAATACAAAATGGATATTTCTTGAGGTATTCACCAGAGAATAGTGTATTCACACTGCATTCCTTAAAGCTGCTCCAGGACACCCTCTGTTGCCAGTCCCTCCGTGCATCAATTTTGAAATCGTCATTCTCATCTACAACACCCTGCATGGATTCTCTTCCCTCCTTCTCCTCCTTCTCCTCCTTCTCCTCCTTCTCCTCCTTCTCCTCCTTCTCCTCCTCCTTCTTCTTCTTCTCCTTCTCCTTCTCCTTCTCCTTCTCCTGTCTTTCTGCTGTGCGTTGCCACCTCTCTCCATGTTTCAGCCATCGTGCCCCATACTCTCCCCAAACCCCTCGGCCTTGCTACCTCTTTCCCTTTCCTTTCAAAAGCCTCTTTACAACCTACCCCTTTGAAAGCACCTTCAACCATCTCCCTTTCCCTCCTACTGTTTCCCCCCTCCCTCAAACTCCGATGGCATTTGGAACATTTTGCTCATTTTAAGGTGTTGTTTCCAGAGTGAGAGACAGATGAACTGTGGCAACAATATTTTATTGAAAATGTACAAAAACACGAGTGATTATAAAAACAAGTCAAAACAGCACAGTCTCCTAGCGCGCAGTGACACTTCACTCACCAGCATAACTGAACTGCACAGTCCAGATCTACAAAACAATTATGAATTTTACATCTGAAAATTATTGTACAGCAAGGTTGAAGGGCTTATTTAGCAGGTATCAATCACGCGCATACTTTAATTTGTTCAAGTGGTGTTGCCAGAACCAGCAGCCTTCTCGGGTGTCATCCTTGCCTCTGACTGAGAAGGTTCAGTTCAAGCCCCAGACCAGAGACTTGAGCACAAAATCTCGGCTGATGCTGCACTGCCGGAGGTGCCGTCTTTCAGATGAGATATTAACCCAAGATCCCACGGCACTATTTGAAGAAGAGCTGGAATTTCTTCCAGTGTCCTGGCCAACGTTTATCCCTTAAACCATATCTTAAATAGATTATCTGGTCATTATCTCATTGCTGTTTGTGGGATCTTGCTGTGTGCAAATTGGCTGCCGTATTTCCTACATTACAACAGTGACTCCACTTCAATAGTACTTGATTGGCTGTGACGTGCATTGGAACATCCTGAGGTTGTGAAAGGGACTATAGAAATGCAAGTCTTTCTTCTACTTGTCTATGTCTCCTTTGACATTTCTCCAGAATTCCCCTCTCTCCTGATGGGGTACAGTTCCGTGGTCACCCACTGCCTCCCTGTAAGTGGATGACCATAAGTGCCCATTCTGCATGTGGGAGTCTGGACAGTGAGTGCTAGCAGGCTGTAAGATTGTGAGGACCATCACCGAGTGCAATCTTGCCCCTTTCCCAGCCCAGGGCCATTGAGATCAACAACACTGCCCAGGAAGCAAACCTGGGAGCTTCAGGCTCTGTTTCACACTTTGCAGTCAGGGAAATAAAGATCCCATATAAAGAGAGTCTCACTGCTGTGGCCCCATCAGGACCACTTTTAGAGGGGGAGGGGAGGAGGGTGGGGGGCATCTCATCAGCACTATAAAGGTTTTTTTGAGACAAACACTGCTCCTATGAAGTGGTTGTAAGTTGGTGCATTATACGCCAGCTTTGGGAGTTGAACAAACCCCAGCTAAGTATTTCAGAGCTGCACAAATATAAGGGCACCGCTGCATTAAAATAAATTATAAAATTATAATTATTATACTGCGAGCATCACCATCAAAACCCCTGTACAACTTGAATGGTTGCAAAGAATTGTTTAATATAAGCATTTTAAAATTATTTCTGGCCAGAGAATATTTTTGTTTCAGCAGTGAATACTGAAGATATTTGCAATGGTGACTGGGAGGGGTTACTGAATCCCACAGTGTGAGTTGGATTTACATTAGTAAAAATACATTCAGTAACATAGGATTCTGGGGAAGGGGTTACTGAGCCCCCACAGTGTGAGAGAGTTGGATTTACATTAGTAGCGATGGTCACCCCTGTGATCGCTGACCTACATTGGCTACCAGTCCGACAATGCCTTGATTTTAAAATTCTCATCCTTGTTTTCAAATCCCTGCATGTCCTTTCCCCTCCCTATCTCTGTAACCTCCTCCAGCCCTAAAACCCTCCAAGATTTCTGCACTCCTTCAATTCTGGCCGTTTGCACATCCCTGATTTTGTTCGCTCCACCATTGGCGGTCGTGACTTCAGCTGTCTAGACCCTAAGCTCTGGAATTCCCTCCCTAAAGCTCTCCACTTCTCTCTCCTTCTTTACGACATTCCTTAAAACCTAGCTCTTAAATCCAGCTTTTGGTCACCCTTTCTAACATCTCCTTATGTGGCTCGGTGTCAATTTTAGTTTGATAATTGCTCCTATGAAGTGCCTTAATACGTTTTGCTACATTAAAGGTGCTATATAAATGCAAGTTGTTGTTGTCAGTAACACAGGGTGCTGGGGAGAGGTTACTAAGTCACGCAGTGTGAGGGAGCTGGTTTTACATCAGTAGCGTTACAGTCAGTAACACAGGGCACTGGCTGGGTTACTGGGCCAGATTTTGCTGTAGCAGGGCATCTAACGACGTCTGCCATTAGTTAGACTTGCCCCTGCCCCCTTCAGCTCAAAATAAATTTGCCCACAAAGTTGCTGAAAGTGTGAGCTGTTAACGGCGCAGCGAGAGAAACAGGGCTTCTGGGACCTGAGTGAACAGGGCAAGCAACAGGGTATCTCCTTAACAAATCAGATTCAAGGATTGGGAAATAAACAGCAGGAAGGACTGAGAAGGAGGGTGAATTAAAGGGGGTGAATTCAATGTCAAATCAGGTACCGAAAGAGAAGGAAAGAAAGACTAAAGAGAGAGAAAAGAGACAGAAAGGAAAAGTAAAAAAAAATGTACTTTTAAAATTACTAGCCCCAAATATCTGCAGTGGGTTTAGTTCATATCTACCACACAAATACAGCAACGTCATGACATTCAATGTGTGTCACTGGTGAGGCAGACAGCGAGATGGCGTTTTCGTAAAGGTAACGGTGGAGCGGCGCAACTCTGACTAACTTTTGGATATTCGCATTTAACCGCGCATCTGCTCCTCGCTTGAAGTTACTGTGCCATTTACGCATAAATAACAGAGGCCCAATAGTGTGTCTGTTATTTTGACAGCAAATTCTGGCCCAATATTAGTTGAGATACAGTCAGTAACTCGGTTACTGAGCCCTACTGTGTGCAGAGGTGGATTTACAGCAGTAGAGATATAGCCAGTAATGCAGGGTTCTGGCTGGGAGGTGTTGCTGAGCCCCACAGTGCGAGGGATCTGGATTAATATCAGTAACACAGAGCACTGGCTGGAACACCTACCTAAAGAGGACCATTGCACACACAGGTCATGGATCTCCATCTGAGCACCAGTCCCACAGGACCCCACCTCGCTCCATAACACTGCACTGATTCAGCTGATTTGCACCATGTGGCTCAGAATCTGCCCCTAATGTTATCATCACTCTTCAAAAATGGAATATTCAAAAACAAATGGGCAGGAACACTAAGGAGCTTTAGTGTTCCTTATCTTTAATTTTTCACTGGGAGGGTCCCTGGAGCTCAGATCCTCACTGTAATTTAAACAATAGGAATGTGGCTAATTTTAAAAAAATCATTTCATTAAAAGCATCTTCTATAAAAACTCCTATTACGTTAACTTTTTTTAGCAAATTCTCAAAGTAAAGAAAAATTATGATATTTATCATTATGCCTATATTCAGTTCTTTTATGTACAATATTTACAGGAATCATTTAATGAAGTATTTTATTCCCTCTTGAAATCTCATTCCTTGGATTTTTATGCAGTAAGCTGTAATTTTTTTTTTTAACAGTATCTTGCAGTCTGTCTTCAATTTGAAGCCCTTCACCCACTGATTGAGATCTAGCCTCCAATGTTGTTTGGAAGCTTTGTGAGAAGGGAGATAACAACAAGAGCATCTGTGAAATCCAGAGACAGTGAGCTGCGTCCAGCTCTTAACCTGGCACTATGGGAGTCACTTGAATCATCCCATTGGATAGTTAGATGATAATGAATGATGTGGGAATGATTTGGTACAAGGTACATTAATGGTCGCTATTCCTGCTAAACATGTACTCTTTGTTTTTCTTCCCAGCTCCCCCTCCCCCTCTTTCCTGAGAAGTGGGATCAAGATGGTGGTGCAGTTCCCAAGTGCCCATTTTTTTATGGGAACCTAGAGAGGGAGTGTCAGCAGGATATTCAACAGTGATATACATCACAGCTGATGTTTTTAGCCCAGGTATACACACGGGCACTTTCCAGCCAGAGTCACTGGATGGCGATTAGGAACATGAACCTTGGCCGATTTCTTTCTCTCTATTCTCCCCCCCCCCCCCCCCCCCACCCCCTGCTCAGGTGTGCTAAGGCACCAACAGCTAACATTTTCTTTTCTGTTTGTTACCCATGGGTTTCCTGACTTACTCTGATGGTCAGTGAGCTATTTGGCTGGAACTTTGCCTCAGTCTAGCCTGGATCCAGACTAATCAGAACCTTGCCTAGATCTAATGTATATCAAACGAAATCCAATATGTTACAGATTGGTAAATATCTCTTTTAACCAGGAAACCATCAAATGCAGGCATGTGATGTCAAGCACCAAGCTCCGGACCGTCTGTTCACCTATGCAAGGGAGAAAATGGGCACAAAATGCACTGAGCTGTGCTTCTGGGCCGTGAGCAGAAAAGTGGTAAATTTTAAAACACACAAATTTCAACCCCACTGGGACAGCCTGAGTGCTCACTCACGCACTCTTGTGGCCATCACAGGTATTGCACATGAAAGGGGTGCTGTAGATGGCCATTGTTCAGGGAAAGCACCACGCTCTCTAACAGTGCCATCTGTTCATGGGCAATGTGAGTATAGCTCTCTACCTTTCCAAGCCCTGTTTGTTGTTGGCCCACCTACTTCCTGTAGCACGTCACATTGGAGGGGAGGAGGGGGGGGGGGGGGGGAATATCCATCTCAAACAAATGTCATTTTGCACCCCGACCCTGTGCCAAACCCATTTATTTTTCAACTCCAGTGCAGGAAGGGGAAACTTAGCTCTTAACGAGGAGCTCACTCTACAAATAGACAGGAGCACTGGGCTACCATGGAGTTACAGATCGACAGAAACAGTGCAGACATCAGCTGAGCACTTCTGAAACCCGTCTTCTGGAGGGGGTAATGACGTGATATGAATATTCAAAGATGTTCCTTTGCTCTATTTCATACCAGTTTGTAGCTATAATTTTAAGATATTGCCTTAACAATCGGCATACAGTATTAATTAGGCAACTGGTGTAGGCAGACTTCTGTGGCCAAAGGCTGGAGCTTGCTTGCTGAATATGGCGTTGGTTTTAAACCTTGATGGAGCTATTCCTTTTTAGCCAATCTCAGGTTATAAAGAACTGTGAAACAGTTCAAACTAAGACATTGCTATTGGTGCGGGAAGGGGGGAATAATTTAAACTATGATGTTGCAGGTTTGTGATAAACCAGATGAATGATTTACAAAGGAGACGCACCAGTATTGAAGCACCTCTTGCACAATAGCCACCCCCTTTAATAAATGCTGGCTATGGAACAATGTGATAATTTCCTTTCACATCACTCCACAGAACCAAAGAGCTAATTGGTTGGAAATCCAACTTTTGGCTTCTCTCTGAGGTCATCGTGTTGCTGGGTAACAGGGGGCGGTAGCCACGTTTATTCTTTACACCTTGATCTTGCCTCGCCACCTCAAAATAAAAACTGGCAGCAATCAAATGGCAAGAGATAAAAACAAATGATCTAAGACCACTGCAAAGATATGTTTTTTTAAAGTGAATTTTAGCTGAGAGAGAAGAAATAAAATCTTCCCCCTCCCCCCCCCCCCCCCCCCCCCAGTTTTCGGCCCCTTTATGAGGCAGCGGCCTGTTGGAGCAGGAGCCTGAGCTGCTCGGCCTGCTGGCAGAGCTCGGCCACCTGGTCCTTCATCTCCCGCACGGCCGTCGGGCTTGACTGCATCACCACATTCTTGGTAGCTATGGCAACCTTTTTCAATCGGCCACAGAACTGGTTGCTCCTGCTCAGCACCTCTTTGTGAATGTTCTTCTGCCCGGTCTCCCGGCACAGCATGTCCACCAGTTTCTGGCCGACCATTATCACCACCCTGCTGTGCTTGATCAACACGTCGGCCGGCTGGTTCCCATTGATGCTGTCGGTGAACGACACGATGGCCTTGTGCAGGGTGTTGAAGTAGATCTGGCACTGTTCGGAGACAGGGGCCGGGGCCTGGATCTCCTTCGGACTCACTTTAACGCTGCTGTCGTCCGGTTTTCGAATGTTACCTTCCGTCATCTGTACAAGAGCAAAAAAACAAGAGTTAACAGAAAGAAAGACGACCCCAGGACGTCCCAAAGCACTTTACAGACAACTTTTTGAAGTATAGTCACTGGAAGAAGAGCAGGGGAGTTATCCCCGGTGTCCTGGGGCCAATATTTATCCCTCAACCAACATAACAAAAATACAGATTATCTGGTCATTATCACATTGCTGTTTGTGGGGGCTTGCTGTGTGCAAATTGGCTGCCGCATGTCCCACATTACAACAGTGACTCCACTTCAAAAGTACTTCATTGACAGTAAAGCACTTTGAGACATCCGGTGGTCGTGAAAGGCGCTATATAAATGCAAGTCTGTCTTGTAATGTATACAACGCAACAGCGGCGGCAGAGGGTTTAAAAGGCTCCAGAGACCAGGTAAGGCGGGACCAGTCTCCGAACTCGGAGGGAGGGAGAGAGGTAAAAATAATCGAGGGTGTGACGTCACCAGAAAGCAGGTAAGTAATTGGTTGGTGATTATTTCTCTTTTTTAAACTTAAACTCTGTGGGTTGTAGTTAATAAGGCCTTTCTGGTGCAGAGTGACTGTTGGTAAACCATTTAACTGGTGTAATTTAGAGGGATTGATTTAATTTAAATCCAATTAATTAGAGGGGATACTAGCATCTATAATCAGGCAGAGAGTGTCCATAACTAACAATAAAAAATTTAATTACATAGAATGGAGCAGGTGATGTGTTACTGTTGCGAGATGTGGGAGCCGGTGGACCCCATTGAGGCTCACGGTGATTACATCTGTGACAAGTGTCTGCTGCTACAGGAACTCCAGCTCCGTATTGATGAGCTGGAGTCTGAGCTTCAGACACTGCGACACATCAGGGAGGGGGAGAAGTACCTGGACTTTGTGTTTCAGGAGGTGGTCACACCTATGAAGTTAATTAATTCAGATGTAGCCCATGGTCAGGGACAGGAGGGTGTGACTACGAGTGAGGCAGGTATGGGGATCCAGGAGGTAGTGTTGGAGGAGCCGCAGCCCTTGCTCTTGTCCAACAGGTTCGAGGTTCTTACTCCCTGTGGGGACGGGAGCAGGGACTGCAGGGAGGATGAGCAACCTGGCCACAGCACCGTGGTACGGGGAGCCATTCAAGAGGGGGGAGTAAATAGAAATGTTGTAGTGGTAGGGGATAGTATTATTAGGGGGATAGATAGAGTTCTCTGTAGCTGAGAGCCCCGTAGGCTGTGTTGCCTGCCCGGTGCCAGGGTTAAGGACATCTCCTCTGGGCTGGAAAGAAACTTGCAGTGGGAGGGGGTGGATCCAGTTGTCGTGGTCCATGTTGGTACAAACGACGTAGATAGGACAAGGAAGCAGGTTCTGTTAAAAGAGTATGAGCAGCTAGGGGTCAAATTAAAAAACAGAACCTCAAGGGTATTAATCTCTGGATTATTACCTGAGCCACGAGCGAATTTGGCTAGGACAAATAAAATTAGAGAGTTAAATGAGTGGCTCAAAGACTGGTGTGGGAGAAATGGGTTTTGCTTCCTGGGACACTGGCACCAGTACTGGGGCAGGAGGGAGCTGTTCCGTTGGGACGGGCTTCACTTGGCCAGTGCTGGGACTAGAGTCCTGGCGGATCATATAACTAGGGCTGTAGAGAGGGCTTTAAACTAACTAGTGGGGGGGAGGTTCCTAGAGAGCAAATAATAAAAATGACAACAGAGAAGGTCATAGACTTAGGTAGCAGTGGGGAAATTAAAAACCAGAGTGTGTTAGGAAGGGGCAGAAGGTATGGAGTAAAAGGTAAAGTAATAAAAAGGGCAAAAGCAGGAACTAAGTGTCACAAAACATATTTGAAAGTTCTCTATCTGAATGCACGTAGCATTCGTAACAAAATAGACGAGTTAATGGCACAAATAACTATATATGGGTATGATCTTGTGGCCATTACAGAAACATGGCTGCAGGGTGACAATGCCTGGGAATTAAATATACCAGGTTATTTAACGATCAGGAAGGACAGGCAGGAAGGAAGGGGAGGTGGGGTGGCTATGTTAATAAAGGAAGGCATCACTGTAATATAGAGAAATGATATTGGGTCAAAAGATCAGGATAATGCAACAGTTTGGGTGGAGATAAGGAATAATGAGGGGAAAAAAACACTAGTGGGCGTAGTCTATAGGCCTCCGAACAGTTGCAACTCTGTTGGACGGAGTATCAATCAGGAAATAGTTGAGGCTTGTAATAAGGGAACATCTTTAATTATGGGGGATTTTAACTATCATATTAATTGAACAAATCAAATTGGGCAGGGCTGCCTTGAGGATGAGTTCATTGAGTGTATTCGGGATGGGTTTCTTGAGCAGTATGTAACTGAACCGACCAGGGGACAAGCAACCTTAGATCTGGTCCTGTGTAACGAGACAGGATTAATTAAAAATGTCCTAGTAAAGGATCCCCTTGGAATGAGTGACCATAACATGGTTGAATTCCATATTCAATTAGAGGGTGATAAGGTTGGATCTCAAACAAGCGTGCTAAGCTTGAATAAAGGAGACTATGAAGGTATGCGAGCGGAATTGAGTAGAGTGGATTGGGAAAATAGATTAAAGGGTAAGACGATACGTGATCAGTGGTGTACATTTAAGGAGTTATTTTACAACTTCCAAAAAATATATATTCCACTGAGAAGAAAAGGGTGTAAAAGACAAGAGTCATCCATGGCTAAGTAAAGAAACTAAGGATAGTATTCGACTAAAAACAAGGGCTTATAAGGTAGCCAAATCTAGTGGGAGGATAGAGGATTGGGAAAACTTTAAAAGACAGCAAAAAATAACAAAGATTGATTTAAGAAAGGGAAGATAGATTATGAAAGTAAATTAGCAACAAATATAAAAACAGATAGTAAGAGTTTTTATAGTTATATAAAAAGAAAAAGGGTGGCTAAAGTAAATGTTGGTCCCTTAGAGGATGAGACCGGGAAATTAATGGTGGGAAATATGGAGATGGCAAATACACTGAATGAATATTTTGTATCAGTCTTTACAGTAGAGGACACTAAGAATATCCCAACACTGGACAAACAGGGGGCTATAGGGGGGGAGGAGCTAAACACAATCAAAATCACTAAGGACGTGGTACTCGGTAAAATAATGGGACTCAAGGCGGATAAATCACCTGGACCTGATGGCTTACATCCTAGGGTCTTGAGGGAAGTGACGGTAGGGATTGTGGATGCATTGGTGGTAATTTTCCAAAACTCCCTGGACTCAGCAAAGATCCCGGCAGACTGGAAAACTGTGAATGTAACACCCTTATTTAAAAAGGGCAGTAGACAGAAGGCTGGAAACTAACATCAGTGGTAGGTAAAATTTTGGAGTCCATTATTAAGGAGACAGTAACGGGACATTTGGATAATCATAATTTAATAGGACAAAGTCAGCATGGTTTTATGAAGGGGAAGTCATGTTTGACAAATTTGCTGGAGTTCTTTGAGGAAGTAACATACAGGGTAGATAAAGAGGAACCAGTGGATGTGGTGTATTTAGACTTCCAAAAGGCATTTGACAAGGTGCCACACAAAAGATTATTGCTTGAGATAAAAAAATCACGGGATTGGGGGTAATATTCTGGCATGGATAGAGGATTGGATATCTAACAGAAGGCAGAGAGTTGGGATAAATGGTTCATTCTCAGACTGGCAATCAGTAACTAGTGGTGTTCCGCAGGGGTCAGTGCTGGGTCCCCAACTCTTTACAATCTATATTAACGATTTCGAGGAGGGGACCGAGTGTAACATATCAAAGTTTGCAGATGATACTAAGATGGGAGGGAAAGTAGTGAGTGAGGAGGACATAAAAAATCTGCAAGGGGACATAGACAGGCTAAGTAAGTGGGCAGAGATTTGGCAGATGGAATACAATACTGGAAAGTGTGAGGTTATGCACTTTGGCAGGAAAAATAATAGAGCAAGTTATTATCTTAATGGCAAGAAACTGGGAAGTAGTGAAGTAAAAAAGGGATCTGGGGGTCCTGGTGCACGAAACTCAAAAGGTTAGTATGCAGGTGCAGCAAGTGATTAAGAAGGCCAATGGAATGTTGGCTTTCATTGCTAGGGGGCTAGATTATAAAAATAGGGAGGTATTGCATCAGTTGTACAAGGTATTGGTGAGACCGCACCTGGAATACTGCATACAGTTTTGGTGTCCATACTTAAGAAAAGACATACTTGCTCTCGAGTCAGTACAAAGAAGGTTCACTCGGTTAATCCCGGGGATGAGGGGATGGACATATGAGGAGAGGTTGGGTAGATTGGGACTATACTCATTGGAGTTCAGAAGAATGAGAGGCGATCTTATTGAAACATATAAGATTGTGAAGGGGTTGGATCGGGTGGATGCGGGGAGGATGTTCCCGATGATGGGTGAAACTAGAACTAGGGGGCATAGTCTTAGAATAAGGGGCTGCTCTTTCAAAACTGAGATGAGAAGGAACTACTTCACTCAATGGGGTGGTAGATCCATGGAATATGCTGCCCCAAAAAGCTGTAGAAGCTACATCATTACATAAATTTAAAACAGAAATAGACAGTTTCCTAGAAGTAAAGGGAATTAAGGGTTACGGGGAGCGGGCAGGAATTTGGACATGAGTCTAGGTTCGGATCGGTCATGGCCCTGTGGGTAGCATAGCGGGCCCAGGGGTCGTGTAGCCTGATCCTGCTCCTATTTCGTGTGTCCAATTCTGTTAGGTTCAGGAGATGGTTCTGTGATAGTAGATTGGCGGTTAGGATCAGATCAGATCAGCCATGATCTTATTGAATGGTGGAGCAGGCTCCTATTTCTTATGTTCTTATCCCACAAACAGCAATGAAATAAATGACCAGATAATCTGTTTTAGTGATGTTGATTGAGGGATAAATATTGGCCAAGACACCGGGGAGAACTGTCCTGCTCTTTTTTGAATAGTGCCGTGGGATCTTTTACGTTCACCTGAGAGGGCAGATGGGGGCCTCGGTTTAACGTCTCATCCAAAAGACGGCACCGCCGGCAGTGCAGCACTCCCTCAGTACTGCACAGGCACTTTCAGCCTGGATTTTCTGCTCACGTCTCTGGAGTGGGACTTGAACCCACAACCTTCTGATTCAGAGGTAAAAGTGCTACCAGTCAATAATGAAACACTATGCATGAATAAAGACAGAAGGGTACAATTGAAACTAAAGAAAAAGGCACACACTAAGTGCATAGACAATAAAGGAGAGGATGACAAAAGGGAATACAAATAGAAAGTCACTAATAAATCCAGCAGGGAATTCAGGAGACACTTCTTCACCCAGAGAGTGGTGAGAATGTGGAACTTGCTACCACAGGGAGTAGTTGAGGCGAATAGCATAGATGCATTTCAGAGGAAGCTGGATAATCACATGAGGGAGAAAGGAATAGAGGGTTATGTTGATGGGGTGGGAGGAGGCTCGTGTGGAGCATAAACACCGGCATAGACCAGTTGGGTCGAATGGCCTATTTCTGTGCTGTGAATACTTTGTAATACAATGTATGTAAACTGGAGAAAGATGTGAGTTCAGGGCTACAGAAGGGGGAAACCTGAGGGGCCACGCTCCCACTAAGCCGCATGGCCACGCAGTGTTCTGGAAGTCCCGCGCAGGCCGCTCACCGGCTTTACAATGGGAAATAACCGCACATGGACGAAAAATTGAATGGGCCGCGCAGCCAGTTAAAGAGGCTGCGCACCAGAAAAAATTATAGGGAGCATTGCTTAGGGGAAGTTTGGCTAGGGGAGGGAAGGGAAACGGCAGAGGCAGATGAACGGATGGGCTCAATCTTACTGACAAAGATGTCCATGAGCTCCTCACACTTATTGTTGAAGGTGAGGGTGGGGGAGGCAGGGGAGAGGGGTTTAAGAGGAGGATTGGCAGTGGAGAAGAGAAACCAGGGGTTATCTTTGCACTCCAGCACGATCCTGGAGTAGTGAGCAGTTTTGGCAGAGGAGGGCAGGACCCGATCGTGGTCCAGGCAGATCTGGCGAATGTCTAAACCAGTTGTCCGCCATAAACGTCCAAGTCTGCGTCCCTTGGTCTAGCCTTATAGTACTGAAACAAAAAGGAAAATACGGTCCCACTGCCTAGTGTGGCCATAAAATATTTTACTGAAAAACTTTTGAAGTACGACTGGCTTAATAATTTTTCAAAATCAATAATAGTACAAATTTAGCTCAAGAAAAACACACTTTAGATAATCCCAGTAACAGCAGAACGGGTACCTGTCGTTCTAACAGGAGCTTTTTCTGCTTGAAGCTCTCCTTTTCCCTCTGCTTGAAGCGCTCCTTTTCCTTCTCCTGCCTTTCGAATTCCTCTTTCCTCTGCAGGGAAACATCAGAGAGATCATCATGAGAATGTTGCTCTTGGCCCCGAGAGAGAGCCTTGGGTCAAGGCCTCAACACGCACCTAACACCAGGTGCTGTTATAGCCTGCGGCCTACTCAGGCAGCTCCTGGCTGCATCGCGCGTGGGGACAGGCTGCAATGATTTTTAAGTTGGCTAAGTGAGCAGCTGCATTGCAGATGCTGCTGATGGGATCACTACTTCCTGAGTCCGCCCATGTCTGGCTGCTGCTTCTTCGACAGCACCTCCCAAACCTGCCACCTAGAAAGACAAGGGCAGCAGGCGCATGGGAACACCATCACCTTCAAGTTACCCTCCAAATCACACACCAGGCTGACTTGGAAATATATCGGCCAATCCTTCATCGTCGCTGGGTTCTGGAACTCCCTACCTAACAGCACTGTGGGAATACCATCACCACACGGACTGCAGCGGTTCAAGAAAGTGGCTCACCACCACCTTCTCGAGGGCAATTAGGGATGGGCAATAAATGCTGGCCTTGCCAGTGACGCCCACATACCAAGAATAGATATATATAATAAAATAAATTATACTTCAGCTACCTCACAAAAAAGCACACACACTCCCATTCTGATTGGGGTGAAGCATCAATCTTACTCTGGCCCCTCGGAGTGCGTGCATCGTTCCTCCAGCCTTACAACTGTTAGCGATTCGCCTGGATTGACATTTGTAATTGGTTGATTTCTCACAAACATGACATCTCAAATGTACTTTAAAAATACAAGGGATATACCAGACAGACGATTACAGCGGATTATCAGTGTACAAGCAAGTCCACTGTGAGCGGCTTGCACTGTAGTGACTACAGTAGATGGGCCCCGTGTTTAAGGTACTCCCTACACCATAGGATTCCAAACTGGGGTTTCCAGACCTTCAGGAGTCTACAAAGGGATCCCAGCGAGTCTTCAGCATCATCGGATTTCCATATCATCCCCTACTTTGCTAGCATGTTATTTCAGGGCGGTATACTAATAAATTCTGCCACAGAGCTCTGATTCTTGGAAGTTGGAACAGGGGCCTCCTGGGAGTGTGTCAGTGTTTAAAGTGGATCCCTGGGATTGTGTCAATATTTAAAGTGAATCCCTGGGATTGTGTCAGTATTTAAAGTGGATCCCTGGGAGTGTGTCAGTATTTAAAGTGGATCCCTGGGAGTGTGGGATTATTTAAAGTGAATCCCTGGGATTGTGTCAGTATTTAAAGTGGATCCCTGGGAGTGTGGGATTATTTAAAGTGGATCCCTGGGAGTTTGTCAGTATTTAAAGTGGGTGTGTGAGATTCCTTCAACAGAAAAGTTTGGGGGTGGGCAACTGCCTTACACCAGCAGATGGCGCTATCAGCACAGAGTCTTGGTCTGCGACTGGATGGAAGTGTCCTCTAACTGAGATTGTGGTACCTCCTGTTAATGTACGAACCTGTAACTGAACATAAGAAATAGGAGCAGGAGTCGGCCATACGGCCCCTGGAGCCTGCTCCGCCATTCAATAAGATCATGGCTGATCTTCGACCTCAACTCCACCTTCCTGCACTCTCCCCATATCCCTTGATTCCCCTAGAGCCCAAAAAATCTATCCATCTCAGCCTTGAATATACTCAACGATTCAGCATCCACAGCTCTCTGGGGCAGAGAATTCCGAAGATTCACAACCCTCTGAGTGAAGAAATTCCTCCTCATCTCAGTCCTAAATGGCCGACTCCGTATCCTGAGACTCTGCCCCCTAGTTCGAGACTATCCAGCCAGGGGAAACAGCCTCTCAGCATCTACCCTGTCAATCCCCCTCAGAATCTTGTATGTTTCAATGAGACACAGTCATTGTGCTATCGCCTGTTAATATACTAACCTGTAACTGGACATAGTCGCAGTCCTCTATCTGAGTTTGCTTGGCCATTAACAGGTGGCTTGGTTTTGAATTATGTTCCTTTCGTGGAGGTGTGGGCAATGGGGCTTTCTGTTTAATAATGGTCCCTTTGCCCGTTCTCTGCAGACGAGGATGATTCTTATTGATCACTTGTTGTCTCTCCAGTTTTGAAAGGGTTTGCTGCTGACGCTGACCTTCCTGCCTCTGAGCCCGGTTGAAGAGAAGTTTCCCATTTGCAATTATTATGGAGGCAAGTCGTTTAACATCATCTGGGATGGTCCGCGTTACCATGACGAAGCGATCAAGGTCGTCGGGGCTGGCCTGGGGTTTGCTCACCACCAGGACACTGAGGGACCAGCTGCAGTCACTCAGCGCTAGGCTGGTCGTGACCATGATCTGGTGTGAGTCCTCCAGAATCTGCAACTGTTTGCACAGCCGGTTCTGGAGATTGCTGTCCGTCAGGCGCGTGGCATTGACCTTCACCCCCTGCACAAAGCCCATGAAGGTGCCCAGGCATTTCATGACGTTGTCTGCCGCGGAGTGGATCTCGGTCAGGTGCTCCTCCAGGTGCTCGTGGAGCCTCCATTTACTGCTGACAAAGACCATGATGCTCGCCACCGAGCTGGCTACCCGCTGCTGTAGCTGCACCAACCTCTCGATGGCCAGTTCGACGTCCAGGGTTATCTCCTTGGCCGACACGGGCACAGTAGGAACTGGAGGCTTGCCTGAAGCACTGGGCGCAATGCTCTGTCTGCGTTCCGCACTGGAGCTATCGGCCCGCTCCTGGGTAGTTGGAACATCTTTAGTGACCTGCGGAGGAACATCGTACACGGGCTCCCCAAGGTTCCTTGCGTTGGCTGCGTCTTTCGGCCCGGCTGGTGGAGAAATCCTTGGGAGATCGTAAATGTTTTGCTGCGTTCGGCGCGGCCAATCCAGAGTGGGCTTGGGAATGTTCACGGGAACGTCGTAAATTTCCGAAGATCTCGACAGACGATTAGCTTGGTTGAAGGCGGCGTGTTCGCGTGACGTGGGGATGTCGTAAAGCGACTGGTTGGAGGACGATCCATTCTTCAAGGGTGGTATGTCGTAGAGAGGTTGGCTCCCGGTGCCGGCATGCAGCCTGTTCGGCAGTGTGCCATAGTAAGGCAGATCCCCGGCCCCACCCTTGGTCGGGGGAACATCGTAAAGGGCTTCCCTTGAGATGGCGGCTTCGTCCCTTGAGGCTGGAACATCGTATAACGCTTGTTTTGAAGCTCTGGATTCAGCGTGTTGGTCCCAGTTGAGCTTACGCGGGGTTGGCAGTGTGCAGTACGACCCAATCTGTATTCTCTGAGGCTCCCTTCCATACGATGCTGGGATATCGTAGGTGCTGTCTCTCTCAGGTCCATCGCTGCACATTCTCGGAGGGACGTCGTACACCTAGAGAAACAAACACACACAGACATCTTTAGAATCGTTCTCCATGAGTGAACTCTTCCAGCTGGCCTTCTACCAAGTCGTACAGACTAGGATCTAATCTCACTTAGAGCAGGGGCGCTGAAATTGGCTCGAGTGCTCCCAGCCTAGCGAGAGGCCAAACCACCCAGGATTCCTCACTTCTGGTCACTATCGAGTGACCCCAGCTGCGGGACACTCTTATACCCGCGTCAGTGGAGGTCCAATCAAATTCAATTGTGATGCTCCTCGAGGGAATACCCTCGTGGCACTCCCTATCCCCCACGTGAAGAATGGGCGTATGGGTGAGGTACCAGAGAGGGCGGCCAGTGCCTCGGGACCTGCTCCCCAGCAATCAGTCAGCACCCTGAGGAGAGATGGAGGGAGAGGTAAAGAGCAGAATTCTTTTATCTTTGAAAAAGCTGAGATATTCTATATTTGTGGCAAACTGTTACCATGTGCGGGAATCACTAATGCAAATCCATGTCCTGCTGCCTTGGTCACAGCAGCTTTAAGTTAATAACTGGCAACATGAGCAGCTGCAGGAATCGTTCACCTACATACAACGGTAACTAAGTAAGTAATTACTCGGGTCAGTGGGTAGCACACTCACCTGAGTCAGAAGGTTGTGGGTTCAAGTCCCACTCCCGAGACTTGAGACCATAATCCAGGCTGACGCTCGCAGTGCAGTGCTGAGGGAATGCTGCACTGTCGGAGGCCTCGTCTGCTCCCTCAGGTGGATGTAAAAGATCCCACGGCCACTATTTCAAAGAAAAGCAGGGGTGTCCTGGCCAATATTTATCCCTCAACCAACATCACTAAAACAGACTGTCTGGTTGTTACCACATTGCTGTTTGTGGGACCTTGCTGTGCGCAAATTGGCTTCTGCCTTTCCTACATTACAGCAGTGACTCCACTTCAAAAAGTATTTTTGGTTGTAAAGCGCTTTGGGACATTCTGAAGTCGTGAAAGGTGCTATAGAAATGCAATTTCCTTAAGTGAGGCAATTTGGGATCTTTCTAAGAGACACGATCAGATGCGATATAAATACAAGCCCTTTCTTCTTACCTGCTGTTGGGTTGTATCTCTGGGCCTCTCGAAGCTCAATGGAATGTCATACAGCTGCTGGATTAGACTCTTCTCACTCTCCGTTTGGAACATTGAATATTTCCTCGCTGTGCCAGGACTGTCACACATCTATTGGAAAAAATATTTGCAAAGTACTGTAATGTGAGAGGAGCTAAACCTTCCTGGTGAAAACAGGCCTTTCATATAAAATGTAGTAAGAAGTGTAGACAGTAGAAATGAGGATTGTGTTCTTTGAGCCTGGAGGGCGAGTGTTAGCTGGGCATTCACTGGGCGGGGGTGGGGGAGGGAGTAAGGGGAGGAGAAAGACCATCACTGCTGAACCCATACCTAGGCTCAATAACATGCATCTTCCAGCAGGGGCCACTGGTTAGTAACCAGGAGATTGAAGCCTCCCCGAGGCCGATTGTAGCACTTCTCCCAACTGGGAAATAATCTTGGACTTTCCCAGTCTGACTGGCTTAGTTTCACAATGATCTTTTAAATATACATTTTGTTTCATGATGCTGCCATGGTGAGAGTTATTGCCCATCCCTAATTGGCCCGAGTAGGTGATGGGCCTCTTGAAACAGTGCAGTCCTTGTGTCGCTGGTACTGGGTAGAGAACTCCAGGATGTTGGCCATGTAATGATGGGGCTGTCTGTACAGCCGTGTAGCTTGTTTGGCCACTTCAGAGGTCACGTAGTGTGGACTAGAAGCAGGTATAGGCCCGACTGGGTAGGAGTGCTAAGTTTCCTGAAGGACATTAGAGAACAAGAGTGTTGCCAACTCTGATTGGACATATTCCTGGAGGGTCGATCACATGGCATCTGCTCACATGGCACCTGGTCACATGATGTTTGGTCTCATGATGCTTGCCCGCAGTTTGCAAATGTTATTGCATTTGCCTTATAACGGTTGGGCCCCGCGTGGTTGAATAACTTTGCGCGCCATGAGCCTAAAAATGGTTTTTTGCTCATTGGCAGGGTCGGACGTCATATCGGGAAATTTTCGGAGCACCCCCGTGAATGTTCCCCACTACTCCTGAGAGGGAGAGAAATGGGGCCTGTTAAAATAGGCATTGGCCCAGGAACCTGCCCGCACCTTGTACAGTGCAGGGGGATTCTGGCTGTAGTTACAGGTGAATATCAGCGGGCTATAGGATCACTAACACAGGTAGGAAATTGGGCGTCACACCTGTGGCTGCCAGTTACATAGAGACTATCAGTGAGTCATTGTATTACTGTTGGTTATGTGGGGTGTTATCGGTACAATTTCAGTGGGTTACTGCTAATTACTGGTGGAATCAAAGTTCCTCCCGAACCGGTTTCCCCCCGCATACCCCTCCCCCTCACCCCCCACCCACCCCGCCTTCGGTTCCTCCTCCTCCTCCCCCCCCCCCCCCCCCCCCCGCCCTCGGTTCCTCCTCTTCCCCCCACCCCCCCCCCCCCCCCCCCCGCCTCTCACCCCCCCACCCACCCCACCTTCGGTTCCTCCTCTCCCCCCCCCCCCCCCCCCACCTTCGGTTCCTCCTCCTCTTCCCCCCCCCCCCCCCTCGGTTCCTCCTCTCCCTCCCCCCCCCCCCCCCCCCCCCTCGGTTCCTCTTCTTCCCCCCCCCCCCCCCCGCCCTCGGTTCCTCTTCTTTCCCCCCCCCCCCCGCCCTCGGTTCCTCTTCTTTCCCCCCCCCCCGCCCTCGGTTCCTCCCCCCACCGCCCTCGGTTCCTCCTCTCCCCCCACCCGCCCTCGGTTCCCCTGCTCACGTTGGTCTCCTGGTTCTCGGAACTTTTTGCACAACAGCTGCTGGCGTGAAACCACGAGCAAAAATACTCAACTACAGGGACCGACCTTTAAAAGGTAAATGCAATAAAATTTACAGACACCACATGGCCGCACATCACGTGGTCAGACATCACATGATCAAACCTCCAGGAATACCTCCAACAGGAGTTGGCAACCCTGCAGTGAGACCTTCTGCCTCAGAGGCAAGAGTGCTAGAGCACATGGTCTGTGGAACGAGCAGCTTTCCTAAGCTCTGCATCCTTTCCTATCTCCTGTCCCTTCCCCATACTGCACATGGTGTACTGAGTGAACAGGTGATGAGATGACCTCCTCCAGTGCTGCTCTCCTTCTGCTTTGACCCTCATTCTTCATGAAGGCCCCTGGACTCTGCTCAGTTCCTCGTCCCAATGACTGGACCGAGTTGGGGACTCACTTTGTGAAGAATTGGAGGCGCCGACCTCTGACCAACTTTGTGGCCAACAGAAATACCATTGTCCATAATCGACTGAAGCCAAACCTTGAAAAATGTCGAGTTCAAAAATGTACATAAATTATCGGTTCATGAGAGTGAACACTGAGATTTGAAAAATGTTTAGAAGTAAAAAGATGCAGATTCAATCGGTAATTGGAAGAGATTTCCATAAATTTAAATATGTTTTTCCATTCAGTGTTTATCAAATGTGTCTTTGTGCTTGCTACATTCAGCTCTGCTTTGCTTTAGTTTGACTTTGTTAAATACCAACCAGTGTTACTGCTCCAAACGTTTAACCATTCGAGGACTGTGAGCCCTGGTCTGTGCTGACTTAGCTGATCCCAAGGTGCTACGGGTTAGGGAGTGTAAAACGGAGTCATTACTCATCACTTTCCAGTGATCCTCACTGGACACTGCATGTTCGTTTGAGTGAGATCAAGATTGGGGTCTACTGTGTTGCTACCATGGTCGAATGCCCGATGACATTCAAGGTGTAGGCTCACATCTATAAAGAATGGCCATTTGGGCAAGGGACAGGAGATCTGTGAGCACCAATGGATCTGTACCCAGCAAAAGTCGGCGTCTTCAGATAGACAACTGAGGATCAGCTGTGGTTTGTACAGCTTCTGGTTTATAGCCCAGAATCACACCCATCTAGTTCTTAGATGCTGTTTATATCTAAGGCACTTTACCCAGTCTATGTATCTAAGGTGTTTCACCCCAAACACGATCAGGATTTCTTTATATTACCTGACTGTTCAGGATTCCAGGAACACGGGATGATGGAATATCGTACGCATCGGCATAAGGTCCTGACATGGAGTTAAGGGTGAATGCCTGACCCATTCTGGGAAGAGTAGACGCCTACAGATAAAAAAAAATGGAAACCCATTGGTGACATTACAACAGACAAATAGTGTGCATTGCCATACAGTCTATCTAAGTTCTAGGTCTGAGAGTTGTCACAATTACATCCATACATGTTTCTGTGTTGGAAAAGGTGAGGGAATTGGTGCTGAGAAATGGAACTGTTTCACAAACACTGTCATTTGTCTCCCTTCCCCTCTTCTAGTCTCCCCACACTGCACACTATCCCTGGTGTTATGTCAAAGTTAATTGTTGTCTAAGTCAATTATTCAACCCTGCTCCAAAATGTCACGTCAATGTTTTTAAAGGCCAGGACTGTTACCATGGCTAAATAGACCACTCCTGAGTAAAAGCTTCTACACAGACCATGTTTAAGCATCTCAGGAGCTCACAGTCAACTCCTCCTAAAAGCTCAGCCAGATTCACGAGCATTAAAAGACTCTGGAGCTAATGGACATCGTAACCCCTTCCAGTGCTTTGTGGGTCTCATCATCTCTGAGCCACACACACCAGCAAGGCCCCACTTTATGATTCTGGGCTTGGTTGCTCTCGGGTGTGGTTGACTTCGGCACACCTAGGCCAGGACGAGGAAAGATCAGGCAGGCGTCCTGCTCTCGATCAGTGCACAGCGTCCCCCTGGTGGAAAGTCCACCTTGGGTGAGAGCGGGGTCAGGCCCTGCTAACTATCCTCCACCATTGGATAGACTGCTGACACTCACTGTCAAAGCTCACACATTAATAATGGGCAAGGTAACCAGAGAGTGACTACCGCACGTGGAACCGCACGGCAGCAAGAGACACTGCCTGCTGGAGACGAGAGGAGGGGCAGGGAGAAAAAACACACAAGCGTTTTGTTTTCCCTTTTTGAAGAAAGAAAGACTTGCATTTATTAGATGCCTTTCACAACCCCTGGACGTCCCAAAGCACTTTACTGCCAATTAAATACTTTTGAAGTGTAGTCAGTCACTGTTCAAACCCTCCAGGATTGGCCTGGAGTCTCCAGGAGTCACTGTAACGTAGGAAACGCGGCAGCCAATTTGTGCACAGCAAGCTCCCACAAACAGCAATGTGATAAATGACCAGATAATCCGTTTTAGTGATGTTGGTTGAGGGCTAAATATTGGCCCCAGGACACCGGGGAGAACACCCCTGCTCTTTCTCGAAATCGTGCTGTGGGATCCTTTACGTCCACCTGAGAGAGCAGACGGGGCCTCGGTTTAATGTCTCCATCGAAAGACGGCACCTCCGACAGTGCAGCACTCCCTCAGTACTGCACTGAAGTGTCAGCCTAGCTTTTTGTGCTCAAGTCTTTGTAGTAGGGCTTGAACCCACAACCTTCTGCCTCAGAGGCAAGAGTGCTACCCACTGATCCACAGCTAGCAATTATATTCGTATTATTTATATATTTTCTTCCCCTTTGCCCAGCCTGGCTGAGACAAACGGGACAGGCGGCCCATTCACAGCTCTCTGGCATCGCAGTTCTGCAACCTTAAGCTAGGAAGCGTGGAAGACAGCATGAGGTGGCTCACTCTCCCACTGAGTGTGCGGATTTGCCTGGCTGGGGCTGGCCGCCTCCTTCACGCACCAGCGCAGACACAGGCCTGCATTAGGGTCGCCAACCCTGGTTGGACGTATTCCCGGAGGTTTCATCACATGGCCTTCCGCTAGGGTTGCCAACCCTCCAGGATTGGCCTGGAGTCTCCAGGAATTATAGGTTAATCCCCAGGACACTGCTGCCAGCGAACCCGGGAGAAAAGACACGGGGGCATTAAAAAAATATTGAGTGTTCCTTTTTTCATTTTCTTTGAACACTTGTGTTGTTTAGTTTAAAAAAAAACATTGGGGAGAAAGGCTGTTCGACTGACAGTCAAGAATCAACCAATCGAGTAATGGAGAATCTATTCGCTTTCCCATTGGCTGGGAAGGCGGGACGCTGCGAGGATGGACGTGTCGGGCGGCCAGTGGCGGGAGTGTGGAGGCGGGGCCGTTGGAGGCTGGAGGTCATGTGATGAAACCTCCAGAAGTCGGTGACCCCCTCAACCCCCCGCCCCCCCACTCTGCCGCCATCGGTCGCCCGATACGCCCATCCCGCAGCGCTCCCCGCCTTCGCCCAGCAAGAGCGAAGCCAACAGACTCTTCGTTACCCGATTGGACAATTGTTGACTGTCAGTCAAACAGCCTTTCTTCCCAATGTTTTTTTACAACTGATTAAAAAAAAGTGTTCGAAAGGAAATTAAAAAATACACTTTATTTTTCTCCCGTGTTGCCCGCGGCAGTGGCCGGGAGCCAATCTTTAATTCCCTGGAGACTCTAGGACAATCCTGGAGAGTTGGCAACCCTTGCCTGCACCCTGCATGTTGGAGCATCAGCTGACTAGATTCTGGCTGTTAAGTGTAACATTTAAAGTCACTGTAAATTGTTGGGTGAATTGCAGATACACCAAGGAGCCCTATTCAGAGTCAGGCTGCGACAGTCAGTGCCTTCATACTCCCCGCATTGGTGAGCTTGTGCGGAGATTCGTAGTTGCTAAGGAGACTAACGCAGGACAATGGAATATTCTGGGCTGTGCTGTAAATCGCTCCTTGTCTCTGTTAAAAGGAGGCGAAAGAGTCTGAGGCACTACGTGAATTTAAACAAGGCGGCATTGTGTGCCCTGCCAGGGTGATTGAGGGTTGACTGAGAGCCTGGGCAGAGGCCTACCCCCTGTGCTTTGTGGGCCCTCAGAGCCGCTTGCATTACAGAGCTGATGTCTTTTGTTTGCCCGTTTGAATATCGGGGCTTTAGGCAGCGTTTTTAGAGTGCAGGGTGGAAGAATGTTGGTGGAAATGAAAGTGCTCAGGAACCTCAAAAAAACCATTCATAAATCAGCATTGAAAAGGAGTTTCCCCCCAACCACCACCCTTGGGTTCCCGGAGCCTAATTTGTTTGGCTTTACGTACAATAGATGATTTGTGCAGCCTCTCTGCAGGCTCAGTGAGTGACCAATAATGGGATTGGGCACAATAGCAGGCCAGCGAGCCAAATCCACACAAACTTGGTTGGATTGGGAGGAGGTCGCAACTGTCTTTGAACCTTGTGCCATTTGCGGATTCGGATAAGGATATGAGGAAAAGCCACTCGGCACATCGAGCCAGACCTAACTGTTGTGCCTAGACACAGGTCGACATTCTGGGTGACTAGAAGTGTCACCATCTCCTGCACAAAGGATGCCTTTGGTCTGTGAGAACCCTCAGCTGGACAGGCCGAGAAAATCTGGAGCAGAGCAGGTGACTTTGATTCCCTCCACTGGTTAAGATGGGCCAGTGGCTCAGTCTCTCTCCTGCTACTGTTTCAGGTGGACAAGGGTCTGCATCGATGCAGGCAGAGCTACCCATAGTGGTCAGGGTGAGCAGAACCGCTCCATCAACTCAAGTGGTCATAGACTGGTTTCACGCCTAACCTCGGATGGGAGTAAACCCCTACTGCACCCTGGCTGAGATCAGACCTGGACCTTCTGGTCAGACCCCCCAGCTGAAGCACTGCGTTCAGTTCTGGGCACTGCACCTCAGGAAGGATATATTGGCCTTGGAAGGGGTGCAGCGCAAATTCATCAGAGCGTTACTGGGGCTTAGAGGGTTAAATTATGAGGACAGATTGCATAAACGTGGCTTGTATTCCCTTGAATATAGAAGGTTGAGGGGTGACCTGATCGAGGTATTTAAAATCTTAAAAGGATTTGATAGAGTAGATATGGAGAAGCTATTTCCTCTGGTGGGGAAATCAAGTACAAAGGGGACATAATCTTAAAATTAAAGCTAGTTCATTTAGGAGCGAAAGCAGGAAGCACTTTTTCACACAAAGGGTGGTAGAAATCTGGAACTCTCTCCCCAAAGGCAGTGGATCATGGGTCAATCTGAGCTTTCAAGACTGAGCGACTGTGTAATAAGAAAACACAACTCACTGCAGTTGAAAGGAAGTTATCACTCAAAGTGCTCCGTGTATGAATCACTGATACTGTTTTAAACAGCTTCTTTATCAATGAGCAGCGACTGAGCGAAGGTTAACAGCAGAACCCTCAGTCCTGCAGTGACCTTTAACCCGAGGGTCAGTCAGGGGCTCTGCCTGGATTGTATATGAGGGATTGGAGCTCCTGCAGTAAAAGGATGTGTGCTATTTGGCTCCAGAAATTCTTATCTGCTTTCGAGAGTAGATGGTGCACACAAAACACTGAGCCGGGGGTTTTATTACATTGGAAAAGCCTTCAGTGGCAGATTTGTACAAACTCCTAACCCCAGAATATACAGGGCCCTTTGAAACATCCGGTGAGACAGCTGGGGCTCTTCAAGGACACTGCACTATTGAAGATTTACAGCAGTTTGTGTGACTTATCAGAACCAACTGTAAACAGAGCTCTAAATCAGGGGCACCCAACTGAGGCCCCAGGCTCATGTCGGGCCCCTGAAGCCTGGAGGTCGGGCCCTCGAAGCCCGGCCTGCTCCATGTGTATTATTTAGTGCTTTGTCCTATTTGAATTTGTGGGATTGATTGGAAGAGCTGTTGCTTCATTGGTGGATAAGCATGGTGGGTATGCTAAACTTTTATCAAACACTGGTTAGGCCTCAGCTGGAGTAGTGTGTTCAATTCTGGGCACCACACTTTAGGAAGGATGCCAAGGCCTTGGAGAGGGTGCAGAGGAGATTTACCAGAGATGATGGACCAGTTATGTGGAGAGACAGGAGAAGCTGAGATTGTTCTCCTTAGAGCAGAGAAGGTTAAGGGGAGATATAATAGAGGTGCTCAAAATTATGAGGGGTTTTAATAGAGTAGATAAGGAGAAACTGTTTCCACTGGCAGGAGGGTTTGTAACCAGAGGACACAGATTTAAGATAATTGGCAAAAGAGTCAATGGGGAGATGAGGAGAATTATTTTTTACGTAGCGAGTTGTTATGATCTGGAATGCACTGCCTGAAAGGGGAGTGGAAGCAAATTCATTAATAACTTTCAAAAGGGAATTGGATAAATACTTGAAAAGGAAAAATTTTACTACGTTAAAGGCGCTGTATAAATACAAGTTGTTGTTGTTGTAATGTATGTGCAGTTAAAAAAAGACAGGAAACTGTTAAAAGGATCTACAGGGAAAGTACAGGTAATTTATAGCTGGCGGCGTGTTCCCATCACCCCACCATCGGCGACCATTCCTTCAGCCGTCAAGGCCCTGCACTCGGCAATTCCCTCCCTCAACCTCTCCACCTCTCCACCTCTCCCTGCTCCTTTAAGACCCTCCTTAAAACCCCAGCATTTGACCGAGCTTTTAGTTGCCCTTTCTAACATCTCCTCGGTACAGCATCAATGTTTGTCTGATTACGCTTCTGTGAAGCGCCTTGGGACATTTTTCTACAGTAAAGGCGCTAGATAAATGCAAGTTGTTGTTGTTGTCGTCTACAAGGAAACTGATTTCATGAGATGGGAGCCCTGGTGCAGGGATCATTTCCATCCATAAAGATTGGCCTTGAAAAGACACAGAACACTAGAGGGTGCGTGGCGCCAATTAAAATCTGAGTGGGGAATGGGAGACATTGGGCTGGATTTTCATAGGGCCGTGGAGGCGGGTTTGGAGGCATGTGGGGGGTTAAAATTGCGAAAAGTGGAGGGCGGACCTGATCCCGCCTCCATTCCGCCTCCACGCAATTTTGATAAAATCGTGTGCGGTGTTCCCGACTCCGTCCCGCCTCCAAGAGGCGGGAGAGGCCATTAAAGCCCTTAACAAGCCCTAAATTGGCTCTGTAATGGCATTTTGAAACGTTTTAGCTAGTTTAACTCTTTTCCGACGTGAAGCACGCCTGATGTGAAACACGTCAGTGAAACCTGGCGGGAACACAAGTGGATAGCTGACTGCAGGTCCACTATTACAACGGAGATGTGATGAAGGTAGTAGTAGTATTAGGTCTGAAAGTCGCCTCTGATGCTGCTGCATTGAATGTCTTCAGAGACTGCCTGGTATTTGGTGTGAGAGGACCTGGATGCAAAATAAATTCTCTCTCTCTGTCTCTGTCTCTGTCTCTCTCTCTCTTTCTCTCTCTCTCTCTGCTGATTTTGCATCCAGGTCCTCTCACAGCAAAGGCCAGGCAGTCTCTGACCTGCAATGCAGCAGCAATGATGACATCATCAGAGGCGACTTTCAGACTGAAACCACTAATTAATTCATGGGTTCCCACATGCTGGAACTCAATTGCCCAATTAGGTGAAAATTGCATCAATCTCCCACATCAAATTGCAGTCGGGTGGATAACACGAAATGCGGATGACACGACCCCAACCCACCCCAGTATCAAAATCCAGCCCATTATTTTATTAAAAATAAATGAAACACTATGGGGTAATTTTAACCTAACCCATCAGGTGGGAAATTGACGGGATCAGGTGTGACGCTGGTTTCACACTCCGCCTGATCTACTCTCCATTGCGGTCAGTGGAGCGTAATATTGGGTAATATTGGGCGGGTGTAAAACCGGCGTTCCACCCGATCCCGCGGGTATCCAGCCCGGCGAGTTAGGGTAAAATTGCTCCTTATGGGGTGGATCTTGACTTTGTGCGATGGTGTAAAACGGGTGATGGTGAGTCAGCAGCACGTTTTGCATCTCTTGGAAATAAAAATGGGGAGAGGTGCAATGTTCCCCCTAACTTTTTTGGGGGTATGCAGCCCCTTTAACGGGCTGCACGGCCCATTCAAAGTTTTGCGCATGTATGAAATTTTGCATTTGAACAGCCGATCCCGGGCTGCACGGGACCATCAGACAGTTTAGACCGGGGCTGCGCAGCTTAGCGGGAACGTTGGAGAGATGTAAAACGGGCTGCCGACCCGTTATCACCCATTTCACACCATCGCACAAAGTCAAGATCAACCCCAATCCATCATTGCTTTAAAGAAAAGTGCAAGGACCCTCACAGACTCCTCGCCTGTCCCAAAGCCAAGCTCTCTCTCAGTCACCCTCTCTCACATGGCCTGATTATTTTTTTCCAGTTATTATGCTGAATTCCAGGAGGGTGGGAGTGGGTGGTCTTTGGAGCATGGTGCCAGGAACGGCTGATTCACCTTGGAGCAACCTGAGGCTGATGAATAGGACTGAGAGGAGTGAGTCATGCAGGTGGGAGCCCCGCAGTGTCTGAGTTTAACACTGGTTCACTGTCTGGACCAATCTGACACACAAGTCTCGGCGGGCCAAATAGATGTGTACCACGGAGCCTCAGGGGTCACAGTAAACTTTAATTAAATCCATATTCCCATTAATTTCCATTCATTGTCAAACCCGCGCTTGTCAGTTGTCTGATGACCAACTAGTGACCATCCTCCTTGGGATGGAGGTAGGCGTAGTTATTTTGGGATCAAGGTGCCTCCAGGATGACCTGCCTGACAATGGAAGCTCAGAACCATGTCAACCCTCTGCGTTGGACTCAGTACCCAATGTCTAAGGGAAAAGAGGCAAACAGAAACCCTGTAGATTTGTCAGTGACTTGATTCGAGCTGTAGGTTCCACTCGTGTCAGCTGTGGCTCAGTGGGTAGCACACTCGCCTCTGAGTCCAAAGGTTGTGGGTTCAAGTCCCCCTCCAGAGACTTGAGCACAAACTCTAGGCTGACAGTGCGGTGCTGAGGGAGTGCCGCACTGTCAGAGGTGTCGTCTTTCGGATGAGACGTTAAACCCTCTCAGGTGGACGTAAACGATCCCATGGCACTATTTCGAAGAAGAGCAGGGGAGTTTTCCCCGGTGTTGTGGCCAATATTTATCCCGTGACCAACATCACGAAAAAAAATTATCTGGTCATTATCTCATTGCTGTTTGTGGGAGCTTGCTGTGTGCAAATTGGCTGCCGATTTTCTGACCTGAAACATTAACTCTGTTTCTCTCTCCACGATGCTGCCTGGCCTGCTGAGTGTTTCCAGCGTTTTCAGTTGTTATTTCAGATTTCCAGCATCTGAAGTATTTTGCTATTGTATTAGCATAAAGTCGTCATTATGCGCAGTTGCTCTTTGCTTGAAATCCTTTAGTTACTAATAATATACCCTCAGGTAGCAGTTGCAGTCAGCTTCATGTATCTGGAACTGAAGCACCACTGAAGGAGGAGAGAGAGAGGCAGGGAATCTGTACACTTGGACAAGGCTGCTGGGTGGAATCTTTACTTCATTCCCCCAGTGGAGTGGTTTTTACGCAAAGAGAAGCTCACAGCAGCGTGGGCTAGCGAAAGAGGCCCATTGTGAGTGAGCCGGGGTATAGTACAAGCAGCATCATCCAGCCCATTGCACCAACCTACTTGTCAAACGCTGAATACTGTGTGAAACATTAACCTTTACAGCAGTAACTTTAAACCAGAGACTTGAGCACATAATCCAGGCTGACACTCCAGTGCAGCGCTGAGGGAGTGCCGCACTGTCAGATGAGACGTCGAACCGTCTTTCCTCTCAGGTGGATGTAAAAGATCCCGTGGCACTATTCGAAGAAGAGCAGGAGAGTTCTCCTCTGTGTCCTGGCCGACATTTATCCCTCAACGAACATCTCTTTGCGGTCTGTGGGATTTTGCTGTGCGCAAATTGACTGCCATATTTCCTATATTACAACAGGGATGGGCAATAAATGCTGGCCTTGCCCACATCCCATAAACAAATTTTTAAAAAACAGTGACTATACTTCAAAAATATTTCATTGGTTGTAAAGTGCTTTGGGACACCCTGAGGTTGTGAAAGGCGCTATATAAATGCAAGTTCTTTCTGCCTTTTCCTTTCAGTACATTGCTCAGGCAGTGTCTTGCTGCAGTTAGTCACTCTTGCGACCGATGGCTTGTGCAAAATTATTTCCACGGGCCAACTCTTTGGGCCTTATCTGTCCATTCATGACTCTCCTGTTTGTTGGAAAAGGTCCACCGTTTGGCAATGGAAAAGCATCCTGGCTCCGAGCACTTCCTTCCCTTTCTGCACCTCAACATCTGTGCTGCAGACCAACAGCTGGAGGCCGCTGGCTGCAGATCCCTGCTCCATATTTGAAGCGGATTATTAGAGGGGAGGTCACTCAAACAGCACCCTTTATTTTTTTAACCATTATCCATGCTGAATTCCAAAAGTAAAATAACCCTTTGAGGACTAAACATTCCTGTAACTCGCAGAATGAATGCTGCACAATGCCCCTCGAGTCTGTTCCCCGCCATTCAATTAGATCATGGCTGATCTGTATATTAATTCCACGTATCAGAGCAGGATGCTCGGCTGCGAAGCCCCAGCAGTCAAATAGCCTACCGACACTCACGGTAAAGGTTCTCACATGAAGAATGGACACACAAAGAAAGAACGACTTGCATTTCTACAGCGTCTTTCACGACCACCGGACGTCCCAATGCATTTTACAGCCAATGAAGTACTTTTTATTGAAGTGTAGTCACTGTTGTAATGTAGGAAACACAGCAGCCAATTTGCGCATGGCAAGATCCCATAAACATCAATGTGACAATGACCAGATAATCTGTTTTAGTGATGTTGGTTGACGGATATATATTGGCCAGGACACCGGGGAGAACTCCCCTGCTCTTCTTCGAAATAGTGCCGTGGGATCTTTTACGTCCACCTGAGAGCGCAGACGGGGCCTCGGTTTAACGTCTCATCCGAAAGACGGCACCATCTGACAGTGCAGCACTCCCTCAGCACTGCACTGGAGTGTCAGCCTAGAGTTTGTGCTCAAGTCTCTGGAGGGGGACTTGAACCCACAACCTTCGGACTCAGAGGCGAGTGTGCTACCCACTGAGCCACAGCTGACACGAGTGGAACCTACAGCTCAAATCGAGCCACTGATAAATCTACGAGATTTTGTGCTCAAGTCGCTGGAGTGAGACGTGAACCCACAACCTTCTGAATCAGAGGCAAGAGCCACAGCTGACACTACTAGGGCAAAGTGCCTGCGTAACAGGGGCTCAACAAGAAGATTTTCCGATCGGAGGCTTCCTGCGTGCGGATGCCTCCTATCGGGAAAAAATCTACGCCCTTACCTGAGGGCTCCGGAGGTCCCGACACCTCCGCTCCTGGGCCTCTCCTGGTGGGCGCGCAGATGCCCAGGTATCCCAGGGGCACAAGCGGTTCGCAAGCGTCCCTGGGATCACATGGGCCAGGCGAGCCAATGGGAGAAGGGAATCCCCCTTCACACTTTTGACAGGTCTCTCAGCTTAGACCCGTCAAAAGTATGAATGGGGATCACTCAACAAACACATCAAAACATTAAATAATTTTTTTTTAAATCACATTTAAAATTAGTTAAAATTACATTAAATTAAATATTTTAAACAAATTTAATTTATTGAAAAAAATAATTAAAGTTTTTTACGGGGCTAAAAATAAACTTACCTTTTCTAAAAGTATTTTTAAATTATAAATGAGTGAAAAAATTTTTTTTTTTTACTTTTTTAAACTCTTATGCTGGTAAATGCAGGCCTTACTTCTGCTTTTACCAGGCGTAAGATTCTTAAGGGATTTCAGCGGGCGGACGTTCTGCAGAAAGCGGAACTCTCCACCCGCAGAGGCCCTTCTCCCGGGCAGGCACAGGATCTGTCAAGAGGATTCTTGACAGATCGGAAGTGCCGGTTTTAAGTGCATGCGCTTTGCATGCCTGAAACCGGCACTTGCGAGGTCCCTATGGGTGTGTACACAGCCCGTACACACCCGTAGGGATCGGAAAATACGGGACAATCTCTTCAGGCGAGGAATGGCGGCGAAGAAATCTGACAAAAAGAAATTACAGTACAGATTTTGTACTTTTAATGTTAGCTTTCACTAAAACTGAGATTAAAAATTAAAAACTCTCGAGCACCAGCTGCAGCCCACAGCATGGTGATGTCACCAAATTGCTAATCGGCCTCTGTTTGTAAACACAGCAGCGCGATTTGAAAGTCGAGGCTCTGGCCCTTTAAATCCTGCATTATTCGCAGTGACTAACAGGTGTACACAGCACTGCCTTGGCCACCTGTCCAGGAACAGCTGAGCATGCTGTCAGCTACGCTAGTTATTTCGCTCTAGCTGAAAACAACCTCGAAGGAAATTCTTCAGATTACACAGCCAATCGAGTGCTCTCTCACTATCATGCTGCGTTAGTAAAGCCGCAGTACAATACCCATTCAGCCAACCAGGGCCACTTCAGAGGGCAGCTAAGAGTCAACCACGGTGGTGTGAGACTGGAGTCACAGATAGGCCAGACCGGGTAATGAACCCAAGGTAGTTCAGCAGCACTGTTTTAGAAATACACTGCAAATTACAGTAACTTTTGAAATTATTTTAACTCACGTTCACAGACAGACAGATGCACTCTAACACAGATAAACACAGACACACACATGTACACACACTGATAGACCCAGACACACATACACAGACACACATGTACACACACGTGTATAAACACATGTACACACACACGTACACACACGTGTACACACATGTACACACGTACAACCACACAGACACACGTACACACATGTACACACATGTACACAGACACATTTGTATACACACGCATACACAGACACATGTATAAACACACACAGACACATGTGTATACACACGCATACACACACGCACACAGGCACACGCGGTATTTTGGAATCTATTCTGTGGTGATGGGCATCTCCCCATGCCAGCCTACGGCAGCAATTGGACAACATCCAAGCTTCGGCTAACAAGTGGCAGGCATTATTGACGCCATATAAGTGCCATGTATGGTTCATATCGAGCAAGAGAAAACCCAGACGTCTCCACTGATCTTCAATAGCACCACCATCACCGATATAGATCCAGCTCCTTATTAAATGTGTCAATTCATCCCAAGCCAACCAACCAGTTTACAGGCCATTACAACACAATGTGGCAAACTGCCTCAAAGTGAGTCATCGTGCGACCAGGCTGTCAGCCAGCTGACACTGGCAGCACTCCCCCCTCACCGGGAGAAAGGCCACTGCCTGTTTCAGCTCAGGTTCAGCCAACACCGCCCAGGAGACAATTATCCAGAGTCTGAATCTGAACTAGGGCCCCAATTTTCATATAAAAATGTTCCCTTTTAATAAATTATGGGTGTGTTGTACTTATGGCCAAACTAACACCTAATGGATGACCCCATGGGGTCTGTGTGCCCTCTGTAAGGGGGAGAGGAGTATTTAGCAGGCAGAGCACAGCAAGGGCCCACACCAGAAACTGAGCTGGCATCTGTCGCTCATTAAAAAATGACCATCACTTAAAAACGGAACTTATCTTCATGCAAGTCGCTCTTTAAAAACAAAAGCTCCGAAGCCTAGATTGTCACGGTGGGTGTGCATCGATTTTCCAGGGCGTCTGGGGCGGGGGAGAAGACGGGGTCGGAAAATGGCTCGGGAATGTGCTGGGCAACGTCCCAATGTCCATGTGCCCCACTCTATTCCCCAGGGCCAAGGCTCCATCATGCACAATACGCCCTCCCATATCCGGCAGGAGTATGTTAATAACATGCAAACGAGCGAATTACCGCCACCAATGGACTTTTCCCCCGATATTTGTGACATTAAAATGCTGGACACTAGGGCCACCGGTTAGGCCCAGGCATCCAGCGTTTAAAGGCCGAAGGGGGTGGGGATGGGGATGCTGTATCGGAATTGGGCGGTCATGGCACGTGCTAGCACTCAGAGCACTGCCACGCTCAGACCCCAGTTGATGCAATGAACTCTAGAGCCGTAAATCCAGACGGGATCAAGGACACGTCTCCATGGCGGGAGGAGGTCCCACCACAGCATGGAGATACACCCCATACAAGAGCGACTGGAAAATCCCCGGCCCATGGCCAGCATTTATTACCCATCCTTAGTTCCCCTGAGAAGGTGGTGGTGCTGGGCCGCCTTCTTGAACCGCTGCAAGCAGTTTGATACAATTGAGTTGCTTGCTAGGTCCCTTCAGAGGGCAGTTAAGAGTCAGCTTGCCGTGGGTCTGGAATCACATATAGGCCAGGCCGGGTAGGGATGGCAGGTTTCCTTCCCTGAAGGACATTAGTGAACCGGTCGGGATTTTACGGCAATCCAACAGCTTCACGGTCACTAGTCCAGTGACAGAACCGCTACACCGCCCACAACTAGACTAAACTGCACACAACTAAACATGGGGTGCCGCAAGGTTGCAGATGACCCCTGAAGAAAATATATGCCAATTTCTTTTAAGCTGCTTTGCCAGGATGGCGTGAAGCGCTGGGAGGTGCGCTGTGCACTTGCATGTGACGCCAATGAGCCAACCTGTGACAAGGCGAGCTTGTCTGCTTCTTCTCTCACCCTGGGTACGACAAAATTTACCAAACACTGCTTCCCCACGAGGAGGGTGGCCCCTGAAGATTCCGCGGTGTGCGATCCCAGCGGTCATGTTGGCATAGCGGTCCCACCCCCCCCCGGTGCCCTCCAGCGCCGACCCCATCGCAGCAGTGGGAGGGCACCTAATTTGCAGCGGAGGCCCACCTGCCCAATACAGCTGGAAGATCGCATGCTCGTCCAACACTTGGGGTGTTGAATAGCCCACCCCCCCCTACCCCGACCCCCAAACCTCAGTCATTGCCTCTCGGACCCCTATGTGAGGGAACTGATTGAGAAATGCATTTATTTTGAAAAAACATCTTAGCAGTCTGCTTGCCTGGCCTGGATCCTCCCCCACAGTGGGGCCCCCATCCCCCCATCTGGAGGAGGGTATGCATCATCTTGCTCAGCGTTCCGGCCTCCAGTACTACGCCAGTTCTGCAATGAACTGGGAAACAAGAACCCTCTACATCGGGAGTCCTCGCCCCTGGCCTTCCCCCCATACACTCCGCCCCTTAACAACACTAGTCTCATAAGAGGTGAGCCGATGTTCTACTCCTTACAAGGTAGGCAGGAAAATCCTGGAAACAGCAGAGACCTGGCGCAACAGGGTCCTCAGCATTTTCCAATTGGATCGGCCAGTCTCCCACCGGAGCTACAGTGGGAGATCACCGGAATCCCAGTGGATCTTCAGGGCCGGTGTTCCTTTTTGAATGGACTTCTTACCGGAGTTTCACCTACTCTGTAAACACACTCACACAGATGCTGGTCTCTCAAAGATTCAGCTGTTAGCAGTTAGTACCGGCAGGAAATTCCAACCGTCTCCAAGAAACTATTAAAAAAAAAAAATCTCCTTCAATGATTTCCAGAGAGAGGGAGAAGTGATCTTTCCACTCACAGGCCCATCAGACCATGTTATTGAAATCCCACACATCCATTCCCAAAGTTAAGTGTTTCCCAGGGCACCACAGTTCCGGAGCATGTTCTCAGTCCAGTGCGGAGATATGAATATGTTGTCAAGCATTGATATGTGTGGGAAGGGAAAGGCGAGTATGCTTGTGTGAGGCTGAAGTAATGCTGGGAAAACATTTTGAATCATACTCACTCTCTTTATGTTTATTTTCTCCCACTCCTGACCTGAAGGCATGGACTCATGCTTGGGTTCGCTTCTGCGCGTGTGGTGGGCCATTCGACCCTGGAGGGCCTCGCCCTCAAACCTCATCCTGTCCTCATGTGCCATCTACTTTTTTTTGCCACGGGTCACTGCATAATTAGCAAGGGCTTGAACCCCCCCCAGGAACACTCAGGCCGAGTGCTCCTACAGCTGCATCAACTAACTCAGCCCAAGCCGGGGATTCCAACCTGGGGCCTGCTGATCTATCATGTTTAATGTCACAATAGGCACTGCTTTTGCCCCTTAGGCTGCCAGGTGAATCCATTGTTTTAATTTTAACTGGGGAAAATGAGTAAATAAAATAGACTTGTAGTATGGGCGATATCCGCGTCAATGGGGAAAAGCATCAGGCCACAGCGCTGCTGATACAGCATGAAAAGAATGAGAAAGCAACACTGAACGCTGGAGGATTAGAGGTGGAGGGACAGGCACGCTGACAGTCCATGCAAGCTGCTGAGTTGTTGTGCTTCTCAGCTGCTTTGAAGGTTAGAAGTAACCCTCTGTCACATTTGTGAGTTTTTACTATAGATATTTTCTAAGGTTCAGCATCACTGGTCACCCCCCATAAGTGGACCTTACATCCCCTAGGATCTGGAGTGCACCCCCTTCTGCCCAGAATCCTGATAAACAGTACCATGATCGTAACAATCAGTCCTTACTTTACACATCGGCTATTGGGATTTATGACATTCCTATAAGTGAATTCTCCTTTCCCAGGAATGGCACACTGGATTAATACTCTACCAGATCAAACTACAGGCTTTGAACCAAGTGGTTTTATTTGCATGAGATAGATGAATGGACAGTATGCAGTGAGGTATATAGTTCCCTGCACACCTTGATATATAAAAACAATAAAGGTGCAACTTGCTTTCTCTCTAAACATAGCATCTAACCATGTATATTACTTACTATATCCATAAACTAACCTGATTTAATTAATCAGGCTGGCACAACACTTTAAACCTCCCAGTCTTACAGCTCGTGCCTGCAATATTAAAACATCCCAACTGCTCTCTCTGACTCTGACTGACTGGGGGCTATCAGTATAAATCTGTGAGGTGAAGTCTCTGCCCACCGAACTGTCAATCACAAAGGGCTCCGGCCAATCAAGGCCCGGCCCTTCCCCCGTGGTCTCAGAAACAGCTGTCAATCAAGGCCACTACTCCAGGATTGGGGCCTAGCCTTTGAACTGTGAAGAAGGGGGTTTGAAGCAAAAGTAGTAGATTGTACACTTCACATCATTTAATTTAAGTCAGAAAGATTAACTGTAGTTGTCTGACATTGTACGCTACACAGGCATTGTTCTCTGTCTATATATGCTTTGTCGATTCGTATTCCTTCACTTCACCTGACGAAGGGGCAGCAGCTCCGAAAGCTTGTGATTTCAAATAAAACTGTTGGACTATAACCTGGTGTTGTGCGACTTCTCACTTTTGTCCACCCCAGTCCAACACCGGCATCTCCACATCATCATTTAATTAAATAGTCATTCATCAATATTAAATAAAGACAGTCTTCACTAATGGACAAAAACAATGCTCATCAACGAATGTGACCTTTGCACTCAAATTGACACCCTGAGCTTTCTATTGTCCTGAGTTTATGCGTTTACGTTTGTGAAGAATGCAAAGCCAGTATGTCTGGAACTGAATTTATGGCCCCAATTTTAAGTCCACCCGCCTAGCTGAAACCAGGAAAGCATGAGTGCTCCTTTGGGCCCCACTAGGAGACCTTGAGCCTCCCTTGCCCCAGGCGTCCCCCCTCCGATCGCCATCATGTCTGGAGCCACCCCTCCCCCTTTCACCACTTGCCTGACTGCTGGGGACCGTTTTCGCGGATCACCCCGGTGGTAGCCTCCTGCCACCCAAACCCTCGCCCGCCTGCCCGCCGGCCAGGCAACGATTTCTGCCGGTTTCAGGTGAGAACCGGGCCTGAATATTAAAATGAGGCCCGGAAGTTATAATCTGTCCGGGCCTCGACATGCAAGCTTGTTGCTCGCCCTGGCCTCTCACACGGACTGACCCCCACCCCCCCAACTTTCCCCTCCCCCGCCCCGTGACAAAATCCAGGCCAATATGTTTCCCTTTGAGAAATATCCTGGGTGCTGCTGATTATAACAATACGTAAAATAGAAATTAAAAATTCAGAAAAGGCAAAAGTCCATTTTGCCATAGCCTCCCTGAAACAGCCAACGAGTGAGATTTCGCCTGGCTTGTGCTGGGCTGATATTTTACTTTGTGTTAATCAGGGATTGGGCAGCTCAACAATTGGAGGTCAGCAAGGCGTTAAATGCTGACCTGATAACTACCGGACAACCCAAAGTGAAATTCCAGCCCGGCCCAGCCCAGCCTGGGAGTAACACAGTGCAGATGGCCACATGGAGCACACATCTCCGCTGAATATAAATGGCTTCTAAATGGTTGGTAACACAGCCAGTATTCCGTTCCTTTAGGCTGATACATATTATCCAGGTGGTATAGCTAATTGTGGCTGGGCGTGGGGTTCGTTATCAATGGATGTCCCTTAAGTCAGCACTGGAAATGGCATTGGCTGGATGTTCAGCAGTTAACCAACACACTCAGCTGTTGCCTAGCTGTACTTCAAAAATCTGGTAAGGATGAGGACAGGTAAACCTAAACTGCTAAAAGAAGAAGAACATTTCTTCCATCAAACAATTTATAATTGAATGTTTGGCACCTGCTGCCCACCATACAATGCTTGGCTTTGACTGCCGATTGATGTCCATGCTATTCTTTGTTTTATTTTAGAAACATGCCACAGTCACAAGAGATTTTAAAATGTTTGTCCTCCTCTCTCCCCTTTACCTAAACAAGACTGTCAGGCCACACACCTCCACACGACATCCTCCACAAGGTTACAGCTTCACTCCCCTTACTGTAAAAAGCACACTAAAGCAGCACATGTGTTGACTGGTGAATGGTTACAATCCTCGGATCAGACCCTTCTGCACCTGGTTACACGGCTAGTGAATGGTTACAGTCCTTGGATCAGACCCTTCTGCACCTGGTTACACTGCTAGTGAATGGTTACAGTCCTCGGATCAGACCCTTCTGCACCTGGTTACACTGCTAGTGAATGGTTACAATCCTCGGATCAGACCCTTCTGCACCTGGTTACACTGCTAGTGAATGGTTACAATCCTCGGATCAGACCCTTCTGCACCTGGTTATAGTGAGTCCAGTTTTACAATTCTGTAATGTAAGATGCGGAGGAGCGCGCTCTTACCTGACTTGGAGCTGCCAGCCCTCTGTCCTGATAGAATTCGGCAGATGACGTTGGCACTTGGTAGATCTGACCGCCCGACTGGGGCGTGGAGGGTACCTGGTAGACATTGTCTCTTGGCCCAGAGACGGGAGACAAGGCCAAGCTCTGATGCTGCTGTGTTGGCGTCTGGTAAATGTTTTGCTGAGATGACCTGCGCAGTGTAGAGCAGGGTGAGGAGTACAGAGACGGGATGTCGTACTGCGATCCAGTGAGCAGCTGCAGGCGGTTTCCGGGGGCGATGCCATGCCGTCCGTGAAGGGAACAGCGCCACCATCCCTCATCCCCTTTGACGTTCTGTTCTATCACGGTTAGTATGTCTCCTTTACGGAACGCGAGCTCGTCGGGGGTCTCTGCTTTGTTGTCATAGAGAGCCTTTGCCATAAGATTCTGTGACAAAGAGAAAAGGGACATTTAGTAACAAAGGGAAAACCTATCAAAGGGACGGTTTCTTAAGGCCTTTCCTGCTATTAATGCACTGCCTCCGTTGGCTCCTGTCTGGCAACGCCTCGATTTATAAATTCTCATCCTTGTTTTCAAATCCCTCCATGTCCGCGCGCCCCTCCCTATCTCTGAAACCTCCTCCAGCCCTACACCCCTTCTGTGCTCCTCCAATTCTGGCCTCTTGCGCATTCCCGATTTTTTTCACTCTGCCATTGGTGGCCGTGTCTTCAGCTGCCTGGGCCCTAAGCTCTGGAATTCTCTCCCTAAACCTCTCCACCTCTCTACCCTCCTTTAAGACGCTCCTTAAAATTTACCTCTTTGACCAAGATTTTGGTCACTTGTCCTAATATCTCCTTATGTGGCTCGGTATCAATTTTTGTCTGTTTATGCTCCTGTGAAGCGCCTTGGGATTTTTTTACTAGGTTAAAGGCGCTATATAAATGCAAGTTGTTGTTGTTGCCTGGTGGAACAGGACCCTGCTGACTAGGAAGATCCCATGAACACGTAGAGGGACACGACATAGACATGAACATGTGTTGTGACACAGATAGAGACAATACAGTAGAATTTCTGTGTGGCTTCTCCTGATTCCCTGCCTAAGTTCGGTGGAGGGTTGGTAGAAACAGTGGCAATGGCCATTTAAGTCATTTCTTCAGGGATTCCGCCAACCTCGCTCCAAAATTACAGCAGGAGATCAGGAAAACCCCTGCAGTCATTCTACCCCAACTTCTCTCTCCTTCTTAGGCAGTCCCTCGGAACCGAGGATGACTTGCTTCCACACTAAAAATGAGTTCTCAGGTGACTGATGAGTCCAATGCGGGCAGACGGTGGTTGAAGGGGCGGGTGGGTGGGGTGCTTGGGTTGACGTGCGCTTCTTGCGCTGCTTGCGCTTGGCTTCCGCTTGCTCCCGGCGAAGAGACTCGAGGTGTTCGGCGCCTTCCCGGATGCTTCTCCTCCACTTTGTGCGGTCTTGGGCCAGGGATTCCCAGGTGTCAGTGGGGATGTTGCACTTTTTCAAGGAGGCTTTGAGGGTGTCCTTGAAGCGTTTCCTCTGCCCACCAGGGGCTCTCTTGCCGTGTCGGAGCTCCGAGTAGAGCGCTTGTTTTGGGAGTCTCGTATCGGGCATGCGGACGATGTGACCCGTCCATCGGAGCTGATCGAGCGTGGTCAAAGCTTCGATGCTGGGGATGTTGGCCTGAGCGAGAACACTGACGTTGGTGCGTCTATCCTGCCAATGGATTTGCAGGATCTTGCGGAGGCAGCGTTGGTGGTACCTCTCCAGTGCTTTGAGGTGCCTGCTGTACATGGTCCATGTCTCTGAGGCATACAGCAGGGCGGGTATCACTACTGCTCTGTAGACCATGAGCTTGGTGCCGGGTTTGAGGTCCTGGTCTTTAAACATTCTCTTCCTCTGGTCTTCAACACCTAGAAAACAACTTACGAGATTTCCAGAAGATCATGTCCAACCGTCTCATTGGAATGAACTGTGGCTAATTAATGAATCGTAAGAGTTTGGAATTCCTGGACTGCCCTGGTAAAGAAACCTTACTCATTCCAGTACCCCCCACGAAGTTACTCATAACCCAGAACTGTTAGTAGTGGAATGAGCTCCACTTCATTGTATTCTGCACCGTGTAGCAACAGTTTGTCCTGTACCTGAGGCAGATATTAACCCTTAGATTGCTAGCGATAGCATCTGTTTTTCTGAACTATATGCATCCCTTGTTTCCTTGTTTACTCAGCTTGGTTGTCAGAAAACATCTGCAAAAAATAAGCTCTGATTCAGGACGAACGGCGAGGGGGGGGATGTCAGGATTACAGGCCTCTGGAGGAGGATGTCAGTGGTGGTAGTTTGTTGAATGTTTCCTGACTGATGTCTGAGTGCCACGTGTAACGCCATTTATAATCACTCGGTCCCAAGGGGAGGAAGAGGTGAGGATGGAAAAGAAAAGACTTTCATCCCATCAACCTCAGCTGAACATGAACATAGTTCTCAGAGGCGAAAGGGAAAACTCCTAACTGAGTGTATCACCCAGTCCCCCATCTCGCACTTTTGAATTAGTCATAAATATATTTCTCCATCTCTGACACTGAATCACTGCTCACTTGAACTGAACAGCCAAGTGGTGGTAAGTCATGGGAAATGATCATGGGGATCACTGGGAACATTATTGACTGCAAATATAATAGGTCGCGTGCTTTAAAAATGATTGACTTCAATGGCGTGGTGTATAACAGGCGGCTGAATTGATATCGGCCATTTTACACTTTCGGCCAAAAGTTACGATTATTCCCCCCCCCCATTGTATTCACTAATGTGCCAGTAATATCTATTGACAGGACATCAGTACCGCAACACCTTTATTTTTATTACATTGGTTAGTTTGGGCAACTTGATTCTTTCTATAGTGCCAACCATCCATTCAACAGTTGGATAGATGAATACATCAACTGGTAGGAGCTAATTTCCCCTCATCCCCCATATACTTAAGAGGGTTTCCCTGAAAAGTGAACAAGGCGATGCCGGTGTCAATGGAGGCACCAATGCCCTTTAACAGGGCTCTGGGTGCCTCCTAGGGCAAAACTAACAGGTCCCAGATCCCCTATAGAGGCTAGCAATGTACCTTTGCCATTAATGGCCTGTGGTCTATTTTCCCCTGACAAAAAAGGAAGGTCCACGGTCAAAATGGCAAAGTCGCAAACCAGCTATGCAGTAACTGCGCACGTCGAAGATTGAGTCAAGTGCAGTTATCTGCACATTCAGCAGCAAGAGACCCAGATTATATACAGAACGTTCTGCAATATAAATGGGGTGTCAAACCCCTTTTACAATGCAGACTTTTTACTGGCGTAGTCTGATATAAACTAACAAGTTTCTGTTCTGGTTAAATTATTCCTGATATATAAATATGCATCAATCTGGTCTCCGCTTCTATACTGATTGCTCGATCATAGGCTGGCAAAGCAGAGCCAGAATGGGGGAGGTTTTTGCATCATAATGTGCATATATATACTTGCTGTGAGGCAAACTACTTTTCAGATTCATGTTTTCATGTGCAATGGGTTTATGTTGGGAGCAGGGAGCCAGATTTAATTTTGCAAATGCCAAGAGCCAGCTCACAGTTGCCACTCTCCTGGAGTCCCAGCTAAACAGGCACCAGTATACAAGCAGCTTTAATGTTATCGCAGCCGGTGCCTGATGATAATGAAGAGCTCTGACTCCCAAAGCAAACAAGGCACATTGTGGGGCAAAAAGCCAATTATCAGGTTGGTGCCAAGCTCATCAATGCCAAGACCATGCAGACACTGAGACAACGTATGAACGGACACCACGCAACAATCGCCAGGCAGGATAGTTGCCTCCCAGTCGGGGAACACTTCAGCAGTCAAGGGCATTCAGCCTCGGATCTGCGGGTTAGCGTTCTCCAAGGCGGCCTTCGAGACACACGACAACGCAAAATCATCGAGCAGAAACTGATAGCCAAGTTCCGCACTCATGAGGACGGCCTCAATAGGGATATCGGGTTCATGTCACACTACAGAACGTGACTTGACATCGTTGTCTGTCTTTCCAGTTTTTAAAAAACAAACACAAAAAAAACCAAAATACAAACCCCAAAAAAGACGGAGAGAGAGGAAGGGATATGGAGAGAGATCGGCTACAGACAGCAGGATTTGACACGTTGGACCCCCTGGGACACATCTCATTGTCTTGGCTGTGCTCTTGGTGTGTCTTTGATGTAAGGAAAGATTGTATCTCTGTAGTATCTGTGTTTATATTGTGAACTTTTGTAGATTCACTCAGTGTAACTTTACCTGAAGAAGGGGCAGGATAGCTCCGAAAGCTTGTAATTTAAAATAAATCTGTTGAACTATAACCTGGTGTTGTGCGACTTCTCATTTTCATCAATGCTTCTTCACTATCCCAGAAATTCGATCAAGCCCTAATGGGAGTGTGAGAACTCAGTCATGTGCACTGATTGCTGGGCTGTCAGTTAGCTCCAGGCAGTACAGTAAAGGGGCAGGACAAGGCTGAGGTCCCACTTTGCCCGACACATAGGGTCACCAACTCTGGTTAGACGTATTCCTTGAGGTTTCATCACATGACCTCCCGCCTCAAACCACCCCACCCAGTTGAACAGCCTTTTTTTCCTCCTTCTCCAATATTTTTAGAACTAACAAATGAAAATGAAAAATACACACAATCTTTTTAATGATTTTTCTCCTGGGTCGCTCGCAACAATGTCCTAGAGATTAATCTTTAATTCCTGGAGGCTCCAGGGTAATCCTGGAGGGTTGGCAACTCTATCCTCACAGAATATGTTTGTGAGGCTTTTTCCTGAATACATGTTCCTGAAAGGGTTAATCACTGACGCCCTCCCTCAGAGTGTAAGATTCTCAAAATTCACAGATCCCCCAAAAACTCGAAGACAAACCCTAAGGAAAAAGACTTTGAACTCTTTTCTAACTATTTCAGGGTGGTGGAATGCATTGGGCCTAACCGAAGGACATTTTAGAGCAAAAAACAAGATTTGGTATTTTAAAAGACATGTCTGGACTTGTAAGGGAGAAAAGGCTGTAAAGGAAGGTGGGATCAACCTCTGTAAAGACAGTTTGGATATTGGAGTTAATGCAAACTGTCTGGGGAACCGCATGACCTCGCTTGGAGTTAAATCGGCCCCTATCAGACATTAACATCCTAACAATAAACCCGAGGAAGAACAGTCTCCACCCAAACTACAGGACCCATCAAGGCATGCATAAAACAGATCACTTTGACCCACTCTATAGAAATCCCAGGCCCAGTCAAGAAACTCACAACGTGAGAACAATCAGCTACAATCAAGCAAGCAGATCGACAGGATGGAGCCATCCCGAAACCACTTCACACATTTACAAACAAGTTACTGTTAACGAGCCCGCCAAAATCTTACAATAAACCGGGACTGATTAGGAGGCCCCAATTAGTATAATTGAGGGCCTGTTTTCTCAAGAAGTCAGTTCAGCAGTTACAACAAGTTCAAGGGTGGAGCAGTTACACAGTTACAACAGAAAGGAGTTCTCGAGTACAACCGTACACAGTTCAACAGAAACAAGTTCAACAAGCAAGCAGCAAGGAGTTCAGCAAGCAGCAAGGAAGCAGCTCTCCAGTACAACCGTTCAGCAGTTATGTGTCCCGCCAGGAGGTCGACAGCTCGAAAACAAGACCGTTCAACAAAGGAGGCCAACAGCTCCAGAAGTAGGCCGACATGCAAGAAGAGACCAGAGCGACTGCCTCAGTGACCATCGGACACCTCGCGGTAACAAGGGCCTTACGAAACTTTTTAATTAAAAGACGCTAAACCCTACCTCTAACCAAAGAAAAGTGGGTACTCACCCAATAAATCCAATCCAGCGAATCCCGAAACCGCGAACCAGCTCAGCTGTCAAGGATTCGTTTGGTGAGCATTATCCCATGTTCTCTAGAGCCCAACTTAGCTGGGGAAGTGGGATTGGGAGGGGTGAGGTATTCTTCTAATGTTATTTCCCTCGTTTGTACCGAAGTGTTCCCCATTTTATTAGTGTTAAGAGTGTTTGTGTTGTGTTTTACTCTCTTGAATAAAGATCAAAGTTCTTGCATCAAAACCAGTTGTCTGTTGCACTTTTGTCACAACCCCCAAATAAGTCCAAGGTCTAGAACCAAGGGAGTGGGAGCGATTCGAACCGCTCAGAAGTCAGAGGTGAAGCTGACACACACACCACCACCCCCTACAAGAGTCAAATGTTCCCTGTGTATAAAAGTATGTGTGTGTCACTGAATATTCTCACTGGGCAACAAGGAATGGACCAACGCATTCCTCAGCTGTAATCAAATAACAGAAGAGATATATTCTGTTGCAGTTTGTGTGCCTGGAACTCAGCTAACTTTGGCAGTCGATTGTTTTTAATCTAAACTCGACTAAAGCTGCCTTTACGTTGAGTTCAGTGATGACGGCACCATAGCAACCTTGCCAGATTGGCTAAGGCTGCCAGGCAGGAAGACCCGTTCGTCTACTGTTTCGCTCCAGCTCGTTGGCCTCAGTGAATCCGGCAAGCTTACTCCGGTGTTTCCACCAGCTACACAGGACTCAAGCGTTGGGAGCCGCTAGCAATAGCACCGCACTAAACCCAATATAAAGGGAGCTACAGAAAATGTAAATGTGCGTCATACAGTCCGAGCTTGATTTACTCGTTGCTGATAAGCCTTGTGTTGCATAGAAACACAGGAACACAGGAGGAGGCCATTCAGCCCCTCGAGCCAGTTCCGCCATTCATCTAGATCATGGCTGATCTGTACCTCAACTCCAATTACCCGTCTTTGCCCCATATCCCTTGATACCCTTACCTAACAAAAATCTGTCAATCTTATTCTTGAAAGTTTCAATTGACCCCCGGCATCTACTGCCTTTGGAGCAAGTTCCAGATTTCCACGACACTTTGTGTGAAATAATGCTTCCTAATTTCACTCCTGAATGGCCCCGGCTCTAATGCTAAGATTATGCCCCCTTGTTCTGAATTCCCCCACCAGAGGAAATGGTTTCTCTGTATCTACCCTACAAAATCCCTTTGTAATTTTAAACACCTCGAGTAGAGGTATTGGGCCAGATTTTTCTGTACCAGGGCATCTAACGACGTCTGCCATTAGTTAGACTTCCCCCCTGGCCCCTTCAGCTCAAAACAAATTTGCCCACAAAGTTGCTGAAAGTGTGAGCTGATAACGGCACAGCGAGGAAATCAGGGCTTCTGGGACCTGAGTGAAAAGCAACAGGGTCTCTCCTTAATCAGAGGATTGGGAAATAAACACAGGAAAGACCGAGAAGGAGGGTGAATTAACGGGGGTAAATTCAATGTCAGATCAGGTACAGAACGAGAAATAAAGAGAGAGAAAGAAAGACTGGATTAAGAGAGAGAGGAAAAAGAGACAGAAAGGAAAAGTAATAACAAAACATTTAAAATTTAAAATTTGACATTTTTAAAATCTCACTTAAAAATTCAAAACCTGAAGGAATGAGACTCCACACTTGTAATAGTTAATTTTCAGTGCCAGAGAGGTTGATTGGCAGTAATGAACAATTATCACATTGTTAAAAGGGTACTTACGCTACTAATTACTAGCCCTAAATATCTGCGGTGGGTTTAGGTCGTATCTACCGAGTAAATACAGCAACGTCATGACAATTAAATGCGTGTCAATGGTGAGGTAGGCAGCGAGACGCCGTTTCCCCAAAGCCAACGGCTGAGCACCACAGCTCGGACTGGAACTTTTGGATATTCGTATTTAACCGCGCTTCTGCTCCTCGCCTGAAGTTGCTGTACCGTTTATACATAAGTAACGGGGAGCACCATTAGCCTCACCGTTATTTTGACAGCAAATTCTGGCCCATTATATATGGGCTCCCATTCCGGTTCAGTTGGTAAATGCACGGCCCATTATGGTGCTAAGCTGAGACAGACCAGTAAAGTCCCAGGTCTAACCCCCACTCTGTGCCAAATTAGCTGATCTCGGCCGTCGCCAACTCTCTGGGATTGTCCTGGAGTCTCCAGGGGCTAAAGATTGATCTCCTGAACACTGAAAAAAAGGTGTGATTTTTACATGTTTTTGTTTATTAAAAAGAAAGAAAGACTTGCATTTATATAGCGCGTTTCACAACCACCGGACATCTCAAAGCGCTTTACAGCCAATGAAGTACTTTTGAAGTGGAGTCACTGTTGTAATGTGGGAAATTTTTATTAGTTATAAAAATATTGGAGATGAGAAAATGGCTTTTTGACTGACAGTTAAGAATCATCTGTACAACTGTACAGGGCGTTGGTGAGACCACACCTGGAGTACTGCGTACAGTTTTGGTCTCCTTATTTAAGGAAGGATATACTTGCATTGGAGGAAGTTCAGAGAAGGTTCACCAGGTTGATTCCGGAGATGAAGGGGTTGTCTTATGAAGAATGATTGAGCAGGTTGAGCCTATACTCATTGGAGTTTAGAAGAATGAGAGGGGATCTTATTGAAACATATAAGATTCTGAAGGGGCTTGACAGGGTAGATGCAGAGAGGATGTTTCCCCTCGTGAGGGAATCGAGAACTAGGGTGCATAATTTCAGAATAAGGGGGCACCCTTTTAAATCGGAAATGAGGAGGAATTTCTTCTCTCAGAAGGTCGTGAATCTTTGGAATTCTCTTCCCCAGAGAGCTGTGGAGGCTGAGTCATTGAATATATTTAAGGTGGAGATAGACAGATTTTTGAACGATAAGGGAGTCAAGGGTTATGGGGAGCGGGCAGGGAAGTGGAGTTGAGGCCAAGATCAGATCAGCCATGATCTTATTGAGCAGGCTCGAGGGGCTGAATGGCCGACTCCTGCTCCTACGTCTTATGTTCTTATGTCTTATGTATCATCCAATCATGCAACGGAGAATCTGTTCACTTTCTAATTGGCGTGAGATGGCGGTGTGGCGCGGCGCGAGGATGGACATGTCGGGCATCCTTTTTCTCCTCCTTTAAAGTCAGTTTTTATTGCCAATTTGTTTTTGGGGGGTGGGGTCCAGGATTTATTTTCATATCTAAAAAGGAAGAAAATCAATGAGGAAAAAAATGGGCCCAAAAACCTGGGTAAATTCAGAGAAAATCAGTAAAAAAAAACTGTTTTTATTTTAAACACTCAAGAGAACAAGGAAAAATTGTAAAGAAAACATACAGTCAAACTAAATGATAACCTGCAATTATTTATGGGGCTAACCAGCACATTGTGGCTTGACTCCTGGACAGTTTATTTTTCAAAATTAAAAGTAAAATTGATGAATCTTTATATAATGTTGTGTCTCTAACAACTTACCTGCCACTGTGATGGTGAGTAAGAAACACTGTTGCAGATTATGCCATGGGGAACAGTTCTGATCTTGGTTTTGATGAACAAATGCCTTGGTGTGGGACCTGAGTCGGCCTTTGATTGTCGACCTCAGTCTTCAGGGACTGTGGGCTGGATTTTGCCGGCGCTCAGAGTGCGGGTTTGGAGGTGGGTCCGCTGTCAAAATAGCAAAGATTGACAGCGGGTAGGAAACCCGCTGTCAACCCGCCTCCATGCGAGTCTCCCAGGTGTCGGGTCTGTCAGCGCAGAACTGACCCGACACCAAGCGGCGGGGGAGACAATTTAGATCATTAAATGGCTTGTTAACAGCCAATTTAATGCTATTTTGAGGCTTCCTTTCAATTTTACGTTCTCCCCCATGGGTTACCCGCTGCTCGGGGAACACGCCAGCTCATCCTGGCGTGTTTTGAGTCTGCTCTGATGTTTCTGATAAGCTGACAGCTGCAGAAGTGGTGTAAAGGATGCCATGTTGCAGATGGTCAGTTTCAGAGCGCAGGAACTGTTGGTTACTGCATTTGTAAGACATATAGAGATTTCATTAGCTTGCAAGTGTTTAGAGCCAACTGTATGTCCAGTGCCACCTCATTGGAACAACCTCTCTCACCATTGACAGATCGCTTCTGTCATCTCACCTGCAGCTGCCATCTATTGCAGCAACTATGAAACTATCTCACCTTGCTCCTCTGATTCCTTCCACGATCAGCCCCAACACCAACATCACCAGTCACACCAACAGCACCAACAACACCAACCTTCTCCGCCATCACCTGATGCTGCACAGGACACAGGGCATCAGCCCCTGACAACATTGCTGCCCGGGAGGCCAGCAATGGCATCACCATGGCCAGATTTACTTCACTTGACGTGGTAAACCCTGGCTGCCACATGATGCGCCAGGTTGACACCATCCCACACCAGCACCGTGAAGCATCCCTTTAATGTCCAAGCCATTCCATGCACACTCATCACTATAGCGGGGGTGGGGGGGGGCGGGGGTAAGTAATGTCTCAACATTCACTGGAACTTCTCAAGGTGCACACAGATCTGTCCAATAAGGTGAAGTGTTTCAAAATATAGATTTCACCATATGACAACACATTACCAGAAACTTCACCTGGTCATTGGCTAAACCTCTCAAGTGCTTACCCTTGTGTGTTGTTAGTTGGTATGCTTGCAGTAGGATGAGGGTGAGTGTGAGGGGTGGCTAGTGAGATGGGGAAGTGATAATGTAGATAGAGAGGGATGGGTGGAGTTGCAAGGTAAGTTGGTGTGAGTAAGGATGTGCAGGAGAAGGTTAGGGAAGGCAGAGTGATGGGGATGTGTTGAGTGGCACAGCAGGGTGAGTTTGAGTGTGGCTTTGCAGTAACATTTTGTGATCCACTGAGATCATTGAAAGGTTGGCGCCACTGCAGCCTGGGACTCCTGACGACATCCTTGCTTTTGCCCTCCTGTGCAATGTGCAACCAGGCTGCGTTGGTGTCCTGGGGAGGTCTCTTCCACCCTTGGAAGGGAAGAGAACCTCCTTGTGTGCTGTGACTCCCTCCATAAGCATATGGAGTGAGTCTTTGGAGAGCCTGGGTGCAGCTGTCCACCTTTGTGCAGTGCTTGTCAGTGTTTGCAGCACCTCAATGCTGTAGAACATGAACAGCACAACTGTCAAACTTAATGTGGCCGTGGTCCTTTGAAGGAAACCGGCTGATGACGCGTCAACAAATGACATCATCAGACCCGCTTCCTGTTAATTGGCCGGGAAGCCCGCAGGGCGGGCTTAACAAGGCCAATCATGGGAAAATCCCTTTGACAGAGCAGCTGCAGCCGGAAGCAGGACCGAAACCCGGCAACCAGCTCTCCCGCCACCATCCCAACACCGCAGAGAAAATCCAGCCCTGTGTGTGGTAACTGTGTCCATTCACTGCTGTCCTTGCTTCAAACAACAACATCTTGCATTTATATAGCGCTTTTAACGTAGTAAAAGGTCCCAAGGCACTTCACAGGAGCGTTATCAGATAACATTTGACACCGAGCTACATTATGAGACATTAGGAAAGCTTGGTCAAAGAGGTAGGTTTTAAGGAGTGTCTTAAAGGAGGAGAGAGAGGTAGAGAGGCGGAGAGATTTAGGGAGGGAATTCCAGAGCTTAGGGCCCAGGCAACAGAAGGCACGGCCGCCAATGGTGGGGCGATGGAAACCGGGGATGTGCAAGAGGCCAGAATTGGAGGAACGCAGTGTTCTCGGAGGTTACCGAGATAGGGAGGGGTGATGCCACAGAGGGATTTGTACACAAGGATGAGAATTTTAAATTCGAGGAGTTGCGGGACTGGGAGCCATTGTAGGTCAGCGAGCACATACCTAACTGGGAATAAAAGACTGACACCAGCTGCAGTAAAAAGAGTTTAATTCCTATAGCAACACCTCTAGAAGACCCAGATCACCTTTAAGAAAAAATCTAAATTACACAGGCTTTGGTAATTTTCCTGAGAATTGGGTCCAAAGATGTACATGCTTAGGATCAGCGACCTCAGCACGGCACGTATAGTTGGCAATGTGCGTGCTGACATCACGAAGGCAATTTGCACGCAGACCTCCAGACCTGATTTCTGGTCGACAGACAATAGGAAATGTGGGGGATTTTTTTTCCCCCTTTAATTACGATTCGTGACTTTAAAAAAATCCAGGAATTTATTTTATTAAATCAGATTTTAAAGGCTATTACGCATTGTGAACACTAACTGACAGCAATTTCTTGCTTGCAAACGAGAAATGAAAGATGATCACATGTGCCTTTAAACATTGGGTGCAAGCCAACTCCTCTGCACATGTGCAGCATGTTCTCCAAGATATTTACTCTCTTGCTTGCACATCAGGCCAAACTGAGGCCACTAATTCCCACTGACAATACTAGGAAATAATGTCCAAAGCTAAACTGGCTGATTCCCAGGCATTTGGATTCTATTAGAGTTTGTATAACAAATGCAGTTTTTTTACACTCCTCCCCTCTGTATGTCCAGTGCCACCTCATTGGCACTAACTCTACGTATTGCAAGTGTGAACAGTCATGAGCTAGTCTCCCTTTACATTGTTTCTACTGGTCTCACAAAAAGCATCTTATAGTCAGAAAGAGCACAAAAAAAAATTAATAATACCATATCTTATACACAGGGTGTGGTATATCAGAATATCCTATAGTGCAGGGTGTCAGATATTAGAATATCATATAGTGCAGAGTGTGGTATATCAGAATATCATATAGTGCAGAGTGTGGTATATCAGAATATCCTATAGTGCAGAGTGTGGTATATCAGAATCTCCTATAGTGCAGGGTGTGGTATATCAGAATATCCTATAGTGCAGAGTGTGGTATATCAGAATATCATATAGTGCAGAGTGTGGTATATCAGAATCTCCTATAGTGCAGAGTGTGGTATATCAGAATATCATATAGTGCAGAGTGTGGTATATCAGAATCTCCTATAGTGCAGGGGGTGGTATATCAGAATATCCTATAGTGCAGAGTGTGGTATATCAGAATCTCCTATAGTGCAGGGGGTGGTATATCAGAATATCCTATAGTGCAGAGTGTGGTATATCAGAATATCCTATAGAACAGAGTCTTGTATATCAGAATATCCTATAGTGCAGGGTGTGGCATATCAGAATATCCTATAGTGCAGAGTGTGGTATATCAGAATATCATTTAGTGTAGGGTGTGGTATATCAGAATATCCTATAGTGCAGGGTGTGGTATATCAGAATATCCTACAGTGCAGAGTGTGGTATATCAGAATATCCTACAGTGCAGTGTGTGGTATATCAGAATATCCTATAGTGCAGGGTGTGGTATATCAGAATATCCTATAGTGAAGAGTCTTGTATATCAGAATATCCTATAGTGCAGGGTGTGGTATATCAGAATATTGTATAGTGCAGAGTGTGGTATATCAGAATATCCTATAGTGCAGGGTTTGGTATATCAGAATATCCTATAGTGCAGGGTGTGGTATATCAGAATATTATATAGTGTAGGGTGTGGTATATCAGAATATCCTATAGTGCAGGGTGTGGTATATCAGAATATCCTACAGTGCAGAGTGTGGTATATCAGAATATCCTATAGTGCAGAGTGTGGTATATCAGAATATCCTGTAGTGCAGAGTGTGGTATATCAGAATCTCCTATAGTGCAGGGTGTGGTATATCAGAATATCCTATAGTGCAGAGTGTGGTATATCAGAATCTCCTATAGTGCAGAGAGTGGTATATCAGAATATCCTATAGTGCAGAGTGTGGTATATCAGAATATCCTATAGTGCAGAGTGTGGTATATCAGAATATCCTATAGTGCAGAGTGTGGTATATCAGAATATCATATAGTGCAGAGTGTGGTATATCAGAATATCCTATAGTGCAGAGTGTGGTATATCAGAATATCCTACAGTGCAGGGTGTGGTATATCAGAATATCCTACAGTGCAGAGTGTGGTATATCAGAATATCCTATAGTGCAGGGTGTGGTATATCAGAATATCCTATAGTGAAGAGTCTTGTATATCAGAATATCCTATAGTGCAGGGTGTGGTATATCAGAATATTGTATAGTGCAGAGTGTGGTATATCAGAATATCCTATAGTGCAGGGTTTGGTATATCAGAATATCCTATAGTGCAGGGTGTGGTATATCAGAATATTATATAGTGTAGGGTGTGGTATATCAGAATATCCTATAGTGCAGGGTGTGGTATATCAGAATATCCTACAGTGCAGAGTGTGGTATATCAGAATATCCTATAGTGCAGAGTGTGGTATATCAGAATATCCTATAGTGCAGAGTGTGGTATATCAGAATATCCTGTAGTGCAGAGTGTGGTATATCAGAATCTCCTATAGTGCAGGGTGTGGTATATCAGAATATCCTATAGTGCAGAGTGTGGTATATCAGAATCTCCTATAGTGCAGAGAGTGGTATATCAGAATATCCTATAGTGCAGAGTGTGGTATATCAGAATATCCTATAGTGCAGAGTGTGGTATATCAGAATATCCTATAGTGCAGAGTGTGGTATATCAGAATATCATATAGTGCAGAGTGTGGTATATCAGAATATCATATAGTGCAGGGTGTGGTATATCAGAATCTCCTATAGTGCAGAGTGTGGTATATCAGAATCTCCTATAGTGCAGAGTGTGGTATATCAGAATATCCTACAGTGCAGAGTGTGGCATATCAGAATCTCCTATAGTGCAGGGTGTGGTATATCATAATATCCTATAATGCAGAGTGTGGTATATCAGAATATCCTATAGAGCAGGGTGTGGTATATCAGAATATCCTATAGTGCAGAGTGTGGTATATCAGAATATCCTATAGTGAAGAGTCTTGTATATCAGAATATCCTATAGTGCAGCGTGTGGTATATCAGAATATCCTATAGTGCAGAGTGTGGAACATCGGAATATCCAATAGTGCAGAGTGTGGTATATCACAATATCCTATAGTACAGAGTGTGGAATATCAGAATATCATATAGTGCAGGGTGTGGTATATCAGAATATCCTATAGTGCAGAGTGTGGAACATCAGAATATCAAATAGTACAGAGTGTGGTATATCAGAATATCCTACAGTGCAGAGTGTGGTATATCAGAATATCCTATAGTGCAGAGTGTGGTATATCAGAATATCATATAATGTAGGGTGTGGTATATCAGAATATCCTATAGTGCAGAGTGTGGTATATCAGAATATCATATAGTGTAGGGTGTGGTATATCAGAATATCCTATAGTGCAGAGTGTGGTATATCAGAATATCATATAGTGCAGGGTGTGGTATATCATAATATCCTATAGTGCAGAGTGTGGTATCTCAGAATATCATATAGTGTAGGGTGTGGTATATCAGAATATCCTATAGTGCAGGGTGTGGTATATCAGAATATCCTACAGTGCAGAGTGTGGTATGTCAGAATATCATATAGTGCAGGGTGTGGTATATCAGAATATCCTATAGTGCAGAGTGTGGTATATCAGAATATCCTACAGTGCAGAGTGTGGTATATCAGAATATCCTACAGTGCAGAGTGTGGTATATCAGAATAACCTACAGTGCAGAGTGTGGTATATCAGAATCTCCTATAGTGCAGAGTGTGGTATATCAGAATATCCTATAGTGCAGCGTGTGGCATATCATAATCTCCTATAGTGCAGTGTGTGGTATATCATAATATCCTACAGTGCAGAGTGTGGTATATCAGAATATCCTATAGAGCAGGGTGTGGTATATCAGAATATCCTATAGTGCAGAGTGTGGTATATTAGAATATCCTATAGTGAAGAGTCTTGTATATCAGAATATCATATAGTGCAGGGTGTGGTATATCAGAATATCCTATAGTGCAGAGTGTGGTATATCAGAATATCCTACAGTGCAGAGTGTGGTATATCAGAATATCCTATAGTGCAGAGTGTGGAACATCAGAATATCCAATAGTGCAGAGTGTGGTATATCACAATTACCTATAGTGCAGAGTGTGGAATATCAGAATATCATATATTGCAGGGTGTGGTATATCAGAATATCCTATAGTGCAGAGTGTGGAATATCAGAATATCCTATAGTGCAGAGTGTGGAACATCAGAATATCCAATAGTGCAGAGTGTGGTATATCAGAATATCCTATCGTGCAGAGTGTGGAATATCAGAATATCATATAGTGCAGGGTGTGGTATATCAGAATATCCTATAGTGCAGAGTGTGGTATATCAGAACATCATATCGTGCAGCGTGTGGTATATCAGAATATCCTATAGTGCAGAGTGTGGTATATCAGAATATCATATAGTGTAGGGTGTGGTATATCAGAATATCCTATAGTGTAGGGTGTGGTATATCAGAATATCCTACAGTGCAGAGTGTGGTATATCAGAATATCCTACAGTGCAGAGTGAGGTATATCAGAATATCCTACAGTGCAGAGTGTGGTATATCAGAATATCATATAGTGCAGGGTGTGGTATATCAGAATATCCTATAGTGCAGAGTGTGGTATATCAGAATATCCTACAGTGCAGAGTGTGGTATATCAGAATATCCTACAGTGCAGAGTGTGGTATATCAGAATAACCTACAGTGCAGAGTGTGGTATATCAGAATCTCCTATAGTGCAGAGTGTGGTATATCAGAATATCCAATAGTGCAGCGTGTGGCATATCATAATCTCCTATACAGGCGAACAGCAACCAAGACACCACACAACCCTGCCACGGCAACCTCTGCAAGACATGCCAAATCATGGACACAGATACCATCATCACACGTGAGGACACTACCCACCAGGTACACGGTACATACTCATGTGACTCGGCCAACGTTGTCTACCTGATACGTTGCAGTAAAGGATGCTCCAGAGCATGGTACATCGGCGAGACCATGCAGACACTGAGACAACGTATGAACGGACACCGCGCAACAATCGCCAGGCAGGAGGGTTGCCTCCCAGTCGGGGAACACTTCAGCAGCCAGGGGCATTCAGCCTCGGATATGCGGGTAAGCGTTCTCCAAGGCGGCCTTCGAAATACACGACAGTGCAAAATCATAGAGCAGAAACTGATAGCCAAGTTCTGCACTCATGAGGAGGGCCTCAATCGCGATATCGGGTTCATGTCACGATACAGAACGTGAATTGACATCATGGCCGGTCTTCCCAGGTGTTTTTTTTTAAAAGGCTAACACAAGAACCTACACAGATTGACAGGATATGCAGCCAGCAGGTGGTTTGACACGTTGGACCCCCTGGGACACATCTCATTGTCTTGGCTATGCTCTTTGATGTGGGAAAGATTTGAATATATTTTGTCTGTGTTTAAATTGTGAATTCTGGGAGATTCTCTCACTGCTAAACTTACCTGACGAAGGATCGAACTGCTCCGAAAGCTTGTAAAATTAAATAAATCTGTTGGACTATAACCTGGTGTTGTGCGACTTCTCATTTTTGTCCACCCCAGTCCAACGCCGGCATCTCCACATCATGTCCTATATTGCAGTGTGTGGTATATCATAATATCCTATAGTGCAGAGTGTGGTATATCAGAATATCCTATAGAGCAGGGTGTGGTATATCAGAATATCCTATAGTGCAGAGTGTGGTATATTAGAATATCCTATAGTGAAGAGTCTTGTATATCAGAATATCATATAGTGCAGGGTGTGGTATATTAGAATATCCTATAGTGCAGAGTGTGGTATATCAGAATATCCTACAGTGCAGAGTGTGGTATATCAGAATATCCTATAGTGCAGAGTGTGGAACATCAGAATATCCAATAGTGCAGAGTGTGGTATATCACAATATCCTATAGTGCAGAGTGTGGAATATCAGAATATCATATAGTGCAGGGTGTGGTATATCAGAATATCCTATAGTGCAGAGTGTGGTATATCAGAATATCCTATAGTGCAGAGTGTGGAACATCAGAATATCCAATAGTGCAGAGTGTGGCATATCAGAATATCCTATCGTGCAGAGTGTGGAATATCAGAATATCATATAGTGCAGGGTGTGGTATATCAGAATATCCTAGAGTGCAGAGTGTGGTATATCAGAATATCATATAGTGCAGGGTGTGGTATATCAGAATATCCTATAGTGCAGAGTGTGGTATATCAGAACATCATATCGTGCAGCGTGTGGTATATCAGAATATCCTATAGTGCAGAGTGTGGTATATCAGAATATCATATAGTGTAGGGTGTGGTATATCAGAATATCCTATAGTGTAGGGTGTGGTATATCAGAATATCCTACAGTGCAGAGTGAGGTATATCAGAATATCCTACAGTGCAGAGTGTGCTATATCAGAATATCGTATAGTGCAGAGTGTGGTATATCAGAATATCCTACAGTGCAGAGTGTGGTATATCAGAATATCTTATAGTGCAGAGTGTGGTATATCAGAATATCATATAGTGCAGGGTGTGGTATATCAGAATATCCAATAGTGCAGAGTGTGGTATATCAGAATATCCTATAGTGCAGAGTGTGGTATATCACAATATCCTATAGTGCAGAGTGTGGTATATCACAATATCCTATAGTGCAGAGTGTGGCATATCAGAATCTCCTATAGTGCAGGGTGTGGTATATCATAATATCCTATAGTGCAGAGTGTGGAATATCAAAATATCATATAGTGCAGGGTGTGGTATATCAGAATATCCTATAGTGCAGAGTGTGGTATATCAGAATATCCTGTAGTGCAGAGTGTGCAACATCAGAATATCCTATAGTGCAGAGTGTGGTATATCAGAATATCCTATAGTGCAGAGTGTGGAATATCAGAATATCATATAGTGCAGGGTGTGGTATATCAGAATATCCTATCGTGCAGAGTGTGGTATATCAGAACATCATATCGTGCAGCGTTTGGTATATCAGAATATCCTATAATGCAGAGTGTGGTATATCAGAATATCATATAGTGCAGGGTGTGGTATATCAGAATATCCTATAGTGCAGGGTGTGGTATATCAGAATATGCTATAGTGCAGAGTGCGGTATATCAGAATATCCTATAGTGCAGAGTGTGGTATCTCAGAATATCCTATATTGCAGAGTGTGGTATATCAGAATATCCTATAGTGCAGAGTGTGGTATATCAGAATATCAAATAGTGCAGAGTGTGGTATATCAGAATATCCTATAGTGCAGAGTGTGGTATATCAGAATATCCTATAGTGCAGAGTGTGGTATATCAGAATATCCTATAGTGCAGGGTGTGGTATATCAGAATATCCTATAGTGCAAGGTGTGGTATATCAGAATATCCTACAGTGCAGAGTGTGGTATATCAGAATATCCTATAGTGCAGGGTGTGGTATATCAGAATATCCTATAGTGCAGAGTGTGGAATATCAGAATATCCTATAGTGAAGAGTCTTGTATATCAGAATATCCTATAGTGAAGAGTCTTGTATATCAGAATATCCTATAGTGCAGGGTGTGGTATATCAGAATATCCTATAGTGCAGAGTGTGGTATATCAGAATATTCTATAGTGCAGAGTGTGGTATATCAGAATATCCTATAGTGCAGAGTGTGGTATATCAGAATCTCCTATAGTGCAGAGTGTGGTATATCAGAAATTCCTATAGTGCAGAGTGTGGTATATCAGAATCTCCTATAGTGCAGGGTGTGGTATATCAGAATATCCTATAGTGCAAGGTGTGGTATATCAGAATATCCTACAGTGCAGAGTGTGGTATATCAGAATATCCTATAGTGCAGGGTGTGGTATATCAGAATATCCTATAGTGCAGAGTGTGGAATATCAGAATATCATATAGTGCAGGGTGTGGTATATCAGAATGTCATATAGTGCAGAGTGTGGTATAATAGAACATCATATCGTGCAGCGTGTGGTATATCAGAATATCCTATAGTGCAGAGTGTGGTATATCAGAATATCATATAGTGTAGGGTGTGGTATATCAGAATATCCTATAGTGCAGGGTGTGGTATATCAGAATATCCTACAGTGCAGAGTGTGGTATATCAGAATATCCTACAGTGCAGAGTGTGGTATATCAGAATATCCTATAGTGCAGAGTGTGGTATATCAGAATATCCTATAGTGTAGGGTGTGGTATATCAGAATATCCTATCGTGCAGAGTGTGGTATCTCAGAATATCCTATATTGCAGAGTGTGGTTTATCAGAATATCCTATAGTGCAGAGTGTGGTATATCAGAATATCCTATAGTGCAGAGTGTGGAACATCAGAATATCCAATAGTGCAGAGTGTGGTATATCAGAATATCCTATAGTGTAGGGTGTGGTATATCAGAATATCATATAGTGCAGGGTGTGGTATATCAGAATATCCTATAGTGCAGAGTGTGGTATATCAGAATATCCTATAGTGCAGAGTGTGGTATATCAGAATATCAAATAGTGCAGAGTGTGGTATATCAGAATAACCTATAGTGCAGAGTGTGGTATATCAGAATATCCTATAGTGCAGAGTGTGGTATATCAGAATATCCTATAGTGCAGGGTGTGGTATATCAGAATATCCTATAGTGCAAGGTGTGGTATATCAGAATATCCTACAGTGCAGAGTGTGGTATATCAGAATATCCTATAGTGCAGGGTGTGGTATATCAGAATATCCTATAGTGCAGAGTGTGGAATATCAGAATATCCTATAGTGAAGAGTCTTGTATATCAGAATATCCTATAGTGAAGAGTCTTGTATATCAGAATATCCTATAGTGCAGGGTGTGGTATATCAGAATATCCTATAGTGCAGAGTGTGGTATATCAGAATATCCTATAGTGCAGAGTGTGGAACATCAGAATATCCAATAGTGCAGAGTGTGGCATATCAGAATATCCTATCGTGCAGAGTGTGGAATATCAGAATATCATATAGTGCAGGGTGTGGTATATCAGAATATCCTAGAGTGCAGAGTGTGGTATATCAGAATATCATATAGTGCAGGGTGTGGTATATCAGAATATCCTATAGTGCAGAGTGTGGTATATCAGAACATCATATCGTGCAGCGTGTGGTATATCAGAATATCCTATAGTGCAGAGTGTGGTATATCAGAATATCATATAGTGTAGGGTGTGGTATATCAGAATATCCTATAGTGTAGGGTGTGGTATATCAGAATATCCTACAGTGCAGAGTGAGGTATATCAGAATATCCTACAGTGCAGAGTGTGGTATATCAGAATATCGTATAGTGCAGAGTGTGGTATATCAGAATATCCTACAGTGCAGAGTGTGGTATATCAGAATATCTTATAGTGCAGAGTGTGGTATATCAGAATATCATATAGTGCAGGGTGTGGTATATCAGAATATCCAATAGTGCAGAGTGTGGTATATCAGAATATCCTATAGTGCAGAGTGTGGTATATCACAATATCCTATAGTGCAGAGTGTGGTATATCACAATATCCTATAGTGCAGAGTGTGGCATATCAGAATCTCCTATAGTGCAGGGTGTGGTATATCATAATATCCTATAGTGCAGAGTGTGGCGTATCAGAATCTCCTATATTGCAGGGTGTGGTATATCATAATATCCTATAGTGCAGAGTGTGGAATATCAAAATATCATATAGTGCAGGGTGTGGTATATCAGAATATCCTATAGTGCAGAGTGTGGTATATCAGAATATCCTGTAGTGCAGAGTGTGCAGCATCAGAATATCCTATAGTGCAGAGTGTGGTATATCAGAATATCCTATAGTGCAGAGTGTGGAATATCAGAATATCATATAGTGCAGGGTGTGGTATATCAGAATATCCTATCGTGCAGAGTGTGGTATATCAGAACATCATATCGTGCAGCGTTTGGTATATCAGAATATCCTATAATGCAGAGTGTGGTATATCAGAATATCATATATTGCAGGGTGTGGTATATCAGAATATCCTATAGTGCAGGGTGTGGTATATCAGAATATGCTATAGTGCAGAGTGCGGTATATCAGAATATCCTATAGTGCAGAGTGTGGTATATCAGAATATCCTATATTGCAGAGTGTGGTATATCAGAATATCCTATAGTGCAGAGTGTGGTATATCAGAATATCAAATAGTGCAGAGTGTGGTATATCAGAATATCCTATAGTGCAGAGTGTGGTATATCAGAATATCCTATAGTGCAGAGTGTGGTATATCAGAATATCCTATAGTGCAGGGTGTGGTATATCAGAATATCCTATAGTGCAAGGTGTGGTATATCAGAATATCCTACAGTGCAGAGTGTGGTATATCAGAATATCCTATAGTGCAGGGTGTGGTATATCAGAATATCCTATAGTGCAGAGTGTGGAATATCAGAATATCCTATAGTGAAGAGTCTTGTATATCAGAATATCCTATAGTGAAGAGTCTTGTATATCAGAATATCCTATAGTGCAGGGTGTGGTATATCAGAATATCCTATAGTGCAGAGTGTGGTATATCAGAATATTCTATAGTGCAGAGTGTGGTATATCAGAATATCCTATAGTGCAGAGTGTGGTATATCAGAATCTCCTATAGTGCAGAGTGTGGTATATCAGAAATTCCTATAGTGCAGAGTGTGGTATATCAGAATCTCCTATAGTGCAGGGTGTGGTATATCAGAATATCCTATAGTGCAAGGTGTGGTATATCAGAATATCCTACAGTGCAGAGTGTGGTATATCAGAATATCCTATAGTGCAGGGTGTGGTATATCAGAATATCCTATAGTGCAGAGTGTGGAATATCAGAATATCATATAGTGCAGGGTGTGGTATATCAGAATGTCATATAGTGCAGAGTGTGGTATAATAGAACATCATATCGTGCAGCGTGTGGTATATCAGAATATCCTATAGTGCAGAGTGTGGTATATCAGAATATCATATAGTGTAGGGTGTGGTATATCAGAATATCCTATAGTGCAGGGTGTGGTATATCAGAATATCCTACAGTGCAGAGTGTGGTATATCAGAATATCCTACAGTGCAGAGTGTGGTATATCAGAATATCCTATAGTGCAGAGTGTGGTATATCAGAATATCCTATAGTGTAGGGTGTGGTATATCAGAATATCCTATCGTGCAGAGTGTGGTATCTCAGAATATCCTATATTGCAGAGTGTGGTTTATCAGAATATCCTATAGTGCAGAGTGTGGTATATCAGAATATCCTATAGTGCAGAGTGTGGAACATCAGAATATCCAATAGTGCAGAGTGTGGTATATCAGAATATCCTATAGTGTAGGGTGTGGTATATCAGAATATCATATAGTGCAGGGTGTGGTATATCAGAATATCCTATAGTGCAGAGTGTGGTATATCAGAATATCCTATAGTGCAGAGTGTGGTATATCAGAATATCAAATAGTGCAGAGTGTGGTATATCAGAATATCCTATAGTGCAGAGTGTGGTATATCAGAATATCCTATAGTGCAGAGTGTGGTATATCAGAATATCCTATAGTGCAGGGTGTGGTATATCAGAATATCCTATAGTGCAAGGTGTGGTATATCAGAATATCCTACAGTGCAGAGTGTGGTATATCAGAATATCCTATAGTGCAGGGTGTGGTATATCAGAATATCCTATAGTGCAGAGTGTGGAATATCAGAATATCCTATAGTGAAGAGTCTTGTATATCAGAATATCCTATAGTGAAGAGTCTTGTATATCAGAATATCCTATAGTGCAGGGTGTGGTATATCAGAATATCCTATAGTGCAGAGTGTGGTATATCAGAATATTCTATAGTGCAGAGTGTGGTATATCAGAATATCCTATAGTGCAGAGTGTGGTATATCAGAATCTCCTATAGTGCAGAGTGTGGTATATCAGAAATTCCTATAGTGCAGAGTGTGGTATATCAGAATCTCCTATAGTGCAGGGTGTGGTATATCAGAATATCCTATAGTGCAAGGTGTGGTATATCAGAATATCCTACAGTGCAGAGTGTGGTATATCAGAATATCCTATAGTGCAGGGTGTGGTATATCAGAATATCCTATAGTGCAGAGTGTGGAATATCAGAATATCATATAGTGCAGGGTGTGGTATATCAGAATGTCATATAGTGCAGAGTGTGGTATAATAGAACATCATATCGTGCAGCGTGTGGTATATCAGAATATCCTATAGTGCAGAGTGTGGTATATCAGTATATCATATAGTGTAGGGTGTGGTATATCAGAATATCCTATAGTGCAGGGTGTGGTATATCAGAATATCCTACAGTGCAGAGTGTGGTATATCAGAATATCCTACAGTGCAGAGTGTGGTATATCAGAATATCCTATAGTGCAGAGTGTGGTATATCAGAATATCCTATAGTGTAGGGTGTGGTATATCAGAATATCCTATCGTGCAGAGTGTGGTATCTCAGAATATCCTATATTGCAGAGTGTGGTTTATCAGAATATCCTATAGTGCAGAGTGTGGTATATCAGAATATCCTATAGTGCAGAGTGTGGAACATCAGAATATCCAATAGTGCAGAGTGTGGTATATCAGAATATCCTATAGTGTAGGGTGTGGTATATCAGAATATCATATAGTGCAGGGTGTGGTATATCAGAATATCCTATAGTGCAGAGTGTGGTATATCAGAATATCCTATAGTGCAGAGTGTGGTATATCAGAATATCCTATAGTGCAGAGTGTGGTATATCAGAATATTCTATAGTGCAGAGTGTGGTATATCAGAATATCCTATAGTGCAGAGTGTGGTATATCAGAATCTCCTGTAGTGCAGAGTGTGGTATATCAGAAATTCCTATAGTGCAGAGTGTGGTACATCAGAATCTCCTATAGTGTAGGGTGTGGTATATCAGAATATCCTATAGTGCAGAGTGTGGTATATCAGAATATCCTATAGTGCAGAGTGTGGTATATCAGAATATCCTATAGTGTAGGGTGTGGTATATCAGAATATCCTATCGTGCAGAGTGTGGTATCTCAGAATATCCTATATTGCAGAGTGTGGTTTATCAGAATATCCTATAGTGCAGAGTGTGGTATATCAGAATATCCTATAGTGCAGAGTGTGGAACATCAGAATATCCAATAGTGCAGAGTGTGGTATATCAGAATATCCTATAGTGTAGGGTGTGGTATATCAGAATATCATATAGTGCAGGGTGTGGTATATCAGAATATCCTATAGTGCAGAGTGTGGTATATCAGAATATCCTATAGTGCAGAGTGTGGTATATCAGAATATCCTATAGTGCAGAGTGTGGAACATCAGAATATCCAATAGTGCAGAGTGTGGTATATCAGAATATCCTATAGTGCAGAGTGTGGAATATCAGAATATCATATAGTGCAGAGTGTGGTATATCAGAATATCCTATAGTGCAGAGTGTGGTATATCACAATATCCTATAGTGCAGAGTGTGGAATATCAGAATATCATATAGTGCAGGGTGTGGTATCTCAGAATATCCTATAGTGCAGAGTGTGGTATATCAGAATATCCTATAGTGCAGAGTGTGGTATATCAGAATCTCCTGTAGTGCAGGGTATGGTATATCAGAATAACATATAGTGCAGAGTGTGGTATATCACATTGTCCTATAGTGCTGGGATTGTCATATCAATGAACATTTTGGTCTTGTTACAATGCTGTTCTTTATAACTCAATGTGCAGCGTATTTTCTATGTAACCCATGGATTTAGAAGAAAGATTTTAATTCCCGTGCTGACCCACGTGCGTCTATTTTCCCCTCAGTTGCGTCAGTATTTGAAATATTCACCTCCACAGTCAAACACTTGCTGTCCAACAACAGCCGGTTTGAAGATTATGAAAAGCCAATCAGTTTGCCAGCCCAGCTGATGTACAGGGCCCGAGGCTGTTGTTGAGCTGGTGTCATGTACTGATCAGGCATCCAGAAGCCTGTGTGACAAATGGTTCATTATTGGTGGTTGCGTCACCTCATTTTTCCCAGTGCGCACCAGCTGCGACTGACAGACAGCACCGTTCCTTATCGGTCTGCACACAGGGTTCGCCCGGCTATTTTTATAACCCCTTCAAATTATTTCAAGAGCTTATCAATTTTATGTTTGAAGGAGAAACTTTGCCTTTGATCCAACGGCAGCTGTCTTTCATTTTCCTTCACCATGTCCTGCAAATGCTGGACTTCTACCCGGACATCAGGCAGTCCCTTCAAAAGTAGAGGGGGAAATTACACAGGATTACATAGGAGATACGGCACAGAAACAGGCCATTCGGCCCAACCAGTCCATGCTCCACTCGAACTCCTCCCGTCTTTCCTCATCTAAATCTATCAGCATAACCCTCTATTCCCTTCTCCCTTATATGCCTGTCTAGCTTCCCCTCAAATTTATCTATACTATTCGCTTCAACCACTCCCTGTGGCAGCGAGTTTCACATTCTCACCACTCTCTAGGTAAAGGAGTTTCTTCTGAATTCCCTATTGGATTTCTTGGTGTTTATCTTATATTGATGGTCTCTAGTTTTGCTCTTCCCCACAAGTGGAAACATTCTCTCTGTATCCACTCTATCAAAACCTTTCATAATTTTAAAGACCTCTATTAGGTCAACCCTCAGCCTTCTCTTTTCAAGAGAAAAGAGACCCAGCCTGTTCATCCTTCCCTGATAGGTATACTATCGCATTTCTGGTATCACCCTTGTAAATCTTTTTTGCACCCTCTCTATATCTTTTTATAATATGGCAACCAGAACTGTACGCAGTACTCTAAGTGTGGTCTAACCAAGGTTCGATACAAGTTCAGCATAACTTCTCTACTTTTCAATTCAATCCCTCTAGAAATAAACCCTAGTGCTTGTTAACCTGTGTCTTTGACCCCACTTAGATTCTTATTTTCCAAGTAATACGTGACCTCCTTATTTTTCATACCAAAATGTAATACCTCACATTTATCTGTGTTGAAATTCATTTGCCAATTAAATGCCATTCTGCAACTTTATTAATGTCCTCCTGTAATTTGTTGCAGTCCTCCTCAGTATTGACTATCCCTCCCCAATTTGGTGTCATCTGCAAAGATAGAAATTGTTTTTGATTCCAAAGTCTAAATTGCTAATATAAATTGTGAACAACAGTGGTCCCAGCACTGATCCTTGTGGAACACCACTACCCACCTTCTGCCACTGTGAATAGCTACCCTTTACCCCATCTCTCTTCTTTCTGTCTTGAAGCCAACTAGTTATCCATTCTGCTACTTGTCCCCTGACTCCACATTCTCTGACCTTATTCATTAGGCTATTTTGTGGTACCTTATCGAAGGCCTTTTGAAAATCTAGATAAATTACATCTACAACAACAACTTGTATTTATATAGCGCATTTAACGTAGTAAAATATCCCAAGGCACTGCACAGGAGTATTGTAAGACAAAAAAAAAATTTGCATTACCCTTGTCTACTCTCTCTGTTACCTCTTCAAAAAATTCAATGAGGTTGGTCAAGCAAGACTTTCCCTTCTGAAATCCATGCTGACTATTCATTATTATATTTTTGGTTTCTAGATAATCTTCTATTTTCTCCTTTAGTAGGGATTCCATTATTTTTCCTACCACTGATGTTAAGTTGACTGGTCTATAGTTCCCTGGATACGTTCTATCTCCCTTCTTAAATATAGGTATTACATTAGCTATCCGCCAGTCCTCTGGCACTACACCTTGTTCTAACGAATTATTAAATATGTGTAGTAATGCCTCTGCTATCTCTTCCCTAGATTCTTTTAAAATGCGCGGATGTAATCCGTCCGGACCAGGGTTTTTATCCTCTTTGAGTTTGATTAGTTTATTTAATATTTCTCCTCTTTTTATTTTAAATGCCGTTATCTCATTTCTAATCTCATCATCCAATGTCATGTCCACCTGTTCTGTCTCCCTGGTAAATACTGAAGTAAAGTAATTATTTAATATTTCTGCCATCTCTCTATCGCTGCCTGTGACATTATCCTGTCCATCTCTTAGTGGCCCTATACCCATCCCGACTTTCCTTTATTTATTTATGTGCCGGTAAAATATTTTACTATTTTGTTTTATGTTCCTTGATAATTTAATTTCATAGTTCCTCTTTGCCTTTCTAATTGTTTATTTGACTTCTCTCCCAATCTCTTCATAGTCTCACATGTTGTGTGTGCGTTGTGTTTTACACTGAATTTCTTTTCATTCAGCTCACCCAAGTGATCAATCTCGGCAGTGAGCGTCAGTGCACTATTCAAATATGGAGGGCAAAACAGTCTTGCCCAATTCACCCAATATCAGCACACATACATACTTCTAGAAGGAGTCACTGGACTGTGATCACCAGCAGAATCCCTGGCTCGTTTTACCTGCCCAGGAGCCAATTGTGATGACATTACTACCTCCCCAGCCAAGAACAGATTAACACAGACCGGGGATCGAACCTTCAGCCATCCTAGTCTGTGTGGCTCAGTGTAACACTAATTGCATTCACCCATTAAGTCATCGGTGGAGCACATTCTTAAAGGGGAAGATCCTCATCAAATCTGCTGGGAGGGGGGAGGGAGTCCGGAAGGGCTGTTTATCAAGATGACATCAGAGAAAAGTAACGGAGCAACATTTTTTTGAAAATATCTCGGTTAAAAATAATTTGCCTATTTGCCAGTCCCTATTATGGCCCAACTGGTTACTGCAATGCGTAGCTGAGCTATGCAGACCAGGAAAGTCTCAGGCTTCACCCCTCTCCTGTGCTGAGTTAGCTGGCCTCTGCTGGGGTAGTGTTTGAAGGGCAAGAATTGGTCGCAGGGCTAAGGAGAGGAAGGAAATGATTCGGGTCCTCGCTCCTGATTGCTCTCCAGTGACCCTGTGTGGATGCTGGCTGAGGATAGGATTAGGCTGGGCTGCGATACTTCAACGGTGGAGCAGCCTGCCAGCATTCAGTGCCCAGTCCCACTCGGATGAGGTATCGGAGGTCTCTCGCCATCTGTGGAACGGTGGGGAACCTTCAGGAGAGGAGGGGGCGGGTTGGGGAGAAAATTAGCAGGATTTTTTTTTCAACCGCCTCTTTCTTCCTCCATGAGTTTCCAGATGTGCTTCCAAAATGATTCGTCAGACCTGCTCCCATGCCTCTGGCAATTGTGGCCAGTATGGGCTCTGTGAGAGCAGTCTAATACCCCTGATATTACCCCTCCACCCACCGACAGTAAACACCTGGCCTCGACCTGTGGCCTTAATGTCAGCATCGCTCGACCTTCCTGTCTGGGATATTTTGCTTTTGCTTCTGATGTTTTCCTTTCCTTCTCCCTCATCTCCATTTTTTTGAAGGCATTGCCTCCTCAGAAGACTCCAGGTCAATGGGAATTGGCTCCCCTCGACGTACTACCTTGTGCAAGTCAGCATTATTCAGGCTTGAGCCCAAACAGTGAGTGTCAGCGGGGAATTCATTGAGCCGAGCCCAATCCTGTCCTCTTTCCACATCAGCGGGCACGATTACTTCCAGCCGGGGTTGTTGGATGGGGCAAAAACCCTGGCCAATTACTCCCTCCCTAGTTCAGGGCCACAAAGACCAAGGGTAGCCTGCCCCCTCCCCCCCCCCGACCCACCACACCCCATCGGCTGAGATCAGCTGTCTGAGTACACAGCAGTTTAGACTGGGTCAGCACTGGGATCAAAATCTTACCGGTTGCAAAATATTTAGGAGGTATAGAGTGCGAATAAAGGAGGGGTGAGAGAATGAATCAAAGGTTCCATTTCAGCACGAGAACACAAGGTTGATGCAGGAGGTGGTGTGAAAGCAGCATCTATTTGGTTAGAGTTAAGGAATAAGAAGGAAATTGTTACTCAGTTGGGAGTTTATTATAGACTGCTGAACAGTGGAAAAGAGACAGAGGAAGAGGAGTAGACAATTTACTCTGTTGTGTTTTTCCCACATACACTTGCACTGGGGCTATTTTGGGACAATACCTGATACTGGGTTTAAGGAGCAGACTCTTGCCCGTGGTACAGGGAGGGGATGAAGTGATGTAGAAACAGAGGATTTAGTGTTCCATCCATGCTAGGTAAAGTGCTGCTCCCTACTCGTTCAACAGGTAAATGCACTGCTTGGTGTGGTACTAAGCCATGTAGGTTCAATTTCCAGTTTGTGCTGGGTTATCCGATCTCAACAAGTGCAGTAGTGTTACAGTGGGCCTAAGTGCCTATGGGCTAGGGAGGGAAAAAGTCAGCCAGGGTTCCTGCTCCTGATTGCCACCCAGCGAGCCGGGGTGGATGTCGGATGATGACAGGACCAAGCTGGACAATGCACCTCACTCGGTGCAGCAACTAATTCAAGCAGATGATATTACACATTGGCGGTGTGTAAGTAACATCGGTCGCAGCCAATGTTAAAGCTGATCTACATGTCAAGATATGACCAGGACATTACATACATACGAAAATGACGGGCAGGAAAAGACAAGCTGGTCCTTCAAGCCTTCCCCACACTCATGATACCATGACTAGACCCTTCCTACATTACCACAGAGACCACACTTCAAAAGTACTTCATTGGCTGTACAGCACTTTGAGACGTCCTGAGGTCGTGAATGGCGCTATATAAATGTAAGTCTTTCTTTTTCTCACCCTCCTCAGGTCTGCAATCTCCTGGAAGAGGCAAATAAACAGAAAAACCCAGGGCCAAGAAGGGGAAAAAATTTCCTCTCCAACCCCCTCAGGCGATCAAAGCCAGTCCAGGAGACCACATTGACTGTGAAATTCGATCTGTATTGTCATTAGTACCAACAGACTCGAGATAAAATTTCACTGACTCCAACATGCTTAAATGTTGTGTGATAGTCTTCACCATAACTTCACATACTACCCTGCCCTGTGTCCCACCAGTGACTGACTTAAAACCACATCAGCCAGCCTTCTGTTACATAGATCAAACACTCTCTCCGGACAGAACCCAAATTTGGAGGGATGAAATCTATAGGTGTTATGTTGTAAGATTGCAAATATGCAGTTCTTTCACCGTAGGCCTTTTTTTATATTATTAATTCACGGGATGTGGGCGTTGCTGTCAAGGCTGGCATATATTGCCCATCCCTAGTTGTTCGGAGAAGGTGGTGATGGGCCATCTAGTAGTTTGATACCACGGAGTGGCTTGCTAGGCCACTTAAGAAGACAGTTAGGAGTCAATCACCTTGGTGTGGGACTGGAGTCACATATAGGCCGGACTGGGTAAGGACGGCAGGTTTCCTTCCCTAAAGGATATTAGTGAACCAGTTGGGTTTTTACGATTATCCAAGAGTTTCATGGTCTCTTCGTGGTCAGCTTTTTATTTCTAGATTTTTAAAACTGAATTCAAATTCTCAATTTGCAATGGAGAGATTTGAATGGACGTCTCTGGATTATTCGTCCATCCAGGGCTCTGGGTTACTGGTTCCGTAACATTACCACGAGAGTACCGTTCCCCTGCAGTTGGTAATCTGAACTGCCCAATTTACCTTCCCACAGCAGTAGGGTTGCCAACCCTCCAGGAATTGAAGATTAATCTCCTGGACACTGCTGCCAGCAACCCCGGAGAAAAATCATAGGGGCGTTAAAAACAATGTGTGGTTTTATTTTCATTTTCTTTGAACGCTTTGGGGGTGAAATTCGGTTACGCTCTCTCGGGTGCTCCACTTCCTCTCGGGACGGTGCGTGGGGCGCAAAGCGCGGTAGTGCCGGAGCACTACGTGCCTCTCCGCGTAGCACTGACGTGTTTCAGCACCCCTCCCCTTCCGTTAAAGGGGAGGTCCACTGTGCACTCTGCAGGCCGTTTGACAGACTACACTAGCCCACCAGGGCGGCGTGGTGCCGTGGCCGCAGCCCAGCACCGTGACGCGGTGCCGGAGGGCGCGATGGCAGCCACGGACCACGCCAAGGGCCGCCAAGAGGGGCCAACCTGGAGGTCGGCCAAAATAAAAAATGTCGGCGCGGGGCGCAGCTGGACTGCCCCTTTAATTAGCGCCCCGCAAGTGGTGTGCGGCCCGGCTCGCAACCCGTGAGGCTGTCGCTGACATCGCCCGTGGCAGCCTCGCGGGGCGCAGCCGAAAATCGACTGCGGAGCACTAAGGGGCCGCGTCGCTCGGTGATGACGTCATCGCCAGCGGCTCAGCGGCCCGGGGTGCTACCGACAGGGACGCGGCGCTATCGGATAGCACCTCAGTAGCGATGCGCCGAATTTCTCGGCAGGCACTATTAGCGCACCCGCCCAGGCGATAAACCCTTTGCGCCCCGTTAGCGGCCCCCAGAGGCGAATTTCGGCCCACTTGTTTATTACTTATAAAAATATTGGAGAAGGGCCAAAGGCTATTTGACTGGGCTATTTGTTGGAGGCAGAAGGACATGTGATGAAACCTCCAGGAATATGCCCAACCAGAGTTGGCAACCCTACATGGCAGGGAAAACCACGGCTTCATGGCTCTTATGAGCTGCCACTAGATCCATGAGCTGCGCATCTGCTTGGAGTCTGACCAATATTGGTGCCGGGTGGAAATGTAAACGGGGGAGTGCGAGGCTGGGAGAGATTCTCTAAGATGCAGTGTAATAGTGACATTGCTTTATACTGCTGGGGGAGAGGGGAGATTTTCATAGTTGAAGTGAACAGAATAGGAACATTTCACGTACCCACCATTACTCAAATCCTACCCTAGTGATAACACTATAACTGTGTTGCCTGGTTGTGGTTGCCGATATCTAGATTAAGAGAGACTGCAAATAGTATGATGGACACTAGGGCTGGGTATCAGTCTGGGCTCTAGGGTAAATAGATTGGTCAATAACGAGGGTCAGCACTCTCTGCAATTAACAGATACCAGTTTACGCTGTGGAACCAGTTAAATAATCGCTATCAGACTCGGAGGCTTTCTAAGTAGCTGATAAATTGGCCTAGCAACTGTTGCACATGCCTCAAGGCTGTCTCCCCTGACAAGACCGTACCGTAAATGAGTTAATAACCCAACTGATGGCTGCTCATTGTGTCAGTTCTTGTCACTGCTACAGCCAGTGCTGTCCAGAAATAGTACTGCCCACCCAGATCCAGACCGAGTCTCTTGACAGCATCTTTTCATGAAAACACCCAAGTATTTTTACACCCCACCCCCCATAAACCAGCATCACACATGCTAATGAGATTAGCAATAAAACTTTCTGGCCTTTGTCATGCCTTATGTGAACAGGATGTGCTGCAGGAAGGAGAACAGGAATTAGAATAATTCAGTATTGCATCAAGTCACACAATGTCTCAGTATTAGGAAGTTGCATATCACAGGGACTTTTACACCTTTTAAAATGTTTCCATAAAAAATGTCTTAGGTGGTACCAAGTCCGACAAGTCTGACGGTCCTAGTGCTGAGCTCAGTCTAAGCTAAGCAAGCTGATTCAAGTCATTCTGTATTGCGTTAAGTCAACAGCCCATAAGTCACATACCTGACAAACTTAAAGCCATTTTTATACTGCCGCTTATTTTAGTTCGGATTTTTTAAATTCATTCATGGGATGTGGGAGTCGCTGGCAAGGCCGGCATTTATTGCCCATCCCTAGTTGCTCTTGAGAAGGTGGTGGTGAGCCACCTTCTTGAACCGCTGCAGTCCGTGTGGTGAAGGTACTCCCACAGTGCTGTTAGGGAGGGAGTTCCAGGATTTTGACCCAGCGACGATGAAGGAACGGCGATATACTTCCAAGTGAGGATGGTGTGTGACTTGGAGGGGAACTTGGTGGTGTTCCCATGCGCCTGCTGCCCTTGTCCTTCTGGGTGGAAGAGGTGGGAGGTGCTGCCGAAGAAGCACCCGTTTGGAGACTTAGCATCCGTAAGCTAGCCTTGCTGAGCTTTGCACTAATAAATTTGGCTGTCTTATCGCAGTGATAGAATCAGACGTAGATTCAGAAAAAAAACGAGGTCTACAATTCGATGGGATAAGGGAGCCAGCTTTAGCACTGTAAGCGCAGGGAGCTAACTCACAGACGCAGAAACCACGGCTAAAGCAAGCACCATTGTAAGAGCAGCTTAAAACAGCCAGGGTATCAGTAGAAGCACCACAGCTGGTCAAAACTAAGCAAAATAATCAGCCGGTGTTCCCATTCACCGTCCACTGACCGCTGCTGGAATGTGTGGGTGTCAAGTGAAGAGCGAAGAAGGATCTGGGCTCACACACGAAGAATGGCCGCTTTGGGGTACTGGAGGGTACCTGAAGCCTACAGAACCATGCTCGAGTAGGACTGAGTTCCTTCAGGAGAGAAAATTGGAATTTTGTTTTTGAATCTGAAAAAATGTCCATCATTTTCCTTTGAACAGCATCGCAATGGATATTGGCGTAGAATGTTTCGGAGTAGTAGGGGTTTTTTTTGGAGAACTATTTTGAAAGGCTATTATTGTGTTTTTGGATTCTCTCACCTTTTCTTTACTCTTGATATTTCTGATTATTTTTTTAAGTGAGCTTCCGTTACTTATAAATTGTAGAGTGTTTTCGCTCGGCCTGCTATCGAGGTACAGGTTCTGTCACACATCTGGTATAATGAAGAGAGTGCCCTTCTTTTAAGTTACTTCAGCCCACTAGTTCTATCTTCCTTGTCCTCGAAATGTGACAGAGTAACTCTACACCAGACTTAATCCTAAGCTTTAACTACCAAACAAATTTGTTAAACAGTTGTAATAGAAGAAGCAGATAGACAGCAAAATACATATTTTAACAGTGGTAGTTAAGTCTTACTTGCTTCTCGTACAGTAGAAAATAATAACTAGTTCACAACTCTGTGCTAAAACTATGCTATAATTAATTTTCTGTAGTGGTGGTTCGTTTCCTCTTTCTTCACGACAGGAATTATCTGTCACAGCCCGGCTCACAACAGAAATTCCAGACAGACAACCTCGCTTCGAAGGCTCCAATTAGACTCACTGGTTTAAAAGTGCAGGCCAATAAAATACCTTGAAATGGTGACTGGGGCTTTGTGAATTTAAATGACTGCCTGGTCAATTCGAAAGAAGCTGCCAATCAAGCACATATTTGATCATAACACCCAGAATTCTTGTGTATGAATTGAGAGGTTTGACCTGTCCCTCAGACATTCGTTGTCCAGACAAATTGACATTTTATAGCAAAAAAAACAATGGAACAAAGTCAGCGGTAACATTCTTCTGTGAGATAAGCTGGTTTTTAGCCCCTTATCTACTGTTGCGGAATAAAAGAAGTCAATTTCAAGCTAAATCTTTATTTATGTCACAGATGTAATTTGCTGATTCCGCTTTATTTCCTGTGAATTAATGGCCCGAAAATTAGACCTAATGCGGGAGAGTACGCACTGTGTACTCTCGCGTATTAGGTCCCGAAGTGCCGGTTTCCTGCATGCACTGCGCATGCGCGGGAAGCCGGCACTTCGTGTATGGCAAAGGGGGCGGTTCCTAAGTGAACCGCGTGCGCGCTACAGGCTGTGCGCACGCAGCACACCTAGTTTTTTTTTCAGGTTTGAACGCGCAGGTAAGTGTTGAAGATTTTACACATAAAGAAAGCAGGCGTAAGACCCCCTTTTAAGAAGGTAAGTAGTTAATTAAGTATTATTTTAAATTTTTTCAACAGGTTTATCTTTTTTAGAGACTTTAAAGAAAGGTAAGTTTATTTTTTTAACTTTTAAAAAGAAATTAAATTTTTTCAAAAATTAAAATTTTTGTTTAAAGTGGTTAATTTATTTAACTATAGTTATTTTATTAATGTGATGGCTTTTTTTTAAATTTAATTGAGGTTTAGCTGTTCTTTTGGGGGCTTGTTGTATTAATAGTTTTGACAGCTCTTGCTGTCAAAACTATGAATGAAAGATGGTGCGCTGCCATTGGCTCTAACTGGCCCACGTGATCCCAGAGGTCGCATCGCACTAACTGCACCTCTGGGACACGCACACACTGCGCGCCGGCACCAGGGAGAGGCCCAGGAACTGAAGTTCGTGTGGGCCCGAAACATAAAGGTAGGCGCGGAGTGCGATATCGCAGGGGATCCTTACCCCCACGGCAACCATCGAACTCCAATTTCTGGGCCAATAACTCTTCAGTCCATCTAGCAAAAGGGGTACAATTTGTACCACGGGGAGTAGTTGGGGAGAATAGCATAGATGCATTCAAGGGGAAGCTAGATAAGCACACAAGGGAGTAAGGAATAGAAGGGTATACTGATCGGGGTAGATGAAGAGGGGTGGGAGGAGGCTCATGTGGAGCATAAACACCGGCATAGACCAGTTCGGCAGGATGGCCTGTTTCTGTGCTGTAAATAGAATCATAGAAGATTCTATTAGAATCATAGAATCATGAATTACAGCACGGAAGGCAGCCATTCGGCCCATGCCGACTCTCAGCTAGTCCCATTCCCCCGCCCTTTCCCCGGTAGCCCTGCAAATTTTTTTCCTTCAGATACTTATCCAACTCCCTTTTGAAAGATAAGATTGAGTCTGCCTCCACCACCCTTTCAGGCAGTGCATTCCAGATCTTAACCACTCGCTGCGGAAAAAAGTTTTTTCTTACGTCGCCTTTGGTTCTTTTGCCAATCACCTTAAATCTGTGCCCTCTGGTTCTCGACCATTCTGCCAATGGGAACAGTTTCCCTCCATTTACTCTGTCCAGACCCCTCATAATTTTGAACATCTCTATCAAATCTTCTCTCAATCTTCTCTGCTCCAAGGAGAACAACCCCAGCTTCTCCAGCCTATCAACGTAACTGAAGTCCCTCATTCCTGGGATCATTCTCATGAATCTTTTCTGCACCTTCTCTAAGGCCTTCACATCCTTCCTAAAGTGTGGTGCCCAGAATTGGACACAGTATTCCAGTTGGGGCTGAACCAGTGTTTTATACAGGTTCATCATAATTTCCACACTTTTGTACTCTATACCTCTATTTATGAAGCCCAAGATCCCGTAAGCCTTTTTAACTGCTTTCTCAAACTGCCCTGCCACTTTCAACGATTTGTGTACACATACCCCCAGGTCTCTCTGTTTGTGCACCCCCTTTAGGATTGCACCATTTAGTTTATATTTCCTCTCCTCATTCTTTCGACCAAAATGTATCACTTCGCACTTTTCTGCGTTAAATTTCATCTGTCACGTGTCCGCCCATTTCACCAGCCTGTCTATGTCTTCCTGGAGTCTATCCCTATCCTCCTCACTGTTCACTATACTTCCAAGTTTTATGTCGTCTGCAAATTTTGAAATTGTGCCCTGTACACGCACATCCAAGTCATTAATATATATCAAGAAAAGCAGTGGTCATAGAACCGACCCCTGGGGAACACCACTGTATACCTTCCTCCAGTCCGAAAAACAACCGTTCACCACTACTCTCTGTTTGCTATCACTTAGCCAATTCCGTATCCATGCTGCCACTGTCGCTTTTATTCCATGGGCTTCAACTTTGCTGGCAAGCCTATTATGTGGCATTTTGTCGAACGCCTTTTGGAAATCCATGTACATTACGTCAACCGCATTACCCTCATCAAACCTCTCTGTTACCTCATCAAAAAACTCGATCAAGTTAGTTAAACACGATTTGCCTTTAACAAATCCGTGCTGGCTTTTCTTAATTAATCCACACCTATCCAAATGACTGTTAATTTTGTCCCGGATTACTGTTTCTAAAAGCTTCCCCACTACCAAGGTTAAACTGACTGGCCTGTAGTTGCTGGGTTTATCTTTGCACCCTTTTTGAACAATGGTAACATTTGCAATTCTCCAGCCCTCTGGCACCACTCTCGTATCTATGGAGGATTGGAATATTATGGCCAGTACCTCCGCGATTTCTACCCTCAATTCCCTCAGTATCCTAGGATGCTTCCCATCCGCTCCTGGTGATTTATCTACCTTAAGTACAGCCAGCCTTTCTAATACCTCTTTATCAATTTTTATCCCATCAAGTATCTCCACTACCTCCTCCTTTACTATGTCTATGGCAGCATTCTCTTCCTTGGTGAAGACAGATGCAAAGTACTCGTTTAGTACCTCAGCCATACCCTCTGCTTCCATGCATAGGTCTCCTTTTTGGTCCCTAATCGGCCCCACCCCTCCTCTTACTACCCTTTTACTATTTATATGCCTGTAGAAGACTTTTGGATTACCTTTTATGTTGGTTACCGTTCTATTCTCATATCCTCTCTTTGCCCCTCTTATTTTCTTTTTCACTTCTCCTCTGACATTTCTATATATATATAGCCTGATTCTCAGATGTATTTGCAACCTGACATCTGTCATTCATGCTCTTTTTCTGCTTCATCATATTCTCTATCTGTTTCGTCATCCAGGGAGCCCTGACTTTAGCTGCCCTGCCTTTCCCCCTAGTGGGAATGTATCTCAACTGTACCTGAACTATTTCTTCCATTACAGTTTTGCCTGCCAATCTTTGATTCCAGTTTACCTGGGCCAGGTCCGTTCTCATCCCACTGAAATTGACTTTCCCCCAGTTAAACATAGATTGTTCCCTGTCCTTTTCCATAGCTAATCTAAACCTTATGATACTATGATCACTGTTCCCTAAATGTTCACCTACTGACACTTGCTACACTTGACCTGCCTCATTCCCCAGAACCAGATCCGGCAATGCCTCCTCCCTCGTCGGGCCGGAAACATACTGATGAAGAAAGTTCTCCTGAACACACTTCAGAAATTCTTCCCCTTCTCTGCCCTTTACACTATTACGATCCCAGTCTATATTAGGATAATTGAAGTCCCCCGTTATTACTACTCTATAGTTCTTGCACCTCTCTGTAATTTCTCTGCAAATTTGCTCCTCCATATCTTTCCCACTATTTGGTGGTCTATAGAATACACCTAGTAGTGTAATGGCACCTCTATTATTTCTTAACTCTAGCCATATAGATTCTGTCCTTGACCCCTCCAGGACATCCTCCCTCTCCAGCACTGTAACATTCTCCTTAACCAATACTGCCACACCACCTCCTATCTTTCCTTTCCTATCTTTCCTGAACACCTTATAACCAGGAATATTTAATACACAATCGTGCTCTTTTTTGAGCCAGGTCTCAGTTATTGCCACAACATCATATTCCCATGTGGCTATTTGTGCCTGCAGCTCACTTACCTTGTTTACTACACTTCGTACATACATACACTGTAAACCCATCTTAGACCATCCTGTATTCTCTCTTAGTTTGACCCCACCTAATAACTTACTATTTCTTACTTTAGTGCTCTCTGCCTCAAAATACTTTGTAATACTTTGTATTTTTGGGAAGTAAAAGAGTTGGAAGCACCACACATCACAATGAGGTCATAGAGTACAAAAGCCAGGAAGTTATGCTAAACCAATATAAAACACAAGTTCGGCCCCAGCTGGAGTATTGTGTCCAATTCTGGGCACCACACTTTAGGAAGGACTTGAAGACTTTGGAGAGGGTGCAGAAGAGATTTATTAGATTGGTTCCAGGAATGAGTGAATACAGCTATGTGGATAGACTAGAGAAGCTGGGGTTGTTCTCCTTAGAGCAGAGAAGGCTAAGTGGAGATTTGATAGAGGTGTTTAAAATCATGAAGGACTTAGATAGAGCAAATAAAGAGAAACAGCTGAAGGGTCGATAACCAGAGGGCACAGATTTAAGGGGATTGGCAAAAGAACCAGAGGCGACATGAGGAAAAACTTTTTTACGCAACGAGTGGTTAGGATTTGGAATGCACTGCCTGATAGGGCGGTGGACACAGATTCAATAGTAGCCTTCAAAGGGGAATTGGATACATACTTGAAGGAGAAAGAATTGCAGGGATATGGGGAAAGAGTAGGGGGAGTGGGACTAACTGGATTGCTCTTCGAAAGAGCAGGCACAAACTCGATGGGCTGAGTGGCCTCCTTCTGTGCTGTACTATTCTATGATTCTATGATAGGAACAGGAGTAGGCCATTCAGCCCCTCGATCATGGCTGATCTGTACCTCAACTCCATTTATCCGCCTTTGCTCCATATCCCTTGATACCGTTACCCAACGAAAATCTATCGATCTCAGCCTTGAAAGCTCCAATTGATCCAACATTCACAGCCTTTTGGGGAGAGAGTTCCAGATTTCTACTTCCCTTTGCGTGAAGAAGTACTTCCTGATTTCACTCCTGCGTGACCCGGCCACTAATTTTAAGATTGCTTCCATTCCCATTCCCAGTCAGATAATCATCCAGCTCCTTTTATAAACGGACACCGCATAAACCACGGCTGCTGGCAGCCATTTGCTAATAAAGCAGGCTACGAATGAACAGCCACAGCACGCAGGCTGCTGTTACTCTGACACGGGGTCACGGGCGTGCACGGAAGTGGGCCTGTCCCAGGAGCTCCAGGCTCCCTGCGACGTCAGGTGCGGCTGTGACTGGATTCCAGCTCGTGCCTGGGTGCACGTTGTCAGAGGGCCTGTTAAACAGCTGATACAACTGCGAGTGACACCCTGATTGTGGCCGGGCTTTAGGGATTACAGGCCAGCCATCTGAGCCTGCCAGTTGCCTGGTGCCCATGCTCGAGGCTGAAGCATGACAATGGTGAACTTGTACTGGCTGCATTTTTCTGTCAGGCAGTCACTCGAATTCTATCTTTGGCCACAGCCCTCACGGTCAAGTCCTTTCACTTGACAGCGATATGCTTTCATATCATTTCATTTGTGTACAGTTGTTTTGGTCTGATATATATTTATATATGTTTTCCTCCCCTCCTCCCCAGGAAGGTGCTGACTCATGCTGAGATAGGCCTTCCGCCCTGACAGCCATTACTCGTGTGACAGACTAGACAGTGCCTGTCGCAGGCTATTCAACACAGAGGCATCACAGCGGGGCCTCCTTCTGTTCTCCCCAAAGTTCAAACTTGTGCACTTTTCAGCCGGGTTCGCCAGAGGGAACCTGGCTGATTTACTTCATGTCCTCAGTTTCTTCCCCACGCTCACGGATATACCCCGCACTCCTCACTACAACACTGATATACCCCGAACTAGAACAATGATATACCCCGCACTCCTCACTATAACAATGATATACCCCGCACTCCTCACTATAACACTGATATACCCCACACTCCTCACTATAACACTGATATACCCCGCACTCCTCACTATAAAACTGATATACCCCGAACTAGAACACTGATATACCCCGCACTCCTCACTAGAACACAGATATGCCCCGCACTCCTCACTATAACACTGATATACCCCGCACTCCTCACTAGAACACAGATATACCCCGCACTCCTCACTATAACACAGATATAACCCACACTAGAACACTGGTATATCCTGCACTCCTCACTATAACACTGATATACCCCACACTAGAACACAGATATGCCCCGCACTCCTCACTATAACACTGATATACCCCGCACTCCTCACTATAACACTGATATACCCCACACTAGAACACTGATATACCCTGCACTCCTCACTATAACACTGATATACCCCACACTAGAACACTGATATACCCTGCACTCCTCACTATAACACTGATATACCACACACTCCTCACTATAACACTGATATACCCCACACTAGAACACTGATATACCCCACACTCCTTACTAGAACACTGATATACCACACACTCCTCACTATAACACTGAAATACCCCACACCCCTCACTATAACACTGATATAACCCACACTCCACACTATAACACTGATATACCCCACACTCCTCACTATAACACTAATATACCCCGCTCTCCTCACTATAACACTGATATACACTGCAATCCTCACTATAACACTGATATACCCCACACTCCTCACTATAACACTGATATACCCCACACTCCACACTGTAACACTGATATACCCCGCACTCCTCACTATAACACTGATATACCCCGCAATCCTCACTATAACACTGATATACCCCACACTCCTCACTATAACACTGATATACACCGCAATCCTCACTATAACACTGATATACCCCACACTCCTCACTATAACACTGATATACCCCACACTCCTCACTATAACACTGATATACACCGCAATCCTCACTATAACACTGATATACCCCACACTCCTCACTATAACACTGATATACCCCACACTCCTCACTATAACACTGTAATACCCCACACTAGAACACTGATATACCCCGCACGTCTCACTATAACACTGATATACCCCGCACTCCTCACTATAACACTAATATACCCCGCACTCCTCAGTATAACACTGATATAGCCCACACTCCTCACTATAACACTGATATACCCCGCACGTCTCACTATAACACTAATATACCCCGCACTCCTCAGTATAACACTGATATAGCCCACACTCCTCACTATAACACTGATATACCCCGCACTCCTCACTATAACACTGATATACACCGCAATCCTCACTATAACACTGATATACCCCACACTCCTCACTATAACACTGAGATACCCCACACTCCTCACTATAACACTGATATACCCCGCACTCCTCACTATAACACTGATATACCCCACACTCCACACTATAACACTGATATACTCCGCACTCCTCACTATAACACTGATATACACCGCAATCCTCACTATAACACTGATATACCCCACACTCCACACTATAACACTGATATACCCCGCACTCCTCACTATAACACTGATATACCCCGCACTCGAACACTGAGATAACCGACACTCCTCACTATAACACTGATATATCCCGCACTCACTACAAGACTGATATACCCCACACTTGCACACTGAAATACCCCGCACTCCTCACTATAACACTGATATACCCCGCACTCGAACACTGAGATAACCCACACTCCTCACTATAACACTGATACAGCCCGCACTCACTATAACACTGATATATCCCGCACGCCTCACTATAACACTGATATACCCTGCACTCCTCACTAGAACACTGACATACCCCGCACTCCTCACTATAACACGGATATAACCCACACTCCTCACTATAACACTGATATACCCCACACTCCTCACTATAACACAAATATAACCCGCACTCCTCACTATAACACTGATATACCCCGCACTCCTCACTATAACACTGATATACCCCGCACTCCTCACTAGAACACTGATATACCCCACACTCCTCACTATAACACTGATATACACCGCAATCCTCACTATAACACTGATATACCCCACACTCCTCACTATAACACTGATATACCCCACACTCCACACTATAACACTGATATACCCCACACTCCTCACTATAACACTGATATACCCCACACTAAAACACTGATATACCCCGCACGTCTCACTATAACACTGATATACCCCACACTCCTCACTATAACACTGATATACCCCACACTCCTCACTATAACACTGATATACCCCACACTAAAACACTGATATACCCCGCACGTCTCACTATAACACTGATATACCCCACACTCCTCACTATAACACTGATATACCCCGCACTCCTCACTATAACACTGATATACCCCGCACTCCTCACTAAAACACTGATATACCCCACACTCCTCACTATAACACTGATATACCCCGCACTCCTCACTATAACACTGATATACCCCGCACTCCTCACTAAAACACTGATATACCCCGCACTCCTCACTATAACACTGATATACCCCGCACTCCTCACTAAAACACTGATATACCCCACACTCCTCACTATAACACTGATATACCCCGCACTCCTCACTATAACACTGATATACCCCACACTCCTCACTATAACACTGAATGCCCCGCACTCCTCACTAGAACACTGGTATACCCCACACTCCTCACTATAACACTGATATAACCCACACTAGAACACTGATATACCCCACACTCCTCACTATAACACTGATATACCCCGCACTCCTCACTATAACACTGATATACCCCACACTCCTCACTAAAACACTGATATACCCCGCACTCCTCACTATAACACTGAATGCCCCGCACTCCTCACTAGAACACTGGTATACCCCACACTCCTCACTATAACACTGATATACCCCACACTCCTCACTATAACACTGATATACCCCACACTCCACACTATAACACTGATATACCCCACACTAGAACACTGATATACCCCGCACTCCTTACTAGAACACTGATATACCACACACTCCTCACTATAACACTGATATACCCCGCACTCCTCACTATAACACTGATATACCCCACACTAGAACACTGATATACCCCACACTCCTCACTATAACACTGATATACCCCGCACTCCTCACTATAACACTGATATACACCGCAATCCTCACTATAACACTGATATACCCCACACTCCTCACTATAACACTGAGATACCCCACACTCCACACTATAACACTGATATACACCGCAATCCTCACTATAACACTGATATACCCCGCACTCCTCACTATAACACTGATATACCCCACACTCCTCACTATAACACTGAGATACCCCACACTCCACACTATAACACTGATATACTCCGCACTCCTCACTATAACACTGATATACCCCGCACTCCACACTATAACACTGATATACTCCGCACTCCTCACTATAACACTGATATACCCCGCACTCCACACTATAACACTGATATACTCCGCAATCCTCACTATAACACTGATATACCCCACACTCCACACTATAACACTGATATACCCCGCACTCCTCACTATAACACTGATATACCCCGCACTCGAACACTGATATACCCCACACTCCTCACTATAACACTGATATATCCCGCACGCCTCACTATAACACTGATATACCCCGCACTCCTCACTATAACACGGATATACCCCACACTCCTCACTATAACACGGATATACCCCGCACTCCTCACTATAACACGGATATACCCCGCACTCCTCACTATAACACTGATATACCCCACACTCCTCACTATAACACAAATATAACCCGCACTCCTCACTATAACACTGATATACCCCGCACTCATCACTAGAACACTGATATACCCCGCACTCCTCACTATAACACTGATATACACCACACTCCTCACTATAACACTGATATACCCCGCACTCCTCACTAGAACACTGATATACCCCACACTCCTCACTATAACACTGATATACCCCACACTCCACACTATAACACTGATATACCCCACACTCCTCACTAGAACACTGATATACCCCGCACGTCTCACTATATCACTGATATACCCCACACTCCTCACTATAACACTGATATACCCCGCACTCCTTACTAGAACACTGATATACCCCGCACTCCTCACTATAACACTGATATACCCCACACTAGAACACTGATATACCCCACACTCCTCACTATAACACTGATATACCACACACTCCTCACTATAACACTGATATACCCCACACTAGAACACTGATATACCCCGCACTCCTTACTAGAACACTGATATACCCCGCACTCCTCACTATAACACTGATATACCCCACACTAGAACACTGATATACCCCACACTCCTCACTATAACACTGATATACCACACACTCCTCACTATAACACTGATATACCACACACTCCTCACTATAACACTGATATACCCCACACTCCTCACTATAACACTGATATACCACACACTCCTCACTATAACACTAATATACCCCGCACTCCTTACTAGAACACTGATATACCCCACACTCCTCACTAGAACACTGATATACCACACACTCCTCACTATAACACTAATATACCCCGCACTCCTCACTAGAACACTGATATACCCCACACTCCTCACTAGAACACTGATATACCACACACTCCTCACTATAACACTGAAATACCCCACACCCCTCACTATAACACTGATATAACCCACACTCCTCACTATAACACTAATATACCCCGCTCTCCTCACTATAACACTGATATACACTGCAATCCTCACTATAACACTGATATACCCCACACTCCTCACTATAACACTGATATACCCCACACTCCACACTATAACACTGATATACCCCACACTACTCACTATAACACTGTAATACCCCACACTAGAACACTGATATACCCCGCACGTCTCACTATGACACTGATATACCCCGCACTCCTCAGTATAACACTGATATAGCCCACACTCCTCACTATAACACTGATATACCCCGCACTCCTCACTATAACACTGATATACACCGCAATCCTCACTATAACACTGATATACCCCACACTCCTCACTATAACACTGAGATACCCCACACTCCACACTATAACACTGATATACCCCGCACTCCTCACTATAACACTGATATACCCCACACTCCACACTATAACACTGATATACTCCGCACTCCTCACTATAACACTGATATACACCGCAATCCTCACTATAACACTGATATACCCCACACTCCACACTATAACACTGATATACCCCGCACTCCTCACTATAACACTGATATACCCCGCACTCGAACACTGAGATAGCCCACACTCCTCACTATAACACTGATATACCCCGCACTCCTTACTAAAACACTGATATACCCCACACTCGAACACTGAGATAACCGACACTCCTCACTATAACACTGATATAGCCCGCACTCACTACAAGACTGATATACCCCACACTTGCACACTGAAATACCCCGCACTCCTCACTATAACACTGATATACCCCGCACTCGAACACTGAGATAACCCACACTCCTCACTATAACACTGATACAGCCCGCACTCACTATAACACTGATATATCCCGCACGCCTCACTATAACACTGATATACCCTGCACTCCTCACTAGAACACTGGTATACCCCACACTCCTCACTATAACACTGATATAACCCACACTAGAACACTGATATACCCCACACTCCTCACTATAACACTGATATACCCCGCACTCCTCACTATAACACTGATATACCCCACACTCCTCACTATAACACTGATATACCCCGCAATCCTCACTAAAACACTGATATACCCCGCACTCCTCACTATAACACTGAATGCCCCGCACTCCTCACTAGAACACTGGTATACCCCACACTCCTCACTATAACACTGATATACCCCACACTCCTCACTATAACACTGATATACCCCACACTCCACACTATAACACTGATATACCCCACACTAGAACACTGATATACCCCGCACTCCTTACTAGAACACTGATATACCACACACTCCTCACTATAACACTGATATACCCCGCACTCCTCACTATAACACTGATATACCCCACACTAGAACACTGTTATACCCCACACTCCTCACTATAACACTGATATACCCCGCACTCCTCACTATAACACTGATATACACCGCAATCCTCACTATAACACTGATATACCCCACACTCCTCACTATAACACTGAGATACCCCACACTCCACACTATAACACTGATATACACCGCAATCCTCACTATAACACTGATATACCCCGCACTCCTCACTATAACACTGATATACCCCACACTCCTCACTATAACACTGATATACCCCACACTCCTCACTATAACACTGATATACCCCACACTCCACACTATAACACTGATATACTCCGCACTCCTCACTATAACACTGATATACACCGCAATCCTCACTATAACACTGATATACCCCACACTCCACACTATAACACTGATATACCCCGCACTCCTCACTATAACACTGATATACCCCGCACTCGAACACTGAGATAACCGACACTCCTCACTATAACACTGATATAGCCCGCACTCACTACAAGACTGATATACCCCACACTCCACACTATAACACTGAAATACCCCGCACTCCTCACTATAACACTGATATACCCCACACTCCTCACTATAACACTGATATATCCCGCACGCCTCACTATAACACTGATATACCCCGCACTCCTCACTATAACACGGATATACCCCACACTCCTCACTATAACACGGATATACCCCGCACTCCTCACTATAACACGGATATACCCCACACTCCTCACTATAACACAAATATAACCCGCACTCCTCACTATAACACTGATATATCCCGCACTCCTCACTATAACACTGATATACCCCACACTCCTCACTATAACACTGATATACCCCGCACTCCTCACTAGAACACTGATATACCCCACACTCCTCACTATAACACTGATATACCCCGCACTCCTCACTAGAACACTGATATACCCCACACTCCTCACTATAACACTGATATATCCCGCACTCCTCACTATAACACTGATATACCCCACACTCCTCACTATAACACTGATATACCCCACACTCCTCACTATAACACTGATATACCCCGCACTCCTCACTAGAACACTGATATACCCCACACTCCTCACTATAACACTGATATATCCCGCACTCCTCACTATAACACTGATATACCCCACACTCCACACTATAACACTGATATACCCCACACTCCTCACTAGAACACTGATATACCCCGCACGTCTCACTATATCACTGATATACCCCGCACTCCTCAGTATAACACTGATATAGCCCACACTCCTCACTATAACACTGATATACCCCGCACTCCTCACTATAACACTGATATACCCCGCACTCCTCACTATAACACTGATATACCCCGCACTCCTTACTAGAACACTGATATACCCCGCACTCCTCACTATAACACTGATATACCCCACACTAGAACACTGATATACCCCACACTCCTCACTATAACACTGATATACCCCACACTAGAACACTGATATACCCCACACTCCTCACTATAACACTGATATACCACACACTCCTCACTATAACACTGATATACCACACACTCCTCACTATAACACTGATATACCCCACACTCCTCACTATAACACTGATATACCACACACTCCTCACTATAACACTAATATACCCCGCACTCCTTACTAGAACACTGATATACCCCGCACTCCTCACTAGAACACTGATATACCCCACACTCCTCACTATAACACTGAAATACCCCACACCCCTCACTATAACACTGATATACCCCACACTCCTCACTATAACACTGATATACCACACACTCCTCACTATAACACTAATATACCCCGCACTCCTTACTAGAACACTGATATACCCCGCACTCCTCACTAGAACACTGATATACCCCACACTCCTCACTAGAACACTGATATACCACACACTCCTCACTATAACACTGAAATACCCCACACCCCTCACTATAACACTGATATAACCCACACTCCTCACTATAACACTGATATACCCCACACTCCACACTATAACACTGATATACCCCACACTACTCACTATAACACTGTAATACCCCACACTAGAACACTGATATACCCCGCACGTCTCACTATGACACTGATATACCCCGCACTCCTCAGTATAACACTGATATAGCCCGCACTCCTCACTATAACACTGATATACACCGCAATCCTCACTATAACACTGATATACCCCACACTCCTCACTATAACACTGAGATACCCCACACTCCACACTATAACACTGATATACCCCGCACTCCTCACTATAACACTGATATACCCCACACTCCACACTATAACACTGATATACTCCGCACTCCTCACTATAACACTGATATACACCGCAATCCGCACTATAACACTGATATACCCCACACTCCACACTATAACACTGATATACCCCGCACTCCTCACTATAACACTGATATACCCCGCACTCGAACACTGAGATAGCCCACACTCCTCACTATAACACTGATATACCCCGCACTCCTTACTAAAACACTGATATACCCCACACTCGAACACTGAGATAACCGACACTCCTCACTATAACACTGATATAGCCCGCACTCACTACAAGACTGATATACCCCACACTTGCACACTGAAATACCCCGCACTCCTCACTATAACACTGATATACCCCGCACTCGAACACTGAGATAACCCACACTCCTCACTATAACACTGATACAGCCCGCACTCACTATAACACTGATATACCCTGCACTCCTCACTAGAACACTGACATACCCCGCACTCCTCAGTATAACACAGATATACCCCGCACTCCTCACTATAACACTGATATACCCCGCATGCCTCACTATAACACTGATATACCCCACACTCCTCACTATAACACAAATATAACCCGCACTCCTCACTATAACACTGATATACCCCACACTCCTCACTATAACACTGATATACCCCGCACTCCTCACTATAACACTGATATACCCCGCACTCATCACTAGAACACTGATATACCCCGCACTCCTCACTATAACACTGATATACCCCGCACTCCTCACTATAACACTGATATACCCCGCACTCCTCACTATAACACTGATATACCCCGAACTCATCACTAGAACACTGATATGCCCCGCATGCCTCACTATAACACTGATATACCCCACACTCCTCACTATAACACAAATATAACCCGCACTCCTCACTATAACACTGATATACCCCACACTAGAACACTGATATACCCCACACTCCTCACTATAACACTGATATACCCCACACTCCTCACTATAACACTGATATACACCGCAATCCTCACTAGAACACTGATATACCCCACACTCCTCACTATAACACTGATATACCCCACACTAAAACACTGATATACCCCGCACGTCTCACTATATCACTGATATACCCCGCACTCCTCAGTATAACACTGATATACCCCGCACTCCTCACTATAACACTGATATACCCCGCACTCCTCACTATAACACTGATATACCCCACACTCCTCACTATAACACTGATATACCCCACACTAGAACACTGGTATACCCCACACTCCTCACTATAACACTGATATACCCCGCACTCCTCACTATAACACTGAATGCCCCGCACTCCTCACTATAACACTGATATACGCCACACTAGAACACTGATATACCCTGCACTCCTCACTATAACACAGATATACCACACACTCCTCACTATAACACTGATATACCCCACACTAGAACACTGATATACCCTGCACTCCTCACTATAACACAGATATACCACACACTCCTCACTATAACACTGATATACCCCACACTAGAACACTGATATACCCCACACTCCTTACTAGAACACTGATATACCACACACTCCTCACTATAACACTGAAATACCCCACACCCCTCACTATAACACTGATATAACCCACACTCCTCACTATAACACTAATATACCCCGCTCTCCTCACTATAACACTGATATACACTGCAATCCTCACTATAACACTGATATACCCCACACTCCTCACTATAACACTGATATACCCCACACTCCACACTATAACACTGATATACCCCACACTCCTCACTATAACACTGATATACCCCACACTCCACACTATAACACTGATATACCCCACACTCCACACTATAACACTGATATACCCCACACTCCTCACTATAACACTGATATACCCCGCACTCCTCACTATAACACTGATATACACCGCAATCCTCACTATAACACTGATATACCCCACACTCCTCACTATAACACTGATATACCCCACACTCCACACTATAACACTGATATACCCCACACTCCTCACTATAACACTGTAATACCCCACACTAGAACACTGATATACCCCGCACGTCTCACTATAACACTGATATACCCCGCACTCCTCACTATAACACTGATATACACCGCAATCCTCACTATAACACTAAGATACCCCACACTCCACACTATAACACTGATATACCCCGCACTCCACACTATAACACTGATATACCCCGCACTCCTCACTATAACACTGATATACCCCACACTCCTCACTATAACACTAAGATACCCCACACTCCACACTATAACACTGATATACCCCACACTCCACACTATAACACTGATATACTCCGCACTCCTCACTATAACACTGATATACACCGCAATCCTCACTATAACACTGATATACCCCGCACTCCTCACTATAACACTGATATACCCCGCACTCCTCACTATAACACTGATATACCCCGCACTCGAACACTGAGATAACCCACACTCCTCACTATAACACTGATATACCCCGCACTCCTCACTATAACACTGATATACCCCACACTCCTCACTATAACACTAAGATACCCCACACTCCACACTATAACACTGATATACCCCGCACTCCTCACTATAACACTGATATACCCCACACTCCACACTATAACACTGATATACTCCGCACTCCTCACTATAACACTGATATACACCGCAATCCTCACTATAACACTGATATACCCCACACTCCACACTATAACACTGATATACCCCGCACTCCTCACTATAACACTGATATACCCCGCACTCGAACACTGATATACCCCGCACTCCTCAGTATAACACAGATATACCCCGCACTCCTCACTATAACACTGATATACCCCGCACTCCTCACTATAACACTGATATACCCCGCACTCCTCACTATAACACGGATATAACCCACACTCCTCACTATAACACTGATATACCCCACACTCATCACTAGAACACTGATATACCCCGCACTCCTCACTATAACACGGATATATCCCACACTCCTCACTAGAACACTGATATACCCCACACTAGAACACAGATATGCCCCGCACTCCTCACTATAACACTGATATGCCCCGCACTCCTCACTATAACACAAATATACCCCACACTCCTCACTATAACACAAATATAACCCGCACTCCTCACTATAACACTGATATACCCCACACTCCTCACTATAACACTGATATACCCCACACTAAAACACTGATATACCCCGCACGTCTCACTATATCACTGATATACCCCGCACTCCTCAGTATAACACTGATATACCCCGCACTCCTCACTATAACACTGATATACCCCGCACTCCTTACTAAAACACTGATATACCCCACACTCGAACACTGAGATAACCGACACTCCTCACTATAACACTGATATACCCCACACTTGCACACTGAAATACCCCGCACTCCTCACTATAACACTGATATACCCCGCACTCGAACACTGAGATAACCCACACTCCTCACTATAACACTGATACAGCCCGCACTCACTATAACACTGATATATCCCGCACGCCTCACTATAACACTGATATACCCTGCACTCCTCACTAGAACACTGACATACCCCGCACTCCTCACTATAACACGGATATAACCCGCACTCCTCACTATAACACGGATATAACCCGCACTCCTCAGTATAACACAGATATACCCCGCACTCCTCACTAGAACACAGATATGCCCCGCACTCCTCACTATAACACTGATATACCCCGCACTCCTCACTATAACACTGATATACCCCGCACTCATCACTAGAACACTGATATACCCCGCACTCCTCACTATAACACTGATATACCCCGCACTCCTCACTATAACACTGATATACCCCGAACTCATCACTAGAACACTGATATGCCCCGCATGCCTCACTATAACACTGATATACCCCACACTCCTCACTATAACACAAATATAACCCGCACTCCTCACTATAACACTGATATACCCCACACTCCTCACTATAACACAAATATAACCCGCACTCCTCACTATAACACTGATATACCCCACACTAGAACACTGATATACCCCACACTCCTCACTATAACACTGATATACCCCACACTCCTCACTATAACACTGATATACACCGCAATCCTCACTAGAACACTGATATACCCCACACTCCTCACTATAACACTGATATACCCCACACTAAAACACTGATATACCCCGCACGTCTCACTATATCACTGATATACCCCGCACTCCTCAGTATAACACTGATATACCCCGCACTCCTCACTATAACACTGATATACCCCGCACTCCTCACTATAACACTGATATACCCCACACTCCTCACTATAACACTGATATACCCCACACTAGAACACTGGTATACCCCACACTCCTCACTATAACACTGATATACCCCGCACTCCTCACTATAACACTGAATGCCCCGCACTCCTCACTATAACACTGATATACGCCACACTAGAACACTGATATACCCTGCACTCCTCACTATAACACAGATATACCACACACTCCTCACTATAACACTGATATACCCCACACTAGAACACTGATATACCCTGCACTCCTCACTATAACACAGATATACCACACACTCCTCACTATAACACTGATATACCCCACACTAGAACACTGATATACCCCACACTCCTTACTAGAACACTGATATACCACACACTCCTCACTATAACACTGAAATACCCCACACCCCTCACTATAACACTGATATAACCCACACTCCTCACTATAACACTAATATACCCCGCTCTCCTCACTATAACACTGATATACACTGCAATCCTCACTATAACACTGATATACCCCACACTCCTCACTATAACACTGATATACCCCACACTCCACACTATAACACTGATATACCCCACACTCCTCACTATAACACTGATATACCCCACACTCCACACTATAACACTGATATACCCCACACTCCACACTATAACACTGATATACCCCACACTCCTCACTATAACACTGATATACCCCGCACTCCTCACTATAACACTGATATACACCGCAATCCTCACTATAACACTGATATACCCCACACTCCTCACTATAACACTGATATACCCCACACTCCACACTATAACACTGATATACCCCACACTCCTCACTATAACACTGTAATACCCCACACTAGAACACTGATATACCCCGCACGTCTCACTATAACACTGATATACCCCGCACTCCTCACTATAACACTGATATACACCGCAATCCTCACTATAACACTAAGATACCCCACACTCCACACTATAACACTGATATACCCCGCACTCCACACTATAACACTGATATACCCCGCACTCCTCACTATAACACTGATATACCCCACACTCCTCACTATAACACTAAGATACCCCACACTCCACACTATAACACTGATATACCCCACACTCCACACTATAACACTGATATACTCCGCACTCCTCACTATAACACTGATATACACCGCAATCCTCACTATAACACTGATATACCCCACACTCCACACTATAACACTGATATACCCCGCACTCCTCACTATAACACTGATATACCCCGCACTCGAACACTGAGATAGCCCACACTCCTCACTATAACACTGATATACCCCGCACTCCTCACTATAACACTGATATACCCCACACTCCTCACTATAACACTAAGATACCCCACACTCCACACTATAACACTGATATACCCCGCACTCCTCACTATAACACTGATATACCCCACACTCCACACTATAACACTGATATACTCCGCACTCCTCACTATAACACTGATATACACCGCAATCCTCACTATAACACTGATATACCCCACACTCCACACTATAACACTGATATACCCCGCACTCCTCACTATAACACTGATATACCCCGCACTCGAACACTGATATACCCCGCACTCCTCAGTATAACACAGATATACCCCGCACTCCTCACTATAACACTGATATACCCCGCACTCCTCACTATAACACTGATATACCCCGCACTCCTCACTATAACACTGATATACCCCACACTCATCACTAGAACACTGATATACCCCGCACTCCTCACTATAACACGGATATATCCCACACTCCTCACTAGAACACTGATATGCCCCGCACTCCTCACTATAACACAAATATAACCCGCACTCCTCACTATAACACAAATATAACCCGCACTCCTCAGTATAACACTGATATAGCCCACACTCCTCACTATAACACTGATATACCCCACACTCCACACTATAACACTGATATACCCCACACTCCTCACTATAACACTGATATACCCCACACGTCTCACTATATCACTGATATACCCCGCACTCCTCAGTATAACACTGATATACCCCGCACTCCTCACTATAACACTGATATACCCCGCACTCCTCACTATAACACTGATATACCCCGCACTCCTCACTAAAACACTGATATACCCCGCACTCCTCACTAAAACACGGATATACCCCACACTACAACACTGGTATACCCCACACTCCTCATTATAACACTGATATACCCCACACTACAACACTGGTATACCCCACACTTGAACACTGATATACCCCTCACTCCTCACTATAACTCTGAAATACCCCGCACTCCACACTATAACACAGATTTACCCCACACTATAACACAGATATACCCCACACTAGAACACTGATATACCCCACACTAGAACACTGATATACCCCTCACTCCTCACTATAACACTGAAATACCCCGCACTCCTCAGTATAACACTGAAATAGCCCACACTCCTCACCATAACACTGATATACCCCGCACTCCTCACTATAACACTGAGATACCCCACACTATAACACTAAGGTATCCCACACTCCACACTATAACACTGATATACCTCGCACTCCTCACTATAACACTGAGATACCCCACACTATAACACTGAGGTATCCCACACTCCTCACTATAACACTGATATAGCCCACACTCCTCACTATAACACTGAAATACCCCACACCATAACACTGATATATCCTACACTCCTCACTATAACACTGATATAACCCACACCCCTCACTATAACACTGAGATATTCAACACCCCTCACTATAACACTAATATGCCCCACACTCCTCACTATAACACTGATATACCCCACACTATAACACTGATATACCCCACACTAGAACACTGATATACCCGACACTCCTCACCATAACACTGATATACCCCACACTCCTCACTATAACACTGATATACCCCACACATACAACACTGATATACCCCACACTAGAACACTGATATACCCCACACTAGAACACTGATATACCCCACACTAAACACTGATATACCCCACACTAGAACACTGATATAGCCCGCACTCCTCACTAGAACACTGATATACCCCACACTATAACACTGATATACCCCACACTAGAACACTGATATACCCGACACTCCTCACCATAACACTGATATACCCCACACTCCTCACTATAACACTGATATACCCCACACTACAACACTGATATACCCCACACTAGAACACTGATATACCCCACACTATAACACTGATGTACCCCACACTAAACACTGATATACCCCACACTAGAACACTGATATACCCCGCACTCCTCACTAGAACACTGATATACCCCGCACTCCTCACTATAACACTGATATATCACGCACTCCTCACTATAACACTGATATACCCCGCACTCCTCACTATAACACTGATATACCCCACACTAGAACACTGATATACCCCGCACTCCTCACTATAACACTGATATATCACGCACTCCTCACTATAACACTGATATACCCCGCACTCCTCACTATAACACTGATATACCCCACACTAGAACACTGATATACCCCGCACTCCTCACTATAACACTTAATAGCCCACACTCCACACTATAACACTGATATACCTCGCACTCCTCACGATAACACTGAGATACCCCACACTATAACACTGAGGTATCCCACACTCCTCACTATAACACTGATATAGCCCACACTCCACACTATAACACTGATATAGCCCACACTCCTCACTATAACATTGAAATACCCCACACCATAACACTAATATATCCCACACTCCTCACTATAACACTGATATAACCCACACCCCTCACTATAACACTGAGATATTCAACACCCCTCACTATAACACTAATATGCCCCACACTCCTCACTATAACACTGATATACCCCACACTATAACACTGATATACCCCACACTAGAACACTGATATACCCCACACTCCTCACTATAACACTGATATACCTCACACTACAACACTGATATACCCCACACTAGAACACTGATATACCCCACACTAGATCACTGATATACCCCACACTAGAACACTGATATACCCCACACTAGATCACTGATATACCCCACACTAAAACACTGATATACCCCACACTAGAGCACTGATATACCCCACACTAGAACACTGATATACCCCACACTAGAGCACTGATATACCCCACACTAGAACACTGATATACCCCACACTCCTCACTATAACACTGATATACCCCGCACTCCTCACTATAACACTGATATGCCCTGCACTCCTCACTAGAACACTGATATACCCCACACTAGAACACTGATATACCCCACACTAGAGCACTGATATACCCCACACTAGAACACTGATATACCCCACACTAGAGCACTGATATACCCCACACTCCTCACTATAACACTGATATACCCCGCACTCCTCACTATAACACTGATATGCCCTGCACTCCTCACTAGAACACTGATATACCCCACACTAGAACACTGATATGCCCCGCACTCCTCACTATAACACTGATATAACCCGCACTCCTCACTATAACACTGATATACCCCACACTCCTCACTACAACACTGATACACCCCACACTAAAGCACTGATATACCCCACACTATAACACTGATATACCCCACAGTCCTCACTATAAAACTGATATACCCCACACCCCTCACTATAACACTGATATACCCCACACCCCTCACTATAACACTGATATACCCCACACCCCTCACTATAACACTGAGATACCCCACACTATAACACTGATATACCCCACACTATAACACTGAGATATCCCACACTATAACACTGAGATATCCCACACTCCTCACTATAACACTGAGATATCCCGCACTCCTCACTATAACACTGAGATATCCCACACTCCTCACTATAACACTGATATACCCCACACTAAAGCACTGAGATATCCCACACTCCTCACTATAACACTGATATACCCCACACTATAACACTGAGATATCCCACACTCCTCACTATAACACTGAGATACCCCGCACTCCTCACTATAACACTGATATACCCCACACTATAACACTGAGATATCCCACACTCCTCACTATAACACTGAGATACCCCGCACTCCTCACTATAACACTGATATACCCCACACTATAACACTGAGATATCCCACACTCCTCACTATAACACTGAGATACCCCGCACTCCTCACTATAACACTGTCACAGAAACTCACAGAAAAAAAGAACTTGCATTTTTATAGAGCTTTCCATACCTTTGTTACCTCTAGACTCAACTATTCCACCGGTCTTCACCAGTCTCCCATCTTCCACCCTGCATAAACATGAGCTCACCTGAAACCACTGCTGCCCGTGTCCTAACTCGCACCAAGTCCCGTTCATCCATCAACCCTGTGCTCGCTGACCTACATTGGCTCCCAGCCTGGCAATGCCTCGATTTTAAAATTCTCATCCATGTTTTCAAACCCCTCCATGGCCTCTCCCTTCCCTATCTCTGTAATCCCCTCTAGCCCCACAACCCTCCGAGACATCTGCACTCCTCCAATTCTGGCCTCTTGCGCATCCCCGATTTTAATCGCTTCGCCATTAGCGGCCTAAGCCCTAAGTTCTGGAATTCCCTCCCTAAACCACTCAGCATCTTTACCAACTACTGCTCCTTTAGGACACTCTTTAAAACCTACGTCTTTGACCAATCTTTAGGTCACCTGTCATAATATCTCCTTATGTGGCTCGGTGTCAAATTTTCTCTGATGACGTTCCTGTGAAGCGCCTTGTGAGGTTTTGCTACGTTAAAGGTGTTATAGAAATACAAGTTGTTGTTGTTGCTTTCACTACACAGCCAATTTGAAACATTGTAAGGTAGATAAATGCAGGAGACAATTAGCAAGGTCCCATTAACAGCAATGAGATAATTGATGAGATTATTTGTTTTTAGTGGTGTTGATTGAGGAATAACTATTGGCCAGTTCACCAGGAGAATTCCTATAGTGCCATAGGAACTTATACATCCACCTGAGAGGCAGACGGGGACTCGGTTTAACGTCTCATCCAAATGACGGCACCTCCGACGGTGCAGCACTCCCTCAGTACTGCACCGGAGTGTCAGCCTAGATTTTGTGCTCAAGTCTCTAGAGTGAGCCTTGAACCCACAACCTTTTGACTCAGAGGAGAGTATGCAACTACTGAGCCACGGCTGACACATATAACAATGACAGGCCCCACATCCCTGATATACCACACACTGGTATAACCCTCACTCTCACTAGAACACTGATATACCCATACCCCTCACTATAACAATGATATACTCCACCTCTCACTAGAACACTGATATAACTCACTATAATACTGATATATCCATACCCCTCACTAGAACACTGATATACTCCACCTCTCACTAGAACACTGATATAACTCACTATAATACTGATATATCCATACCCCTCACTAGAACACTGATATACTCCACCTCTCACTAGAACACTGATATAACTCACTATAATACTGATATGCCCCCCAGCTCTCACTATAACACTAATAATACCCTCACTCTCACTATTACACTGATATGCCCCATACTCCTCGCTCTAACGCTGATTCCCCCCCATTTCCCATGTGTAAGCACAAGCAGTGAGTCTTGGCAGACTGCTCGACTATAGAAGGCATCACCCTGCTGCTGCGGTTGCCTACACAACACCAGTACCTGCAGTTCAAAGTTCATTCTCATGAGTGCAGCAGACAGACAGAGAACTGAACGCCGCAGTCAGCTGCGACTCCTCTGGCCTAGAGAGCACCTTGAATCCTCCGACTGCACTGTCTTGACGAGACTTGTGTAAGCGATGGAATTGCACTATTGTGCCCATTATTGCCGTATTGCCCTGAAATACTGGAACTGATGATTTCATTCACCACAGAACAGGAAACAGAATCTCTTCCTTCGCCCATCACCTTGCTGCACTCAGCATGTGTCAACACGAAGACCGCCGACTTGACTTCCCACAAAGTCTGCCAGTTACACCATTACACCATGTGCACTCAGTGCTGCTCAAAGCGTAGGAGCAATGTCTGAGCCTAACGTTTTCCATCTTCTTAAAACTTACTAATGATGGCAAGTGGTTGCGTAAATCGCGCGACATGGAATTATCACATAACAACGGCCACTTTCTAAGCTGGTCACCCATAAAGAAAGAAAGACTTGCATTTATAGAGCGCCTTTCACGACCTCAGGACATCCCAGAGTGCTTTACAGCCAGTGAAGTACTTTTTTGAAGTGTAGTCACTGTTGTAATGAAGGGAAACGCGGCAGCCAATTTGCGCACAGCAAGCTCCCACAAACAGCAATGAGATAACGAGCAGATAATCTGTTCTAGTGATGCTGGTTGAGGGATAAATGTTGGCCAGGACACCGGGGAGAACTCCCCTGCTCTTCTTCGAAATAGTGCCATGGCATCTTTTACGTCCACCTGAGCGAGCAGGCGGGGGCCTCAGTTTAACGTCTCATCAGAAAGACGACATCTCCGACAGTGCAGCACTCCCTCAGTATGGCACTGGGAGTGTCAGCCTGGATTCTGGGCTCAAGCCTCTGGAGTGGGACTTGAATATTATTACATAACATTTAGCACTTTTGAGTTAGTCACCGATAACAACTTTTAAAAAAATGAGCTTTTCCTTCCAAGTTTCTGCCCAGCTCTCACAAAGGCACTGATTGTGTCTGGAATATGGTCCCACAGAGGCTCCTGCTCTCAGGTACCGCACCTAGCCTTCGAATCTGAGCCCAGGCGAGTGTCAGCCGTTGATTTGCCTACGGCTGCACCACAGCCAAGCAGGGTCCTGTCCTCACCTCATGTCCATTTTCCAGGAGGGGTCATCGGACAGTGATTCCTGGCTCATTTTCCCTTCCCTAATCCAGGGATGGTGAGGCCAAAGGCAGTGTCCTTACCAGTGTCCTGTGCGATCAGCTAAGTCAGTACGGACCGGGGATCGAACCTGGATCATTCCTGGTCTGTGCGCATCCGCTACTCACTGGCTTGACCAGCCCTTATTTAAAAATTAAACTAAAACATATTTTTAACATTTGTTTAATTTTTTTTTAAATCGTTTTTAAAATTTCCTAATTTGTTGTAAAATATTTTTAAATAATAAAGTTCCTCTTGTCGCTTAGCGATTCGGTGCGTTTGACAAGAAAACGATTTTCGAATTGGGGTAACTTTTGGACCTTGTGCCCTTGGCAGGGCGCTTAGCCTGCCAGGACCACCCATCGGAAACTCGGGCACAGCATATCCCTGAATTTCCGATACGTACTCCCAGCGGTGAGACTCCAAAAATGACCTCTTTTGTTTTTATGTGAAGGATACAATGCTCGTTTCCTACATTACAACAGTGTAAACACTTCAAAAGTACTTCGTTGGCTGCAATGAGCTTCGGGACCTCCTGGGGACGTGAAAGGCGGTAGATAAATGCAAGCCTTTCTTTATTTCTCATTAAGTTCCTGAGGTCCAACCAGTGGCTCTGTTGGTAAAGGGCGCTCCTCCCCGGTGCATGGTTACTGAGCCACGCAGCCCAGACTCGATCCCCGCTCTGTGGTGAGTGAGCTGGTCCTAGCCAGAGCGGTTGCTGCGACAGGGGCATGGGGGGACGAGCTGTGTGCCAACCCGCTCGGCTACAGAGCCTCATCACAGAATCACAGAATCCCCACAGTGCAGATAGAGGCCATTTCGGCCCATCGAGCCTGCACCGACACATATCCCACCCTATCCCCGTAACCCCATGTATTTAATCCCCCTAACACTAAGGGTCAATTTATCATAGCCAAATCAACCTAACCCACACATCTTTGGACTGTGGGAGGAAACCGGAGCACCCGGAGGAAACCCACGCAGACACGGGGAGAATGTGCAAACTCCACACAGACAGTCAGCCGAGGCCGGATTCGAACCCGGGTCCCTGGCGCTGTGAGGCAACAGTGCTAACCACTATGCCACCGTGTTGCCCTCATGTCAAAAGGAAGAAAAACGTTGCCGGGGAAACACCTCCAGCAAAAAGAGAATCTACAGAGAGGGTTGAGCTTAGCTGGAAAATACTGTGAAGGAGATCTCTGGCTCCGCATGTTTCTGGAATTCTCATTGATGATATACTCCATTAGAAAAATTGTAGGAGATTTATCTGCCGCATGTTACATGAAAGTAGAGATGCATTTTGAACATTAAAATTCCTTTTGATATTCATTGGATTGTTCATTTTTTTATTGCAATATTCTCCTCTCCAAAGGTTGCTGGCTCATTCTCCATCTGTGAGCCAGGAGAGTGAGTGTCACCGGCCTATTCGGTGTCACAGCCGAGTCCAATCCTGCTCTCATCTGAAACACACATTCCAGCAGAAGTTACTAGATTCTGATCTTCAGCAGGAACGCCGACTGATGTCCCCCACCGCCCCCCCACCCCACCAAACCTCTGCCTTGCTAGACACTGAGAGCAATTGTAAAGAAAGACTTGCATTTATATAGCGCCTTACGCAACCTCAGAACGTCCCATGCATTTTACAGTCAATCAAGTACTGTTGAGTCAAGCAGCGCCTCGATTTCAAAATTCTCATCCTTGTTTTCAAATCCCTCCATGGCCTCGCCCCTTCCTATCTCTGTAATCTCCTTCTGCCCCACAACCCCCCGAGATATCTGCACTCCTCTAATTCTGCCCTCTTGAGCATCCCTGATTGTAATCGCTCCACCATTGGTGGCCGTGCCTTCTGTTGCCGAGGCCCTAAGCTCTGGAATTCCCTGCCTAAACCTCTCCGCCTCTCTACCTCTCTTTCCTCCTTTAAGATGCTCCTTAAAACCTACCTCTTTGACCAAGCTTTTGGTCACCTGCCCTAATTTATCCTTATGTGGATCGGTGTCAAATTTTTTGTCTCAAAATACTCCTGTGCAGCGCCTTGGGACGTCTTACTACGTTAAAGGCGCTATATAAATACAAATTGTTGTTGAGTCACTGTTGTAATGCAGGAAACGCGGCAGCCGATTTATGCACAGCAAGCTCCCACAAACAAAAATGAGATAACGGCCAGATAATCTGTTTCAGTGATGTTGGTTTGAGGGATGAATATTGGCTGGAAACCGGGGAGAACTCCCCTGCTCTTCTTCGAAATAGTGCCGTGGGATCTTTTACATCCACCTGAGAGGGAAGACGGGGTCTCGGCTTAACGTCTCATCCAAAAGACAGCACCTCCGGCAGTGTATTGTAGCACAGCTGCTGTTGCACTGGCCAGAATCAGCTAACTCAGCACAAACCGAGACTTCAAACCTGCTGATCTGCACGATTTAGTGATAGGATTTAATTCAAAAACGCCAACTGTAAGTATTTTATCAGTGGGTTTTTTTGTTTATTGCACTAAACAGTTAATATCCATTTATATGTTGGTTTTTGCTGAGACTCTATCCTGTGAGTGAAGCAGTAGTTTCATTACACAGGGGTACTTGAGCTTTGCCGCAACGATGCTGCCATGAATAAACTGTGACACATTTCAGCAAGCTTTGACTGAGGAAAGTTATCCTGCTCATGTCAAACAGGAAATGCCACCGCTAATCATTACTAACACGAAATGGGCACAAGAGATAGATACTCACTGTGAACTTCATTTTCCATCTCCAGCTCATATTCCCCAGTCCATGCTGTCGCACCACAGAACATATCCAGTCAGAGAAAGGGACAAAGCAGTGCATCTAGCTTATTGAACATTGGGCATTTTTCCCCCCGGTTCTTTTTCTGTTATTGTGGAGTGATTGTTTGTGGCAAGTTGTATATTGAAAATGCGCCTCTTGCTCTTTTCACTGCCGACCTCACGTTGAGTGACTGGGTTTTAATACTATGGAGCTTGAATGGGGCTCATTACCATAAGAAAACACAGCTGACATTCCAATTGGCTCAGTGTAAGGCCTCATGCAGATGAGGGGCCTGAGGGCCATCGCATTGAGTTACATTACACACCAACACTGACACACAGTAATATAGCCCGCAGGACGGAATGCTGTGGGAGGCTATCCCTGCTGAATACTGAATTTCATTTGCTGTATCTCACTATTTTTTTTATTTTACTTTTAATCCCATGCACCCCCCCTGGCCTATTTAAACCAAAAGTTCCCTCTTTGTTTCCTTTACCAGCCTTCTCTCCTCTCCTGAATGTCGGAGGTACAGTTTCACGGTCAGTAGCTGTCTGCTGGTTCATTGCCCGAGTCATCATTCTTCATTGGTGGGCCTGGACACCAGCGAGTGTTGGTGGGCTATTCGACAACGGGTGGCACCGCAGCAGGACCCAATCCTACCCTCAGCCGACATCCTCACATAATGAGGGCTATTTTAACCCAAACTGCCCAGCGGGAAACTAACGGGATCGGGCGAACTGCCTGTTTTACTCCACAGGGTGTAAAATGGGCAGCCCGCCCGATCCCATCAGTTTGCCGCCAGGTGGATTAGGTTACAATGATCTCATCCGTGCCTTTGTTACCTCTAGACTTGACTATTCCAACGCACTCCTGGCTGGCCTCCCACATTCCACCCTTGAGGTGATCCAAAACTCGGCTTCCCGTATCCTAACGCGCACCAAGTCCCGTTCACCCATCACCCCTGTGCTCGCTGACCTACATTAGCTCCCGGTTAAGCAGCGTCTCGATTTAAAAATTCTTGATTTCAAACCCCTCCATGGCCTCGCCCCTTCCTATCTCTGTAATCTTCTTCAGCCCCACAACCCCCCCCCACCCCGGGATATCTGCGCTCCTCTAATTCTGGCCTCGAGCATGCCTGATTATAATCGCTCCACCATTGGCAGCCGTGCCTTCTGTTGCCTAGACCCCAAGCTCTGGAATTCCCTCCCTAAACCTCTCCGCCTCACTACCTCTCTTTCCTCCTTTAAGACGCTCCTTAAAACCTACCTGTTTGACCAAGCTTTTGGTCACCTGCCCTAATTTCGCCCTATGTGGCTCGGTGTCAAAGTTTTTGTCTTAAAATACTCCTGTGAAGCGCTTTTACCACGTTAAAGGCGCTATATAAATACAAGTTGTTGTTGTCCCCACTCTGGAATGCTATCCCGCACCCCCGATGGGAGGCGTATGTGTGGGAATGTCAGATGAGGGCAGGATTGGGCTCGGCTGCGATGCTGTCCCATTGTCGAATAGCCTGTCGACATTCGCACAGGAACGTTGGCTACTTGGGCAAGGGGACGAAATGGAAGCGGGGAGTAGAATGGAACAACACTGAACAAGTCACTGAAACTATCTCAGCTGTTCACCTGTGTAGAACATCTTGTGGCTGCATAGCTCAGGGAGCAGCGGTGAAAGGAGTGGGACTGTGCCCCTCAAATGGAAGACTCATTTGAAAGTTGGGAAATTTGTGCTTTGGCAATAAAGGAAGAAAGAATTGCATTTTTATAGCGACTTTCACGATCTCAGGGCATCCCAATATGTTTTACACCCAATGACAATACTTTTGAGATGTAGTCATGTAGGAAATGCGGCAGCCAATTTGCACACAGCAAAATCCCACAAACAGCAATGAGATAGTGTCCAGATAATCTGTTTACATAGAATTACATAGAATATACAGCACAGACACAGGCCGTTCGACACAACCAGTTTATGCTCCCATCTTTCCTCATCTAACTCTATCAGCATAACCTTCTATTCCCTTCTCCCTCATATGCTTATCTAGCTTTCCCTTAAATGCATCTATACTATTCAGCTCAACCACACCATATAGTAGCGAGTTCCACATTCTCACCACTCTCTGGGTAAAGAAGTTTCTTCTGAATTCCCTATTGGATTTCTTGGAGACTGTTTAAAGGGATGCTTGTTGAGGGATAAATATTGGCCGGGACACCAAAGAGAACTCCCTGCTCTTCTTCGAAATTGTGCCATGGGATCTTTTACGTTCGCCTGAGAGGGCCTCAGTTTAACGTCTCATCCGAAAGACGGCACCTCCGACAGTGCAGCACTCCCTCAGCACTGCACTGGAGTGTCAGCCTGGATTATGTGCTATTCACGAGTGACACCTCGGTGTGGTTTATGTGATAGTAAGACGCCCCCCCCGCCCCCACGCTAGCTGAGTGCCGGGGACCGTCCAGGCTGCTTAACACAATATTTCCTTTTTAGCCAAGAGGGTGGCCTTGTCTACATTCACCATCTCTGGTGCACTGTGACCAGCTAACAGGGGGCGGGTACAACTTGATTCCGGGTTTGGGGGGGTGGGGGGGGGAGGCTTTACCAATTGCCCTCTCGGTGCCAGGATTTTAAATCACCTTCTTTCTAATGCAGGGCACAACAACTGCCAGGAAACAATGAGGTGTTTCACACTGCTGCTCCATTCGGATTCTGTGAGACCAGTAACCGTGAACCAGCTCCCCAAATGTACGCGATTAAACCCGGCAACCTTATCTCCGCAGCAGAAGGTTCCTGCCAGTGGCTTCTCCATGGAGATGAGGAGGGAAAATGATCTCCAACAACCTGTAACCTGCCACTCTCTCAGCACCTTTCCAGTTGCTAATGCTCTTTAGTGTTAATGGGTTGACGTGTAAATGATACTTTGTTTATACAGCCAGAGAGGATTCAGTTTGCATCGGATCCTGTGATTTGTATCTCTCTGCTTTTCCATGTCGTGTTTATATACACCTATTGACTGTTTCCAGGCCCACAGGGAACTCCCATTTTACAAACCAGTTTCAGAGTCTGATAGCCCAGTAATATTGATCCCTTCTGGTTCAGAATTTGCCCTGTTTATACCGTGGGGCACATTTGGAGACCAACAGCAGTAATGCTCTTACATTATAATTCAAGATGGAATTTTATCAAGGTTTAAAACATTATATTTAGCAGCCATTCAGCATTTGCTAATGCAGTCCATTTTCAGTCTCCTGAATCAAGTTTGCATCAAACCAGTTGCCTAATTGATATACTGATTGTCAGACTGATTGTTAAGGGAATGTCTCTAAATTACCTATTCAAACTGGAAAGGAAAAAAAGAAAGAACTTGCATTTATATAGCACCTTTCACAATTTCAGGACACCCCCAAAGTGCTTTACAGCCAATGAGGTACTTTTGAAGTGTAGTCCCTGTTGTAATGTAGGAAAACGCGGCTGTTAATTTACGCACAGCAAGATCCCACAAACAGCATTATGCTAATGACCAGATAATCTGTTTTTTAGTGATATTGGTTGAGGGGTGAATATTGGCTGGTACACCGGGGAGAACCCACCTGCTCTTAGGAACATAGGAATAGGAAGATTGGAACAGGAGTAAGTCATTCAGCTCCTTGAGCCTCTTCCACTATTTAATGAGATCATGGCTGTTCATGATTACATCCACCTGCTCTGACTCTAAATCCCTTAAAACCCTTGGCTAAAATCTAGCAGTCTCAGATTTAAAATTATTAATTGAGCTATCATCTCCTGCTTTTTGTGGCAGAGTTCCACACTTCTACCACCCTTTGTGTGAAGAAGTGTTTCCTAATTTCTCTCCTGAATGGCCTGGCTCTGATTTTAAGGTTATGTCCCTTTGTCCTAGACTCCCCACCAACGGAAAAAGTTTCTCCCTATCCACCCTATCAATTCCTTTCAAGATCCTAAAAACCTCAATCAAATCACCCCTTAACCTTCTATATTCCAGAGAATGCAAGCCTAGTTTATGTAATCTTACATAGTATTCACAGCCCAGAAACAGGCCATTCGACCCAACAGGTCCATGCCGGTGTTTATGCTCCACACAAGCCTCCTCCCATCCCTCTTCATCTAACCCCATTAACATATCCTTCAATTCCTTTCTCCCTCATGTGTTTATCTAGCTTCCCCTTAAATGCATCTAAGCTAGTCGCCTCAACCACTCCCTGTGGTAGCAAGTTCCACATTCTAACCACTCTTTGGGTGAAGAAGTTTCTCCTTAATTCCCTATTGGATTTATTAGTCATAGAGTCGTAGAGTCATGACTCAGAAGGAGGCTATTCGGCCCATCGAGTCCGTGCCGGCTCTCTGTGGAGCAATCCAGTTAGTCCCATTCTCCCGCTCTATCCCCATAGCCCTGCAAGTTTATTTCTCTCAAGTGCCTATCCAGTCTCCCCTTGAAAACATTGAGTGTCTCCGCTTCCACCACTTCCGTCGGCAGTGAATTCCAGGTCATCACCACTCGCTGTGTAAAAAAGTTTTTCCTCACATTCCCCCTGTATCTCTTGCCCAAAACCTTAAATCTGTGTCCCCTAGTCCTTGTACCATCAACTAGTGGGAACAGCCTTTCCCCGTCTAGCCTATCCAAACCCGTCATAATCTTGTACACCTCTATCAAATCACCCCTCAACCTCCTTTGTTTCTCCAACCTGTCCTTGTAGCTAAGATCCCCCATCCCTGGAACCATTTTGGTAAATCTCCTCTGCACCCTCTCAAGGGCCTTCACATCCTTCCTAAAGTGTGGTGACCAGAACTGGATGCAATACTCCAGTTGTGGCCTAACCAGCGCTTTATAAAGGTTCAGCATAACTTCTCTACTTTTGTACTCAATACCTCTATTTGTGAAGCCCAAGATCCCATATGCTTTGCTAACCACTCTCTCAATATGTCCTGCCACCTTCATGGACCGATGCACATTAACTCTCAGGTCCCTTTGTCCCTGCATACTCTTTAAAACTGTGCCATTAAGTGTATATTGCCTCTCCCTGTTCCTTCTGCCAAAATGCATCACCTCACACTTCTCTGTATTAAATTCCATCTGCCACTTGTCTGCCCATTCTGCCTTTCTATGTCCTGTTGCAGTCGATTGCTATCATCATCACTGTTTGCCACACCCCCAAGTGTGGTGTCATCAACATACAGTATTTAGAAATTCTACTCTGCATTCCAATATCCAGGTCATTTATATAGTGACTATCTTATATTGATGGCCCCTAGTTCTGGTCTCCCCTGCAAGTGGAAACATCTTCTCTACGTCTACCCTATCAAACCCTTTCATAATCTTAAAGACCTCTATCAGGTCACCCCTCAGTCTTCTCTTTTCCAGAGAAAAGAGCCCCAGCCTGTTCAATCTTTCCTGATAGGTATAGCCTTTCAGTTCTGGTATCATTCTAGTAAATCTTTTTTGGACCTTCTCCAGTGCCTCTATATCCTTTTTATAATATGGAGACCAGAACTGTGTACTGTACTCCAAGCGTGGTCTAACCAAGGTTCTATACAAGTTTAACATAACCTCTCTGCTTTTCAGTTCTATCCATCTAGAAATGATCCCCAGTGCTTTATTTGCTTTTTTATGGCCTTGTTAACCTGGGTCGCTACTTTTAGTGATTTGTGTATCTGTACCCCCAGATCCCTTTGCTCCTCTACCCCATTCAGACTTATTATCCAAGCAGTATGTGGCCTCCTTATTCTTCCTGCCAAAATGCAACTATCACACTTATCTATATTCCTTCCCTTTTGTTCTTTTATTCCCTCCCCCAGCCTCCAAACTTGCTTTTCATCTGTTTCATTTCCTGCTTTTTTCTCAGTTCTGACGAAGGGTCTTCGACCTGAAACGTTAACTCTGTTTCTCTCTCCACGGATGTTGCCTGGCTTGCCGAGTTTTTCCAGCGCTTTCTGTTGTTATTTCAGTTTTCCAGCATCCGCAGTATTTTGCTATTGTATCTATATTGAAGTTCATTTGCCAATTTCACGCCGATTCTGCAAGTTTATTAATGCCTTCCTGTATTTTGTCACATTCTTCCTTGGTATTAACTGCACCCCCCAATTTGGTGCCGTTCATAAATTTCGAAATTGTACTTCCAATTCCCAAGTCCCAATCGTTTATGTAAATAGTGAACAACAGTGGCCCCAGCACCGATCCTTGTGGAACACCACTTCCCACCATTTGCCAGTCTGAGTAAAAGAAAAAAAAGAGACTTGCATTTCTACAGCGCTTTTCACGATCCCCGGACGCCCCAAAGCACTTTACAGCCATTGAAGTGCTTTTTGAAGTGTAGTCACTGTTGTAATGTAGGAAACACGGCAGCCAATATGCGCACAGCAAGCTCCCACAAACAGCAATGTGATAATGACCAGATAATCTATTTTAGTGATGTTGATTGAGGGATAAATATTGGCTAGGACAGTGGGGAAAACTCCCCTGCTCTTCTTCAAAATAGTGCCATGGGATCTTTTATGTCCGTCTGAGAGAGCAGCTCAGTTTAACGTCTCATCCGAAAGACAACACCTCCGACAGTGCAGCACTCCCTCAGTACATCTGTAAAGCACCTCTTGGCTAAACATGACTGAATAACCCTCTAATCCAGAATTTATTGGTGCCGTTATGAATTGTATCATTTATAAATTAAATAGAATCAATTTCTTAGCAGTGCATCTGGGCTTCCAGTTCCAAGTTGTGCCTTTGCATGAACATTCTTTCTTGGTCTTCAACAGCATCAGTGTTTAGGTAGAAGAGCAGGGGAGTTCTCCCCGGTGTCCTGACCAACATTTATCCCTCAACCACCATCACTAAAAAACAGATTATCTGGTCATTATCACATTGCTGTTTGTGGGACCTTGCTGTGTGCAACTGGCTGCCATGTTTCCCTACCTGGTAACTTACTACACTTCAAAAGTAATTCAAGTGCTTTGCGATGTCCTGAGGCAGTATATGAATGTGAGTTCTTCCTCACCCACAAAAGTGAGTATAATTTTCTTGCCAGAATTGTTTAGTTAATGGTCCGTCCGACTGAGCAGCAATCAGCCCCCACAAGGATCAAGTATTGATTCTGCCTGAACTAACGCTATAATTATCTTGAAACCTCAACACTGCTGTAAAGGGGCCTGCCTGCGTGTGGGCAAGCCTCTGGTTTCCCCACAGCCATTTTGTCAATGCTTGCATGGCCTACGCAAGCAGTTCAGCAATGTGGTGAAGGCCTGAAATGTCGACTGACTGACTTCTGTTTCTCCACAGATGCTGCCTGACCTGCTGACGATTTCTGCTCTTTACTATTTTTGTTACCTCATGGTCAACACTAGAATTACTTTCTCCTTCAAACCAAGTCAAGTCTTTCAGCAAGTTACCCAGCTCTCAGTAAAGGAATGTAATTACTTTAGATCAAGAGAAAGAACTTGTATTTATATAGCGCCTTTCAAAATCTCAGGATGCCCCAAAGCGCTTTACAGCCAATTAAGAACTGTTTGAAGTGTAGTCACTGTTGTAATGTAGGAAATGCGGCAGCCAATTTGCGCACAGCAAGGTCCCACAAACAGCAATGTGATAATGAGCAGATCATCTGTTTTTTAGTGATGTTGGTTGAGGGATAAATGTTAGGCAGGATATTGGAGAGATCTCAGAGAAACAGGGCCTCGGTTTAACATCTCATCCAAAAGACGGCACCTCCGACAGTGTAACACTCCCTCAGTACTGGAGTGTCATCCTAGATTATGGGCTCCAGTCTCTGGAATTAACTCGAACTCACGACCTTCTGACTCACAGGCGAGAGCGCTACCAATTTTCAGGACTGATTGTCTTCGCATTGTCCATTATTAACACGGACACCCTCAGAGACCAAACACATGGGATCCACTCCACGTTCACATAAATAAAACCGAATGTTATCCTGACGGTAGAGTGGGTTGTTATCAGTTCCTGAATCCTAGGGATGTTTACACTATGGGGTGCACTGAGAACCATGTGTCTGCAGTTATTCCTACGGTGTAAAAATGCCTGGAAAGCAGGTTCAAACTAACAGGGTAAAACCTCCTCCCCTCTCCCTTCGAGGCAGGATTTTCCCTTTTAAAGACTATCATAAGCAAATATTTACCACATCCTGACATAGTGCATGGAATGTGACCCTGTATAAAAGGCCTCTCTGTTTGCAGTCCAGTCCTCCAATGTTTCCTTCACTAAAGCCTTTAAACGTGTCCTTTTTTTCTCCTATTGTTCCTTTGACATTCCCAGAACCTTATGTTCGGACTCCAAGGTGCCTGACAGCGGTTTTGTGACCTCTGACCGATGAGCAGCTCTGGCCAACCGTGGGTGAGATCTAGCAGAAGCGCTGCACTCTGCTGAGCCCTCTCAATGGATCTAACTACCTCCAAGTTCCCCTCCAAGTCACACACCATCCTGAATTGGAAATATATCGGCCGTTCCTTCATCGTCGCTGGGTCAAAATCCTGGAACTCCCTCCCTAACAGCACTGCGGGAACACCTTCACCACACGGACTGCAGCGGTTCAAGAAGGTGGCTCACCACCACCTTCTCAAGGGCAATTAGGGATGGGCAATAAATGCCGGCCTTGCCAGCGATGCCCACATCCCATAAAGTGATAAAAAAAAACTGAATCAGGGCCGAGTGTTGGTCCAATCTGTGACAGACAGGCTGCCGGTCCGACCTCCAGCATGTCCCTACCTGTGGTAAGCTTTGTGCCTAGGCACGACCCTCTCCCGACTGCGTGTCATTCAAACAAGGCACAAGCGGATGGAGGTTTGCGAGGAGGGCCTCAGTCAGCTGAGAGCTCACACCAGCAGAGATAGAGCTCCAGGCCTTCAGCTGGTCCCAGTGGAAGGCAGGCGGTTTGGGAGGGGGAAAATCCCTCGAAGATCTACGGAAAGGGAGCTGCCTGTCAGAGTCGAGGCCTTTCAGCTGACATTTAAAGAGTGGCCAGCCCACAGTACTTTGGAGGGACTCTCCGTGTAAAGCCACCAGCTGGGGGCACGGGCTCAGCAGCTGCCTCTCGGAATACCCGCAGAGCCACTCCACTCTGCACGGAGGGATTTATTTTACTCATTAGTGTTGCCTTCCGTTCACAGCCTCCCCATCGCCTTCTGTAGGATGCCTCCTGGCAGGAGGTTTTACCATCTGTCAAGGGCGAGGGTCCCCTGCTCGCTGGACTCACCCGGTGGGCACTAGCCGGGATTGACATCTTCCTTCAACCTGATATGAGGGCTGCAACTTAAGTTGCGTTTATTTACGTCAGGATATTAGTTTGGACAGACCGACTGCTCCTGTTGGTGGCGGCCTCCTCCTTGTTGGGGAGGCACCTGTAGATGTTGATGCTGGTGCCAGGGTTTGCCTAATGTCACCAATCTCTGGTCTGTACAGAACAGGACATTCTCAGCACCCTGCGGAATAGCCTGGTTCAGAGTAGGACCACAGCTCAGGATCAGGGTGGGAATAACAAACCTCCAGACTCTCCTAACGGCTCCGCTGGTGAACACAGTCAAAAGCTGAACCATGCAGGGCACTTTTATCCGAGAGGAATCCAAGGTGCTTTTACACTAGAGAAATCTACTGGGTTCAAAGAAGTAACTTTAATTTATCTGGCTTGGAGCAGGTTGGATCTCATTAATCCTGGGCGTTATATTCTAGCCTTTCCACTCCAATTCATTAGTGTCCTATTGGTTGTTCCCTCTCTGGCTTCACCTCTGGTTTGTCCAGTTTAGAAAGGGTTGATTTAGGGTTTAATGCTGCCTCATTGGTGGATGAACATAAATCAGAACACCGAGATCTTTTACTGTCAGGAACTTGAGATGTATGCAAATTAGTGGGAACATGGATTCAAACTGTACAAGTGGCACTCGAAGCTCCAATGATGACCACCCATGTGGCCCAGGTAGACAATCGCGAACAGCGCTGTTCTAACGTATTAGGACTTGCAATGTCAGAGTCAGCCTGTAGGGGGCCGAGTCAAGTTAATGTTGTCGTCAAGGCTTCTCCCATGGCATAGTGTGCAAATACACCACCAATTGTGGTACTGAGCCCAATAGACCAAGAGGATTCAAGTTTCAACCCATGGGCTATGCTTATCTCAGCCAAGGAAGTAGGTATGGGTGTTGGAATTGGTGTCAGTGTCCCTGAGATGGGGAGGGGGGAAATAGCTAGAGTCCTGATCGCAATCCAGTGTCCCCGGCTGGAAATTCACTGTGTGGGCATTGGGTGAGGACAAGATTGGGTTCAGCTGTGATGCCCCCATGGTCTAATAGCCTGCTGACACAAACTCTCTAGGCTTTTACATGAAGCTACTTGGGTGAAGTACCAGAGGGCCATCAGTGCCCATGAAGCTGTATCCCAAGCAAGAGTCTGCACCTTTAACAACAATAACAACAGCTTGGATTTATATAGCGCCTTTAAAGTAGTAAAACGTCCCAAGGCGCTTCACAGGAGCGATATAAAACAAACAAAAACTGAGCCACATGTGGAGATATTCGGGCAGGTGACCAAAAGCTTGGTCAAAGAGGTAGGTTTTAAGGAGCATCTTAAAGGAGGAAAGAGAGGTAGAGAGGCGGAGAGGTTTAGGCAGGGAATTCCAGAGCTTAGGGCCTTGGCAGCTGAAGGCACGGTCGTCAATGGTGGAGCGATGAAAATCGGGGATGCTCAAGAGGCCCAGAATTGGAGGAGCTCAGAGATCTCGGAGGGTTGTAGGGCTGGAGGAGATTAGAGAGATAGGGAGGGGAGGAGCTAAACACTGGAAGTCCTAGCCCAAATATGGGCAAGCGTTTTTAATGAGGTGGTAATGACAGTGTGACATCATGTGCTGTATTTCCCATCATTAATGTCTCAGTAACGCTAGACTAACTTTATGCCTGTATACAGCAGGCACCCACGGTTGCTATGCAATGGGAACTGCAGATCAAGAATTAAATGGCCATGGCAGACATTTTAATGGATCAAAGAATGATCAATCTACATAGTCTTTCTGTTGCAATGTAACTTCATTAATGGAGGCAGTGACATGGTCACAGCTGGGGAGGCTGCCTGGCCCTTTAACAAGCTGTAGGCTTTGGAATCCTGCCGCACTCCCTCCCTCAGTGGCAAGCTCCCGAGCACAGGTGGAAAGTTCCGCCAGGGGCCTGCTGAAAATATTTAATTTTATCACAAACAAATTATCAGGCAATCCCACCCACCCCCCTCCACCCCCCCACCACTCCCCCAACCAATACTTCTACCAGCAATTGTGCCAGGGCTTTATCTCTGAGCCTTCGGGGCAGTTCAGCTTAAAAGAAAATATATAGTCTGTCCAATTAGGTTTCAAAAGACAATGGGCCGGAATTTGCTCTGAGCGGTGAAGGAATGCCGCCAGCCGATCATTTGACTTGCACTTGCCCACAGACGTTCTATGGGCTTTTGCCCGGCAAGTTGCTGTCAGCCAAACATCCAAAAAGTGCAGCACCCTCTACAGGGGGAATCTGGGACCTGTGTGAACAGGGCAAGCAACTGGGCATCTCCTTAACCAATCAGAATCGTTAATGAGCAGCGCAGAGTCTGAAGCAGGAAGTGTCAGATAGAATAATGAATTTAGTGTCAAATCAGGTACAGAAAATGAAATAAAGAGAGGCAAAGAAAGATTGGATTAAGAGAGAAAGATAAAAGAGACAGAAAGAAAAAGGTAAAAAAATGTATTTAATTTTTTTAAATCTCCAACAATAATTAAAAGCTGAACGAATGAGACTCCACACTTGTAAAATTTTATTTTGAGTGCCAGAGAGGTTGTTTGGCAGCAATTAACACTTACCATTAAAAGGCTACTTAGACTGGAATGGACAAGCCCTAACATTTTATGGCGAGTTTAGTGTGTATGTACAAAACTAGAGGCCATCAATATAAGTCACCAAGAAATCAAATAGGGAATTCAGAAGGAACTTTGTTACCCAGCGAGTGGTGAGAAAGTGGAACTCGCTACCACAGGGAGTGGTTGAAGCGAATAGTACAGATGCATTTAAGGGGAAGCTAGGTAAACATATGAGGGAGAAGGGAATAGAGGGTTATGCTGATAGAGTTAGATAAGAAAAGATGGGAGGAGGCGCAAGTGGAGCAGAAACGCCGGCATGGACTGGTTGGGCCGAATGGCCTGTTTCTGTGCTATATATTCCATGTAATTCTATGTAATTACTCAGAGGTTTCACAGGTTATCACCTCTACAAACCACAGACACCAAACATAGCTAGAGACAGAGATTGCAGAGCTAGTGAGTGCATCAAATTACATTTAAGTCAGAAATTGGGGCAGCAACGAAGTATCAGCCCAGGGCTCGCACTCTCCATCGCTAGCCACTGAGTCCCAGTGGAAAATGGACATGTGTAGAGCCCTTGGGTGAGGACTGGACCAGATCAGGTTCAGCTGTGATGTTGAATTGCCTGCAGACACTCCATGCCTAGTTTCACCCATGAGAAACAGGTGTTCGGCTAAGGTATTGGAGGACTGGCTGTTTGTCCCGCATGAATCAGTGCCTCCAGGAGAGGAGGGGAAACAATTGGAGGGAAATAGAGAAGTAGAAGCTCAGTGAGATTGGTCGAGAGAACACAAGTCGACATTTTGAGCATGGAACTTTTCCTCAGAACTGAAAGATATCAAAGAGGAACAGGATTTTAAAAAGGACAGAACAGGGGAAAGGGAATGGAGAGGAAAAACACACAGCAACCCCCCACACACAGAAAAAGAACTGTAAAGTGTTTAGGTGGAGAACAGGAAATGGTTAAAGGATGGAAGTGATCTGTGCATGAGACCAAGGGAGGCATTATGAGAGAAATCAAAGACATATACAAGACACAGAGAGTCTCCGCCTCTCTCTCCTCCTTGAAGACGATCCTTAAAACCTACCTCTTTGACCAAGCATTTGGTCACCTGTCCTAATGTCTCCTTATGTGGCTCGGTGTCAAATTTTGTCTGATAACGCTCCTGTGAAGCGCCTTGGAACATTTGCTACGTTAAAGGCCCTATATAAATACAAGTTGTTGTGCGAAGAGCTAAAGGGGACAGTAAGTAGAATGGGAAGAATGAAAAACTGGCAGGCTTCAGTGGCCCATCAATCTGGTGGAAGAAACAAAGCAGGCCAACATCAAAGGTGCAGACCACCCAGCCAACACGGTTCTGACAAGGGGTCCCCACTCCAAGTACCATCCTGCTCCCCTCCCCTAGCACTGGAAATTACACTTTCTGCTGCTTTTTTCCAGCATTTTCTGTTTTTGTTTCAGGTTTCGAGCATCTGCAGTGTTTTGCTTTTTGCTCGGTGATAAAGACAGAAAGATCTTACATTTCTATAGCGCCTTCCACAACCTCAGGACGTCCCAAAGCGCTTTACAGCCAATGAGGTGTTTTTGAAGTGTAGTCACTGTTGTAATGTAGGAAACGCAGCAGCCAATTTGCGCACAGCAAGCTCCCACAAACAGCAATGAGATAATGACCAGATAATTTATTTTAGTGATGTTTGTTGAGGGATAAATATTGGGCCGGACACCGGGAACTCCTCTGCTCTTCTTCGAATAGTGTATCTTTTACATCCACCTGAGAGGGCAGACGGGGACTCCTCCTTGTTTTCAAATCCCTCCATGGCCTCTCCCCTCTCTATCTCTGTAACCTCCTCCAGCCCTACAACCCTCCGAGATCTCTGCGTTCCTCCAATTCTGGCCTCTTGAGCATCCCCGATTTTAATGGCTCCACCATTGGCGGCCGTGCCTTCAGCTGCCAAGATCTAAGCTGTGGAATTCCCTCCCTAAACCTCTCCGCCTCTACCTCTCTCTCCTCATTTAAGACTTTCCTTAAAACCTACCTCTTTGACCCTATTTTGGTCACCTGTCCTAATAGCTCCTTTTGTGGCTTGGTGTCAAATTTTGTTTGCTAACGCTTCTGTGGAGCGCCTTGGGATGTTTTACTACATTAAGGGTGCTATATAAATGCAAGTTGTTGTTGTTGTTGACAGCAGCTCCTTCCCCTTAAGCAGAGCCAATTAAACTGCTTTGTAACTGAACATTGGCTGCTTTTATACTGTGTTAAGACCCTCGCAAATGCTGCTGGCTCCCAATCCACGGGACTATTGGCTGCAACCCAAAGGTAAATTGGCTGGGATTTGTTAAGCTGAGTGGCCAATAGCACAGGTAGCACACAACATAAAAGCAACTAACGAGGAGATTTAACCTTAGGCAGTGCGGAAAATCAGTCAAAGGGAAAGTAGCAGAGCTGCGATCGCCAAGGACTGACTGTCAGTGAGGTTAGACCTCACAAATAAAGCTTCTTAAGTTAGCTGTGCACTTGCAGCTGGCCCCTGCAAAAATGTCTCTGACGTGCCAAGCACAAAGCGCAGAATTTTCCGGAACAGCTGAGAGACTGAGACTCTAGAGAAACCGCCCCCGATCGCTCCATTAGTAAACGCACTTCCAGAGTGTGGGACTGAACCAGGCGGACCAGCAAGATCCCAGGTTCCATCTGCGATATGTTGACGGGTAGTTTAAATCCCGCCATGGCAACTGGTAACAGTAAGAGTGACCACAAAGCTGTTGGATTGTCGTAAAAACCCAACCGGTTCACTAATGTCCTTTAGGGAAAGGAAACCTGCCGTCCTTACCCGGTCTGGCCTATATGTGACTCCAGACCCACACCAACGTGGTTAGCTCTTAACTGCCCTCTGCAGTAGTCCAGCAAGTCACTCAGTTGTATCAAAACCATTGCAGCGGTTCAAGAAGAAGGCCCACCCCTACCTTCGCAGGGCCATTAGGGATGGGCAATAAATGACGGCCTTGCCAGCGGCGCCCAAACCAGTGTTCCCTGTCATTTTTTTTGTCACATGGCCCCTTTAACAGGCTGGCAAGCTGGCTGCGCGGGACCCCCTGGAGCTCTGCACGGCCGCGCAGCCACGCAACTTAAAATGAAAATTGACCCAGACCCCAAGAATTAATTAAAAAAAACATCTGATCTCATCCAGTGCAGTGCTGGGATCATTCTGCTTTTACCAGGATTTCCTCCATTCATCCGCCAATGTTAGATGGACGATCAGGAGAACCTCTGTGGTAATTCACGCCCTGTGAGTGACTGTTATAGGGGAAAATACTGTGATTGACTGTTATAGGGGAAAATACTGTGAGTGACTGTTATAGGGGAAAATACTGTGAGTGACTGTTATAGGGGAAAATACTGTGATTGACTGTTACATAGAACATAGAACATAGAACAGTACAGCACAGGCCCTTCGGCCCTCGATGTTGTGCCGAGCATTGTCCGAAACCAAGATCAAGCTATCCCACTCCCTATCATTCTGGTGTGCTCCATGTGCTTATCCAATAACCGCTTGAAAGTTCCTAAAGTGTCCGACTCCACTATCACAGCAGGCAGTCCATTCCACACCCCAACCACTCTCTGAGTAAAGAATCTACCTCGGACATCCCTTCTATATCTCCCCCCATGCACCTTATAGTTATGCCCCCTTGTAACAGCTACATCCACCCGAGGAAATAGTCTCTGAACATCCACTCTATCTATCCCCCTCATCATCTTATAAACCTCTATTAAGTCGCCTCTCATCCTCCTCCGCTCTAAAGAGAAAAGCCCTAGCTCCCTCAATCTTTCCTCATAAGACCTCCCCCCCAACCCAGGCAGCATCCTGGTAAATCTCCTTTGCACTCTTTCCAATGCTTCCACGTCCTTCCTATAGTGAGGTGACCAGAACTGCACACAATATTCCAAATGTGGTCTCACCAAGGTCCTGTACAGTTGCAGCATAACCTCACGGTTCTTAAACTCAAACCCCTTGTTAATAAACGCTAACACACTATAGGCCTTCTTTACTGCTCTATCCACTTGAGTGGCAACCTTCAGAGATCTGTGGATATGAACCCCCAGATCCCTCTGTTCCTCCACGTTCCTCAGAACCCTGCCGTTGACCCTGTAATCCTTATTCAAATTTGCCCTACCAATATGAATCACCTCGCACTTATCAGGGTTAAATTCCATCTGCCATTTTTTGGCCCAGCTCTGCATCCTATCACTGTTATAGGGGAAAATACTGTGAGTGACTGTTATAGGGGAAAATACTGTGAGTGACTGTTATAGGGGCAAATACTGTGATTGACTGTTATAGGGGAAAATACTGTGAGTGACTGTTATAGGGGAAAATACTGTGAGTGACTGTTATAGGGGAATATACAGTGATTGACTGTTATAGGGGAAAATACTGTGAGTGACTGTTATAGGGGAAAATACTGTGATTGACTGTTATAGGGGAAAATACAGTGAGTGACTGTTATAGGGGAAAATACTGTGAGTGACTGTTATAGGGGAAAATACAGTGAGTGACTGTTATAGGGGAAAATACTGTGACTGACTGTTATAGGGGAAAATACTGTGAGTGACTGTTATAGGGGAAAATACTGTGAGTGACTGTTATAGGGGAAAATACTGTGAGTGACTGTTATAGGGGAAAATACTGTGAGTAACTGTTATAGGGGAATATACTATGATTGACTGTTATAGGGGAAAATACTGTGAGTGACTGTTATAGGGGAAAATACTGTGATTAACTGTTATAGGGGAAAATACTGTGAGTGACTGTTTTAGGGGAAAATACTGTGAGTGACTATTATAGGGGAAAATACTGTGAGTGACTGTTATAGGGGAAAATACTGTGAGTGACTGTTATAGGGGAAAATACTGTGAGTGACTGTTATAGGGGAAAATACTGTGAGTGACTGTTATAGGGGAAAATACCATGAGTGACTGTTATAGGGGACAATACTGTGAGTGACTGTTATAGGGGAAAATACTGTGAGTAACTGTTATAGGGGAAAATACTGTGAGTGACTGTTATAGGGGGAGAAAAAGGGAGAAAGGGATAGACCAAGTAATTACAGGCCAGTCAGCCTAACCTCGGTGGTGGGCAAATTATTAGAAAAATTCTGAGGGACTGTGTTAATCGTCATTTAGAAAGGCAAGGATTAATCAAGGACAGTCAGCATGGATTAGTTAAGGGAAGGTCGTGTCTGATTAACTTGATTGAATTTTTTGAGGAGGTAACAAGGAGCGTCGATGAGGGTAGCGCTTTTGATGTAGTCTACATGGATTTTAGCAAGGCTTTTGACAAGGTCCCACATGGCAGACTAGTCAGAAAACTAAAAGCCCATGGGATCCAAGGGAAAGTGGCAAGTTGGATCCAAAATTGGCTCAGTGGCAGGAAGCAAAGGGTAATGGTCGACGGGTGTTTTTTTGACTGGTAGGCTGTTTCCGTTCCACAGGGCTCAGTACTCGGTCCCTTGCTTTTTGTGATATATATCAATGCTTTAGACTTCAACGTAGGGGGCATGATTAAGAAGTTTGAATATGGTTCAAAAATTGGCCATGTGATTGATAGTGAGGAAGAAAGCTGTAGACTGCAGGAAGATATCAATTGTTTGGTCAGGTGGGCAGAAAAGTGACAAATGGAATTCAAACCGGAGAAGTGTGAGGTAATTCATTTGGGGAGGGCTAACAAGACAAGGGAATACACAATAAATGGTAGGATACTGAGAAGTGTAGAGGAACAGAAGGACCTTGGAGTGGATGTCCACAGATCCTTAAAGATAGCAGGACAGGTATATAAGGTGGTTAGGAAGGCATACGGGATACTTTCCTTTATTAGCCGAGGCATAGAATATAAGAGCAGGGAGGTTATGCTAGAACTGTGCAAAACACTAGTTAGGCCTCAGCTAGAGTACTGCGTGCAGTTCTGGTCACCACATTACAGGAAAGATGTGATTGCACTAGAGAGGGTACAGAGGAGACTTAAGAGGATGTTGCCAGGACTGGAGAATTTTAACTATGAGGAAAGATTGGATAGGCTGGGATTGTTTTGTTTGGAACAGAGGAGGCTGAGGGGAGACCTTATTGAGGTGTATAAAATTATGAGAGGCCTAGATAGAGTGGATAGGAAGGACCTATTTCCCTTAGCAGAGAGGTAAATAACCAGGAGGCATAGATTTAAAGTAATTGGTGGAAGGATTAGAGGGGAGTTGAGGAGAACATTTTTCACCTAGAGGGTGGTGGGGGTCTGGAACTCACTGCCTGAAAGGGTGGTAGAGGCAGAAACCCTCATCGCATTTAAAAAGTACTTTGATATGCACTTGAAGTGCCGTAACCTACAGGGCTACGGACCAAGAGCTGGAAAGTGAGATTAGTCTGGATAGCTCTTTTTCAACCGGCACATACACGATGGGCTGAATTACCTCCTTCTGTGCCATAAAATTCTATGGTTCTATGATTCTATGAAAATACTGTGATTGACTGTTTTTGGGGAAAGTTCTGTGAGTGACTGTAATAGGGAAAAATACAGTGATTCTGTTATATGGGAAATACAATGATTCTGTTATTGGGTAAATACAGTGATTCTGTTATATGGGAAATACAATGATTCTGTTATAGGGGAAATACAGTGGCCACAATTTCACCCACCTAGGTGGGTCCGGGGAGGCCGGGGTCGGTAGTGCGGACCCAGCCCACTCTGTTGAAGTGATTTTACGTTGATGGGGCTTGTTAAGCCTGCTCAGTGAGGTTCCCAGCCAATTAAAAGGAAGCGGGTCTAATGATGTCATTTGATGATGCGTCATCAGCCGGTTTCCTTAAAGGGGCCATGTCGAAATTGATTTTAACAGTTGTGCTGTCAGTGTTCTACAGCATTGAGGTGCTGCAAACACTGACTAGCACTGCACAGAGGCACAGGGTTGCACCCAGGTTATAGGGGAAATACAATGATTCTGTTATACGGGAAATACAGTGATTCTGTTATAGGGGAAATACAATGATTCTGTTATACGGGAAATACAGTGATTCTGTTATAGGGGAAATACACTGATTCTGTTATACGGGAAATACAATGATTCTGTTATAGGGGAAATACTGTGATTCTGTTATAGGGGAAATACAATGATTCTGTTATAGGGGAAATACATTGATTCTGTTATAGGGGAAATACAATGATCCTGTTATAGGGGAAGTGCAGTGATTCTGTTATAGGGGAAATACACTGATTCTGTTATACGGGAAATACAATGATTCTGTTATAGGGGAAATACTGTGATTCTGTTATAGGGGAAGTACAATGATTCTGTTATAGGGGAAATACAATGATTCTGTTATAGGGGAAATACAATGATCCTGTTATAGGGGAAGTACAGTGATTCTGTTATAGGGGAAATACACTGATTCTGTTATACGGGAAATACAATGATTCTGTTATAGGGGAAATACTGTGATTCTGTTATAGGGGAAGTACAATGATTCTGTTATAGGGGAAATACAATGATTCTGTTATAGGGGAAATACACTGATTCTGTTATAAGGGAAATACAGTGATTCTGTTATAGGGGAAATACATTGATTCTGTTATAGGGGAAATACAATGATTCTGTTATAGGGGAAATACATTGATTCTGTTATAGGGGAAATACAGTGATCCTGTTATAGGGGAAGTACAGTGATTCTGTTATAGGGGGAAATACAATGATTCTGTTATAGGGGAAATACAGTGATCCTGTTATAGGGGAAGTACAGTGATTCTGTTATAGGGGAAATACATTGATTCTGTTATAGGGGAAATACAATGATTCTGTTATAGGGGAAATACATTGATTCTGTTATAGGGGAAATACAGTGATCCTGTTATAGGGGAAGTACAGTGATTCTGTTATAGGGGAAATACATTGATTCTGTTATAGGGGAAATACAATGATTCTGTTATAGGGGAAATACAGTGATTCTGTTATAGGGGAAATACAATGATTCTGTTATAGGGGAAATACAGTGATTCTGTTATAGGGGAAATACAATGATTCCATTATAGGGGAAATTCAATGATTCTGTTATAGGGGAAATACAGTGATTCTGTTATAGGGGAAATACAATTATTCCATTATAGGGGAAATACAATGATTCTGTTATAGGGGAAATACACTGATTCTGTTATAGGGGAAATACAGTGATTCTGTTATAGGGGAAATACAATGATTCTGTTATAGGGGAAATACACTGATTCTGTTATGATTTTTCTCCCGGGTGGCTCACAGCGGTGTCCTAGAACTGAACCGTCAATTCCTGGATACTCCAGGCCAATCCTGGAGGATTGGAAACCCTAAGCTAATGTCAACAATGAGATAGTCACAAAATATTGTACAGCAGCAGCTGGGCCTCAATGACACTGAGAAAGCTGAGTGGACACTTCCTTGTTCTTACATTCACACTGTGGTCATGCAGCTTTAGTGGGAGACATTGGCTGAATGAGCTCAGATGCTGTGGTTAGAGCCTAACCTCATGCGTCTTCCTTCCCTTCTGACCCAGGACTGAGCTGAAATCTATCAACAAACTTGTGCCCTAAGCCTGAGTGACATATGCTTAGGGCGCCAACTCTGGGACCGTATTCCGGGAACTTTCATCACACAACCTCCTGCCTCCAACTGCCCTGCCCCCGTGATCCTGCCATTGGTCACCTGATGCACCAATCTTCCAATAACGGCAGCTAAAATACCCACAATTGCCTGGGCTCCAGACATCGCTCTATCCATCGTGTGCTCGGACCAGAGTGAGCATGTGCCAGGGCCGCATTGCATGCTGGGTGCATTACAGCCCTGCTGTTTGTTGTACTGGCCGGTGTGAAACAGGAGAGAAAAAATTCCTCTGATTTTTCTTCCGTAGTGCTTGCAGGTGTGGCCAAAAGATTAACCTTTAATTCTGGGAGACTCCAGGGCAATCCAGGAGGGTTGGCAACACTATTAACATGCTTCATACACCACAATGGCTGTTGGAGATAAGGGAGGTGGGTATAGAACTTGATGTTCTCCTGCTGGGTGAGGAGGTAAGGAAGTAAGATAGACTGGAGAAGCTGGGGTTGTTCTCCTTTGAGCCGTGGAGGCTAAGAGGAGATTTGAAAGAGGAGATTTGATAGAGGTGTTCATAAAGGGTTCAGATAGAGTAAATAAAGAGAATCTATTTCCAATGGCTGAAGTCGTCGATAACGAGAGAGCAAAGATTTAAGGGGATTGGTAAAAGAACCAGAGGCGACAGGAGGATAAAACTTTTTTACGCAACGAGTGGTTAGGATTTGGAATGCCCTGCCTGATCGGGTGCTGGATAGAGATTCAATAGTAGCCTTCAAAAGAGAATTGGATAAATACTTGAAGGGAAAAACTGCAGGGATATGGGAAAAGAGTGGGACCAACTGGATTGCTCTTCAAAAGAGCCGGCGCAGACTCGATGGGCCGAATGGCCTCTTTTTGTGCTTTACTGTTCTATGATTCTAAAAGGGATCATTGTTGATGGTGTCAATGAGATCATCTGATGGCCCAGCTGGTAGCTGCACAGTCCAGTGTAGAATGGAGCCCTACAGACCAGGTTCATGATTTTAAACACCTCTATCAAATCTCCTCTTAGCCTTCTGTGAGTCCCAGGTTTGATCACTGCTCAGTGTTAAGTTAGCTGACCTCAGCTGGTTTGCTATAGCTGGCCTCTAAGAAAACTGGGAATCATTATCTAGTGACCCCAGCTGCAAAATACGGGGATTGTGACATAATGCAGTGTTTGTCTATGGTGTACTATTTTTTGTTTTTCAGTGAAGTTCACTTCAGGAAAATAACCATTCTGGTTGGTACACAACAGCCCAGAAACAGACACTGGGAGAGAATTTCCAAAGTCAGGTGAGACAGAGAGAATGTAGGAGAGACAGAGAGAGAGTGAATTAGAGAGACAGAGAGAATGAGAGAGACAGACAGAGAGAGAGAGAATGTAAGAGAGAGAAGAGACAGAGAGAATGAGAGAGACTGACAGAGAGAGAGAGAGAGAATGAGAGAGACAGAGAGAGACAGAGAGAGAGAGAGGATGAGAGAGACAGAGAGAGACAGAGACTGAGAGAGGATGAGAGAGACAGAGAGAGAGAATTAGAGAGACAGAGAATTAGAGAGACAGAGAGAGAGAAAGAATGAGAGACAGCAAGAGAGAGACAGAGAATGAGAGAGACAGAGAGAGGATGAGAGAGACAGAGAGAGAGACAGAGAATGCGAGAGGATGAGAGAGACAGAGAGAGAGAATTAGAGAGAGAGAGAATTAGAGAGACAGAGAGAGAGAGAATTAGAGAGACAGACTGAGAGAGAGCGAATGAGAGAGAGAGAGAGCACTCAGCGGCAAGCTGTACAGCACACCCCATGGATAATCATTCTTATTGGACATTATCTGTTTCACTGTGATTTCCAGCATAAAAGAGCTGACTGTTATTTTCTATATTCCAAAGCATTATACTTAATGTTTGGTATGTTACTGTAGGTCTGCGTTTGTCTTTCCCACTACATTTTTACCTATTTATATTATTAATAATTTTGATGAGTATTTCATAGCCTAGGCAATGATTTGATAAGAATGTTTATTCTACTGCGTTCTAAAGTCAAGGCGATCATGTGAGGGCACGTGATATATCCAGTAAGCTGTATACGGTATCAGGGCTTTTGTTCAACCCCTGGACTCGCTACAATTATTCAGATATTGCAAAAGTGCTCTGGTTCGCTTACGGGAGTGGTCTTCGGCGCAGCAATCGGAGGAAGGCATCTGAGGAAAGAGTCCAATTATTTAACAGGGTGGTTGGGGGAGAAGAGGACCAGACGTGGCTGCAATCCATGGTCAAGTACACACTTGACATTGACTTGTCCAGGCTTAAATACGTAGAATGGCTACTAAGGGAAGGTACAGGAGGGAAGCCAATACCTGTGGACCTGGGCCCAGAACGTGTCTGCTCCTCCAGGTGAGAAGGGCAGAAAATTGGAAGGAAAAATAAAAATGGAAAGCAAAGTTATAAATGGTTGAAGTATTTTATCATCTGGATCTTAACTGAGTTTGTATGAGATCTGGACTCTTTCTTCTCTGTTAGCTGAGAAGTTGAGGGCTGAGAACAGCCCCTTGAGCTTGTTCCGCCATTCAGTCAGATCATGGCTGATCTGTATCTCAACCTCATCTAACAACTTGGTGTTGACAAATTTATTTAATCTCCGCTAATCTTTGAAGAAAGGCTTTTTAAAAATCAACAGACACCAGAAGTGAGGAAGGCAGCAGAAAGGCTTTGTAAGGTAAGCAACCTCTGCCCTGTGGCGCAATGGAGCAGTTCAGATTCTTATCTGAACCTGGATCGTATGATTCTGGTGATCTCCCAGGTACCTGTGCAAACAAGGCTACAACTTCATAGGCCAGGTACAACACAGGTACAGCTTGGTCCATAACTAGCCATCCATGAAATATTCTAACTTGCATTAGGATTTCAGTCAAAATCTAAATAAAAAAAGAACTCATTGGCATATCTCTAAACTGTAGCTCATTTCAGTGATTTAATCTAACGAAAAACAGGAAGCAGTAAACATATATTAAATTGTAAGAAATATTAAATAATTATTTTGCCTCAGTATTTACCGGGGAAACTGATATGGTGGACATGACATTAGCAGAAGAGATCAAAAAGGATATAAAGACATTTAAGATAAAAAGGGGGGAGATAATTGATAAACTAAACAGGGGAAAAATTCGGTTGCTTTGCGCCTCCCGTTAGCGCCATGTCATCGTCGTGCGCAGCGCCCCGGCCGTGAACTTCGGTAGCGCCCCCTTACCACTGGACGATGTGTCCGACGGGATCAGAGGGGGCCTACTTGCGGCCGGGGCAGCGCTAATTAAAGGCGAGGTGCCGAGCGGCCCTTTTTGTTGCTGGCCTCTTGCCAGCACCTGCCCCCGTTGCCGTCCCCGGCTTCCTGAGCAGCCCCCCCCCACGGAGTGCCGGCTGTGCTCAGTGAGCCCGGCACTTCTCTTGAGTGCCGGACTCTTTTGCCAGCACTCCAATCCCTGGTGGCCCAGCTGGGCCAGTAGCGCTGCGATATTCCCTTGCAGCTTCCAGTAGAGCCCCGCTTCCCTCTTGGGGCGCTACCGATGAATTTCGGCCGCGGGGGTGCTAATTTTTTCGGGGCGCTAAAAGTAGCGCCCCGACGAAGTTAGCGCCCCAAAGGGGGCACAACTCAATTTTTCCCCCCAAAAATTTAGAGAGGATAAAACTCCTGGATTGCATCTGCGCATATTAAAAGAAGTTAGGAAAGAGATAGCAGAAGCACTATTACAAATATATAAAAATTCATTAGAAAAGGGAATAGTGCCAGAGGACTGGCGGACAGTTAATGTGATTCCTATAAATGAAGAAGGAGATAGAACAAGCCCAGGGAACTATAGACCAATTAGCTTAATGTCAGTGGTAGGAAAGATAATGGAACCCTTAACCAAAGATGCAATAGAAAAACATCTGGAAACTGAAAATATAATAAAAAGTAGTCAGCACGGATTCCAAAGGGGAAGGTCATGCTTGACGAACCTTAGTGAATTCTTTGAAGAAGTAACAGAAAGGTTAGATAAGGGTACTGCAGTAGACATAACATATTTGGGTTTCCAAACAGCCTGCAATAAGGTACAGCGTAGTAGACTCATGACTAAGGCCAGAACATGTGGAGTCAGGGGAATGGAGAGCAAGCTGGCTACAAAACAGAAAACAGAGAGTAGGGGTTAAAGGTGGTTACTTGGATTGGCAAATGGTGGGAAGTGGTGTTCCAGAAGGATCGGTACTGGGACCACTGTTGTTCACAATTTACATAAATGATTTGGACTCTGGAATCGGAAGTACAATTTCAAATTTTGCAGATGACACCAAATTGGGGGCGTAGTTAATAAAGAGAATGATTGTGACAAAATACAGGAAGATATTAATAACCTTGCAGAATGGGCATGTAATTGGCAAATGAACTTCAATATAGATAAGTGCGAGGTAATACATTTCAGTAGGAAGAATAAGGAGGCCACATACTCTTTGGAAAATAAGGGGGAGAAATTCAGTATCGCCCCATTTGGGGCGTAATTATCGGCCGGGCGCAAAGATTAGCGCCTGGTGCTAATTATCGCCACCGACTGCAAACTTGACTTTTATCGCCCCTGGAGGTGATTGCAGCGCTAAATCAGGTGCTTCACACCTGTCTTAAGGCGCAAAGGCCGAGGAGCGAGGCACTACCTCAGAACGCTGGCGAAGCTCATGTGATGTCAGTCAGCAATGGAACACAGACACAATGGCGTGGGCCAGTTCTTAAAGTGGAGGGCTGATCTTGCTTTCCATCCACATCCTGCTCATTGCAGCCTTGAATCTCGGCCTGGAGAGATCTGCACATCAAATCTACTGGAAAGAACAATGGAGAGTACCAGGGAAAGAGCTCAGAGTGCAGCCCCCACAGTCTCTTCTAAATCATTACAAGGAAGGGCAAATCAAAATGAACCTGCAAAGTGCTGCTCAGTACCCAAAACTCCTTCACACAGCGTTGAATCTCTCCAGAAGTCTCTCTCTCTCAGAATGCGTGGTTCTACAATGTCACCAACAATAAAAGGCAGGAAGCGGTCACCTTTAAATAGCGCTCCCCCAGTCCCTTCCTGACTGCAAAACGCTCCCCTCAACCGGTCGTTGCTAGCGGCAGGCGGTAAGGCAGGGGGCGCCACTCAATATCCGCTCCGGGGCGATACCGGGGCGTTGCGCACTCGACTGACGTCACGATCTGCCGGCGCAGGAGATCGTGGCGGTAGTGTTTCGCGCCGCCGCAAAATGTCTAGTTAATTTCGCGAGCGGCGCAAACATCGCCGCGCCCGGGCGTTAGACGCTTTGCGCCCCATTAGCGCCCTCTTAAGGCGCTAACGGGAGGCGCAACCAACTGAATTTTTCCCCCTAAGTGTCTAAATGGAGTAGAGGAACAGAGCGATCGGGGGGGTACAGATACACAGATGACTAAAAGTAGTGACATAAGTTAATAAGGCCATAAAAAGCAAACAAAGCACTGAGGTTCATTTCTAGAGGGATAGAAATTAAAAGCAGAAAAGTTATGTTAAACCTGTATAGAACCTTGGTTAGACCACACTTGGAGTACTGTACACAGTTCTGGTCTCCATATTATAAAAAGGATAGAGAGACACTGGAGAAGGTGGAATAAAGATTGACTAGAATTATACCAAATCTGAGAGGTTATACCTATCAGGAAAGATAGAACAGGCTGGGGCTCTTTTCTCTAGATAAGAGAAGGCTGAGGGGTGACCTGATAGAAGTCTTCAAGATTATTCAAGACGTAGAGAAGATGTTTCCACTTGCGGGCGAGACCAGAACTGGGGGCCATAAATATAAGATAGTCACTAATAGATCTAATAGGGAATTCAGGAGAAACCTCTTCACTCAGAGAGTGGTGAGAATGTGGAACTCACTACCACAGGGAGTAGTTGTGGCGAATAGCATAGATGCATTCGAGGGGAAGCTCAATAAGCACACGAGGGAGAAAGGAATAGAAGGGCATATTGATGGGGTTAGATGAAGAGGGGTGAGAGGAGGTTCGTGTGGAGCACAAACACTGGCATGGACCTGTTGGGCCGAATGGCCTGTTTCTGTGCTGGTAATACATTGTAATACGATCTAATACTTTGTAAATGATACAATGAGATTCAGTTTTTCTTTTTCTTGCCAAATTTTCTCCACCATAGGAACATAAGAATTGCTAGATGAACTAAAGACCAGGGTCCATCTAGTTACCCTTCTACCATCCTGGTAGTCGCATGATACAACCTCCGTGCAGCAATTGCCCTGCCTACTTCAACCTCAGGCTGTGTCAAAGCCAAGTTTACACACAGGAATCTGTGGTGTTAATGGATATTGAGGAGGAAACACACACGCAGCCCAGTAACTTCCTGTTGCAAGACCAGTACACAAGATTTCAAATAATTCCTATCAAACAGCCGAGAAACCATAACCACCGCAAGGTCAAATAACCAATACACTACAGCCAACACTGCTCTTGCTCATGGGCTGATCTGAAACTGTGCACTGGTGCTAATTGTTTTTATACAAGGTACATGGGTCATGGTTTGGGATTCTGTGGCCACTTTCTCCAGGAATAGGACCCAGATGTCGAGTTGTCTTAAAATGTGTTTTGAGCAGAAGCTTGTCTGAAGTGGTTAGCTGCAGCCGACAGTTGCACGGGGAGTTATCAATCCAGTGACAATCGAGGGGTGTTTTAAATCCCGAATGGGCTATTGTTTTTGAAGAGTTCCCAAACAATGGCCCATTGGTTCGCAAGGTGTGGTCATTTAGGAGACATCATAGGAAGATAAGAAGAGGAGTAGGCCATTCAGCCCCTTGAGTCATTCAATTAGATCATAGCTAACCGTTACCTCAACCTCATCTAATGCCTTGGTGTTGACAAATTTCTTTAATCTCTGATAATCTTTGAAGAAAGGTTTTTTAAAAATCAACGCAGCCACCAGAGGTGGGGGAAGGCAGCAGAAAGGTTTTGGGGGAAGCAACCTGTACCCTGGCTCTTAGGGCTGGTAGCAGAGAGAGAGAGCGAGAGAGTGAGAGACTGAGAGAGAGCTAGAGACAGACAGACAGATAGAGAGATAGACAGATAGAGAGGAGGGAAGAGAGTATTAACCTTTTTACATTAAGATAAGATTCTCCAAAGTGGGCTAGTGAAACGTATGTTCTTTAATGTGACTACACGAACAGAAATTGTACGGATTTAACAAGTGAATGTCTCCATACTCAATTTTCTGTCTATTTTGTCTGGTGCGGAATAAAGCAGTTTCCAAACCAAACCGAAGTCGCCTAGTGTTAACTCTGACACGTACTTAAGACACGGAGATCACAAGGAAGTTTCACTGTTATACGCCCAGACCCCACTACCATGGTAGGAGATATAGGGCAGTGAGAGTCAACCCGATCACTTAGGGCAGCGACTGACACCACTGAACCCGAGTAGACACCTGCGGCAGACCTAAATTCATAATGGCAGGGAAATCTGGGGATGACAGAAGAATCTGTTTGAGGTGTCTACTGCCCACCACATAAATGCACAACTTAACTTCTACGTATTTCTATTTAAAAGCAACAGACGAAGCATAACATTTTTGGATTTAAAGGCATCCGATCTACTGTTAGCACTGTCTAGACTCAATAACAAACATTGGACACTTGTGCAAGGTACCGGATCTATGTCCCAACATGACCCAACAGCTTAAGGAGTACAGGGGAGAAAATGGTTGGGGGAGGTCGGGAGACTTGTAATCACTCCCAGGTATATATTATGTTAAATTAATAAAAGAAAGATTTGCATTTATATAGTGTCTTTCATGACCTCAGGACGTCCCAAAGCGGTTTACAGCCAATGAGATACTATTTGAAGTGTAGTCACTGTTGTAATGCAGAATATAAGTCATCTGAACCACTCAATGACATTACAACCCGCAACTCACTCCCAGGTTCCATGTCTCCTGTTATTCATAACAATGGAGACAGGTACTTCTCGTAACAGTTGTTGAATTCGAGCTACGTGGTCACATGATTAAAGGAATCCGGGCCGTGAATAAAGGGATCTAGGCCAATTAAGAGATTGGAAAGGCTGAGGGATTTTACTGTAGATAAATGTAAAGTTGTTCATATTAGAATAGGAAATATGAAAGGTGCACATGGTGATGGGATCCTATTTTAAGCAAGCCCTGGATTTGTGGGGTTAGGAAAACTCAACACCCCAGAGTACAAGTAGTGACCCCTCCCAAACGTGAGGGCATCTCTAATTTTTTTCAGGGAGAGGAATTGGCCCACCTGAACTGAATTTAATCCAAGAATTAATAAATTGAATTAAAACAGTGAGGTTGGGCTGAATTAGAACAAAAGTTCCATGTGGTGCATACCAGGCAACAAAGGGATCCCATAGCAAAATACTGCGGATGCTGGAAATCCGAAATAACAACAGAAAACGCTAGAAAAACTCAGCAGGCCAGGCAGCATCTGTGGAGAGAGAAACAGAGTTAACGTTTCAGGTCGAAGACCTTTCGTCAGAACTGGAAAAAAGCAGGAAATGGAATAGATTTTAAAGCAAGTTTAGGGCTGGGAAAAGGGGGAGGGGATGAAAGAACCAAAGGGAAGGTCAGTGATAGGATAGAAAGCAGGAGAGATTAAGAGACATTGAGAGACATTAAGAGATATTCAAGGCAAGAGGAGGTGGAAATGGGACAGGTTGAGGAACAAAGGATGGCTCTAGATGAAGTGTGAAATGCGCTGGCAGAATGAAGGACAGCTGCCATGTGGGAGGGAAGAAAAAAAGGGGCCAAACAAAAAGTGTGGATAAAAAAATAAAATAAAAAAATATATATATGTGATGGGGGCCGGGGTTATGATCTGAAATTGTCCAGAAGCTGGCAGCTTAACTCTGTTTCTCTCTCCACGGATGCTGTCTGGCCTGCTGAGTTTTTCCAGCATTTTCTGTTGTTATAAAGGGATCCCATTTTGTGTAGCCTACTATAGAAACATAGAAACATAGAAAAATAGGAGCAGGAGTAGGCCATTCGGCCCTTCGAGCCTGCTCCGCCATTCAATATGATCATGGCTGATCCTCTATCTCAAGACCATACTCCCGCTCTCTCCCCATACCCCCGCTCTCTCCCCATACCCCTTAATGCCTTTTGTGTCTAGAAATCTATCTATCTCCTTCTTAAATATATTCAGTGACTTGGCCTCTACAGCCTTCTGTGGTCGAGAATTCCACAGGTTCACCACCCTCTGAGTGAAGAAATTTCTCCTCATCTCAGTCCTAAATGTCCTACCCCGTATCCTGAGACTGTGACCCCTCGTTCTAGACCCCCCAGCCAGGGGAAACATCCTCTCTGCATCCAGTCTGTCTAGCCCTGTCAGAATTTTATACGTTTCAATGAGATCCCCTCTCATTCTTCTAAATTCTAGTGAATATAAACAAGCCTCGCCCCAGCCCCTGCCCCTGAAAGGGATCCTATTTTGTGTAGGCCGGTTGAAGCAGGCTTGTGGAGTCGTGGGGTTAGGAAAATTAACACCACTGGAATACGAAGATCTTCCATTGAAGGGGTACCACTGAATTTCAGGGGGAGGGGGGTTGACCGACCTAAACAGATCTTTAAACTAAAATAACTAAGGAAACAAAATTAAATTAAAGGCTATAGATTGGGACTAAATTGAAAGGATACTATTTAGATTTGGCCGATATTAGCCGTCGAGCCACACAAGCGTTTTGGGATGACACCACCAATATTTATGAGATCTTGTATTAATTCAGTGCTTTTCACATGCTCAGTACTTCACAGTAAATTATTTTTGAAATACAGTTTTATTGCTTGCCCAGAAACAGCCAGTGAGATAAAAAATCACTTAATCCATTTTTGATGGTGTTGGTTGAGAACTCCCCTGCTCTTCTTCAAATAGTGTCAAGGGATCTTTTACATCCACCTGAACAGGCAGGCAGCGGCTCTTTTTAAACAGCTCATCTGAAGGACAGCACCTCTGACAATGCAGCAATCCCCCAGTACTGCATTGGAGATTCAGCCTAGATTATATGCCTTTACAGAAGAAGGTGTAGCCACCGCCTTGCTCCTTGAGCTGGCCTTCCCCTGCCCGCCAGGTCTCACTTAGGGCAGCGATGTCAATGTCGAAACGTCCGGCCTCCCGGGCAACGATAGCAGTACGGCGTTCCGGTCTGTCACTGTTGGGGTTGTCCATGAGGGTCCTGACATTCCAGGTCCCGAACTTCATTTTAAAGGGTGGAAGATGCCTGTGCATGAATTCTTTTAACGTGGGGTGGCCGTTGCACATCAGCTACCACGCGGGCTTGACAGAGCAAGGTCTTGGTCCAATGGCAAGTCCAACACCGCCTTCAGTGTGCCAGTGCAGCCTTCGGTCACCTGAGGAAGAGAGTGTTTGAAGACCAGGACCTCAAACCCGGCACCAAGCTCATGGTCTACAGAGCAGTAGTGATACCTGCCCTCCTGTATGCCTCAGAGACATGGACCATGTACAGCAGGCACCTCAAAGCACTGGAGAGGTACCACCAACGCTGCCTCCGCAAGATCCTGCAAAGCCAATGGCAGGATAGGCGCACCAACGTCAGTGTTCTCACTCAGGCCAACATCCCCAGCATCGAAGCTTTGACCACGCTCGATCAGCTCCGATGGACGGGTCACATCGTCCGCATGCCCGATACGAGACTCCCAAAACAAGCGCTCTACTCGGAGCTCTGACACGGCAAGAGAACCCCAGGTGGGCAGAGGAAACGCTTCAAGGACACCCTCAAAGCCTCCTTGAAAAAGTGAAACATCCCCACCGACACCTGGAAATCCCTGGCCCAAGACCGCACAAAGTGGAGGAGAAGCATCCGGGAAGGCGCCGAACACCTCGAGTCTCTTCGCCGGGAGCAAGCGGAAGCCAAGCGCAAGCAGCGCAAGGAACGCACGTCAACCCAAGCACCCCACCCACCCGCCCCTTCAACCACCTGTGACAGAGACTGTAGGTCCCGCATTGGACTCATCAGTCACCTGAGAACTAATTTTTAATGTGGAAGCAAGTCATCCTCGGTTCCGAGGGACCGCCTAAGAAGAAGAGATTATATGGGGCTTGAACACCCTACCTTCTGACTCAAAGGTGCAAATGTTCTCACCATTACCACTGTTTTAAAACAGCTTACAGTGAAACAGAAAGAACACATCACTAGGACAGAAATAACCCATCTATAAAGGTGTGAGATCTTATCAGATTGATCTTGAAATGACAAAATCTTGCAGTCACTAGCTTCTCCTGTAAAGCACCTTTTGGCTAAACATGACTGAATAACCCTCTAAACCAGAATTTATTGGTGCCGTTATGAATTGTATCATTTATACATTAAATAGAATCAATTTCTTAGCAGTGCATCTGGGCTTCCAGTTCCAAGTTGTGCCTTTGCATGAACATTCTTTCTTGGTCTTCAACAGCATCAGTGTTTAGGTAGAAGAGCAGGGGAGTTCTCCCCGGTGTCCTGGTCAACATTTATCCCTCAACCACCATCACTAAAAAACAGATTATCTGCTCATTTATTTCATTGCTGTTTGCTGTGCACAAATTAGCTACCCGCATTTCCGACATTACAGCAGTGACTGCACTTCATTGGCTGTAAAGAGCTTTGGAACATCCTGAGGTCATGAAAGGCGCTGTATAAATGCAAGTCTTTCTTTCTTTTTCTTTTTATATCTATATCTTACTTTATTTGTTCCCAATTTATTCCTGAAGGAATGACGCATGCGGGGGATACAACAGCTGGGCTGGTCTGTGTGGCCCAGTACCACACAGGGCAGCGCATTGCACAGCCGAGCAGTCAGGAGTGCAGTCAAGGCTTGTTTCTTTACAAACTCTAAAAGGTGGTGCCAGTATTGTGACACCAAGTAACTGTTCACTGCTGCCCTCCTTTACACAGAGACAAATGTCACTCCTTATTTCAACTGTGTTGGAAATGACTGTGAAAAGAACCCAGATCAACACCAACATCTCATTTAACTTTGCCGATGTCATTTTGATTAAGATATCTAGTTGAAGGGCCACGGTTCGCAGAGAGAAGGCAAGGTAAATCAGGAAGTTGCGATTGGGTGATGCCAAATTGAGATTTAATAAAAGAAAAATTTGTACCATGTATTCGGGAACAACGTTAGGACCGTGCAACTGGACGGGGTCCCGAGCCAGTCAGAGGTCCCGAGCCAGTCAGAAGTTCTGAATCAGTCAGGGTTCCTGAATCAATCAGGAGTCCCGAGCCAGTCAGAGTCCCGAGCCAGTCAGGGGTCCCGACCCAGTCAGAGGTCCCGAGCCAGTCAGAAGTTCCGAATCAGTCAGGGTTCCTGAATCAATCAGGAGTCCCGAGCCAGTCAGGAGTCCCGAGCCAGTCAGAAGTTCCGAATCAGTCAGGGGTCCCGAGTCAGTCAGGAGTCCCGACCCAGTCAGGGGTCCCGAGCCAGTCAGGAGTCCTGAATCAATCAGGGGTCCTGAGCCAGTCAGAGGCCCCGAGCCAGTCAGAGGTCCCGAGCCAGTCAGGGGTCCCGAGCCAGTCAGGAGTCCTGAGCCAGTCAGAGGCCCCGAGCCAGTCAGAGGCCCCGAGCCAGTCAGAGGTCCCGAGCCAGTCAGAGGCCCCGAGCCAGTCAGAGGCCCCGAGCCAGTCAGAGGTCCCCGAGCCAGTCAGAGGCCCCGAGCCAGTCAGGGTCCTGAGTGGATGCAGTGAACGGACCCCTTACGCTCCATGGGACACGCTGAGGTGCTGTATAGCAAGTTACCGAGCCCCATCGGCTGCAACTTCCTGACATCCTGCAGAACGGCGGAGTGTGCCAGATTTAGCAGGTTCCAGTATCAGTCAATGCTGGGTTCACGAGGGGAGCGGACTCCACACAGCCTCCCGCGCTCGCTGCTTCCCGTCTCTCAGCGACTCCGCTAAAGGTAACGCAGGCGCTTTCAAATCCAGAAATTCATTGCCCTGCAGATTCCGCATGTTTTCCACCCAGATATCAGCGCAATCTATGCGGATTCAACTTGAATAGCCCCCAAAAAAAATCACGGAATTTAAAACCCAAGTGAGTTAGGCCCATAAACATTTATGCTCGAGTTTCCACGATCTTTGACACTTTCAAAAGTCAATTCACCCGAAGCAATCTCCACCCACAAAACTGGTCACTCCCCCAGGTAGGCATGGCGAGTTTCCACCGATTATGCCCATTTGGGGTGTTCATCACATTGCGCCCAGAAGTTTAGGCGCACAGGCACCCGAGGTCACATTCAACCATCGTTAATGACCTGGAGCTCCACTGACCAGCAGTCAATTGAAGCCTCACTCGAGCCTGCCTCTCATACTGATGCTACCATTACTTTAAATTCAGTTTAAATGAGTTCAAACCTTGTGATCAGTTGTCAATTGAAACCACTGACTGGCCTGTTTCTTCGGCTGCAGCAATTATGTGAACAAATTTTCAGTGTAAGTTAGTTTAATTCAGTAATCTTGAGGCCCCATTGGCCATGTTCCTGTAACTAATCGATTACAATCGATAACACTGCTTGATTGCGCTGATTCATGGGGCATTTTACGTTCGGGATTATGGAAATGAGTTTGAGCGGAAACTTGGGCATTTTCACCTCGGCAAAACCGGCGCATTCCAGGCGCATTTTCTCGATCGTGCCCTAGCGGAAACTCCAGGCCCCAATATAAATAAATCGTCACAGTCACTGAGGCAATAGAGGGTGAGTCGGTCTCATTCATTCATGTATATTTGCATTTACCGATTGTAACAATCTTTTGTGGTATTTAGTATAACTGTCTAGTAATTTACAGGTTCTTTGAAATTATTATAAGTCAAGGCAACATTTGGGATTTGAGAATCTGGTTTGTTCTATTCGAGTGACGAGCTCATTCCTTTCTCTGCTTTTAATCCATTTGGACCATATTTTAAAAACAAAACATAAACAAGAGACTCCTTTTTATGATTTTTTTTTCAATTTCAACGTGAAAAAAACACATATATAAAAAAACACCGGTAGGAATGTGGGTCGTATCCAGGCTTAGCAACCACCAAAAACCACCTGACAGGAAACTCTCACAAATCAACTTTTATCCTCACAGACCCCAAGGTGTAATTCTATCTCTATTCCCCTTCATGAAGAAAACCAAAGGTCAATATCAGCCATGGCTCAGTCCTCTCGCAGAAGGTTGTGGGTTCAAGTCCCCACACCAGAGACTTGAGCCCATAATACAGGTTGACACTCCAGTGCAGTACTGAGGAAGTGCTGCACTGTCAGAGGTGCTGTCTTTCGCATGTGTCGTTAAACCGAGGCCATGTCTACCGTCTCAGGTGAATAAAAGAACCCATGGCACTATTTGAGGAGCAGCAGGGGAGTTCTCCCTGGTGTCCTGGCCAAGATTTATCCCTCAACCAACATCGCTAAAGCAGATTATCTGGTCATTATCACATTGCTGTTTGCTGTGCGCAAATTGGCTGCCGTGTTTCCCACATTACAACAGTGACTACACTTCAAAAGTACTTCATTGGCTGTAAAGCACTTTGGGACATCCTGAGGTCATGAAAGGTGCTATATAAATGCAAGTCTTCCATTTTCATTCATCCATTGATAAAAGATACAGGAAAAAGGCAGGCAAATGGGATTGGGGGCGAGCACTGGCCTAGGCACAGCTACAAGGCACCTATCGCCTTCTTGAGAAGGGACAGAGTTTGGGAAGCTGCCTCAGCATGTGGGTCAAGCTCTGCATCTCCATCTTGCTGCATAGCTCAGCTACTCTAGTTCTTGGCGATGCCAATCGGTTTTACTGTCATGGCGGTAGAGCTCAAGTTAGTTCAGAACAAATCAAGAATCAAAATTCTGATCTGCTGGTCGGGACACCCGAGTTACAACACAGCCACTAAATGTTGATAAATATTGGGGGTGACTATCCGCTAGGGCCCCCCCCCCCCTTCCTCTGTCGTAACTTTGATGGAACAGCGGTGGAAACCCATTGATGCCATTTTCCTGGGGTTTCTACAGCTCTTCTGCCCAAGTTACAGTGAACGAGGAGATCCCCTGCGGTACTTCACTCCCGATATCACTAGGCAGTAGGATTGGCACCAATTTATATATTTTTTTCCATATTAAAAGGACTTCCTCGATTGAAAAGGTCCACTCCTTGCTGGGTACAGTTCCACGGGCACTGAGCACGCTCCGAGTGTCCACCGATCATCTGTAAGCGGATCGGCTAATGCCCACTGGGAACAGAAATCGGGCAGGGTGTAAAACCGCAGCCCATCCACTAATGCCCGTTTTCCACCCGGCGGTAAAAGTGATAATTTGCCCCCTTCGGAGTCTTGGCACAAACGGTGGGAACTGGGGGATCTGGAGCGTGCTCAGTGCCAGTGGAACCACGGTGTCGTCAGGCTATTGGACTATTGCCTCACAGCCGAGCCCAATCCTGTCGTCACCCAGTCAGTCAGTCAGTCAGTCCACACCAAGCACAGCAAATTGGAAACAATTTAATACACACAAGGCAAACGTCAATAAAGGACAGCAGCGGAAAAAAAGACATTGAATTCCTTCTCCCAGAAGTCTGGGATTAAGGGTTGAATAGATTATAATTCTTTTCAGTCTATTTACTGTCGGTATTTAAAGCATTATTTGTATAGCGGGTATACTCAGTCTGTTTTGAAAAGGTGGGTGTTGCACCAGAAAAGGAAGAAAATGCCTAAGTTTTTAATTTTTTTATTATAAAAAGCTAGAGGCAGAAATTCCCATAAACTGAACTAAGAAAAGAATTGCATTTATATAGCATTTTATCATGCTCCAAAATGCTTCACATACAATAGATTCCTTTAAAATGTGGTGACTCTTGTTACAGATGCAAATGTAGAAGCCATTTTGTGCACAGCAAGCTACCAGCAGTGAAAAAGAAAGATTTGCATTTCTATAGTGCCTTTCACAACCACTGGGCATCTCAAAGCGCTTTACAACCAATTAAGTAGTTTTTTTTGAAGTGTAGTCGCTGTTGTAATGTAGGAAACATTGCAGCCAATTTGCACACAGCAAGCTACCACAAACAGCAATGTGATAATGAACAGAGATAATCTATTTTAGTAATGTTGATTGAGTGATAAATATTGGCCAGGACACCGGGAATAACTCCCCTGCTCTTCTTCGAAATAGTGCCATGGGATCTTTTACGTCCACCTGAGCGAGCAGAGGGGGCCTCGGTTTAACGTCTCATCCGAAAGGCGGCACCTCCGACAGTGCAGCACTCCCTCAGCACTGCACTGGAGTTTCAGCCTAGATTTTTGTGCTCAAGTCTCAGGAGCGGGACTTGAAACCCACAACCTTCTGACTCAGAGGCGAGGGTGCTACCAACTGAGCCACGGCTGACACTTTGAGATGAATAACCAGTTAATCTGATTTTATTGGTGGTATCATTTGAGGGAGGATTGCTGGCCAGGACACCCGGCGATCTCCCTGCTTCTTCTTCAAACGGTGGGATCCACCTGAACTACTGGAACAGGCAGGTGGGATCCCGGGTTAATGACTCATATGTAGGATGGAAGCAGAATTAGCAAGAGGGCAAAAAACAAAAAAGCGATAGGAGGCAGAGATTAACCCACAGTGTTACAACCGGTTGTCTAATTTCACACGGAAGCAGTAGCATGAGCTTTAACTGAATGCGTTTGTAACTTTTTGAACAATAAAAATCCATACCTGGGAGCTGAGATCAGCCGTTGTAATTGATCCAATGATTTCTGCCATTGCGAGCCCATCAACAGGGAAGGGAAATCAAAGCAACTTCAAAACCGGGTCTCTTTTTAAAATAAACTAGAACTTTATACTGACTGCGCACTTTACGTGCCAGGCTGGTATTTGAGTCCAAGTAGCTCACCACTTGCGCAGTGGGCACCACAGTAGCTAGGGGAGACAGGTGCACCTGCTAAGGTTGCAGGGTTGGTGTTACTGAGTGTCCTTCGTGGTTACTGTCACATTGGGGCTTCAAAGGACTTCAAAAACGGAGGCAGTGTTTTGAACTGCCGCACACCCTCCCCTCCTCCCTCCCCACCCCAAACGTCACTGCCGAGAAGAAAAATCTAGCACCCCGCTCCAGGATATACTTAACCACTATCTGGACTCTGCAGATGTAGCCACAGTGTTAAAAAGCAACTGCACACAGGGCTCTCATCGCACCACTTCCTCGACTCCATATCACGTATAGTTATAGATGCGGTTAATAGGAAATCCCACTACATTTTAGTGGGAGGAACTTTACCACTAAAATTCCACCTCCTTCTTTGCGTCAGGATTGTGTAAAGTTTGGCGGAACTGTTTTAAGGAAGTTCTGGGCTCCAGCGGTTTCCTAAGTTGCAGTTTTGTGCTCTGCGCACACACAGGTAATGTGGTCAAAAAGTGAACTCGCAGCCACTAGAAAGCCCAGCTCTGCTGATAGCTCAGTGGGTACAATTAGCCTCCACACCTAGAATAGTCAATATTCTCACCAGTTAGCTCCCACTGGAAAGTGTGCCATCCGTAAAATTTAACTCATCCAAAACTCTGCTGCCCGTGTCCTAACTCGCACCAAGTCCCGTTCACCCATCACCCCTGGGCTCGCTGACCTACATTGGCTCCCGATCCGGCAACGCCTCGATTTTAAAATTCTCATCCTTGTTTTCAAACCTCTCGATGGCCTCGCCCCTCCCTATCTCTGTAATCTCCTCCAGCCCCACAACCCCCTGAGATCTCTGCGCTCCTCCAATTCTGAACTCTTGCGCATCCCCGATTTTCATCGCTCCAGCATCGGTGGTCGTGCCTTCAGGTGCCTGGGCCCTAGGCTCTGGAATTCCCTCCCAAAACCTCTCCGCATCTCTCTCCCTCCCTTTAAGAGGCTCCTTAAAACCTACATCTTTGATCAAGCTTTTGGCCATCTGTCCTATTATCTCATTTTGTTTTGATGCGGAGATGCCGGTGTTGGACTGGGGTGGACAAAAATGAGAAGTTGCACAACACCAGGTTATAGTCCAACAGTTTTATTTGAAATTACGAGCTTTCGGAGCTCTGCTCCTTCTTCAGGTACCTGTACCTGTACCTGAAGAAGGAGCAGAGCTCCGAAAGCTCGTAATTTCAAATAAAACTGTTGGGGGTAAAAATTCACTTGGTTGCGCCTCCCGTTAGCGCCTTAAGAGGGCGCTAATGGGGCGTTAAGCCGCTAACGCCCGGGCGCAGCGCTGTTTGCGCCGCTCGAGAACTTAACTTGAGATTGTGCGGCGGCGCTAAAACTTACCGCTGCGACCACCTGCGCGCGCAGATTGTGACGTCATTCCATGGTGCAACGCCCTTGGGGCGCCCCGGAGCGGAAATTGAGTGGCGCCCCCTGCCTTACCGCCTGGCGCTTCCAACGACCGGAAGACTGGAACGTTATCAATCGGTGTGGGGCTGGGGGGGGCGCTATTTAAAGGGGGCCTCTTCCTGTCTTTTTCTGTGGTCGACATTTATGCACCACTCGTTCTGAGAGAGAGAGAGAGATTCGGAGAGAGAGAGAGAGAGACTTCTACATTGACTCAACGCTTTGTGAGGTAGTTTTGCCTAGTTCATCCTAACTTTGTTGCTACTTTAGTTGCTGTACCTCATTACTTTTCTGGCAAAGAGAATATGGGGGCTGCAATGATTGGGGGCGTCGTCCTGCTCCAGCTGAATCGGAGGATACTGAGACGCAGACAGAGAGTGGCAATGATGGCCAGACGGAGGAGGGCCATCAGGCGCATGTACAGGAGAGCTTACCCTCCCAGGGTATATCGTGAACAGCTCTCCTACATCCATATGTCCGAGGAGCTGTGTTTGCGAAGGCTGCGATTCAGCAAGGAGGTGGTCACTGAGCTCTGCCACCTGCTGCAGCCAGATCTGCAGCCTCAGCTGAGGTCCAGGACGTCTCTGTCGGTGGCAGTGAAGGTCACAGTGGCTTTGAACTTCTACGCCACTGGCTCATTCCAAGCTGCTGTTGGGGACCTCGCCAATATCTCCCAGTTTGCGGTGCATCGCTGCATCCGGCAGGTCACCAATGCCCTCTTCAGAAGGAGACGAGACTTCATCTCTTTCCCTATGACCCCAGACAAGCAGCGTGACCGTGCTCTGGGCTTTGCGAGGGTAGCGGGCTTCCCCATGGTGCAGGGCGCCATTGACTGCACGCATGTGGCTTTGCGTGCTCCGCGAGAGAATGCAGAGGAATTCAGGAACAGAAAGGGGTTCCATTCCTTGAATGTGCAGTTGGTCTGTGACCACAGACAGGTGATTCTCGCTGTCAATGCCCACTATCCGGGCAGCTGCCACGATGCTTTCATCCTGCGCCAGACTACTGTGGCAGAAGTTTTCGAGGCACCGCATCAGCCAGTTGGTTGGCTTCTGGGGGACAAGGGGTACGCATTGAGCACCTGGCTGATGACACCGCTCCGTACGCCAAACACCCCTGCTGAGCTGCGGTACAATGAAAGCCATCAAGCAACCAGGAACATTATTGAGCGCACAATCGGCGTGCTGAAACAACGGTTCCGCTGTCTGGACCATTCCGGAGGAGCCCTGCAGTACTCGCCTGAGCAAGTTTCGAACTTCGTAGTCGTGTGCTGCATGTTGCACAACATGGCAATCCTCAGGACCCAACCAGGCCTTGTAGCACCACCAGAGGAGGAGGAGGAAGAGGAGGAAGAGGACGAGGACGATGATCATCAGCAGCACCAAGGCAGGAGGGCGGCCCACAATGGTCAAACTGCAAGGGCCGTCCGTCAACGACTAATAGCAAGCCGCTTCTAGGGCCCCTGCCATTGCTACAAACACTAATCAACCCAGCACGCAACCCCTAAGCCGGCCAAGGCACCAATAATTCCAACCACCAGCCATGTATATTTTGAATACAGAAACTTATTTATTTTACAAACTCTGTGTGTGTCAATTCCTCATGACAAACTCATAGAAATAAACACAAAAAAACAGTCAATAACATAACTGGTTCTCACAACCTGGAGATAATGTCCAAAACACTAAACAAAAGTTGGACCATGAACCTCGGCCTTTAATAAAAAAATGACCAGCATTTTGGCACACCTCCTACTTTTTGCCCTTCGAGGGTGATCTCCTTCCCTTGCGCACTTCCCCCCTTCTAACCCTACTGCTCCTCCGTAATGGGACCTCAGTGGCTGCAGCAAGGCTGGTGGAAGGCTGCTGCTCGTCAGACCCTGACACTGCAGATGCCCCTGAAGGACGGCCTCGACCACTTCTGGGCCTGGAGGGCCCGGCTGCAGACTGCACAAACTCTGCATGGGCGGCAGCAGTCTGTCCTACAGGCGGTGGCAAGTGCAGTGGAGAAGTGACAGTGTTGGCAGCAGGAATGCTGTCATCGTGAGAGAGGCCAGCAACTCCCTGCTCGCCCGACACACTGGCACTCCCACGGGGCAGCACTTCAGCATCCGGAGCAATTTGCCGGAGAACAGATTGCTGGCCTGCTGCGGCGCGGTGACAGCCCCGGGGACATGTGCACGAACCATCGAGGTTGGCAGCAGTCTGTGCTCGCGTGGCCTCCATCTGAGTCTGTATGAGAGCAGTCAGAGGTGGGATCACGGCAGCCAGTGACTGAATTGCAGCACTAAGCGTTAGTGTGGCATCCGCCTGTGCGACAGCGAAGTGCTCCACACTCCTTGCCAGTGACTCAATGCAATCGGGCACCCTTCCCACTGCACCCATGAGCTCAGTGTGCATGCCCACCGCCTGGGTGTTCATTTCTGCAATCAGCCGCTCCTCCTCTGCGTCCATTGCAGTAGGAGTGTCTGGCATACTCTCCCTCTGGGGAGAAGGCCCCCGTTCTTCCCTACCCCCCCCCCATGGCGTTGCTGCAGCCCGCTGGGTCCTGGAGCTTCACCATCATCAGCCCCTTCCCCCCTGCTCCCCTCCGGGGAAGGCGTGTTCCCAGTGTGGGCATGGGCTTCCTCGGGAGAGGGTGGCACTGATGCTCTGGCTTCCTCTTCCTCCTCAGCTGCAGCATCACTCCCAGTGGCAGCTTCAGGGCCCGTCTCCTCAGCTGGTGAATCACCATCTGAAAGCAGGGAGGTACAAGAGTGGCTTTAGCGTGAGGACAGGGTGGCAGTAAGGGAGGAATAAGTGCAGCGAGTTAGTAAGTTGGATTGAAAGTGTCAAAGGCTGGTATTGTGAGGGACAAGTGGAAGGACAGAGGACAAAAAGGTGATGACCTTACCATTGCTGTCCACAACGGGGTCGGCGTCTCCAGTGGCGACGGGACCGATCACCCGGCTTGCCACAATCCTGTGGACGCGCTCCTCCAGATCGCTGAGGGGTTGCAGCTGAAGCCGCCCTCCACCCGTCCGTTGCTGCTGTCTCCGATTATGAGCCAGCTTAGCCTGCAAGAAAAAGGACAGCATCTGAGTAAATATACAGCCATGGTCTTGCCTGATGTGCCTCCCATAGGTGAATAGCCCTTACAATATACAGCCATGGTCTTGCCTGATGTGCCTCCCATAGGTGAATAGCCCTTACAATATACAGCCATGGTCTTGCCTGATGTGCCTCCCATAGGTGAATAGCCCTTACAATATACAGCCATGGTCTTGCCTGATGTGCCTCCCATAGGTGAATAGCCCTTACAATATACAGCCATGGTCTTGCCTGATGTGCCTCCCATAGGTGAATAGCCCTTACTGTATGCAAAGTGTGGAATGTGTGTGTGTGTTTGATGAAAGGGCCATAGGTGTTGGATGAGTGTTGTGCATTGGGGTTTTAAGACCCTCTGGCCATAGAGTGAGGTTGAGATGGAGGGATGGAGAGGTATTGAGAAAAAGCCACTCACCCTGACGACCCGAGTGAGGTCGTTGAACTTTTTGCGGCATTGAACATGGGTCCTGGGCACCATGCTCCTGGAGGAGACGCTCTGAGCCACCTCCCTCCACACTCTTCTGAACTCGCGTGGCAAAGGCCTCCTGCCACTCTCCGGGAACAGCATGCATCGTCTGCGCTCCACTGCGTCAACCAGAGCATCCAAGGCCCGCTCGGTGAAGCGATGAGCGCGTTCTCTCACCCTCTCCATGCTTGGCAGCAAAATGGATTACAGGTCTCTCCAGGCTGAGATTCAAGGCTGCAATGAGCAGGGTGTGGCTGGGGAGCAACCCCCCCGCTTTAAGAAGTGTCCGGCGCCAGTGTGTCTGTGTTCCCTCGCTAACTGGCAGCAGCTGCGCTGCGCTCGTGCGCTGAGTTAGCGCCTCACTCCTTGGCCTTTGCGCCTTAAGAGAGGTGTGCAGCGCCTGCTTTAGCGCTCCACTCACCTCCCGGGGCGGTAAAAGTGAAGTTTCCTGTCAGTGCCGATAATTAGCGCCAGGCGCTAATATTTGCGTCCGGACGATATTTGCGCCCCAAATGGGGCGCGACCTAATTTCTACCCCTTAGACTATAACCTGGTGTTGTGCGACTTCTCATTTTGTTTGATTAGGCTCCTGTGAAACGCCTTGGGTCGCTTTACTAAAAGGTGATATATAAATGCAAGTTATTGTTGTATATGAAATTGGGTTTCTCCTCACACCATCAAATAGTATTCTAACAGACGACACATGAAGGATAGTTCCTTGGTTGAAGAACTGTATCCTAGAAAGAGTTAGGGCATTCTGAAAACATGCGTAAGAAGTGCACAATACTAAAAAAAACAAACAAGACCCTCACAGTATAAAGGGTGAAGTTTAGGTTCAGGAATAGCTGCTGTTCAGCTCCGCAGTGTAGTAAGGATACACACGGCAGGAAGGGTACACACGGCAGTGCTGGAGAGCAGGTGAGAGTAGTTAATTAATTAACTGGTCTAATCTGGTTCTGTAACTGCCAGAGACCTCACTTATTTAAATCTCAGTAGTACAAATAAGGGAGGCTAGAGTGCAGTTTGTCATGGAGTGCAGCTTGGAAAAGAGTGTGAACCTGTGAGTTTGGTGAGTAAGGGAGTTCGGGGAGGGAGGTGCTCCTTTCTTCTTTTTCTATCTTTGTCAGCCTCCAGGAGAGCAGGAGTTAAAAAGCTGCATGAGAGGGGACAGAGAACCAGCGGGAGTTTGGCCCTGTGACACCCCCCAACCACATTTGGAGAAAAATAAAAGGTGACATCACAGGTAAAAAGGGTAAGTGATTGGTTGGTGAGTATTTTGCTCACTTCTCTTATCTTTTAAAGCCCAGGAAATTTATTAGTAATTGTAAGGTTTCATTAGTATTGGTAAAGTTTACTAGCAGTAATAAATCTTATGAGTGTAGTAGGGTTTATTAATAATTAATAAAAATAAATTAATTAAGACACAATAAAGATGGCAGGGCAGGTGATGTGTTGCGACTGCATGATGTGGGAACTTCAGGATGCCAGTATGATCCAGGACGAACACGTGGTAAGTGTCTGCGGCTCGAGGCACTTCGGCTCAGAGTTGATGAGCTGGAGACCGAGCTGCGGACACTGTGATGCATCAGGGAAGGGGAAAGTTACCTGGACACAATATTCCATGAGGCAGTCACACCCCTTAGAAAATGGTCTTCTGATTTGGTCAGTGGTCAGGGACAGGAGGATGTGACTGCGAGTGAGGCAGGTATGGGGACCCAGGAGGTGGAGGAGCCTCAGCCTTTGCAATTGTCCAACAGGTTTGAGGTTCTTGCGGCCTGTATGGATGAAAGCGGTTGTTGCAGGGTGGATCAGCAAACTGACTATGGCACCGAGGTACAGGAAGCCATTCAAGCGGGGGAAGTTAATAGGAATGTACTGGTAATAGGGGACATCATAGTCATGGGGATAGATACAGTTCTCTGCGGCCAAGAGTGAGAGTCCAGATGGCTGTGTTGCCTGCCCGGTGCCAGGGTTCGGGACATCTGCTCTGGGCTGGAGAGGAACTTGCAGTGGGAGGGGAAGGAGCCAATAGAACTAGGAAAGAAGTTCTGCTGAGAGAGTATGAGCAGCTAGGGGCTAAATTAAAAAGCAGAACCTCAAGGGTAATAATTATTACCTGGGCCACGAGCAAATTGGCATAGGGTAAATAAAATTAGAGAGATGACTGCGTGGCTCAAAGACTGGTGTGGGAGAAATGGGATTGATTCCTGGGGCACTGGCACCAGTACTGGGGAAAGTGGGTTCTGTAATGTTCGGACGGTCTTCATGTGAACCGTGCTGGGACCAGTGTTCTGGCAAGTCATATAACTAGGGCGGTAGAGAGGGCTTTAAACTAAATAGTGTATGACGTAATAAAGACTCACTACGCACTTGGTTGAACATAAATCAAGGCTTTAATCGACTTGTAACAAAGCATGGAGGTCTAGTTAGCAGTCACTAGCTTCCTGTTTCCAGATTGTCTCTGTTCAAGGTGGGCCCACGCCCGAGTATTTATACTCCTCGGACGGCGCCCCAGCTGGCCGCCCAGTAGTACTTCCTGAGTTACTTCTTGTAGAAGTTGCGATTTATGACAGTGTGGGCAAGGGATCAATTTTGGAAAGATGTGGTAAATCAAAGAGTAGAGACAAGGCAAGAGAGAAAAGTATTAATATGGGAAATGATAAACAGACCGTGACAGGAAGGGATAGAGTGTACAAATCTAAGAGTAAATCAACAGTTAAGGCTAGAGGTTACAAAAATAATAAAAGGACAAAACTAAAGGCTCTGCATCTGAATGCACGTAGCATTCGAAACAAAACAGATGAACTGATAGCGCAAATAGAAATAAATAAGTACGATCTGATAGCCATTACAGAAACATGGCTGCAGGATGACATAGATTGGGACCTGAATATTGAAGGGTACATGACATTTAGGAAGGACAGGAAGCTAGGAAAAGGTGGAGGGGTGGCTCTGTTAATTAATAATGGTATTGGCACAATAGAGAGGGATGACCTAAGTTCAGGAAACCGGGATGTAGAAGCAGTTTGGGTAGAGATGAGAAATGATAAAGGCAAGAAGTCACTTGTGGGAGTGGTGTACAGGCCCCCTAACAGTAATCACATGGTAGGATGGAGTATAAAGGAAGAAATAATGGCAGCTTTTCAGAAAGGTATGGCAATAATCATGGGGGGATTTTAATCTACATATAGACTGGAAAAATCAAATGGGCAAAGGTAGCCTAGATGAGGAGTTCATAGAATGTTTTCAGGATAGTTTCTTAGAACAGCACGTTCTGGAGCCAACCAGAGAGCAGGCTATACTAGACCTGGTATTGTGCAACGAGATAGGATTAATTAATGACCTCATAGTGAAGGTGCCCCTAGATAGCAGCGATCATAATATTATTGAATTTTACATTCAGTTTGAGGGAGAGAAGAGTGGGTCCAATACTAGTATTTTAAACTTAAGGGCAATTATGAGGGCATGAAAGCAAAGCTAGCTAAAGTGAACGGGCAAATTAGGTTAAGGGATAGGTCAATAGAGTTGCAGTGGCAGACATTTAAGGGGATATTTCAGAATACACAGAATATATACATTCCAACGAGAAAGAAAAATTCCACACCAAACTTAAAGAAAAAGCATATAGTTGTGCAAAGATGGGTGGCAGGTCAGAAAATTGGACAGAATATAAAAAACAGCAAAGAATGACAAAAAGATTAATAAGGAGAGAAAAATTAAAGTATGAGAGAAAGCTAGCTAGAAATATAAAAACAGAAAGTAAGAGTTTCTATAGATATTTTAAAAAGAGTTAATAAAGTGAGCGTTGGTCCTATAAAAAGTGAGTCTGGGGAATTAATAATGGAAAAAAAGGAGATGGCAGTTGAATTGAACAGGTATTTTGCATTGGTCTTCACTATAGAGGATACAAGTAACATCCCAGAAATAGCTGTAAATCAGGAAATGGAAGGGAGGGAGGAACTCAAGAAAATTACAATCACCAGGGAAGTGGTACTGAGCAAATTGTTGGAGCTGCGGGCTGACAAGTCCCCACATCCTGATGGACTTCATCCTAGGGTCTTAAAAGTAGTGGCTAGTGAGATAGTTGATGTGTTGGTTTTAATTTTCCAAAATTCCCTAGATTTGGGGAAGGTTCCATTAGATTGGAAAATAGCAAATGTAACTCCTTTATTCAAAAAAGGAGGGAGACAGAAAGCAGGAAACTATAGGCCAGTTAGCTTAACATCTGTCATAGGGAAGATGTTAGAAGCTATTATTAAAGACGTTATAGCAGGGCACTTAGAAAAGTTCAAGGTAATCCGGCAGAGTCAACATGGTTTTGTGAAAGGGAAATCATGCTTATCCAATTTATTGGAGTTCTTTGAGGAAGTAACATGTGCTGTGGATAAAGGGGAACCGGTGGATGTACTGTACTTAGATTTCCAGAAGACATTTGATAAGGTGCCACATCAAAGATTATTGTGGAAAATAAAAGCTCATGGTGTAGGGGGTAACATATTGGCATGGATAGAAGATTGGCTAGCTAACAGGAAACAGTAGGCATAAATGGGTCATTTTCTGATTGGCAAGATGTAATGAGTGGTGTGCCACAGGGATCAATGCTGGGGCCTCAACTTTTTACAATTTATATAAATGACTTGGATGAAGGGACTGAAGGTATGGTTGCTAAATTTGCTGATGACACAAAGATAGGTAGGAAAGTAAATTGTGAAGATGACATAAGGAGGTTACAAAGGGATATAGATAGGTTAAGTGAGTGGGCAAAGATCTGACAAATGGAGTATAATGTGGGAAAATGTAAATATTCCATTTTGGCAGGAAGAATAAAAAAGAAGCATATTATCTAGATTGCAGAGCTCTGAGATGCAGAGGGATCTGGGTGTCCTAGTGCATGAATCGCAAAAGGTTAGTATGCAGGTACAGCAAGTAATTAGGAAAGTTAATAGAATGTTATCTTTTATTGTGAGGGGAATTGAATACAAAAGTAGGGAGGTTATGCTTCAGTTATACAGGGCATTGGTGAGACCACATCTGGAGTACTGTGTACAGTATTGGTCTCCTTATCTAAGGAATGATGTAAATGCATTGGAAGCAGTTCAGAGAAGGTTTATTAGACTAATACCTGGAATGGGCGGGTTGTCTTATGAGGAAAGGTTGGACAGGCTGGGCTTGTATCCACTGGAGTTTAGAAGAATAAGAGGTGACTTGATTGAAACATATAAGATCCTGAGGGGTCTTGACAGGGTGGATGTGGAGAGGATGTTTCCTCTTGTGGGAGAATCTACAACTAGGGGTCACTGTTTAAAAATAAGTGGTCGCCCATTTAAGACAGGTGAGGAGAATTTTTTTTCTCAGAGGGTTGTGAGTCTTTGGAACTCTCTTCCTCAGAGGGTGGTAGAAGCAGAGAGTTTGAATATTTTTAAGGCAGAGGTAGATAGATTCTTGATGAGCAAGGGGTGAAAGGTTATCTGGGGTAGGCGGGAATGTGGAGTAATCAGATCAGCCATGATCTTATTGAATGGTGGAGCAGGCTCGAGGGGTAGAGTGGCCGACTCATGCTCCTAATTCGTAGGGGTACCCAGAGTGTGACAGGAAGGGACAGAGTGTATACACATAAGAGTGCATCAGAAAGAGGGGTCAGAGTAGGGAAAAATGGTAAAAAGACAACATTAAAAGCTTTATATCTGAACGCACGCAGCATTTGTAACAAGATAGAGGAGTTGACAGCACAAATATAAATAAATAGGTATGATCTGTTAGCCATTACAGAGACGTAGTTGCAAGGTGACCAAGGCTGGGAACTGAATATTCAGGGGTATTTGCCATTTCGTAAGGATAGGCAGAAAGGAAAAGGAGGTGGTGTAGCTCTGTTAATAAGGGATGAGATCAGTGCAGTAATGAGAAATGATATTGGCCTAGAAGATCAAGACGTAGAATCAGTTTGGGTGGAGATAAGAAATAATAAGGGTAAAAAGTCACTGGTGGGAGTGGTCTACAGGCCCCCAAACAGTAGCCACACTGTAGGACAGAGAATAAATCAAGAAATAATAGAGGCTTGTAAGAAAGGTATGGCTATAATCATGGGAGATTTTAATCTTCATATTGATTGGAAAAAGCAAATTGGCAAAGCTAGACTTGAGGAAGAGTTCTTAGAGTGTATACGGGATGGTTCCTTGGAACAATATGTTGTGGAACCAACCAGGGAGAAGACTATTTTAGATCTGGTGATGTGTAACAAGGCTGGATTAATTAATGATCTCTAAGTGAAGGATCCTCTTCGGAATAGCATGGTAGAATTTCAAAATCAGTTTGAGGGTGAGAAAGCTAGGTCTCAAACTAGTGTCCTGAACTTAAACAAAGGTAATTACAAAGGTATGAAGGCAGACTTGATTAAAGTGGACTGGGAAAATATATTACAGGGTAAGACTATAGAAAAGCAGTGGCAAACATTTAAGGAGATATTTCATAACTCTCAGCAAAGATATATTCCAGTAAGAAAGAAAGACTCTAAGAGAAGGATGAAGCCATCCGTGGCTAACTAAGGAAGTAAAGGATGGTATCAAATTGAAAACAAAAGCATACAATGTTGCGAAGAATAGTGAAGGCCAGAGGATTGGGAAATTTTTAAAAACCAGCAAAGGATGACTAAAAAAATGATAAGAGAGAGAAGATAGCTTATGAGAGTAAGCTAGCAAGAAATATAAAAACAGACAGTAAGAGCTTCTACAGGTATATAAAAAGGAAGAGAGTAGCTAAAGTAAACGTTGGTCCCCTAGAGGATGAGTCTGGGGAATTAATAATGGGAAACAGGGAAATGGCGGAGACTTTGAAGAAATATTTTGTATCGGTCTTCACGGTAGAAGACACTAAAAGCATCCCAATAATGGATAATCAAGGGGCTATTGGGGTGGGGGGGAGAACATAAAACAATCACTATCACTAGAGAGAAAGTACTAGGCAAACTAATGGGACTAAAGGTGGACAAGTCCCCTGGACCCGATGGCCTGCATCCTAGAGTCTTAAAAGAGGTGGCTGCAGAGATAGTGGAGGCATTGGTTGTAATCTACCAAAATTCCCTGGATTCTGGAGAGGTCCCAGCAGACTGGAAAACCGCAAATGTAATGCCCCTATTTAAGAAAGGAGGGAGACAGAAAGCAGGTAACTATCGACCAGTTAGCCTAACATCTGTCATTGGGAAAATGCTGGAGTCCATCATTAAGGAAGTGATAGCAGGACATTTAGAAAATCATAATATAGTCAAGCAGAGTCAGCATGGTTTTATGAAAGGGAAATCATGTTTGACAAATTTGCTGGAGTTCTTTGAGGATGTAACGAGCAGGGTGGATAAAGGGGAGCCAGTAGATGTCGTGTATTTGGATTTCCAGAAGGCATTCGATAAGGTGCCACATAAAAGGTTACTACACAAGATAAGAACTCACGAGGTTGGGGGTAATATATTAGCATGGATAGAGGATTGGCTAACTAACAGAAAATCAGGATAAATGGGTCATTTTCAGGTTGGCAAACTGTAACTAGTGGGGTGCCGCAGGGATCAATGCTGGGGCCTCGACTATTTACAATCTATATTAATGACTTGGATGAAGGGACCGAGTGTAATGTAGCCAAATTTGCTGATGATACAAAGATAGGTGGGAAAGCAAATTGTGTGGAGGACGCAAAGAATCTCCAAAGGGATATAGATAGGCTAAGTGAGTGGGCAAAAATCTGGCAGGTGGAGTTTAATGTGGGAAAATGCGAGGTTATCCACTTTGGTAGGAAAAATAAAAAAGCAAATTATTATTTAAATGGGGAGAGATTACAAAATGCTGAGGTACAGAGGGATCTGGGGGTCCTTGTACATGAATCACAAAACGTTAGCATGCAGGTACAGCAAGAAATTAGGAAGGCAAATGGAGTGTTGGCCTTTATTGCAAAGGGAATGGAGTATAAAAGTAGGGAAGTCCTGTTACAGCTGTACAGGGCGTTGGTGAGACCACACCTGGAGTACAGCGTACAGTTTTGGTCTCCTTATTTAAGGAAGGATATACTTGCATTGGAGGCAGTTCAGAAAAGGTTCACGAGGTTGATTCCGGAGATGAAGGGGTTGTCTTATGAAGAAAGGTTGAGCAGGTTGGGCCTATACTCATTGGAGTTTAGAAGAATGAGAGGGGATCTTATTGAAACATACAAGATTCTGAAGGGGCTTGACATGGTAGATGCAGAGAGGATGTTTCCCCTCGTGGGGGAATCTAGAACTAGGGGGCATAATTTCAGAATAAGGGGGCACCCTTTTAAATCAGAAATGAGGAGGAATTTCTTCTCTCAGAGGGTTGTGAATCTTTGGAATTCTCTTCCCCAGAGAGCTGTGGAGGCTGGGACATTGAATATATTTAAGGTAGAGATAGACAGATATTTGAAAGCTAAGGGAGTCAAGGGTTATAGGGAGCGGGCAGGGAAGTGAGTTGAGGCCAAGATCAGATCAGCCATGATCTTATTGAATGGCGGAGCAGGCTAGAGGAGCCAAATTACCTACTCCTGCTCCTATGTCTTAGGTTCTTATGATACACAGGGCAGTAAGGATGCGCGCGGCAGTACGGGTGTGCACTGCAGTAAGGGTGCGCACTGCAGTAAGGTTATACGCTGAAGTAATATTATATGCTGCAGCCACTATATATCTGTTTCAATTTAAGATTTTTGATTCTCCTCGCATGAAATCCGAAACTAGGGTCTTAAATCTAAACAAAGCAAACTACGTAGGTATGAGGGGCGAGTTGGCTAAGGTAGATTGGGAAACTACATTAAAAGGTGGGACGGTGGATGAGCAATGGCTAGCATTTAAAGAATTAATACATAATTTACAACAAACCTACATTACTTTAAGGCACAAAAGCCCCACAGGAAAAGTGGTCCAACCGTGGCTAACAAGAGAAGTTAAAGATAGTATTAGATCAAAGGAAGAGGCTTATAATGTTGCCAAAAGGAGTAGTACGCCTGAGGATTGGGAGGATTTTAGAATTCAGCAAAGGAGGACCAAGAAATTGATAAAGAAAGGGAAAATAGAATATGAGAGTAAACTAGCGAGATACATAAAAACAGACGGTAAAAACTTCTATAGGTATGTGAAAAGGAAAAGATTGGCGAAAGTAAATGTGGGTCCCTTACAGGCTGAGACAGGAGAAATTATAATGGGGAATAAGGAAATGGCAGAGAAATTAAACAAATTAAACAAATCATGGAAGAAGACGCAAAAATCTTCCCAGAAATAGTGGACAACCAAGGGTCTAGCAAGAATGAGGAACTGAAAGATATTAGTATTAGTAAAAAGGTAGTAGAAGGGAAAATGCTAGAATCTATTATTAAGGATGTGGTAACAGGGCACTTAGAAAATAATAATAGAATTGGGCAGAGTCAACACGGATTTATGATAGGGAAATCATGTTTGACAAATCTGTTAGAGTTTTTTGAGGTTGTAACTAGCAGAATAGATAAGGGGGAAATCAGTGGATGTGGTGTATTTGGATTTTCAGAAGGCATTTGATAAGGTGCCACACAAGAGGTTATTAAACAAAATTAGGGCTCATGGGATTGGGGGTAATATACTAGCATGGATTGAGGATTGGTTAACTGACAGAAAACAGAGAGTAGGAATAAATGGGTCATTTTCGGGTTAGCAGGCTGTAACTAGTGGGGTACCGCAAGGATCAGTGCTTGGGCCTCAGCTATTCACAATCTACATCAATGATTTGGATGAGGGGACCAAATGTAATATATCCAAGTTTGCTGATGATTCAAAGCTGGGTGGGAATGTAAGTTGTGAGGAAGATGCAAAGAGGCTTCAAGGGGATATAGACAGGCTAAGTGAGTGGGCAAGAACATGGCAATTGGAATATAACATGGAGAAATGTGAAGTTATCCACTTTGGTAGGAAAAATAGAAAAGCAGAGTATTTTTTAAATGGTGAGAGATTGGAAAATGTTGGTGTTCAGAGGGACCTGGGTGTCCGTGTACACGAGTCACTGAAAGTTAACATGCAGGTACAGCAAGCAATTAGGAAAGCAAATGGTATGTTAGCCTTTATTACAAGAGGATTTGAGTATAAGAGTAAAGACGTCTTACTGCAATTATATAGGGCCCTGGTGAGACCACACCTGGAGTATTGTGTACAGTTTTGGTCTCCTTACCTAAGGAAGGATATACTTGCCATAGAGGGAGTGCAACGAAGATTCACCAGACTGGTTCCTGGGATGAGGGGAATGTCCTAAGAGGACAGATTGAGTAGACGAGGCCTATATTCTCTAGAGTTCAGAAGAATGAGAGGTGATCTCATTGAAACATACAAAATTCTTACAGGGCTTGACAGGGTAGATGCAGGGAGGATTTTTCCCCTGGCTGGGGAGTCTAGAACCAGGAGTCACAGTCTCAGAATAAGGTGTCGGTCATTCAGGACTGAGATGAGGAGACATTTCTTCACTCAGAGGGCTGTGGAGGCTCAGTCGTTGAGTATATTCAAGACAGAGATCGATAGATTTTTGGATGTTAAGGGAATCAAGGGATATTGGGACAGTTCAGGAAAGTGGAGATGAGGTAGAAGATCGGCCATGATCTTATTGAATGGCGGAGCAGGCTCAAAGGGCCATATGACCTACTCCTGCTCCTATTTCTTATGTTCTTATCATAGAATCATAGAAATTTACAGCACAGAAGGAGGCCATTCAGCCCATCTTGTCCGTGCCGGCCAACAAAGAGCTATCCACCCTAATTCCACTTTCCAGCACTTGATCCGTAGCCTTGTAGGTTATGACAAATGCATATCCAAGTACTTTTTAAATGTGATGAGGGTCTCTGCCTCTACCACCCTTTCAGGCAGTGAGTTCCAGACCCCCACCACCCTCTGGGTGAAAACATTTCTCCTCAAATCCCCTCTAAACCTCTGACCAATTACTTTAAATCTATGCCCCCTGGATATTAACCCTTCTGCTAAGGGAATTAGGTCCTTCCTATCCACTCTATCTGGGCCCATGATAATTTTATACATCTCAATCAAGTCTTCCCTCAGCCTCCTCGCTTCCAAAGAAAACAACCCCAGCCTATCCAATCTTTCCTCATAGCTAAAATTCCCCAGCCCAGGCAACATCCTCGTAAATCTCCTCTGCACCCACTCTAGTGCAATCACATCCTTCCTGTAATGTGGTGACCAGAACTGCACGCAGTACTCTAGCTGCGGCCTAACTAGTGTTTTATACAGTTCAAGCATAATGTCCCTGCTCTTGTATTCGATGCCTCGGTTAATAAAGCCAAGTATCCCGTATGCCTTCTTAACCACCTTATCTACCTGACCTGCTATTTCAGGGATCTGTGGACATGCACTCCAAGGTCCCTCTGATCTTCTGCACTTCTTAGTGTCCTACCATTTATTGTGTATTCCCTTGCCTTGTTAGCCCTCCCCAAATGCATTACCTCACACTTCTCCAAATTGAATTCCATTTGCCACTGTTCTGCTCACCTGACCAGTCCATTGATATCTTCCTGCAGTCTGCAGCTTTCTTCTTCATTATCAACTACACGGCCAATTTTTGTATCATCTGCAAACTTCTTAATCATACTTCCTACATTCAAGTCCAAATCATTGATATAAACCACAAAAAGCAAAGGACCTAGTACTGAGCCCTGCAGAACCCCACTGGAAATGGTCTTCCAGTCACAAAAACACCCGTCGACCATTACCCTTTGTTTCCTGCCTCTGAGCCAATTTTGGATCCAACTTGCCACTTTGCCTTGGATCCCATGGGCTTTTACTTTTGTGACCAGTCTGCCATGCGGGACCTTAACAAAAGCCTTGCTAAAATCCATATAGACTACATCAAACACACTACCGTCATCAACCCTCCTCGTTACCTCCTCAAAAAATTCAATCAAGTTAGTCAGACATGACCTTCCCTTAACAAATCCATGCTGACTGTCCCTGATTAATCCGTGTCTTTCTAAATTAAGATTTATCCTGTCCCACCACCGAGGTTAGGCTGACTGGCCTGTAATTACTCGGTCTATCCCTTTTTAAACAACGGTACAACGTTGGCATTCCTCCAGTCCTCTGGCACCACACCTGTAGCCAGAGAGGATTGGAAAATGATGGTCAGAGCCTCTGCTCTTTCCTCTCTTACTTCTCTTAACCGTCTGGGATACAATAGAAAAATACTGCGGATGCTGGAAATCTGAAATAACAACAGAAAACGCTGGAAACACTCAGCAGGCCAGGCAGCATCCGTGGAGAGAGAAACAGAGTTAACGTTTCAGGTCTGGGACCCTTCATCAGAACTGGAAAAGCTGGAGATGTAACAGATATTAAGCAGGTGCAGAGACAGGGGGTGGGAGGGGAGGAAGGAATTGAAGGAATATACTGTGCTTTTGTAAGAGGCAGAAAAGACAAAATGTTGCAAATGGGAATGGCAAAATCATACAGCATGAAAAATAGGGGCAGGGGTTATAGTTTGAAATTGTTGAACTCAATGTTGAGTCCAGAAGGCTGTAAAGTGCCTAATCGAAAGATGAGGTGCTGTTCCTCGAGCTTACGTTGAGCTTCATTGGAACAATGTAATAGGCCGAGGACAAAGAGATCAGAGTGGGAGTGAAGCGGAGAATTAAAGTGACAGGCGACCGGAAGCTCAGGGTCACCCTTACGGACTGAACGGAGGTGTTCCGCAAAGCGGTCGCCCAATCTGCGTTTGGTCTCCCCAATGTAGAGGAGACCGCATCGTGAGCCGCGAATACAGTATACTAAATTGCAAGAAGTACAAGTAAATCGCTGTTTCACCTGGAAGGGGTGTTTGGGGCCCTGGACAGTGGGAAGGGAGGAGGTAAAAGGGCATGTGTTGCATCTCCTGCGCTTGCACGGGAAGGTGCCAGGCGAAGTGGAAGGGCTGTTAGGGGTGATTGAGGAGTGGACCAGGGTGTCGCGGAGGGAGCGGTCCCTTCGGAATGCTGAAAGGGGAGGTGAGGGGAAGATGCGTTTGGTGGTGGGATCACGTTGGAGGTGGTGGAAATGGCGGAGGATGATCCGTTGAATGTGGAGGCTGGTGGGGTGAAAGGTGAAAACAAGGGGAACCCTATCATGGTTCTGGGAGGGAGGGAGGGGAAGGGGTGAGAGCAGAAGTGCAGGAAATGGAACGGACACGGTCGAGGGCCGTGTCAGCCATAGTAGAGGGGAAATCCTCGGTTGAGGAAAAAGGAAGACATGTCGGAAGCACTGGTATGGAAGGTGGCATCGTCAGAACAGACACGGCGGAGACAGAGAAACTGGGAGAATGAAATAGAGTCCTTACAGGAAGTGGGGTGGGAGGAAGTGTAGTCCAGGTAGCTGTGGGAGTCAGTGGGCTTGTAGTGGATGTTTGTCGAAAGCCGATTGCCAGAAATGGAGACGGAGAAGTCAAGGAAGGGAAGAGAAGAGTCTAGGATACATGTTCTTATGCAACTTTTTATTTTTTTTGAAAATAAACTCTTAATAGGGTACAGTTTATTGGTCACCCGCAGTCTTCCACGACCCTGTTGATATAATCATTCTTTTTGTTAGAGAGTTGGCAGGCAATTCAAAAGTAGCAGACATTACAACAGAGCCAGATTCTGTCTTTATGGTCGTTCACACTCATGCATCTTTTAGTGATGGTCACTAAATAGTGATCAGTAGCCAAACTATTTTGTTCCTCTTGAGCCCATTGATAATGAGGTCAATCCAGCGCTCCAACTACTGTTCAAGGGAGTTGAGCATAGGCCATGATCTTTTAGTATGTATCTGATTTTCAACTAAAATTCAGCAATCTAGGGATTGAAGTTCTCATGGTTCTGGTTTTTAAAGAACCTATTGTTAAGGCTGCCGCGAAACACGAATTAAGACTGAATCCATGTGTGGAAAACAAAGGCTTTTTAATACAACTGCATGGTCCAAAATGGCTGAAAACAACTGCTCCCAGAATTCTCTGGAAAAATCCTGAGGCCCCGCCCACTCATTTTCTCCTGCCTTAAAGGCAAGGTGCCCGATATTTTGTCCACGGACGGAAAAGTGGATAATGCCCGTTTAGGTGGCGATCCGCCACACAGCTCTCCCCAGATTCCACTTAGGAGGTGTGGACGAGACGGTGCGGCGGTCTGATGGGCCGGCCGGAGCGGCTCTTGTAGGACGCCGGTGGACGTGGAACGGCCGGGCGTGGAGCAGCCGGGTGAACCGGCTTGAGGGCAGGTCGGCCACGTGGTGGTGGACGAGCTACAGGGACCTGCTCAACGGGCTCCGAGTGTGCTGGCTTGAGTCGGTCAACCGACACTTTTTCGGTCCTGTCACCCACTTGCAGGGTGAAAAATTTGTCCCCAGCCTGTAGCACCTTGTAGGGCCTGTCGTACGGGGGTTGAAGGGGTCCGCGGTGGGCGTCATGCCGGACGAAAACAAACCGTGCCTGGTGCAGGCTTAGTGGGACATGTGAGGTGGATTCGCCGTGTCGGGCAATGGGCACCAGGGCGAACTGCAGCGCCGGTGAGGCGAAGTCGTGGCGTTGCTGGTCGGCTGACCAGGGTGTCGTGGCGGTGGGCAGGAACTCGCCAGGTACGCGCAGCGGCTGACCGTACACGAGCTCTGCTGCCGATGCGTGGAGGTCTTCTTTAACCGCGGTGCGCAGGCCAAGGAGGACCCACGGAAGTCGGTCGGTCCAGGCGCCATCCTGGAGGCTGGCTCGAAGAGATGCCTTCAAGGATCTGTGGAACCGCTCACACAGTCCGTTGGCTTGGGGGTGGTACGCTGTGGTGCGGTGAATGGTCACCCCGAGATTGCGTGCGACGGTGGTCCAGAGTTCAGAGGTAAATTACGGACCTCTGTCCGACGTCATGTCGGAGGGGACGCCGAACCATGCGACCCAGGTGCTGACGAAGGCTCTGGCGATGTCGGCGGTGGTGGTAGAAGTCAGTGGAATTGCCTCGGGCCAGCGCGTGCTGCGGTCAACGATCGTCAGCAAGTGAGTGTGGCCTTGCGACGGCAGCAAGGGCCCGACGATGTCCACGTAGATGTGGTCGAAACTACGCGAGGGAACGGTAAACTCCTCGAGGGGTGCTTTCGTGTGTTGCTGTACCTTGGCCCGTTGGCAGGCTAGGCAGGAGTTGGCCCAAGTATGCACATCCTTGCGAAGGCCGCGCCAGACAAAGCGGTTGGCTACCAATTTGATGGATGCGTGGGCGCCGGGGTGGGAGAGGTTGTGGAGAATGTCGAATACCCGGCGGCGCCAGGACGCTGGGACGACGGGCCGAGGTTGACATAGGGATATGTCGCACTTGACCGTGACTGCGGTCGGGCCACAGGCGACGTCGGCCAGGCATAGCCCTGGTAGGTTGGTAGGTGCGGAGAGCAGATCAGGGTCGGTGATCTGGTCTGCTGCCAGGTGTGCGGCGTGGATGGTGGGGCGGGAGAGGCAGTCATAGAAACATAGAAACATAGAAAATAGGTACAGGAGTAGACCATTCGGTCCTTCGAGCCTGCACCGCCATTCAATGCGTTCATGGCTGAACATGCTACCTCAGTACCCCATTCCTGCTTTCTCGCCATACCCCTTGATCCCCCTAGTTGTGAGTGTTATATCTAACTCCCTTTTGAATATATTTAGCGAACTGGCCTCAACAACCTTCTGTGGAAGAGAATTCCATAGATTCACCACTCTCTGAGTGAAGAAGTTCCTCCTCAGCTCAGTCCTAAATGGCTTCCCCTTAATCCTTAGACTGTGACCCCTGGTTCTAGTTTTCCCTACCATTAGGAACATTCTGCCTGCATCTAATTTGTCTAAACCAGTCAGGATTTTAAATGTCTCTATAAGATCCCCCCTCATTCTTCTGAACTCCAGAGGATACAAGTTCAGTTGACCCAATCTTTCTTGATATGTCAGTCCGGCCATCCCAGGAATCAATCTAGTGAACCTTCGCTGCACTCCCTCAATAGCAAGAATGTCCTTCCTTAAGTTAGGAGACCAAAACTGCGCACAATACTCCAGGTGTGGCCTCACCAAGGCCCTGTACAACTGTAGCATCACCTCCCTACTCCTGTACTCAAATCCCCTTGCTATGAAGGCCATCATTCCGTTTGCTTTCTTGACTGCCTGCTGCACTTGCATTCCCACCTTCAGTGACTGATGTACCATGACGCCCAGGTCTCGTTGCACGTCCCCTTTCCCTAATCTGCCACCATTCAGGTAATAGTCCGCCTCTCTATTTTTACCACCAAAGTGGATAACCTCACATTTATCCACATTGTACTTCATCTGCCATACATTTGCCCATTCACCCAACCTGTCCAAGTCACTCTGTAGCCTCCTAGCATCCTCCTCATTGTTCACACTGCCTCCCAATTTAGTGTCATCCGCAAATTTGGAGATATTACATTTAATCCCTTCGTCCAAATCATTAATATATAATGTAAACAGCTGGGGTCCCAGCACCGAACCCTGCGGTACCCCGCTGGTCACTGCCTGCCATTCTGAAAAGTACCCATTTACTCCTACTCTTTGTTTCCTGTGTGCCAACCAGTTCTCAATCCACATCAACACATTACCCCCAATCCCATGTGCTTTAACTTTGCTCACCAATCTCTTGTGTGGGACCTTGTCGAAGGCCTTCTGAAAGTCCAAATACACCACATCTACTGGTTCCCCCCTGTCCACCCTATTGGAAACATCCTCAAAAAATTCCAGAAGATTTGTCAAGCATGATTTCCCTTTCACAAATCCATGCTGACTTGGACCTATCATGTCGCCACTTTCCAAATGGTCTGTTATGACATCTTTAATAATTGCTTCCATCATTTTACCCACGACCGATGTCAGGCTGACCGGTCTATAATTCCCTGCTTTCTCCCTCCCTCCTTTTTTACATTGTCTCGGCCGGAGACGTGTTGGATGTCCGTGGTGAACTTGGACACTGCCGCGAGCTGGCGCTGCTGCCTGGCGGACCAGGGGTCGGTTGTCTTTGCCATTGCGAATGTCAGGGGCTTGTGGTCGACAAACGCAGTGAAGGGGTGGCCCTCAAGCAAAAACCAAAAATGGCTGACCGCCAGGAACAGCGCGAGGAGCTCGCGGTCGAAGGTGCTGTACTTGACCTCTGGGGGGCGTAGTTGGCGGCTGAAGAAGGCAAGTGGTTGCCAGGCGCCGTCGACCACTGCTCATACACGGCGTCGACCGCGTGGTCGGAGGCGTCCGTGGTGAGCGCTACCCTGGCATTGGGCCGTGGGTGCGCGAGCAGGGTGGCGTTGGCGAGCGCGGTCTTGGTGGAGTCGAAGGCGGCGGACGCGTCTGCCGTCCATTCGACTGCCATCTTGCCGCTCCTGCTCCGGAGGGCTTCATACAGGGGCCTCATGAGGGACGCCGCTTTGGGGATGAAGCGGTTATAGAAATTCACCATCCCGAGGAACTCCTGGAGGCCTTTGATGGTGGTGGGGCTGGGAAATTGTTGGACAGCCTGCACCTTGGTGGGCAGGGGAATGGCCCCAGCATGGGTGATGTGGTGGCCGAGGAAGTTGATCTTGTCCAGGCCGAACTGGCATTTGGCTGGGCTGAGGATGAGCCCGTGGTCGCTGAGGCGCCCGAACAGGATGCGAAGGTGTTCGAGGTGTTCCTGCTTGGAGGAACTGGCTACCAGGATGTCGTCCAGGTAGATGAACAGGAACTTCAGGTCCCGAAGGACCGAGTCCATGAGCCGTTGGAATGCCTGGGCCGCGTTTTTGAGGCCGAAGGGCATCCGCAGGAACTCGAACAGGCCTAAGGGGGTGATTACGGCCGTCTTGGAGACGTCCGCGGGGTGGACGGGGACTTGGTGGTAGCCGCGCACCAGGTCGACCTTGGAAAAGACTGAGCGGCTGGCCAGTCTAGCCGAGAAGTCCTGAATGTGCGGCACGGGGTACCGATCAGGGGTGGTGGCGTCGTTGAGGCGGCGGTAATCCCCGCAGGGGCGCCAACCCCCACCTGGTTTGGGGGCGATGTGGAGTGGGGAGGCCTAGGGACTGTTGGAGCGGCGGATGATGGTGGCAAACTCGGTCCGCGCGATCTCCAGTTTGGCCGGGTCCAGCCTGCGGGCGTGGGCGTACACTGGGGGGCCTGTGGTGGGAATGAAGTGTTCCACCCCGTGTTTGGCGGCCTCCGCGGAGGAGGTCGGATTGGTAAGGGCCGGGAATTCGGCCAGGAGTGCCGAGTAGTCATCCGTGGCCCGGGCGTGGCACTGTGACGCCATGTCGGCGGGTTGACGGTGGGCCATGGCGCCCAGGATGGGGGACATGGTGTTCATGTCCACGAGGCAGTGACTAGGGATGTCTACCAGTAGGCCGTGGGCGCACAGGAAATCTGCGCCGATGAGAGGGGAGAGCACTTTGGCAGTGATGAACTCCCATCGGTAGCGGCGACCAGTGAGGTCGAGGGTGACTGTCCGGGTGCCGTACGTCCGGATTTTCGAGCCGTTAGCCGCAGCCAGCGCCGGTCCGCGTTCGCCCTTTTGGATGTCGAGGGAGGAGGCCGGGATGATGCTGTGCTGAGCTCCAGTGTCGCACAGGAACCGGCGGCCAGTTTTGTCATCCGTGACGTACAGCAGGGAGCCCGCGTGGCCCGCGGCCATCGCGGGGGCTGGTACGGGGGCGGACTTGAAAGAGCAGGGAGGTGTGCACCGTTGTGCCCTGGCGCCGAACTGTGCGTGGTAGTAACAGTGGCCCAGGTTAGTGGGGCGCGAAGGCCCTGTGGGCCTGGTGGCTGGTCCTTGTGGCCGCGTGGTGGCCGGTGAGGGGTGCGCCCAGGCAGTGGCTGGCAGGTCCGGAGTGACGTCGCGGCTGGAGTGAGCGGACAGCAGCTTGTCGGCCTCATCGGCCAGGGCTTCCAGGTTCGTGAGGCCGGACGCCACGATCGCTGGGCGGATGCTGAGAGGGAGCTGGCAGATGAACAGCGTGCGGAAGAGGGATCCGGGTGGGCTCTCGTCGGTGAGGGAGAGCATGTGGGAGAGGAGGTCTGACGGTGAGGCATCACCGAGGCCTGGAAGGTCGAGGAGGTGGCAGTTTCGCTGGTATGCCGAGGCCGTAAATTTTTTAAGGAGCGCTGCCTTAAGATGTGCGTACTTGCCTTCCTCTGGTGGGTTCTGCAGCGCTGTACAAACCTTCGAAACTGTGGCGCTACCGAGTGATGTGACGAGGTAGTCATACTGCGTCCCATCTGTGGTGATGTTTCGCAGTCGGAAGCGGGATTCAGCTTGGAGAAACCAGGCTTTGGGCTGGTTTTCCCAAAACTCCAGCAGTTTCACGGAAACTGCGTTTGTGTCCGCCATTGCAGTGCTCGGAATACGCTCTGAGCGTCGGGGTCACCAATGTTGAGGCTGCCGCGAAACACAAATTAAGACTGAATCCATGTGTGGAAAACAAAGGCTTTTTAATACAACTGCATGGTCCAAAATGGCTGAAAACAACTGCTCCCAGAATTCTCTGGAAAAACCCTGAGGCCCCGCCCACTCCTTTTCTCCTGCCTTAAAGGCAAGGTGCCTTAAAGGCAAGGTGCCCGATATTTTGTCCGTGGACGGAAAAGTGGATAATGCCCGTTTAGGTGGCGATCCGCCACACTATCTCTCTTTCATTGGTTGTACACCACTTCCTGTGACTGAGCCTTGCCCTTACAATTCAGTGCAGTGCATTCATTCCGAGATCTGTTCTTGCGTGACCATGTGGTTTGGGGCATTAGCAATTACGCTGTTGTAGTAAACTGTGCAAAGAATTGTACGCAGGTGCGTCCTGCACCTCCAACCTCTTCAGTGGGTGAAATATCACCAGTGATATTTATTTATAGATTAAACACACAGCATTAATATTAGCACTGGACAAGTAGTGAACACAAGGCAGCAGTCTCCCACACAGAGCATGGAAATTCCAGTAAAATGCTAATATGCTATGATTACTTCTCTCCAGCACAATACCAGACTTCTCATATCCTGCAGCCGGCAAAAGGGTCAGTCTTTAAGCTCAAAATCTTCCCGATGTAAGAACTGCATACCACAAAATAATACTATTTTTACATTCAACAATAATGTCATTATATTACTGTAAAATTGAATAAAATGCTAAGGAAAAATACTATAGGACATTAATGAGAAGCCTTGTCCAGATTAAGAAAGGGAAGATAGATTATGAAAGTAAATTAGCAAAAAATATAAAAACAGATAGTAAGAGTTTTTATAGTTATATAAAAAGAAAAAGGGTGGCTAAAGTAAATGTTGGTCCCTTAGAGGATGAGACCGGGAAATTAATGTTGGGAAATATGGAGATGGCAAAAACACTGAATGAATATTTTGTATCAGTCTTTACAGTAGAGGACACTAAGAATATCCCAACACTGGACAAACAGGGGGCTATAGGGGGAGAGGAGCTAAACACGATCAAAATCACTAAGGAAGTGGTACTCGGTAAAATAATGGGACTCAAGGCGGATAAATCACCTGGACCTGATGGCTTACATCCTAGAGTCTTGAAGGAAGTGGCGGTAGGGATTGTAGATGCATTGGTAATAATTTTTCAAAACTCCCTGGATTCCGCTGAGGTCCCGGCAGACTGGAAAACTGCTAATGTAACACCCTTATTTAAAAAGGGCAGTAGACAGAAGGCTGGTAACTATAGACCGGTTAGCCTAACATCTGTGGTAGGTAAAATTTTGGAGTCCATTATTAAGGAAACAGTAACAGGACATTTGGATAATCATAATTTAATAGGACAAAGTCAGCATGGTTTTACGAAGGGGAAGTCATGTTTGACAAATTTGCTGGAGTTCTTTGAGGAAGTAACATATAGAGTGGATAAAGGGGAACCAGTGGACGTAGTGTATTTAGACTTCCAAAAGGCATTTGACAAGGTGCCACACAAAAGATTATTGCTTAAGGTAAAAAATCACGGGATTGGGGGTAATATTCTGGCATGGATAGAGGATTGGCTATCCAACAGAAAGCAAAGAGTTGGGATAAATGGTTCATTCTCAGACTGGCAATCAGTAACTAGTGGTGTTCCACAGGGGTCAGTGCTGGGTCCCCAACTCTTTACAATCTATATTAACGATTTGGAGGAAGGAACCAAGTGTAACATATCAAAATTTGCAGATGATACAAAGATGGGAGGGAAAGTAGTGAGTGAGGAGGACATAAAAAACCTGCAAGGGGACATAGACAGGCTAAGTAAGTGGGCAGAGATTTGGCAGATGGAATACAACACTGGAAAGTGTGAGGTGATGCACTTTGGCAGGAAAAATCCTAGAGCAATTTATTATCTTAATGGCAAGAAACTGGAGAGTACTGAAGTGCAAAGGGATCTGGGGGTCCTGGTGCACGAAACTCAAAAGGTTAGTATGCAGGTGCAGCAAGTGATTAAGAAGGCAAATGGAATGTTGGCTTTCATTGCTAGGGGGATAGAATATAAAAATAGGGAGGTATTGCTTCAGTTGTACAAGGTATTGGTGAGACCGCACCTGGAATACTGCATACAGTTTTGGTGTCCTTACTTAAGGAAAGACATCCTTGCTCTCGAGGCAGTGCAAAAAAGGTTCACTCGGTTAATCCCGGGGATGAGGGGGTGGTCATATGAGGAGAGGTTGGGTAGATTGGGACTCTACTCATTGGAGTTCAGAAGAATGAGAGGCGATCTTATTGAAACATATAAGATTGTGAAGGGGTTGGATCGGGTGGATGCGGGGAGGATGTTCCCGATGACGGGTGAGACTAGAACTAGGGGACATAGTCTTAGAATAAGGGGCTGCTCTTTCAAAACTGAGATGAGGAGGAACTACTTCACTCAGAGGGTGGTAGGTCCATGGAATATGCTGCCACAAAAAGCTGTAGAAGCTACAACATTAATTAAATTTAAAACAGAAATAGACAGTTTCCTAGAAGTAAAGGGCATTAAGGGTTACGGGGAGCGGGCAGGAATTTGGACATGAGTCTAGGTTCGGATCGGTCATGGCCCTGTGGGTAGTGGAGCGGGCCCAGGGACCGTGTAGCCTGATTCTGCTCTATTTCGTGTGTGCAATTCTGTTAGATGCAGGAGATGGTTCTGTGATAGATAGTAGATTGGCGGTTAGGATCAGATCAGCCATGATCTTATTGAATGGCGGAGCAGGCTCGAGGGGCCGATTGGCCTACTCCTGCTCCTATTTCTTATGTTCTTATGTTCTTAGTCAAGTAACAGATACACAGATGTCATGTATGGAGGTGACCCTGAATGTTTACAAAACTCCATTTGAGATGTTTCCACTTGTGGGGAATCCAAAACTAGGGGCCATAAATATAAGATAGCCATTGTTAAATCCAATAACAAATTCAGGAGAAACTTCTTTACTCAGAGTGGTGAGAATGTGGAACTTGCTACCACATGGAGTGATTGAGGTGAATAGCACAGATGCATTAAAGAGGAAGCTGAATAATTACATGATGGAGAAAGGAACAGTTGGATAACAACTACAACAACTTGCATTTATATAGCGCCTTTAACGTATTAAAATGTCCCAAAGCAATTCGCAAGAGCGTAATTGGACAAAAATGACACTGAGCCACATAAGGAGATATTAGGACAGGTGACCAAAAGCTTGGTCAAAGAGGTAGGTTTTAAGGAGTGACTTAAAGGAGATGAGAGAGGTGGAGAGGCAGAGAGGTTTAGGGAGGGAATTCCAGAACTTAGGGCCTAGGCAGCTGAAGGCACAGCTGCCAGTTGTGGAGCGATGAAAATCGGGGATGCGCAAGAGGCCAGAATTGTCAGAGCACAGAGCTCTTGGAGATGTTAATAGGGTGAGCTGAAGTAAGGTGAGAGGAGGCTCATTTGGACCTACTGGGCCGAATGTTTCTGTGCTGTAAAACTCTATGTAATTCTGTGAGACAGGGCAAGCCCTGCATGATATAAAACTTTAAAAAAAATATGAAATCCTGAATGACATGAAAATTTGAAATATGATGGTACAACTGTATCATCATTGACACGCTATACAATATTTCACACATACAGAACACCTGGATGATGAAGGGACAATGGTGTAAATTCAAGTCAACAAATTCTGTTCTAACAATGGATCAAAAGCCACTTTAAACTACAGAGCCTGACGAGTCAACTCAAAACTTTTCTCAAGAGTCAGTGCCTTCGACAGAGAAGGGGAAAATTATAGAAAAAGAGAGAGAATGACACATGGCTCCCTCTCTCAATCTCTCTGTAAAACAGTGCTCCTTTAAGTAGTGTCTTTTTAATGAACTTGGAGAATTTTGGCTCCACTGCAGAAATCCACCTCCTCTCTGCGGCTGGAATAAAAGAGCTTTATGCCTGCGAATAGTGCATTAGGGAAAATATCATTCACTAACCACTGAATAAAGAAAAAAGTTGGAGAACAGACACTTTTCATCTAAACGGTTCTGCCCGTGATACAGTTCCAGCAGACAAGTTTCCATGCACGTCCCATACAAAGGTTCAGTGCTTTTCTGCCTTAACCCTTAGATGCTGTTGTGCTTTATAAAGAAAGAACTTGCATTTATATAGCGTCTTTCATGACTTTCATGGATGTCCCAAATCACTTTACAGTCAATTAAGTACTTTTTGAAGTCTAGTCACTGTTGTAATGTAGGAAACGCAGCAGCCAAGTTGCTCACACAAACAGCAGTGAAATAAATTATCATCTGTTCTAGGTATTGGTTGAGGGATAAATGTTGGCCAGGACACCAGGAGAACTCCCCTGCTCTTCTTCAAAATAGTGCCCTGGGATCATGCACGTGCACCTGAGAGAGCAGAGTGGGCCTCAGCTTAATTAATGTCTCATCCAAAGATGGCACCTTCAACAGTGCCGCACTCCCTCAGTACTGCACTGAAGCGTCAGCTTAGATTTTGTGCTCAAGTCTCACGGAGTGGGGCTTGAACCCACAACCTTCTGACTCAGAGGCAAGAGTGCTACCAACTGAGCCATGGTCAACGCCTGCTTTTCAAAATTCCTCTCTGCTCCGAAGGCGTTGGGGTTTACTAGGGTTTGTTTCCATTGGTTGTCCAAGGATCCGTTAATAGTGTGCGAGTGTCACAGCCAAGGCTGATCCCTTCCTCACCTGATTTCTACACACAAGCACTTTCCGGCAGAGGTCACTGGATATTGATCATGAACAGGAATCCTGGCTGGTTTTCCGCCTCCCTATCCCAGAGCAACTACAAAACACAAGGCCCACATAGAGCAGGGAGATTCCAGTAAAATACTAATATGCTGATTACTTCTCTCCAGCACAAATAGTTTTTAGTGGCTTTAACTTCATCAGTGCTGACTTAAATGCCGAACCTTCTCCAAAATACCAGGCTTCTCATATCCTGCAGCAGGCAAAAGGGTCAGTCTTTAAGCTCAAATTCTTCGCGATATAAGATCTGCATACCACAAAATAATACTATTTTAATAATACTATACCCATTCGACTATATTACTCTAAAATTGAATAAAATGTTACAGAAATTATAATAGGACATTAATGAGAAGCCTTGCCCAGAATCAGATGACAGACACACTTGTGTCATGTAAGCTGACCCTGAATGTTTTCAAAACTCCATCCATGAGACACAGCCTATCAAAGCATTTTTCTTTTTCAGGGAAAGTAGGTAGATGGAACTTAAGCTGCTTTGATATTTCAGCCTGGAGCTTGGGAGAGTGAGCTGCTTGCACCACTCTCCCGCAGCCACCTTTCTAATGTGCAGGCAGTCTCCCTGTAAACCTGCTGCATTGGGTTAGGATAGGATTGTGCATGGCCTTAAAGAAATGAATGAAAGAGGCAAGAAGAGAATTTGAGTGAAAAAAAAAACACACACCATTCTCGGCCCCTCCCCCCACCCCACCACACTCTTCCATATCCTGATGTCACTTGCTGAGGTACAGTCGCTAGGTTGTGCTAAGAATCACAAGATAATTGGGTGTTGGAAGCAGATAAGAACATAAGAAATAGGAGCAGGAGTCGGCCATACCACCCCTCAGGCCTGCTCCACCATTCAATAAGAGCATGGCTGAACTGCTACATCAACTCCACTTTCCCACCCTATCCCCATATCCTCGATTCCCTTTGTGCCCAAAAATCTATTGATCTCAGTCTTGAATATACTCATCGACTGAGCATCCACAACCCTCTTGGTAGAGAATTCCAAACATTCACAACCCTCTGCATGAAGAAATTTCTCCTCATCTCAGTCCTAAATGGGCGATCTCTTATCTTGAGACTATGACTCCTAGTTCTAGATTCTCCAGCCAGGGGAAACAGCCTCTCAGCATCTACCCTGTCAAGCTCTCTAAGAATTTTATACGTTTCAATGAGATCACCTCTCATTCATCTGAACTCCAGAGAATGCAGGCCCATTCTACTCAATCTCTCCTCATATGACAGCCCTCTCAACCCAGGGATCAATTTAGTGAACCTTCGTTGCGCTCCCTCTAAGGCAAGTGTATCCTTCCTTAGGTAAGGAGACCAAAACTTTACACAGTACTCCAGGTGTGGTCTCACCAAAGCCCTATATAATACCAGTAATACTTCCTTACTCTTATACTCCCAATACCCTTGCCATAAAGGTCAACATACCATTTGCCTTCCCAATTGCTTGCTATACCTGCATATTAACTTGTGGTCATAGAACAGAAGAAATAGGAGCAGGAGTAGGCCATTCGGCCCTTCGAGCCTGCTCCGCCATTCAATGAGATCATAGCTGATCTTCTGCCTCAACTCCATTCACCGGCCCTATCGCCATATCCCTTGATGCCTTTACTAGTCAAAAATCTATTGACTTCTGTTTTGAATATACCCAATGACTGAGCCTCCACAGCCCTCTGGGGTAGAGAATTCCAAAGATTCACCACCCTCTGTGTGAAGAAATTTCTTCTCATCTCAGTCCTGAATGGCCTACCCTTTATCCTGAGGCTGTGGCCCCTGGTTCTAGACTCCCCAGCCAAGGGAAACATTCTCCCAGCATCCACCCTATCAAGCCCTGTAATAATTTTGTATGCTTCAATGAGATCCCCTCTCATTCTTCTGAATTCAAGGGAATACAGGCCTAGTTTACTCAATCTCTTCTCATACAACAGTCCCGCCATCCCAGGAATCAATCTCGTGAACCTTTGTTGCACTCCCTCTAAGGCAAGTATATCCTTCCTTAGGTAAGGAGACCAAAATTGTACACAGTACTCCAGGTGTGGTCTCACCAGGGCCCTATATAATTGGAGTAAGACTTCTTTATTCCTGTACTCAAATCCTCTTGTAATGAAGGTCGTCATGTATATATCCAGCCATGACTGTGTGTTTAAGTATAAACCTAGGGATTTCAGATCCTAAACTATCGCCAATCCTGGATTGAACTGGTTTCCTGGATGTGTGATGCCAGCTTGGGGATCTCACACCTTTAAACAATGTTTATTTCACCAATTTTCTCTTCTCCTCTCCTGAAGACTGAACGGCTGTTCTTCAACACAGCCAAGCCCGCTCTTGTTCTCACCTGATGTTCACATGCGCACTCTTCCAGCAGGATTCACTGGATAGGAATGAGTCATCGGGACCCTGGGTGCCTTTTGTTATACCCTACCTAGCCCAGGCTCAGCACTTCTGGGTGAGGGAAGAAAGGTAAAAAAAACAAAATCAGCCAGGGTACCCGTTTACCATTGGGTGCACGTGTGGACATTGGGTGAGGTCAGTACTGGGCATGGTTCTGATGCTCCCCACGGTCAGGTATCTTGCCAACACTCATTGTCCAGTTTACGCACGAAGAAAGGTCATTTGGGCAAAAAGGAAAATCTGGTTGTCATCATCACACTATAGTGTCAGCCGTGGCTCAGTGGTAGCACTCTCGCCTCTGAGTCAGAAGGTTGTAGGTTCAAATCCCACTCCAGGAACTTGAGCACATAATCTTGGCTGACACCAGTACCGAGGGAGTGCTGCACTGTCTGAGGTGCTGTAGCTCAGATGAGATGCTAAACCAACTGCCCTCTCAGCTGGACATAAAAGATTGCATGGCACTATTTCTAGAAGAGCAGGGAGTTCTCGCCAGTGTCTTGGCCAATACTGATCCTTCAACCAACATTACTAAAACAGACTGTCTGGTGTGGATTTATGGATTAGAACCTGGATTGAAATAACATTCGAGCAGCTGTACATAGTTTTAAGATGTTCTTTGCACCTTTTAATTTGCACTATTGGTAAGTAGAGTTCTTTAATCACCATTATCACTGTTTTATTTTTGTTTCTGGGAGCTTGCTGTAGATAGAAATTGACTACCGCATTTCCTATATTACAACAGCAACTACTTCGACAGCACCTCCCAAACCCGCGACCCCTACCACCTGGAAGGACAAGGGCAGCAGGCGCATAGGAACACCACCACCTCCAAGTCACACACCGTCCTGACTTGGAAGTACATTGCCGATCCTTCATCGTCGCTGGGTCAAAATCCTGGAACTCCCTCCCTAACAGCACTGTGGGAGTACCTTCACCACACGGACTGCAGCGGTTCAAGGCGGCGGCTCACCACCACCTTCTCAAGTGCAATTAGCAATGGGCAATAAATAAAATAGAAATAACAACAGAAAATGCTGGGAACACTCAGCAGGTCAGGCAGCATCTGTGGAGAGAGAAACAGATTTAACGTTTCAGGTCGATGACCCTTCGTCAGAACTGGAAAAAGTTGGAGAAGGAACAGGTTTTTAAGCAAGTGTGGGGGCAGGGAAAGGGAGGAGGGGAGGAAAGAACAAAAGGGAAGGTCTGTGATAGGATGGAAGGCAGGAGAGATTAAAAGACAAAAGGGATGATGGTGCAAGGCAAAAGGAGATGGTATTGGAACAAGTTAAGAAACAAAAGATGACTCGAGATGAGGTGCAAATGGCAATGGCAGAATCAACAGCTGCCATGTGAGAGGAAAAAAGGGAAAAAAATAGGGGCTGAGATTATAGTCTGAAATTGTTGAACTCGATGTTGAGTCCAGAAGGCTGTAAAGCGCCTAATCGAAAGATGAGGTGCTGTTCCTCGAACTTACGTTGAACTTCGTTGGAACAGTGTAAGAGGGCGAGGACGGAGAGATCAGAGTGGGAGTACAGCGGAGAATTAAAGTGACAGGCGAATTAAAGTGCAATTAGCAATGAAAAGATCTAGAGAGGGTATGAGGCCAGAGGGAGGGGTCCAGGTAGAACGAGAATGCTGAAAGCGGGAGAAAGGGTTCGCTGTGCGGGGGAAAGACTCCTGGCCAAAGAAGTGGGCACGGAGACGAAGGCGACAGAAAAAGAGCTCGGCATTGCGCCGAGCTCGAAATTCATTGAGATGGGGGCATAAGGGGATGAAGCTCAGTCCTTTGCTTAGGACTGATCGTTCGGGGTCAGAGAGGGAAAGGTCAGAGGGGATAGAGAAAACACGGCAGGGGGTGAGATTGGAAGAAACAATGGGGTCAGAGGAAAGTGAAGGGGAAGAAGGTTCCGGAGGGGCGTTGGTGTCCAAGAGTTGTTGAAGCTTGTGATCCTTAACACCTGAAAGGAAGAAAAAAAGTTTTTTGTTGAAGCGTCGGATGAGGCGAAGGATGAAATAGAACTGTGGACCAGGACAGCTTTGAGATAGAGTGCATCAGTGCTGCTGAAGAGAGCGGTCAAGAGTGTTCATGTGGCAGCACATGGCGTTGAGCGTGGATCTCAGGATGCGGCGAGAGCAGTAGTTCGAGGAACACTGAATATCTTGGAGATATCTGTAATCCTGGGAAGATCCGAAACACGAAGGGTGGAATTTCAGTTGGAATCCACGTGGAATAAGTCGGAGTCGGAGACAGTTGCTGAGGAAAGAGATGTGGCTGTAAAAATGAGTCTTGGCAGATACCTGATCAAACATGAGAAGGGAAACAGAAAGCAATGAAGATGAACAAGGTTGAAGAGACGAACGGAAATCCCGTCGGAGAGAAGAGCAGATCTTCTTCAAGGTGGGCATTCCTAGAAGAGAAGTGGCAGTGAACCAAACACTAATACAATAGCAAAATACTGCGGATGCTGGAAATCAGAAATAACAGAAAATGCTGGAAACACTGCAGTTCAGGCAAATCAATCAAAAGGTCTTAAATGAAATACATTATTCTCAGTTTAGCTAGTCAATTTCCCTCAGTGTGTCTCAAAATAGAAGACTACAGTTTAGGGACTTTGGAGCAGATAGTCACACATACAAACATGAGTTTGCACAAACATTACACAGGACGGAAGCCATTTGCCGCATAGTCACAAGTTCCTCTACTGAAGAGGCCTTTAATTGTCCACCTGGACTATGTGAGCATTGACTCCATTTGTCGAATATACAAGCTCATTGTAAGTGAGAAAACACTGATGTGGGTTCCTGTCAGGAACTCCGAAAAGGGAAGAAAAAGGTATGCACTAAAACAAAGCAATCATTGTTGCAACTGGCAGCTCAGGGTCACAGCATTTCACTCTCCACACATCCAGCAACTGGAAATTGACCTCAACAAAATCCTTCCTCGGGTCAATAACATGAAAATCAAAGTCCTTATGAGGGATCGACTCAAGTTAAGTATTTTTGTGAGCAAACAAACTCATCTTTGAGAGGCTGTTACGAAACACAAATTCAGGGCATATAAAAATGAGAAGTGTTTAGGGACACATGCAAAAAATAAGTGCATGAGTTAGCACGCAGAAAAAATATTTTGTATTTTCCAACAGAAATGGTCACAAACTCAACATTAGACAAGTACAATGTTAGCCACACAGGCCAGAAAGGCCCAGGTTCAATCCCCTGCCCGTGCTAAGTTTGTTGATCTCAGTCATGACAGCAAGAAAAAAGATCTTACATTTATATAGGGCCTTCTCACATTCTTGGGACCTCTCAAAGCACTTTACAACCAATTACTTTGAAGCTAATATGCAGCCAACTGTCCACAGCAAGAAACACCAAATGAGATGAATGCCCAGGGTTACAAATTTCAGGTCTGGACGAGATATTCTCGAATATAGTCTCCGATAAGTGGGCCCTGTGTACCTTACAACCAGGAGTTTACCTTTACTGCCAAATATCTAGTCAAACAATAACATGACCAATGTTCCCTCTAAGCTGCGCGACCGTGCATTTATGCGAAAGGTCCCGCGCAGGCCGCTCACCGGCTTTTCCATTATAAATATTGCGCATGCGCAGAAATTTAAAGGGACTGCGCATTAAAAGAAACAGGCCGCGCAAAACAAAGCACAGCTTACAGTGAACACTGAATGTGACCCGGTAGTTATAACAATGAAACCCTCAAGTAAACTGGATAATGGTAATCTCACATGCTCCAAATTACATTTCTCCCATCTTCCAGAAGACAGACTGATGAGCACTCTAGTAAGATGAAATTACAAACCAACAGGGTGATTTATTTTACATATATGTGAATGAACAGAATGTTTACAGCGAATTTTAACCTATTTCATAACACTCCTTGCAACATAGAAAATGACAAAGCATGCCACACTATCTATTCAGCAGGCCAGGCAACATCCGTGGAGAGAGAAACAGAGTTAACGTTTCAGGTTGAAGACTGTTCCGGATAAAAGTTTTAATAGCTAACCTATTTCCTTTCAGGATATGAGTTGTGACGAAAGGTCTTCGACCTGAAACGTTAACTCTGTTTCTCTCTCCACGGATGTTGCCTGGCCTGCTGAGCTTTTCCAGCGTTTTCTGTTGTTGTTTCAATTTTCCAGCATCTGCAGTATTTTGCTATCACACTATCTATTAGTGGGCTAAATACACTTTTCTGACTTGTTGGCACTCAATATAAGCAGCAAACTCACACTGCCCCTGCAGAGCCTGGCCTGGATTTTTCCTAATACCCGCCAGAACTTCGGCAGAAACCCTGGAAAAATAGTCACATACACCATTTCCCCAGGGTTTCCACATATCTTCTGCTGAAGTTACAGCAGATCGGGGATAACCCACAGCTCTCCACATCTGCGATTGGATTGTTAAAACCGCCAATCAAACCTACCACCTTGGATCAGCAATCGCCCCCACACACAGCGCCTGCATGATCTGTTCACCTAAGCCCCAGCTGTGCTGAGCAATAAGGAAACCATTCTAACATCATATGTGTGAATATCACTAAGTGGTGTTGGAAGGTGCTCCTCCCCCTCCCTTGTCTCAAACTGTTATGGATAAAAGTTTTAATAGCTAACCTATTTCCTTTCAGGATGTGTCATCGAAATTCCTGGACTTACTTGTTCCGACAGCAGCAGCTTTTTTTTTCTCTCAGTTAAAGAAAAAGATGCTGGATCTTTGGGAATTAATCCTTAGAATCCTGAATCTGACTTGATATCAAAAATATATTATAATTAAAAATCATTTCTCGAACAATTAAGTCAAAAATCCAAAAATGCGCCAATTTATTTTTGGTCATGACCAGGACACCAGAGAAACTCTATTTTTCTTCAAATAGTGCCATGGGACCTCTTATGTCCACCTGAACAAGTAGATAGCATCTCAGTTTCACCTGAAAAATGGAACCTACAACAATGCAGCATTCCTTCAGTACCACATTTAAGTGTCAGCCTCGATTAGGTGCCCAAATCCTGGAAAGGGACTGAAGTGACAGTGCTACCAAATGAGCCAGGGAGACACAGTAAGGGTGTTACAATTTGCCATAGCGTTCCTGGGTACGGGGGGGGGGGGGGGGGGGGGGAGGGGGAAATAAAGGAAAAATTAGTTGGAGTTCCTACCTCCTGATCAGTATCTAGTAACCCCTGCTGACAAAGTACCTGTGTGTGGATGTCAGGGGAGGAAAGGAGCAGACTTTGCTAATGGTCCACTTAGTTGACTGGTCTCTCAACACACATTATCTAGGCCTACTCACGAAGAACAGAAACATGTACAAGATAACAGGACTACGAGTAACCTGTAGAATCATGGCTCAGCTGAGAGCAGGAAAGAAAACTGTGGGGAAAAGAGACAACTACAATGGTGCACAGTAGTCAGTTTCACGTTTTATTCATTACTATTAAACTATCACCAAAATAACTATTAAGAAATAACTACTTCATATGTCTGATGGGATACAAAGAAAAATGGATAAGCTTCATAGTGATTTTTCATATTAAAAATGTAAGACTTTATTACATAATATGAAAATGGCATCCATTTTTTAGACTGCCAGATACTAACTGTGATTTAAAACATCTCAAAACTGTAGCTGTGGACAAGAACAGCCAAATGGGGTGCAGAGATTGAAAATGAATACTGATTGAATAAGCAACAATGGTCATTAGCTAAAAACAAGTGTAGAGTCAACATTCACCCTAAAGTTATTTATGTTCATAGTAACTATCCTCAAGTTAAAGGTGTAACGCTATAATGGACAAATGCTATTTTCCCTCACCAATTTTCTCCTCAGCTTTGCTGAAGGCAGCGTCACAATGTGGTGAAGTTCGCTCTCCAGTACCTTGTCCATTATTCATACGCAAGGCCTCGCACTGAGTGTCACAAGTGCATTTAACCACATTGGAAGGGGGGAGGGGTACACATCGCACTGGGCACTACCCTGTCCTCGCAATCTGGAACTTCCAGTAGCGGTCACTGAAGAGAGATCAGGATCAAGAACCCTGACCGATGTTCCCCTTCCTTGTGGGATGCTGAGGCCCAGCGCTCCTCCCACTGCCCCAGCTGAAATGAGCAAACTCGGCTCAGATCAGGAAATCAACAGAACCCCATCCTCTGCACCTGTGTGACATTTTTTCATTTGCCATACTAGCCACCTTGTAGTTGCTTGGAGTGAGTCTGTCAATTTTGTACTGAAATAGAGGCATTTTTGTGCTCTGGGCCCACACCAATTATGAGCTGCATTGAGACTGCCCAAATTCATTTCACTTAGGGCCTTGACAGCCAGCAAACAGAGGACACTTACACCCCATCAGTTTGGAAGTACTAAAACAAATTAAGAGCTCCATGCTCTGGGACAACTTTTATGCAAGTTTTAGCTAAGTAGCATGCCATCTTTTCAAGGAGTTCCATACTATGCAATTGTTTTGACAAGGGGAAAATTTAATCATGGAATCACAATAGTTCACCAACGCACATACTGAGATAAGAAATCATAGGCCAGCTACAGTGTTGTAACTAGGATTTCAGTAATATGCAACTGTGGTGATGTGAAATTTTATATTATGTCCACTCAAACACCTAGTTGTCCAACTATAGATTTTGTCCTTCCAAACTGGAGTTTTGTCTGGAGAAAGCAATTTGAGCTTTACAGAGCTATAGTAATGTGAAATGATGAATTAAGATCACACAAGAAGCAGGGGTTGACACAGCATCAAAATATATTTTTACTTGGGCTCCCTCAATTGCTCCCTGGGTAAGGGCAGTGTACGGTGCCAAGCAGAACAGGAAGGTCCCAGATTCAATTCCTAGTTTCTGCTCAGATGATCTCAGTCAGGAGAACAGGAAATGTGGACATTGGATGAGAACAGGACTTACTTCTGCTGTGATGCCCCCTCTTGAGTGAAAGGTCTGCCAACATTCACCCTATGGCTTACATGTGAAGAGAAGACACTTTAGCGAGATGTTGATGGATTCTTATTCCAAAAGGATTAATCAACTTTAAGTCAATTTCGTCAGTATCTCAAGGAAATTTGAAAGCAGAAGTACACGCAAAGAAGTTTAGTTTCAGTCAAAGGTCTGAAATGAAAGGATTCTGGGGGTTATATTAGTGATCTTTTCCAACACTAACTGCAAGCTGCCATTTTAAAGCCCCTTCCTCTTCTGATCTTGTGCCATCTAAACGATTAAGACGATGGCTTGACTTCGGAGGCTGAAATGGCTTTACTGAACTTATGACTATGCAAAGCTGAGATAATTTTTTTGACTTTCAATTGTGGGAAGATGTGTGAAAACACATAAATCAAACGTGTCGTTTCCCATGTTACAAAATGTTTATATCTAAATAATACAAGAATAAAAAGGTGAACAAAAGCAACCTGGGCTACAAACAATCCACAGGCGTGTGGAGGCCAACCAGCTTGGCATCTTCATACAAACTGATTAACATTTTAGCAAATGGCACACTGGTACTTTGGAATGAATTCTGTTACCTCAGGCCAAAGTTTAGAACATGACAAAGAGGGAGCAGAGAGCAAGTTGAAAGAACTTCAGTTCCTACAATGCTTCTCAACTCCTTCTCAGTGCACTGTGACCAGGATGTGTGTCCCCCCACTTCCTCATGCTTTAGCTGTATGTTTCAATCAGTGCTGGATCTTCTATACCAGAACCTGGCCCTGAAGTCATCACTGCAGGTCATGAAACCAGGATTGGTAGGAGAGTGTACTATGCAGCGAACAATATTGTTGTGTCCTAGAGACAGGAGGTTCTTGCGCTCGGCTGTACGTGAGTCCCAGCAGCAAAGGCTTATTGTTCTTTCATCAGGGAGAAGCACATAATCTTCGGTATGGTTGAAGACAGCCTGGGTGCGATGTGTTTGTCTGCCGCTCAATCCTGCTCCTAAATGGAGGAAAAATACAACAAATTATGAGACTTCTTTCAACACTTCTTGTTCTTTTGTTTTTTTCTAGTTGCATTAGCTATAACTGGATGACTGACTGGTACAATGCAGTAAAACATAGTCCTTCTCATTTGTAAATCCCTAATTCCAATCAAACACAGATTTACACCCCCCCCCCACCCCCCAAATTACATGCAATTAGTAATTTAAAAGGCATTTTGTTCGAAAGAAATCCAATATATTCAGTACAAAGAATGAGTAGTGCAGTCAGCAAATACACTGCCCATGTGGAACTGAGCCACAGAGGGCAGGAAGGTTCCAAATTTAATCCCGGGTCTGTGCTGAATTAGCTGCGGCAGCAGTAGGCACACTGCAATTGACCATTATTCCAGAATGGGCCTGGCTCTTTGACCTGTGTCAAGTGGCTTGGGACTATCTCTGCAAACATGCCCAAACAAAAGGCCCAAATACAAAGGACTGTGATTCCCTTATCAATAATAAATGGGTAGCCAATCTTGCACAATGGCAAATAAATCTGTGATTGAATGTGAAGGCTCTGGCCATTTAGATATTAACAGCTTATTATGATGCCCCTAACACTACTCCTGTGAAGCCAAACTCAGCCAGCCAGCCTGCCTGGTTTACGCCCACGGCTTTTCCTTTAGAAAATATCCCCAGACTGTATTTTAACCCTTCACATGTTGTTATAGCCTTAAAAAAATCAGCACAGACAAAAAGTAAATTATTTGAAACAAGCGCTTTGGGACATACTGATGAAGTGCTATATACGCATCTTCTTCCTTTCTTTCCTTTGCCCACCATTTTTTTTAACCTTTGGCTTCCCCAGTGGCTCAATGTGGAACTGGGACCAGGAAGGTTCCAAGTTGAATTCCTGGTCTGTGATGAGTTATCTAGTCTCAGCTGGGGTAAAGGTAGGTGTTATAATTGGGGTCAGTGAGGGGAAAGTTGGCCAGGGTTCCCATTCCTGATTGCTATCCAGGGACTCCTGCTGATCTATTATTGTGAATATTAGTTGAGGGCAGGGTCAGCCTCAGCTGTGATTTGTCCTGCCCTCTCCAACAATCCAATGGACTGTCGACACTCACACATGAAGAATGGTAAGCTGGGCTATTGCAGGGGTGTCCAACCTGCAACCCCTAGGTCCTGGTAATCTAGAGCTTGAAGCCCAGGCAACTCAGTCATACTTGACCTTGTGTTTCCTTTTTCACCAGATTGCCCGGTTTGAATTTCTTGGGCCTGGAGGTTTGGAATAGGCTGTTTTTAGGACTTTTGCTTCATTGGTGGATAAATCCTGAGTCACAACACCAGTATCAGCAACTTATTTCAAGTGGGAAAATGGGTTTGAACTTCATATGTGCCCTCCAAGGCTCCATGGTACAAAGCTATGTGGCCTACCAGGACAAAAGCTTGGACACCCCTAGGCTAAGGTATTGGAGGAACGCCAGTGTCTATGAAACCGTAACCCAGCGTGAATGAGCACTTTTGGGAGAGGATGGGGGAAAAATGAACACAAAACTAAACTTTTTAATCCTTTGGTGAATTCTGAAAATCACATCTCTTTTAAAACTATCAAAATACTTAGGTTTTTTTGGAAATACATTAACAAAGGATATTAAAAACAGGCTTACGGTTAAGAGTACTGGGTTGAGGGGTGAGATGGCAGAAAAGCATTTGAAAACAATTCTAATCCAATATTACTGGGAGTTCACTGCCTCACAATGTAACTTTGGCTCAGTACATTTCTCCACTGTGTTGTTCAGCCATATCGAACCGGCTCCGTCCCAGTCTGCGCTGAGTTAGCTGATCTCAGCTAATCTAACCCAAGGCGTGGAGTTAAATTAGCGGAGAACAACTACCAGTAAGGAGCTTCAATTAATCTCAGTGCCCTGGGTTAGAGACAATGAAATCAGCTAGTGATTCCTGACTGCTGATCCAGCAACCCCTGCTCAAAGTGAGTGTCTGTGGACATTGGCTGAGAACACAATCAGGCTTGGCTGTGATGCCCCATGCCCCACAGTTAAATAGCCTGCCAGCACTCAGTGCCAGGGTTTATAGAAGAATAGTCATTTAGGCAAGGTACCAGAACGTGACTGGTGCCTATAAGTGTAGCCCAGCAAACAGTCAACACCTTCAGGAAAGGAGAAAGCAGAGGATAGATATAAACACAAGGAAGCAGATGAATGCCCATTTGCAAACCTTTTCACGCTCAGTTTCAGACAAGAGCAATTGTTTTCTGAATCAACCAAAACTCACGATAACATTTCAAAAATAATACATATAATATATATATAGGCTTAATTTGGATTTCAAATGTCTTGCTTTTTTACCATATTACAAGTGGAGCGCCTGTTGTGGGCCCCATTCCCAAATTACAACGGTTTGCTCATGTTCCATTCCAATGGGCCTCTGATGGTTACAGATGGAAGAAGTGGAGCTCAATTTTTGTATTGCATTTTACAGTTTTGAGGTATGACCACTAGAAACTAGCAGGTGTTAGGAGCTAGAGGGAACCCAGTTGTGCATTACTGGTGGGCAGTTTGGTTTATAGACTGTCTTGAAAGCTGCATTAATTTAGACAGGTCAGAAAGTTTCAATTCAAAGGGACTCAAAACTGCCCAGAAGATGTAAGGACAAGTTTCTGTGCAACTGTGAGCACCTCACAATCTGCAAAAGTAGGACTTCATTTTGAAAAAAGCCAGTAAAAGTAGTGATATTGTTACACACTATCAGGGCTTCATTTTTTTTGTATCAGAGCTTCTCACATTTTGTAAATTTCACTTATAATTTCAGAAATCCCCAAAATATCAGCAGTCTAACAGAGTTTTCTCATTATCTGAAAGCCCAATATCATTTTAAGTACGGAATTGCGTAAGCACAAGGCCATTGGCTTTCAGTGTTGAAGGAAAAGTAGACAGAATTGGATAGCATTATCCTGAAAAAAACCCGTAAATTCCAGAATCCCATGTAATATAATAAAATATAATTTGACTATACAGTCACTGTAAACCAGGCCCTTCCCCATTATATTTTATAGGCAAGGAACTGCTTTTCTGTTTTCAGAATGCAATACCTACAATGTTGATAAAACTCCTGGTTTTCCCAAGTAATAAAAATGGTATCTGAATATTCAGTCACTGTAAATCAGAGAAAGGAAAGGACTTATATAGTGCCTTTCCTGACCTCGGGATGTCCTAAAGTGCTTTACAGCCAATTAAGTAATTTTGAAGTGTAGTCACTGTTGTAATGCAGCGAAATGCAGAAACCAATTTGTGCACAGCAAGGTCCCACAAACTGCAATGGAATACATGACTAGATAACCTGTTTTCATCATTTTGGTTGAGGGATAAATATTGGTCTGGACACCAGAAGAACTCCCTGCACTTTTTCAAATAGTGCCATGGGATCCTTTAGGTCCACCTGAGAGAGCAGACATTGTGTTGGTTTAACAGCTCATCTGAAAGACAGTGCAGCACTCCCTCAGTATTCCAATGAAGTGTCAGCCTGGATTGTGTGTTCAAGTCTATGTGACTCTGAGGGATACTTGCAATTTGCTTGTTACGCAATGTCTGCACATGGCTTTGAAGCCCGGACATCTTCAAAGGGCACAAATGTCTGACATGAAGGACAACCTCAGATAAATAATGTCCAACATAGCCATAACCTTCAGCTCATCCAAAACTACACTACCCATATCCTATCCCACACCCAATGACGCTCACTAGTCATACCTGTCCTCGCTGACCTACATTGGCTCAGTTCCCCAAAGCCTCAAATTTAAAATTGTCACCCTTATGTTTAATTTCCTTCGTGACCTTGCTTGGTTCCATCTCTGTAACCTCCTCCAGCCCTACAACCCTCTGAATTCCCCGTTCCTCTGACTCCAGTGTCTGTGCATCCCTCCATTCCTTTGCCCCACCATTGGCAGCTGTGCCTTCAGCCATCACAGTCCCACTCTCTGGAATTCCCTACTTAAAATTCCACTTACCACTTCCCTCTCCTCCTTTAATACTCTCCTTAAAAACCACCTCTTTGACAAACCTTTGGTCACCCCTCCTTCTTTGGCTCCATGTCCGTTTTCCTTACTCCTCTTGTGAAACACCTTGGTACGTTTTTATCTATGTTAAAAGCATTATATAAATGCAAGTTGTTGTAGTAATGAATGGCATTTAGCCAGACTATAAAGTGAAAATACATTGCAGTATCTCAGACCTGAGTTTACTCCCCCCATTCCCCTGCCCCCACCACCCCCAAACCCCCCCCAGTAGGTGGGAGGGAGTCATCTACAGCCCATTCATTTGTTTTTGTGCATTCTCTTTACACTTATACCGCTGGACTAATTTCCCTTTTTTTAAGTTGTATTTTTGTTTAAAACTCAGATTTCCTTCCCTTTTTCCCTTCCCCATTTCTCACCATTTCCTTCCCCTTTTTCTGCTTTCTTGCCAATTTTTCTGATCATTTTTATAAATTCTATGCTTTCCCACATTCATCCCTCGGACTGCCTCGTTTCACTATAATCCAATCAGTGTGGCAGATTCTTGACTACCGAAGGCATTCCGGAGTTCTTCGGAAAGATATCGGTTACATACTGACCCGAGTTGCAGCAATGCACAGATGGGTTTCCTCAAACTCCTAGCACCTGTCAGTTTCTAGTGCGAGGAAACCGGAACATTCATGGGAGCTACCTGTACCTTGATGGGCAACACGGTGGCATAGTGGTTAGCACTGGTGCCTCACAGCGCCAGAGACCCGGGTTCGAATCTGACCTCGGGTGACTGTCTGTGTGGAGTTTGCACATTCTCCCCGTGTCTGCGTGGGTTTCCTCCGGGTGCTCCGGTTTCCTCCCACAGTCCAAAAATGTGTGGGTTAGGTTGATTTGGCTATGATAAATTGACCCTTAGTGTTAGGGGGGATTAAATATGTGGGGTTATGGGGATAGGATGGGATATGTTAGGGGGAATTAAATACGTGGGGTTACGGGGGTAGGGTGGGATATGTGTACTGTGGGGATTAAAGCAGGGACAGGGTACTGGATTTGGATGATCAGCCATGATCGTATTGAATGGCGGAGCAGGCTCGACGGGCCGAATGGCCTACTCCTGCTCCTAGATTCTATGTTTCTATGTTTCTATGTTTCTACAGCTTCCCCATCAGTAACTGCTAATAGCGAACTTTAGCTTTCTGCTGTCAACCCAGATCTGTGCAATATTGCTGACCAGTACAGCAAAGTAAAGATTGAATATAACGAAGCTAAGCTATTACCTACAGACGCTCCACTAACAAAAAGGTTTATGCTCACCTGTCGCTAAATTCGAACCTTGCATTGGCGACAATTTTCTGCCTTCCTCACCTGAAGGCGATGACTCATTTTGGGATAAGATTCCAAGGGCATTGGCACCTCCCCATTTTCATATCTGATCCCGGATAGACTTTTCAATTATATGGGGCATCACAGTTGAGCTAAATCCTGTCCTCGCGTGACATTAACACATGCAGAACTTCCAGGACTGGAGACTGTATGGTGATCGGGGGTAGGCACAGTGGCTGACTTTTCTCCTTCTTACCTCTGGGGTGCAGAAGCCATTTCCAACACCCCACTCTGGCTGAGATCAGAGAAACTAGTACCCTCCTGGTCTGTATGGCTCAGTACCATACTGGAAGTTGCATTTACGCAATAAGTCATCGGGGAGTTTGCCAGCTAACACAATTTTTAAACTGTCACATGAACCCCTCCCATGTATTTTGTGTTTTGCAGTTGGGGGTAGCTTTATTCTATTTTAGATTTATTTTGCTAGTGGTGGCTGCCATGTTAGACATTGCTAGCTAGGGCCTTTTGGTGACGTTCTTACTGAATTATGAATTGCTATGGTGTAATCAATTCAAGTTGAGAGAGTGACAATCTAGAAATGATTGGAAATAACATGACACTTCCATGAGATGAGCTAAGCTCAAGAAACAAAAATCGCTCAACACCATATTCCGTGTTCGAAGAATAAATAAATGCTCTCATTAATTTGCTAATACTAAAGATCTTTGCGCTGTGATTTAGGATTGATCTACAAATGAGACAACAGCACTAAGAGCAGCCATTTCCAAATCTCCAGACTAACATAATTCAACCAGGACAAAGCAGCAACTAAGAAATATAAGGATAAATAGAACTGAGTTAGCTGTGCTTCATGGGCTGGATTGCCTGGGCTGACAGGCTGCATGTGCCCCACGGGCTGTAATTTGCATTTTCCTGATATATAAAGATCACTACAAACTAGACATCTATTAGCTCAAAAGATAATCACAGGTTTGACTTTGAAAATACACAAAATGTAAATGACTTATGTGGTGCTCAAATACTATTGTGCAAACCATCCAAAAGCGCCCACACGAAAACAATGCTAGCCCACTCAAATTAGGAAAGTGAAAACAGAAAAGCAGAATCAAATTACTTTCCTTTCTTCCCCTTTGTTTAGTTTGACAGAATTAAATAAAAGCCACATCACTTTTCCTTATGGTCCTGGAGCAAATTGTGTCATGTACTGTATAGTGTTGCAGGTTCGAAAAGTTAGAAACCACACCAGTGAATTTAAAGAACTGTAAAAGCACCAAGTGCTTACATTGCAATATTTGGGAAAAGCCCCATCACAAGCTTTGAACGGAACACAAACATTACTTTAAAATTCTGGCCCTGAATTCGCAGTTGGCGGTGTAGCTAAGGAGCACGCCGCCAACATCCAAACGAAATTTGCACTTACCTTGTGTGAACCCCCCTTCAAAAAGTTGCTTTCAAACACTGCATAGTTGTGCGCAGCGTAGTGGCCCACGGATCCCAGGGGCGCACCGTTGTGCGTATGCGAACCTGGGATCACATGGGGCGGTGCTCCTTTCACTCCCTGACTCTTAGCCAATCAGGAAACAGAAGAGATTTGCCCACAACTTATTTCAAATAATTTAGCAGCCAGAAGTGCTAGTTTATTAATAAATTACGATCATTGAAAGAAAGACTTGCATTTATATAGCGCCTTTCACGACCACTGGACGTCTCAAAGCACTTTATAGCCAATGAAGTACTTTTGAAGTGTAGTCACTGTTGTAATCTAGGAAACGCGGCAGCCAATTTGCGCATAGCAAGCTCCCACAAACAGCAATGTGATAATGACCAGATCATCTGTTTTTTTTTAGTGATGTTGATTGAGGGATAAATGTTGGCCAGGGCACCAGGGATAACTCCCCTGCTCTTCTTCGAACTAGTGCCATGGGATCTTTTACGTCCACCTGAGAGAGCAGACGGGGCCTCGGTTTAATGTCACATCTGAAAGACGGCACCTCCGACAGAGCAGCACTCCCTCAGCACTGCACTGGAGTGTCAGCCTAGCTTTATGTGCTCAAGTCCCTGGAGTGGGACTTGAACCCACAACCTTCTGGCTCAGAGGCGAGTGTGCTACCCACTGAGCCACAGCAAATAGTATTGCAATAATATTTAATACACAAACCATGATTATAATACAAACCTATAATTACATTCTTATTGTCCTATCGAATTTGTTTCTCCTCTATTAGACTAACTAACTTTTGATTAATTTAAATAATATAAAATCGAGAGTTTAAATGTCTGATAACATGAGGAAATCACGAAAGTAGAATTAAATCCTATCTAAATAGAAGTTGGGGATTAAACCGAAACTACAAAAGGTTTTTGGGCAGCAAAGACGGTGACACAAAAAGGCCGTTTTCAAACTCAAACAAATCAAAGTTTCTTTCAAAGTTTGTCTTCGCTCAGACACGAACCAGTGCCTCATTGTTATGGGCTGTAGCATAAACGAATACAATTTTCTCATCCCCCCTCCCTTACGCTGTTCAACAGCCTCCTGCACCTGTTAGCACCAGATGTAAAACATTTTCAGGGTAATTAATGCGCAGTAGGTGGGCAATTAGCCAACACATTGATTTCAATGGGTAGGTGAAACGTGCAGCGAAGCCGATGCACAGTTGGAACTTGACAGATCGGAAGTTTGGGATTTGAGGAAATCCCGAACTTGCGGTCAATTTCAAAGGCAGTTTGACGGCATACTCAGAGTATGCCGTCATACCGACCGTGAATTCAGGGCCATTATTCTGAAAGAAACTAAGAGAAAGTTACTTATGAACTTTGATTATTCACAAATGGTTCTCAATGTTTCAGGTAGCTACATATGCAGGATGTGTACCTTTTGAAAAGGAGCCATTGACAAACTGCTGTCAAGTTTAGTAAAGCAGATCTAAAATGATTAAAGTTACTTAGGTAACAAATGATCCACAGGATAATAACCAGTATGCATTTTAGTTAATGAGGAAACATTCAGTGTATGCACAGACCTCTGAGACACCAGGTCCCACAAGGATGCTCCAGGGTCCTGGTTTGGTTACTAGACCCTTATTACTATCTCTCCCTCTCCTCCCAATCAGGTTCACTCTCTTAAACCCAAGCTTAGTATTAGCAATCCTCAATTTACTTTGCCTTCTCTTTTACTCTTTTCAACCTTGGGTTTCTCAATAAAGTATAAAAAATACATAAACCCAGCCACATCCATCAGCATGCTGGAAAAGAAAAAGGGAAAAAAAAGGGAAGAAGGAAACCTCCTGTCCTCAACGACATCATCATGTGTTCACGATGAGTGATGGGGACGCACGACCAGGGAATAGCCCGTTTACCTGTCCACAGCTAAAATTTCAGTTCACAATCAGATTTTGGTTAGCTTTTCTTACCTGTGTATTTGACCATTGTGCGCCCGGTTGATATTTCCCATAGTTTCACGATAGAATCCTTTCCACTGGACAAAACATACTTTGAATTTCTTGAGAACATAATGGAGCACACCTCCGCGCCGTCGTGTGCTTTTTCATAGGTCGTGATGCAGCGGTTTGAGACGCCATCCCATAGCTTGATGTTGCCATCTTTGCTGCACGTGACATACATGTTGGCACTGGGGTTGTAGCTTACTGCACAAACGGCATCTGTGTGCTGATCGCGGGGATTGCTCGACACAAAGCACTGGAAGGTGTTGACATCATACAATCGCAGAGTGGGGTGCTGCGTTCCCACTAGAATAAAGTCTCCAGAGGGGTGAAAGGAGATGGAGCGCAGCATTTCTGCTTCCTAAAAACACATAAAAGGTGAACTGCAGAGATCAATGACAACTAATTTTCACCCCCCTCCCCCACCTTCCAATTTCTTCCTTTCTTATCTGCAGGTAATCACTATCCAGTGATCCTTGCTCGAAAGTGCGCATATATGGATGGCTGAGGATAGGATTGGACTCAGTTGTAATGCTTATAGTTGATAAGCCTACTGAGGCTCATACGTGGAGAATGGGCATTTGGACAAGGTAGTGAATGCTGCCAACATCCGTGGAACTGAATTTCAGCTGTTTGGGGAGAGGAAGGAGATAACTGGCTGAAAATAATGGGACTGGCAGAGCATGGAAATGTCCATAAGACTACCACCTTTACGACTATGTGTTAAGAATAAACCTGTATTTATATGCAATGTTCCCTCCAAATTTTTTTTGTATGCTTAAATTTGTTGCACGGTATCTTAAACGCGAACAGCTTGTGAGTACCTTCCCGATTGCTGGGCGTCCACGCACGCAGCTTCGAGGGAACGTTGTTTATATGTTCTCAGGACATTCAAAAAGCTTTAAAAGTATCGATTACATTTGAAGTGCAGTCACTGTTGTCAGATAGCCAAATATAGCAGCCACTTTGGGTACAAGGTCCCACAAACAGAAAATGATTAAATGGCCAGATAATCTATTTTTGGTAGTGTCGGGTAAGGGAAGAAAATTGGTCAGAAACCTGGGACAACTCCCCATACTATGGGACCTTTTACATCCATCTGAACAAGCAGATAGCGCCTCAGTTTAACGAAAGATGGCACCTCAAATAATGCAGCACTTCATCAGTACTGCAATGAGGTGGCAACCTAGAATACATGCTCAGGTCCAGCGTGGGGCTTGAACACACAACCTTCTAACTTCGAGGCAATAGTGTTATCAAATGAGCCCATCAATTTTGATCTCTAACCTGAAGATACTTGAATGCTCTTTTTGCAGAAGGTTTGGAATAATCGAAGAGTTTCAGCGTGTAGTCCTTTGACCCCGACGCTAGTATCTGCTCTGTGGGGTGGAAAGCAAGACACGTGACCTCATCCACATGATCGTACAGCGTGCGAATTACGGGATGGTTCTCCATGTTCTGCTGTGCTGTCTCATTCATCATCACCTGTGTAAGACAATTATTAAAACACTGCATTACAAACAATCTGACTTTTCTCGAAGTCAAGGAATACACACTAGCAATGTGACTTCACTTGCTGTAGTCCATGTCCATATAGTACGGCTGCAGTAATTCACTATGTGAAGCTGTGTGATCCAGCACCAATGCATCGAACTAGAGGGGCACCCCCTCAATACAGGCTTACAGCTGCATTGGCAGGAACCTCCAATAACTCACCCAGACTCAGACATGGACTGGGCCAAAAAAAGGAAATATAGATTAAAACTGGATAAAATAGTCTCATTCGGCATCATCCTGGGACCAGGGAATAAATGGGGCAATCTTGAATAGTGAATGAATCAATCAGATTTTGTGCCAATGAATTACTGTTGTACGGGACAAACTTCTTTTGTGCACACTGCCTTTGGTCAGTGTGCCCCCTTGCTGCTATTTAAGTGCAGTGCACAAAGTTTCACAACAGAATATCATTTCCAAAGAGGTAGAGTAACTTTAAATGTCTCTGCGGCTAAAGGATCTTTTAGCTTGAAAGATGCACACTTCTATTCCTCAACATAACATCTGCACAAATTGCTTCCAACATTTCTAATTTGAACTAAAATTACAGAATGCATCAGACCAAAGTCAGAATGTCTACATTCTTTAAATTAAACTAAAAATAGGAATAACGTGAACCAAAAAATCCCTTTGTCAGGAGAGTCAGAAAATCATTCCCAATGTGAAAAGTAGATCAATATTCAGTCATTACACACTCAATTCAATTAGGATCTTAAACAGCTGTCAAATGGACAAAACCATCATACCTTCTGCCTGGACTGGGAGTCACAGGCCTGGCAGTGCACCACTCACAATCTAGTGGAATTATTTATCCTACTGATATTCCTTCTGTCAGTTTTCTTTCCTCCTCTGCTGACTCTTGCTGGTATATGGTTCCAAATAGCGAGTGTCCACAGACTGTTTGGCTATGGAAGACTGCACCGCTGATCCCAATCTTGTTTTCACTTTTAAATTGACACGTGCACTTTCCAACCATGCTCAGATTTACGGAATAATAAGCAGGAATGGAATGTTGGCCGACTTTTCCCTTCCCTGACACAGGGCAATGAGGTGAACTGCGGCTTTCTCCACTGCTGCCCTGGCTCAGATTAACTAACTCAACACCAATCCCTGGAACTTGGCTACAGACCTTGGAGAACACGGGCCTGTATGATTCAGCTATTTAGCCTTTACCAACTGAGTTATTGCGGGTGCTTAACTAGGATCCTTAAGCACAACCAGAGAGAGGAAACCATTAATTCCTTACGTCTGGACTGAATGTAAATGTAGATCAGAGCAAATTGCTCAGACCCTACTGTAACAGCTTAAATAACATTCATATGAAAAGATGCCAGCTAACTGAGGTGCAAATACGTGGTTCTAAATTAAGGACTGATCAAATAATAAAGTAAAAGTTCCTGCCACCCAGTGACTTGGTGCATAAAGGTACCGGCCAGTACAGTACTGAATAATACAGACAAGGTGGTCCCACACTCGAACCAAACTTTGCTGATATCAACCAGGGCAGTAGTTGGGACCTAACAGTGGGAGAAAAAAAAAGAGTTCCCACTCCTGATGTCTATCAATGAGCCCTGCTGGAAAGTGCACATTGTTTTTTTGTTTACATTTTTTTCTTTGAATGTAGGTGATGCCGACAAGGCAGCATTTATTTCCCCGAGGGCATTAATGTCCTGCGTAAGCCAGACCAAGCTGGGGTGGTAGGTTCCCTTTCTTGAAGGACATTCGTGAGCCAGTTGGGTTTTTAACGATAATCCAACAGCTTTCATGGTCATTTTTTTTCCTGGTGCCAGCTCACAAATGACCAGATTTATTGAACTGAATTTCACAACTTGCCATGGTGGGATTTGAACTCACAACCTCTGGGTGGTTAGACCAGTATCATAAGGACCACACTACCATACCCCATATATATGGATGTATGGAGAGGACAGGATTGGGCTTTGCTGCAATACCCCCATAACCAAAGAAGCTGCTAACAGGCGAGGCTTATGCATGAAGAATGGCTGCTAGGGTGAGCTACCAGAGGTCTATCAGTGCCCGTGGAACTGTACCCCAGCAAGAGTTAACACCTTCAGGAGAAAAAGAGGTCATACTTCATAACTGAATTTGAACTCTTGCAAAATAGTTGTGTTCCCTTTACTCCTGTACCTCTATGGGCATGGCACTCTTTGCTAGCATCCTCTCAGTATCCAGAATCTTGATGGACGCGTCAGCAGAACCTGTGGCAATCAGCTGTCCGTCTCGGCTATAGGTGGCAACACGGCACGGCCCTTTGTGCGATGTCACGTAGCATGTCTCATACTCAGCAGCCTCTGGGGACATGGTCTGAACGTCAGCATCGAATTCCATGTCGATGCCTGTACCAGGAGCCACAGTGTCTGACCGCCCGATAGCATACTGAACAGTGTTGTCGTCATTTTCCATTCCTGTGAGTAACAACCATATCGGAATACAAGAATCAATGTGAGTTTAACCAAACCAGGCTTATTCAGGACGAAAGCAAAACAAAATCTACAGCCTGAAATCACAATTGTCAAGACATTTTCAGTATCACAACTTGGAAATTTCTGAACCTTCATAAAAGACCCAGTCTTTCACCCTCTCCTCCCCATCTCTAGCTCTTCTAGAGAGAGACTGGCTACGCATCATTTATTGAATACAATATTGGTGTAAGTGTCATTTTATGTTTCAAAAGTATAAAACCTTGTACTGAGTTGGTGCCTATGTAAGGGATTTTACACCAATTAGCAAACAACAATTAGCATTTATATAGCACCTTTAACGTAGTAAAACAGCCCAAGGCGCTTCACAGGAGCATTATTAAACAAAATTTGACACCAAGTCACATAAAGAGATATAAGTTCACGTGACCAAAAACTTGGTCAAAGAGGTAGGTGTTAAGAAGCATCTTAAAGGAGGAGAGAGAGAGGCGGCGAGGCTTAGGGAGGGAATTCCAGAGCTTAGGGCCCAGGCAGCTGAAGGCACGGCCACTAATGGTGGAGCGATGAAAATCCAGGTTGCGCAAGAGGTCAAAATTGGAGGAGAGCAGAGATCTCCGGGGGGGGTTGTAGGGCTGGAGGAAGCTACAGAGATAGGGAGGGGCGAGGCCATGGAGGGATTTGAAAACAAGGTAAAAGGAGTGTGACCATCTTTAACCCTTTCAGGTGTGGCCAAAATTGTGTTTGTGGTTATCCCAATAGCTCAGCAAGTAGCTGAACCATACAGACCAGTAAGGTTTCTGACTGATTCCCAGGCTGTGCTGAGTTAGCTGATCTCATTGCAGGGTGGTAGGATGCTACTGTTGGCCTCAGTATCCCAGGTTACGGAAATTGTTTTTTTTGGGGGGGGGGGGGGGGGAAATCAGGCAATTGGCCACTGTTTGCTCCCCAGCAACTCCTGCTGGAAGTGCATATGTTTAAGTGTCAAATGGGACAGGATCAAGCTGGACTATCATGCCCTCTGGAGTTCAATAGCCTACCAACACTAACCATCAAGGCTCACACAGCAACTTATATTTATATAGTGCCTTTAATGCATCACAGTTGGGGTTCAAATCTGAGAGTGGGAGGGCAGATTGTGGGAGGGAGGCCAAAAGCACTGTCAAAGAGATAAGTTTAAAGAGGTTTCTGAAAATGCAGAGAAGCTCATGAGGGAAACTAGGGATGGGCAATAAATGCCGTCCTTGCCAGCAACGCCCACATCCCAAGAATGATCAAAAAAAGGGTTGTATCTTTTTCAAATTACTGTACTGTAATCTTGGATATATTGCTAGGGTTTGTTCATTTCAAAGTCTATTGTTTCATCATCTAATAAATCAATCTGTGAAACATGACAAGCACAGCACATTAATAAACAGCAGCGTCATGGTCACGGGTGTGCATCCGTCGAGAATGAAGCCTTCAACATCTAAGTATAAAATTGGATATACTTGCCTTAAAGGGAATCCAACAAAAGGTACACCGGACTGATTCCTGGGATAAGGGGATTATCCTATGAGGAGAGATTAGTAGACCAGGCCTATATTCCCTAGAGTTTAGAAGAATGAGAGGTGATCTCATTGAAACGTATAAAAGTCTCAAAGGGCTTTACAGAGTAGATGCAGGGAGGATGTTTCCCCTGGCTGGGGAGTCTTGAACTAGGATTCACAGTCAGAATAAGGGGTCGGCATTTAGGACCGAGATGAGGAGAAATTTCTTCACTCAAAGGGTTGTGAATCTGTGGAATTCTCTACCCCAGAGAGCTGTGAATGCTGAGTCGTTGAGTATATTCAAGACAGAGATCAATAGATTTTTAGATACTAAGGGAATCAAGGGATATGGGGATAGTGCGGGAAGGTGGAGTTGAGGTCGATGATCAGCCATGACCTTACTGAATGGTGGAGCAGGCTGGAAGGTCCGAATGGCCTACTCCTGCTCCTGTTTCTTATGTTCTTAAAATTGGCCACTTGAAAGTACGTGTGTGTGTGGACATTCGGCAAAGACAGGATCAGGCTCAACCATGATGCCCTCTGTCGCTGAATAGCCTGCTGCCATTCATCATCTAGGTTTACACGTGAAGGATAGTTAATTGGGCAAGTCACCTAGCACCTGTGTGACCGTAGCCCAGTGAGCAGCCAACAGGAGAGGAGAGCTGGTAAAATACTTGAAATTCAGTTGCAAGAGGGTGAACACAAGGTACTTACCAAGCTTGGCAAGATGCAGTAGTTGCTCGGAGGGGGAACAAACTGATGGTGGCTTGATCTCATTGATCAGGTTTGATGCAATGTTCATGTACCCATCGTACAGCAGCTGGCCAATAATGAGTCGGTAAAGTTGCTGCCGGTCTTTAAGAGTAACTTTAGGTCGGAACATTTCTTCAGCGATTCTCTTGCGTGCAATTATCCTGGAGGATTAAAAATATATTAAAAATGAGCAGATGTTTCACAGCAGACAATATGATTAAACCTGATGTGATTATAAAAACAGAACGCGCTTCTATTTCCTACACCTTTAATTATTTTCTGCTCCTCATCTTAATACGCTCACCACATGTGCCGTATAACTTGGGAATTCGAGCTGAGGTTGGCCCCCTCGCTAGCCCAGAGACACTGAGCCCAATTGCGGAACCTCCATTGCTAACTCAGCTGGGATTAGGTAACTCAGCACAAACCGTGAAAAAAATCTAGGACCCTTTGTTCTGAAAATATCCCTCAACTCACTGGCAGTACTGGAACTCGGTGGATTTTTGAATTTGTTTGACGAGGATACAGTTGTTTTATTGTTGTGTTAATCTACATGAATTTTTTGAATGGCATGCAAAGTCTACGTGTTCAATATTCTAGAAATCCAATATTCAGCACATGCTTTCTTTTATTGGTGTTTTTGAACTGCAAAATGAAAAATCAGTGGAAAATGATCAGCAACTTTAATGTGACAATACCAGATTCTGGCCACCTGGAGGAGCTGTAACATTTACACAGCTCAAATCACAGGGTAAATATGGATGAAAAAAGAATTCCTGGTTTAGTTCATCCATCCAGAAAGATCCCACTGTTCAGTATCCACGTGTTTGTAAATAATTACAGGCTTTTCACCTCCTATTTCTAGAAGTGTCCATCACTCTCAATGAAGTTCCTGATGTTAATCCTAAATTTGTGTTTAACTAATTGGAATCTGTGATCCATTGTTCTACTCTTGCAAGTTAGCATGAAGTCATTTTCTAGATCTACCTTTTCCATACTGTTTACTATCTTATATAACATTTTAAGGTCACCACTCGATCGCCTCCTTTCCAGTCCATGGTTCTCCAGTCTTCCCGCAGACCGTAGTTTTCTGACACTAGTGATCAGCTTTGTGGCTTACCGACTATCAACCTGTTTCTAGCCGGACTTGTTGATAGATTTCATTTGTGCTCAACAGAGGACTTTTAAGATCTCATTTCTATTTATCTTTTTAGTGCAATTCAATTTTATTTAAAGACATCATTATTTTCCCCACTTTTATTTGAATCTGGCATTTATTTATTCCTGTGTCCATGGCAGCCAGCAACAAGATTCCATTTCTTTTATGACTTTCATAAAGATTGATGCAAGGCTCCTATTTCTGAAATATATTATCTTTTTGTGTAATTTTTTTTAAGATATTTCGATCTGACACAATGCCATTTATTTTATGGGCACTTGTTGTTAGGTTTTTTCTACCCTTCTTGACTATTTCAGCTCTCGTTTTTAAGTCCCTCTCACAAGCAAGTCCTAACTCTACTTATGTTATAGAGTGTCTATCCCAGTCTTGATGTCTAGGTAGGCTTTTGGTACCACACCTGGAACAACAAAACTACTTGCATTTCTAGAGTCTTTAACATAGTAATAGTAAAACATCCCAAGGCGCTTCACAGGAGCATTATCAAACAAAATGTGACACCAAGCCACATAAGGAGACATTAGGACAGGTAAGAGGCAGGTTTTAAGGAGTGTCTTAAGGGAGGAGAGAGGTGTAGAGCTGTGGAGAGGTTTAGGGAGGGAATGCCGGAGCTTAGGGCCTAGGCGTGACCACTAATGGTGGAGTGATGAAAATCGGGGATACACGAGAGGCCAGAATTGGAGGAGTGCAGAGATCTGAGAGGGTGGTAGGGCTGGAGGAGGTTCCAGAGATAGGGAAGGGCTGGAGGAGGTTCCAGAGATAGGGAAGGGGTGGAGGAGGTTCCAGAGATAGGGAAGGGGTGGAGGAGGTTCCAGAGATAGGGAAGGGCTGGAGGAGGTTCCAGAGATAGGGAAGGGCTGGAGGAGGTTCCAGAGATAGGGAAGGGCTGGAGGAGGTTCCAGAGATAGGGAAGGGCTGGAGGAGGTTCCAGAGATAGGGAAGGGCTGGAGGAGGTTCCAGAGATAGGGAAGGGTTGGAGGAGGTTCCAGAGATAGGGAAGGGCTGGAGGAGGTTCCAGAGATAGGGAAGGGCTGGAGGAGGTTCCAGAGATAGGGGTGGAGGAGGTTCCAGAGATAGGGAAGGGCTGGAGGAGGTTCCAGAGATAGGGAAGGGGTGGAGGAGGTTACAGAGATAGGGAAGGGCTGGAGGAGGTTACAGAGATAGGGAAGGGCTGGAGGAGGTTCCAGAGATAGGGAAGGGCTGGAGGAGGTTCCAGAGATAGGGAAGGGCTGGAGGAGGTTCCAGAGATAGGGAAGGGGTGAGACCAGGGAGGGATTAGAAAACAAGGATGAGAATTTTACAATCGAGGCGTTGCCGGAACAGGAGCCAACCTAGGTCAGCGAGCACAGGGGTGACGGGTGAACAGGACTTGGTGCGAGTTAGGACACGGGCAGCAGAGTTTTGGATGAGCTCAAGTTTACGGAGGGTACAAGGTGGGAGGCTGGCCAGGAGATTATTGGAATAGTCGAATCTAGAGGTAACAAAGGTATGGATGAGAGTTTCAGCAGCAGATGAGTTGAGACAGGGCCGATACCAATGTTCCCTGTAATTTTTTTTGGCGCCGCACAACCCCGTTATGGAGCTGCGCAGCCCATTCAAAATACCGCACGTGCGCGGTTTTTGCATTGAAAAGCTGGCTGCGCGGGGTCCCTGGGGTGCTGCGCGGCCACACGGCTTAAAGGGAACCGAGACCGTCAACATTACATAGCTTTTCCCAGCATTATACTTGCTTTAAATCTATTTCATTCTCTGCTTTTTTCCAGTTCTGACGAAGGGTCTTCGACCTGAAACTTTAACTCTGTTTCTCTCTCCACGGATGCTGCTTGGCCTGCTGAGTTTTACCAGCGTTTTCTGTTGTTATTTTACATAGCTGGAAGTAGGTGGTCTTGGTGATGGCAACGATATGAAATCGGAAGCTTAGCTCAGGGTCAAGTATGACACCACAGTTGCAAACAGTCTGGTTCAATCTCAGACAGTGGGCAGTCAAAGGGATTGAGTGGGTGGCTAGGGTACAGAGTTTGTGGCGGAACCGAAGACAATGGCTTCAGCCTTCCCAATATTTAATCAGAGGGAATTTCTGCTCATCCAATACTGGATGTGGGACAAGCAGCGTGACAAATCAGATGCAGTGGAGGGGTCGAGAGAGGTGGTAGTGGTGAGGTAGAGCTGGGTGTCGTCAATGTACATGTGGAACCTGACACTGTGTTTTCGGATGATATAGTCGAGGGGCAGCATGTAGATGAGAAATAGGAGGGGGCCCAAGGATTGATCCTTGGGGGACACCAGAGGTAACGATGCAGGAGCGGAAAGAAAAGCCATTACAGGTGATTCTCTGGCTGCAACTGGATAGATCAGAATGGAACCAGGCGAGTGCAGTCCCACCCAGCTGGACGACAGTGGAGAGGATTTGGAGGAGGATGGAGTGGTCAACCATATCAAGGCTGCACAGAGGTCTATAACGATAGTTTACCATGATTACAGTCACATAGGATGTCATTTGTAACTTTGATAAGGGTAGAAATCCTTGTCTGGTCATTATCTTTAGCCACTGAACTTATCCTATGCCTTTGTTGGATTTCTCATCAATGAGCGAATAATGCATTACATCTTCAGACTTTGTTTTCAGTTTAAACTAATTTAATAAAAACAAGCAATCACAAACAAGCAAATAAGTCAGAAAATAGCACTATATTTACAGTAGGTCTTTCCATCTAACTCCACGAGTGGAAAAATAATGAAAGGATTGCATCTCTAAGTACTAAATAACTTTTATATTTAGTATCAACAGGGGAGTCAAGGGTTATGGGGAACGGGCAGGAAAGTGGAGTTGAGGCCAAAATCGAATCAGCCAGGATCTCATTAAATGGTGGTGCAAGCGCGAGGGGCCGAATGGCCTGCTCCTGCTCCTATTTCTTATGTTCTTATATTACGCAGTGTTTTTTTCTTAAATATTATACCACTGCGGGAGGCTAATCTAAATTATCTCGAAGTTTCAAACCGATTTGACCTCTATCGCAGGAGTTTCAAAGTGGGTAATTCCTTCTCCCAGAGATTTTCCAACTGACTCTTAGATTCAAATAGAACAGCTCTTTTCATATCCCAGAATTTTGAATAAGTGACCTCTCTATTACAACATGACTATAAGCTAAACTTATAGAACAATTTCATGCTAACTTGTAGAAAGCACACCTTGTGCAGTAAATGCCAACACTGTGGAAGCATTCAAGAGAAGTGCCTCAAAATCCTGATTCAGCAGTAAATGGATTCTCAGCAGGAGGCGAGAATGAAAAACGGCGGGATAGGCTCTTGATAAACGGGCGACAGATGTTTGCTGCTCATCAAATGAGGGATGGGAGTGCTGAAGATTAGAACACTTTCCACTTCATGGCACCCAGTGTCAGCATTAAGCATTCCAAGATCAGAGGGGAGAACTTTCACGTTAGAAGGGTGCAACAACAAACGTGAATCTCTTCCACTGTTGGTCGGTCACCCGTGGTATTTTTATTCATTCTTGAGATGTCGGCGTCGCTGGCAAGGCCAGCATTATTTCCCCGTCCCTAGTCCCCCTTCAGAAGGCGGTGGAGGACCATCTTCTTGAACCGTTGCAACTCAAGTGGTGAAGGTACTCCAAAAGTGCTGTTAGGCAAGGAGTTCCAGGATTTTGACCCAGCGACAATGAAGGAACGGCAATATAGGTAAATATAAAGCGTCCAACGTTTGTTGTTGTGACAGGAGACCAACTTCTTTGTGAGTCCTGTCAGCGGCCATCAGGAATGTTGGATTCTTCATTTGTGCCAATGGAAACTGTGGATCTCTGGCTTCCATCAGGTCTTTAGCAGCAACATTACCACCTAAAATAAGCACAGTGGCACATGGAGATCACAGGGTTCCTGCCTGTGATCTCCATGTCCCTCTCGGATTCATTAGCAAATATAAATCTGCCTATAGATCCAGGATAAAGGTCTCTCCACTCTGCCCAATAACATGCCTCAGCTCCAACCTCAGAACACTTACTCCATCCCCCACACCAGCTATTCTTCAAGTGAAATTGCCAACTTGTGTCAAGTCAGTACCACAGGCCCACAATCACTAGGAACATGATGAAAGCAGCCAAAAACTAATTTAAGTTTGGATCATACAGCCAGCAAAGATAGTCATCTGCTCAGTCTAAGCTACATTTCAGCCCAGGTGCCAAAGGTCAGTGCATCACCCAGTCCTGGCTTACCTTCTTGTTCCTGTGGTGGAAGCGAAGACACTCAATATTTTCAAGGGGAGACTGGATAGGCACTTGAGGGAAATAAACTTGCAGGGCTGCGGGACTGACTGGATTGCTCTAGAGAGAGCCGGCACAGACTCGATGGGCAGAATGGCCTCCTTCTGTGCCGTATGACTCTATGAGTCGGACCCAGCCCGTCTCTGGGGGCGAGTCCAGCCTAGCCCGTCTCTGTCCCATCCCGTGTCTGGGGGTGAGTCTGACCCAGCCCGTCTCTGGGGCCGAGTCTGACCCAGCCCGTCTCTGTCCCATCCCGTGTCTGGGGGTGAGTCTGACCCAGCCCGTCTCTGGGGCCGAGTCTGACCCAGCCCGTCTCTGTCCCATCCCGTGTCTGGGGGTGAGTCTGATCTAGCCCGTCTCTGGGGCCGAGTCTGACCCAGCCCGTCTCTGTCCCATCCCGTGTCTGGGGGTGAGTCTGACCCAGCCCGTCTCTGGGGCCGAGTCTGACCCAGCCCGTCTCTGTCCCATCCCGTGTCTGGGGGTGAGTCTGACCCAGCCCGTCTCTGGGGCCGAGTCTGACCCAGCCCGTCTCTGTCCCATCCCGTGTCTGGGGGTGAGTCTGACCCAGCCCGTCTCTGGGGCCGAGTCTGACCCAGCCCGTCTCTGTCCCATCCCGTGTCTGGGGGTGAGTCTGACCCAGCCCGTCTCTGGGGCCGAGTCTGACCCAGCCCGTCTCTGGGGCCGAGTCTGACCCAGCCCGTCTCTGTCCCATCCCGTGTCTGGGGGTGAGTCTGACCCAGCCCGTCTCTGGGGCCGAGTCTGACCCAGCCCGTCTCTGTCCCATCCCGTGTCTGGGGGTGAGTCTGATCTAGCCCGTCTCTGGGGCCGAGTCTGACCCAGCCCGTCTCTGTCCCATCCCGTGTCTGGGGGTGAGTCTGACCCAGCCCGTCTCTGGGGCCGAGTCTGACCCAGCCCGTCTCTGTCCCATCCCGTGTCTGGGGGTGAGTCTGATCTAGCCCGTCTCTGGGGCCGAGTCTGACCCAGCCCGTCTCTGTCCCATCCCGTGTCTGGGGGCGAGTCTGGCCCAGCCCGTCTCTGGGGCCGAGTCTAACCCAGCCCGTGTCTAGGGGCGAGTCTGGCCCAGCCCGTGTCTGGGAGCGAGTCTGTCCCATCCCGTGTCTGGGGGTGAGTCTGACCGAGCTCCGGGTCGGGGGGTGAGTCTGACCGAGCTCCGGGTCGGGGGGTGAGTCTGACCGAGCTCCGGGTCGGGGGGTGAGTCTGACCGAGCTCCGGGTCGGGGGGTGAGTCTGACCGAGCTCCGGGTCGGGGGCGAGTCTGACCGAGCTCCGGGTCGGGGGGCGAGTCTGACCGAGCTCCGGGTCGGGGGGTGAGTCTGACCGAGCTCCGGGTCGGGGGGTGAGTCTGACCGAGCTCCGCGTCTCTCTCTCGGCCCCACTGCCTGATCCGGTTTCCCGCCGTGGCCGAGAGCCTCACGGAAAATATCCCACCCGCAAATCCAACCAAAATCACCGCACTGAACGAACGATTTGGCCTAGAATCACAGCCTGAAGCCGAGCGCGGCCCAAAGCCCGGGCCTCATCAGAGCGGCGTTTACTCACCGAGAGAAACAGCAGAAACAGCGGGAGCCAATGGACTGACGTCAGCGCGTACCGCGGCCAGTGACGTCAGCGCGTACTGCGGTTCAGGCAGCCTGTGACGTCAGCGCGTTCCGCGGCTCAGGCAGCCAGTGACCTGGGAGAATAAAGCGGAGAGAGTGACCTGGGAGAATAAAGCGGAGAGAGTGAGCCTGGGAGAATAAAGAGGACAGAGTGAGCCTGGGAGAATAAAGAGGACAGAGTGAGCCTGGGAGAATAAAGAGGACAGAGTGAGCCTGGGAGAATAAAGAGGACAGAGTGAGCCTGGGAGAATAAAGCGGAGAGAGTGAGCCTGGGAGAATAAAGCGGAGAGAGTGAGCCTGGGAACATAAAGTGGAGAGAGAGTGAGCCTGGGAACATAAAGTGGAGAGAGTGAGCCTGGGAGAATAAAGCGGAGAGAGTGAGCCTGGGAGAATAAAGCGGAGAGAGTGAGCCTGGGAACATAAAGCGGCGAGAGTGAGCCTGGGAACATAAAGTGGAGAGAGTGAGCCTGGGAACATAAAGTGGAGAGAGTGAGCCTGGGAGATGACGACGAACACCTCGCTAAGGCCATCCCCACGCCTCCACTACTCGCCTTCAAACAGCCGCCTAACCTCAAAAGTACCATCATTCGTAGCAAATTACCCAGCTGTCAGGGGAACAGCGACCACGACACCACACAACCCTGCCACGGCAACCTCTGCAAGACATGCCAGATCATCAACACAGATACCATCATCACATGTGAGGACACTACCCACCAGGTACATGGTACATACTCATGTGACTCGGCCAACGTTGTCTACCTCATACGTTGCAGGAAAGGATGCCCCGGAGCATGGTACATCGGCGAGACCATGCAGACACTGCGACAACGTATGAACGGACACCGCGCAACAATTGCCAGGCAGGAGTGTTACCTCCCAGTTGGGGAACACTTCAGCAGTCAAGGACATTCAGCCTCGGATCTGCGGGTAAGCGTTCTCCAAGGCGGCCTTCGAGACACACGACAATGCAAAATCATCGAGCAGAAACTGATAGCCAAGTTCCGCACCCATGAGGACGGCCTCAACCGGGATCTTGGGTTCATGTCACGCTACATGTAACCCCACCTGACGTAGTCATCCAGACTCGAGTCGTCGTTGGCTTGTTCACATGTGATTTCCAGTAAAAAAAGTTAAAAGTTTAAAGTTTTTGGTTTTCCATACAGACTGCAGCCTCTGCTACATTAGACCCCCTGTGACCCCACCTCATTGTCTTTGTTGTATTTTGCTATCGTCTTTGATGTAATGTCTTCCTGGTTGGATTTGATTGCTGTGATTGTCTCTCTGCCGAGATGTGATAAAGGGCAGTCAGAAAGATTAAATGTAGTCGTCTGGCATTGTTCTCTGTCAATATATGCTGTGCCCATTTGTATTTCTTCACTTCACCTGACGAAGGAGCAGCCGCTCCGAAAGCTTGTGATTTCAAATAAAACTGTTGGACTATAACCTGGTGTTGTGCGACTTCTCACTTTAGATAAGTTAAGGATAGTATTAGATTAGAAGAAGATTACAATGTTGCCAAAAAGAGTAGAAAGCCTGAGGATTGGGAGGGTTTTAAAAATCAGCAAAGGATGACCAAGAAATTGATAAAGAGGGAAAAAATAGAATATGGGAGTAAATTAGCAAAAAATATAAAAACAGATTGTAAGAGTTTCTACAAGTATGTAAAAAGAAAGAGAGTAGCAAATGTAAGCATGGGTCCCTTAGAGGCAGAGACAGGAGAAATTATAATGGGCAATAAGAAAATGGCAGAGACGTTAAACAAATATATTGTTACTGTCTTCAGAGTAGAAGACACAAAAATATACCAGAAATAGTGGGGAACCAAGGGGCTAATGAGAGTGAGGAACTTAAAGAAATTAATGTCAGTAGAGAAAAAAGTACTAGAGAAACTAATTGGACTAAAAGCCGACAAATCCCCTGGACCTGATGGCCTACATACTAGAATTTTAAAAGAGGTGGCTACAAAGATAGTGGATGTATTGGTTTTGCTCTTCCAGAATTCCTTAGATTTTAGAACAGTCCCTGTGGATTGGAAGGTAGCAAATGTAATTAACCTGTTCAAGAAAAGAGGGAGAGAGAAACAGGGAACTCTAGGCCAGTTGGCCTGTTATCAGTAGTAGGAAAAATGCTCGAATCTATTATTAGGGACGTGGTAACAGGGCACTTAGAAAATAATAATATGATTAGACAGAGTCTAAACGTTATGAAACGGAAATCGTGTTTGACAAATCAATTAGAGTTTTTTGAGGGTGTAACTGACAGGGAAGATGAGGGAAACCAGTGGATATAGTATATTTGGATTTTCAAAAGGCATTCAGTAAGGTGCCACACAAAAGTTGTTACACAAGACTATGGGTCATGAGATTGGAGGTAATATATTAGCGTGGATTCAGGATTGGTAAACGGACAGAAAACAGAGAGTAGGAATAAACGGGTCATTTTCGGGTTGGCAGGTGTAACTAGTGGGGTGCCGCAAGGATCAGTGCTTGGACCTCAGCTATTGACAATCTATATCAATGACTTAGATGAGGAGACCGAGTGTAATTTAAACAAGTTTGCTGATCATACAAAGCTAGGTGGGAAATAAGCTGTAAGAAAGATGCAAAGAGGGTGCAAAGCGATGTAGACCATTTAAGTGATTGGGCAGGATGGTGGCAGATGGGAGTATAAGGTGGGGAATTGTGAAATTATCCACTTTGGTAGGAATAGAAAAGCAGAATATTTTTTAAAAGGTGAGACTAGTGAATGTTGGTATTCAGAGGAATTTAGCTGTTCTTGTACACGAATCACAAAGTTAGCATACAGATACAGCAAGCAATTAGGAAGACAAATGGTATGTTAGCCTTTATTACAAGGGAGTTGGAGTATAAGAGTAAGGAAGCCTTGCTACAATTATATATGATGCGGAGATGCCGGTGTTGGACTGGGGTGGACAAAAATGAGAAGTCGCACAACACCAGGTTATAGTCCAACAGTTTTATTTGAAATCACGAGCTTTCGGAGCGCTGCTCCTTCGTCAGGTAAAGTGACTACAATTATATAGAGCTTGGTGAGACCACACCTGGCGTACTGTGTACAGTTTGGTCTCCTTACCCAAGAAAGGATATACTTGCCTTAGAGGGAGTGCAATGAAGGTTCACTAGATTGATTCCTGGGATGAGAGGGCTGTCTTATGAGGAGAGATTGAGTAGAATGGGCCTATATTCACTGGAGTTTAGAAGAATGAGAGGTGATCTCATTGAAACATACAATATTCTTAAGGTGTTGACAGGGTAGATGCTGAGAGGCTGTTTCCCCCTGGCTGCAGAGTCTAGAACTAGGGGGGCATAGTCTCAAGATAAGGGGTCAGCCATTTAGGACTGAGATGAGGAGAACTTTCTTCACTCAGCGGGTTGTGAATCTTTGGAATCCTTTACCCCAGAGAGCTGTGGATGCTCAGTTGTTGAGTATATTCAAGACTCAGATTGATCGATTTTTGGGCAATAAGGGAGTCAAGGGATATGGGGAGTGCAGGAAAGTGGAGTTGATGTAGAAGATCAGCCATGGTCTTATTGAATGGCAGAGCAGGCTCGAGGGGGCCATATGGCCTACTCCTGCTCCTTTCATAATTTTTAATATTTCTATATCGCCCCGTAATCTACGTTCTTCTAATGAAAAAAGACCCAATTTTTCAAGTCTTTCTTTGTATTTGTATTTCCTCATACCAGGCAGCAACCTGATGAATCTGCATTGTACCCACTCTAAAGACACGGGGCGAAATTGGGTGCCTTTGCGCCCCTCCCCCCCTTTAGCGCTCCCGGGGGGTTCTAACGGGGCGCAAATGGATTTGCGACCGGGCACGCGCTGACATCGTGCGGCGGCACTACAGCATTGCGCCCCGATCACCTTCGTCCAGAGATCAGGATGTCATTGGCGTGCGCATCGTCCCGGTAGCGCCCAGGCCCCAAGATTGACTTCCACCCCCTGCAACACCGACAGCTGCAGGAGGCGAGCATCGGGCGGCTGGCCGCTTCTCTGTTGAATGTTCCTCCGCCCATTTGATAGTTTGAGGAAATTTGTTTGCTTCTCTGGATACTCCACGTTTCGTGGAGCCCGTGAGTTGCTAGAGTGTTCTGGCAGGATTAACAGTTAGAAATTTGTGGATCCGCTGTACCCTGGCCTTGTCAAGTGTGCTTCGTTTTTTTTGATATTACTACCTTCACTGTTCTATTTGAAAAAAACATTCAAAAATAAACTTTGTTCATTTTCAAGAACACTCACTGATAATTATTTCAGACATAATTTTTTACATATTAACTGGACAATTCACAGATGACTGTGGAGCTGAGTGTACATCATTAGTGGGTGGACATGTTTACATTGGGGCTCAATATTCACATACAGAGTACTATCATGCAGACTTCGCAATTCCACTCGGTGCAGTCTGGTAACCTCTAACCGCAGTTGTTCCAGAGATTTCGAGGAACTGAGGTTCATGTCCTTTTCCCCCGTGCAATCCGGATCCTCTGGATAAAGTTCATCCCCAGGATACAGAATAGCGTTGCCATCGGAAGCAACCAGACGGATTGGAAACCATCGCTCACAGCCTTCCACCATACGGTCTTGGCTGAACCGCTGCAGATCTTGGAGATGGGGTAATCGGCAGAGTCTGCCCAGCTCATACCACTGTGGGGGAGGGACGTGGAATTTCTTAGAATGGTGACCCTCAATCACCTCAGGAGGGGACATCCAGTTGTAGAGGACGGTTTCATGACCATCGTGCTCTGTGAAAGGAATCTCTTGCAAACAACAGATGAAGAATGCGGTATCAAACCTCTTTCCCTCCAGAAAAGTGGGGGTCAGCCAGTTACTCCACTCCTTCAATGCCCAGATATTTGGTACACAGTCCAGCTCTCTGCACATTTTTATAAAATTCGCTGCATTTTTCTGCACAAGTGGCCTCCAACTTGAAAGTTCCTTTTGGTCGTACTGTGTAAGCTTTATGATCCCTTGGTCGTTCAAACATTTATATGGGGCATTCGGCTTCACGAGTAGAATCCCTGACTCTTCAAAGGTTTCCCTAATGGCACAAATACGGAAAGCCACCTCCCCAGAGATTTGATATCCCAGCTTTCTCCTGTCCATTGCAAAGATTGGAGCCCTGTTGCCAATTTGCCTGACCGTGCCTAGGTTAAAGTTGGGTGGCTCACAAAAAGGCTGGAACATCTGGATCCACTCGCTGGAAAAATCAGACGCACTGACTGTACCTCCTGGGAACACCTGAGCGTCAGGCATGAAACTACTTCTCGTACTCCGCTGTAACATAAGCACGGCATAATCGCACACCGTCTTCTCCAACCATGACTGAGCCACATTTCTCTCTCGTGTAGGCACCGAAAGTGGAGGCCGACAGATCTGTGTATTGGTGGCACTTTTATTCACAAAGCGATTTCGAACACCTGCAGCCAAGATCACAGTAGCTGCTTCCCTCCAATATTTTAAGTCCCTATTCATCTCCGCTGCAAGAAAGGATAACCTATTAATTTATTGTTAGTTGTTGCTAGGCTCTACATCAGTAACTCCAGTGTTACAATGTGTTACCAGCACAGAAACAGGCCATTCGACCCAACAGGTCCATGACGGTGTTTATGCTCCACACCAGCCTCCTCCCACCCCTCTTCATCTAACCCCGTCAACATATCCTTCTATTCATTTCTCCCTCATGGTGCTTATCTACCTTCCCCTTAAATGCATCTACACTATTCGCCTCAACTACTCCCTGTGGTAGCGAGTTCCACATTCTCACCACTCTCTGGGTAAAGATCTTTCTCCTGAATTTCCTATTGGATTTATTAGTGACTATCTTATATTTATGGCTCCTAGTTCTGGTCTCACCAGCAACAAGTGGAAGCATCGGCCGGGATTTTCCCGTTTCCCACCCGCACGGTGCGAGGGGACACGGTAGACGGCGGGAAACCCAGATTTCCGGGTTTCTCTGCACGCTGTGGAATTTTAACTCCACAGCGGGCGTGTGACGTAATGGGTGGGTTGCCCTCCCGGAAGTCAACCTGATTAACAGGCTGGCTTCCAGTCGGGTGGGGAACGCAGGCTGGACACCGCAGCAACAGCTAAGAGCTGGGTCCAGGTGAGGTTGCGGGGGGGAAAGGGGGGTGTTCCAAGCCCGGGGGGTGGTTGGTGGAGTCCAAGCCTGTGGGGGGGGCAATCTCGGGGTGGGGAGTCCAATCCCCCGGGAGGGGTCCGATGCCCGACCCCAGGGGGGTGGGGGGGGTGAGATCGATCGTCGGGAGGAGTCTGATCCCTGTCCCCAGTGGGGGGTGGTTGCAATCCCGGTGGGGTGGTCTGAACCCCGACCCCAGAGGGAGGGAATCCGATCCCTGCTCCCGGGCTGCTGGTGGGGGAGCTCAGGGTAGCGCCGGGAGGAAGCACTCCTGCTCCTCCCGGCCCACAAGGATTGCTCCCCAAAGCGTGGCGCCTCGTTGCAGCTGCCGGGAATCCCAAGCCCCAGGATCCCTGGCCGCCTGCAGTTAATCCTGCAAAGTAGATTAAGAGGCTTCAGGCCTCATTATCATATTTAAATTGCCAACCCACCTCCTGGCAGCGGATTGGCCGCCCAACCCCCGTACCGCCTGAGTAAAAGTTGAAAGTGGGAGCGTTGGAGCTGGGTTTTGGAGCCCAACTTGCACTTCCCACCGCCTCCCCCCACCGCCAACCCACCCGTTCTTCCTGTGAAAATTCCCCCCATCTTCTCTACATCTACCCTATCAACCCCTTCTACAATCTTGAAGACCTCGATCAGGTCACCCCTCAGTCCTTTCTTGACTAAAGAAAAGAGCCCCAGCCTGTTCAGTCTTTTCTAATAGGTATAACCTCTCAGTTCTGGTATCATTCTAGTTAACTTTTTTAAACCTTCTCCAGTGTCTATATCCTTTTTTATAATATGGAGACCAGAACTGTTCACAGTACTCCCAAGTGTGGTCTAGCCAAGGTTCTATACAAGTTTAACATAGCTTCTCTGCTTTTCAATTCTATCCATCTAGAAATGCACCCCAATGCTTTGTTTGCTTTTTTTATGGTGCTCTCTATTGAAACCAGCAACCCCAGTACTTTCTTATGGTGGGGGCTGACATGTGCTCCCTCCACCCTCGCCACACTTTGCAAAAACTCCAGATTTAAGAACATAAGAAATAGGAGCTGGAGTAGGCCATTTGGCCCTTCGAGCCTGCTCCGCCATGGCTGATCTTCTACCTCAACTACACCTTCCCGCACTATCCCCATATCCCTTCATTCCCTTAGTTCCCAAAAATGTATCGACCTCTGTCTTGAATATACTCAATGAATGAGCATCCACAGTTCTCTGGGGTAGAAAATTCCAAAGATTCACAACCCTTTGAGTGCAGAAATTTCTCCTCATCTCAGTCCTAAATGGCCGACCCATTATTCTGAGACTGTGACCCCTGGTTCTAGACTCCCCAGCCAGGGGAAACATTTTCTCAGCATTAACCCTGTCAAACCCCTTAAGAATTTTATATGTATCAATTAGATCACCTCTCATTCTTCTAAACTCTAGGGAATATAGGCCGAGTCTACTCAATCTCTCCTCATAGGGCAATCCCCTCATCCCAGGGACCAGTCTAGTGAACCTACATTGCACTCCCTCTAAAGCAAGTATGCCTTTCCTTAGGTAAGGAGACTAGAACTGTACACAGTACTCCAGGTGTAGCCTCACCAATGCCCTGTATAATTGTAGTAAGACTTCTTTACTCTTATACTCTAATCCCTTTGTAACAAAAGCTTACATACTATATACTTTCCTAATTGCTTGCTGTACCTGCATGTTAACTTTCTGTGATTCATGTGCAAGAACACCCAGGTCCCTCTGAATGCAAACATTTCCCAGTCTCTCACCATTCAAAAAATATTCTGCTTTATGTTTTTCCTACCAAAGTGGATAACTTCACACTTCCCCACATTGTATTCCATTTGCCATGTTCCTGCCCACTCAGTCAACCTGTCTATATCTCTCTGCAGCCTCTTTGCGTCCTCCTCACAGCTTACTTTCCAACCTAACTTTGTATCATTAGCAAACTTGGATACGTTACACTCAGTCCCTTCATCTAAGTCATTAATATAGATTGTAAATAGCTGAGGCCCAAGCACTGATCCTTGCGGTACCCCGCTAGTTACAGCCTGCCAACCCTTAAAAGTCCCGTTTATTCCTACTCTCTGTTTTCTGTCCATTAACCAATCCTCAATCCATGCTAATATATTACCCCCAATTGCATGAGGCCTAATTTTGTGTAATAACCTCTTGTGTGACACCTTATCAAATGCTTTTTGAAAATCCAAATACACTACATCCACTGGTTCCCCCTTATCCATCCTACTAGTTACATCTTCAAAAAACTTTGTCAAACATGATTTCCCTTTCATAAAACCATGTTGACTCTGCCTAATCATATTACGATTTTCTAAGTGCCCTGTTACCACATCCCTAATAATAGATTCTAGCATTTTGCCTACTACTGATGTCAGGCTGACTGGCCTATAGTTCCCCATTTTTTCTCTTCCTCCTTTCTTAAATAGCGGGGTTATGTTTGCTACCTTCCAATCCTTTGGGACTGTTCTAGAGTCTATGGGAATTCTGCAGCTACCTCTTTTAAAAACCTAGGATGCAGGTCATCAGGTCCAGGGGATTTCTCTTTACTTATATTGATTTCTTTAAGTTCCTCTTTCTCTCTAGATCCTTGGTTCCCCATTATTTCCGGAATGTTTTTTGTGTCTTCTACCGTGAAGACAGATACAAAGTTTTTGTTCAATGTCTCTGCCATTTTTGTATTGCCCATTATAATTTCTCCTGTCTCTGCCTCTAAAGGACCCACTTTTACTTTCACTAATCTCTTCCTACTTACATACCTATAGAAAGGTTTACAATCTGTTTTTATGTCTCTTGCTAATTTACTCTCATATTCTTTTTTCTCTTTCCTTAGCAATTACTTGGTCCTCCTTTGCTGAATTCTAAAATCCTTCCAATCCTCAGGCTTACTACTCTTTTTGGCAACATTATAAGACTCTTCCTTTGATCTAACACTATCTGTAACTTCTCTTGTTAGCCACGGTTGGACCACTTTTCCTGTGGGGTTTTTGTGCCTTAAAGGAATGTATATTTTTTATAAATTATGTATTAATTCTTTAAATGCTAGCCATTACTTGTCTACCGTCATATCTTTTAATGTAGTTATGTAGTTTCCCAATCTACCTTAGCCCCTCATACCTATGTAGTTTGCTTTGTTTAGATTTAAGACCCTAGTTTCAGACTTAACTAAATTACAGTGTCAGTTGTGGCTCAGTTGGTAGCACACTCACCTCTGAGTCAGAAGGTTGTGGGTTCAAATCCCACCTCATGGGACTTTGCATAGGTTGACAGGTGCTATCCTTCAGATGAGACGTTAAACCGAGACCCTGTCTGCTTTCTCAGGTGGATGTCAAAAATCTTATGCCACTATTTCGAAGAAGAGCAAGGGAGTTATCCCTAGTGTCCAGGCCAATATTTATCCCTCAACCAACATAACAAAAACAGATTATCTGGTTATTATCACATTGTTGTTTGTGGGAGCTTGCTGTGTGTAAATTGGCTGCTGCTTTTCCCACATTACAACAGTGACTCCACTTCAAAAATATTTTATTGGCTGTAAAGTGCTTTGAGATGTCCGGTGGTCGTGAAAGGCGCTATATAAATGCAAGTCTCTTTTTTTTTTACTTTCAAACTCAATATAAAATTCTATCATTATGGTTACTCTTCCCTAGAGGCCCCTTTACTCCAAGGTTATTAATGAACCCTTTCTTATTACACAATACCAGATCTAAAATAGCCTGTTCCCTAGTTGGTTCCTCAACATACTGATCTAGAAAACTATCTTGTATACATTCCATGAACTCGTCCTACACATTATTACTGCAAATTTGATTTGCCCAGTCTATATGTAGATTAAAGTCCCCCATGATAATGTATTACCCTTGTTACATGCGCCTCTAATTTCCTGATTTATACTCTGCCCTACGTTACAACTACTGTTTGGGGGCCTATAAACAACTCCCACCGATGTTTTCTGCCCCTTGATGTATCTTAGCTGCACCCAAACTGATTCTACTTCTTGATTTTCCAAGCCAAGATTCTTTCTACTGTCTTTATCCCATCCTTTCTTATCAGTGCTACCCCTCCTCCTTTTCCATTTTGCCTATCCCTTCTAAAAGTTAAGTATCCTGGAATATTTAGTTCCCAACCTAGGTCACTTTGCAACCAGGTCTCTGTAATGGCTATTAGAACAAACCTATTCATTTCTATCTGCGCTATTAATTCATCTATTTTGTTGCGAATGTTTCGTGCATTCAGATATAGTGCCTTTAGCTTTGACTTTTTTCTATTTTTCCCTGATGTCACCTTAGTCACTGATGCCCTATTACCTTTGTTACTCTCTCTGTCCCTTCCTGACCCACTCTGCTTATTTTTACCCAAAGCTCTGCTCTGCTCTAGAGCCTTGACATTTCCCTTGCTGCTTTTAAATTTACTCTTTCCTGAATTCTCCCCCCCCCCTCCTCATTAGTTTAAAGCCCTGTCTCTACTGTTATTCAATTCACCAGGACACTGATCCCAGCCCGGTTTAAATTGAGCCCGTCCCAACGGAACAGCTTCCTCTTTCCCCAGTACTGGTGTCAGTGGCCCATGAAATGAAACCCCTGCCTCCCACACCACTCTTTCAGCCACGCATTTAACCTTCTAATCTGCTTATCCCTATGCCAATTGGTGCATGGCTCAGGTAACAATCCAGAGATTATTACCTTTGAGGTTCTGTTTTTTAATTTGGACCCCAACAAAACATTCCTAGTTCTACCTATGTCATTGGTTCCTACGTGGACCATGACAACTGGATCCTCCCCTTCCCACTCCAAGTTCTTCTCCAGCCGTGAGGAGATGTCTTTAACCCTGGCAGGCAACACAGCCTTCCGTACTCCCTGTCGCGGCTGCAGAGAACAGTATCTATCCCCCTGACTATGCTGTCGCCTACCACTACCACATTCCTTTTTTACTCCCCTCACTTGAACGGCCTCCTGTACCACGGTGCCGTGGTCAGTTTGCCCATCCTCCCTGCAGTCCTTGTTCTCATCCATACAGGTAGCAAGTACTTCGTACATGTTGGACAAGGTCAAGGGCTGAGGCTACTCCATTACTACATTCTGGGTCCCCATACCTTCCTGACTCGCAGTCACACTCTCCTGTCCCTGACCATTGACTAACTCTAAAGTACTACTTAACCTAAGGGGTGTGACTGCCTCCTGGAACAAAGTGTCCAGGTAACTCTCCCATTCTCTGATGCATCACAATGTCTGCAGCTCGGACTCCAGCTCAACAACTCAAACTGCAGGCATTCACCGCAGATGTGGTTGCTCAGGATTTCGCTGGTCTCCACCAAATCCCACATGCAGCAATTACGACACACCACCTGCACTGCCATCACTATCTAACCTTATTTTATTTATATAATTAGTTACTTTTTATTCAAATGATTATTTTTAGTTTTCATTTTTAGTTTTAATTAGTTAATTTAGTTTAAGCTATTAATTCAATAAAGTTATAGTAGTTAATACTCTCCCAGTTCTGAATTTAATCCACTTACCCAACCTAGAGAGCAAAGAGCTGTAATACTCACCAACCAATCACCTACCTGCTGTCCTGTGACGTCACTCCTTGGTTTTTTTGCTTTTAAATCGCCGCTCAGCTCCCTTTAAGCTGCCGCCTCTGCTGTTGCCACTCCTGCTCAGGTCCACACTGTGTCCTGGGCCTTCTCCAGTGCTCCCTTTATGCTGATCTTATTTATCGGAAGCTTGGGGAAAGTGGCCATTGTAATGCACCCCTCCACGAGTGGGCACCCACTAGCGCCACGAAAATTAAATGCCCGCCCCCCCCCCCCCATCAACTCCAGATACTCCAGCAAGGTCTGCTCCACAAGGGGCCCGATGGGCCCGATCCCAACTAAAGTACCGTATTCGTGGTCCGTGGCAATTCAGTCACTGTGGCACAGATTTTAACTCCCCGGGAGAAAAACTGGGTGGGGGAGCAGTGAAAATGAGCGCAGTAAATTACCCCCTCTAATCCCGCTACCTTTCTGCCATGTCTCGATCGTTACCTGTTCCTTTGAGCAGGGGAGCGGGACACCTGCAGGAAGGCAGCGGGGTCCTTCTTTAACTATGCAGATCGGGTCCCAGTGACCTGGGCCAGAATAGGCCCAGGCAGGTTAGTTTAAAAAAAATTAATTTAGGTTTCTTTGTGGGCCAGGAGGAGCAGAATTGCTCCTCCGGGCCTCAGGAGGAAGCGTTGGGCCTCCCTTGCCCCGGCTCCATGGAAATCTGGTCACTGTGGCCCTGATTTTAACTTCCCGGGAGGAAAACCGGGCAGGGGAGCGGTTAAAATGCGGGCGATAAATTATCCTTTCTAATCCCGCTACCTTTCCGCCATGTCCTGGTCTTAACCTGCTCTTTTGGTGTCATTGGGACCCGACTGCAATACCAGTCGGAGGCCTGACCGGTTGAGCAGTGAGGGATTCCCTGTTAGGCCAAATCTACGAGCAACTGGGTCATGGGCGAGAAGAGGCCCAGGCTTGTAAGTTTAAAAAAAAATTAGATTTCTTTGTGGGCCAGGATGAGCAGCAGTGCTCCTTCAGGCCTCCCTTGCCCCAGGCTCATCCCAATCACCCCCAGATCCCCCTCTACCCTCCCCCCCCGCCCCTCAAATGACTGCCAAGGACAGTTCTCGCGGGTTCCCGGCTGTGGCCTCCTGCCGCCAAGTTAGGGTGGAATTTCAGGAGGATTTATGCAAATGAGGCCAGGCCGCTCAGATCGGCCGCGCCTCCACATCCCCGGACTCCTCGGGATCGCCGCCCACTTCTATACCCACCCAGTCCCCCCATTAAAATTGGGGCCGTGACTTTTTCACGTGGTATAAGTGGTGTAATGTTGGGTAATACCTGTGGCTGAAGTTATGACAAGCCCGTGTCTTGCTGCTCATTGAGTCTAATTCCTTGTCTTCACGTGTTATCGGACTTGTTGCCAAGGCTGTTTAGATCCGTCAGCTTTTGTTAAGTTTCCCGGCTGACATGCATGTCTAGTGTCAAAAACTGACAACAGCTGCTCACAAGCTGTGTGTCACTATCAGGTAAAAGATACAGAATTTTAATCTGAGCAAAACTGAGCTCTTCGCTTTAGAATGAACAGAGAAACAGACAAAAAAAGGGAAACCTGCGTCAATATCACTGAACTCAGCTGATTCTCCTTTGCTCAAAGGGCAACCAAAACAAAGGACAAGAACAGCCCATCTCTGAGCAGGTTCCTCATACACTCCCACACATGACTCCATCTATGGGTCAGGGCGACCAAGTACCGAGAATGGCAAGAACTGCATTAGTGCAGGACCTTTAATAATACATAGATTACATAGGATATACAGCACAGAAACAGGCCATTCGGCCCAACCAGTCCATGCAGGCGTTTATGCTCCACTCGAGCCTCTTCCCGTCTTTCCTCATCTAACTTACAGCACACGATGCTCTCACTCAGGCCTAACCAGTGTTTTATAAAGGTTTAGCATAACCTCCTTGCTTTTGTACTCTATTCCTCTATTTATTAAGCCAAGGATCCCGTATGCTTTTTCAACAGCCTTCTCAACTTGTCCTGTCAACTTCAAAACAGTTGTGTACATACACCCCCAGGTCTCTGTTCCTGCACCTCCTTTAAAATTGAACCATTTAGTTCATACTGCCTCTCCTCATTCTTCCTACTGGCCAGAGCCTCCGCAATTTCCACCCTTGCTTTCCTCAGTAACCTAGGGTGCATCCCATCCGGACTAGGTGACTTTAATACTTTGAGGACTGCAAACCTTTTAACTACCTCCTCTTTATTTTTATCTTGTCCAATATCGCTATTGCCTCCTCCTTTACTGCTACATTGGCAGCATCCTCGTCTTTAGTGAAAACAAATGCAAAGTACCCATTTAGCACCTCAGCCCTCTGCCTCCACAAGAAGATCTCCTTTTGTCCCTATTCGGCCCCACCCTTCCTTTGACTACCCTTTTACTATTTATACGTTCAGAAAATACTTTTGGGTTCCCTTTTGTTACCCGCTAACCTATTCTCCTACACTCTCTTTGCCCCTCATTCCCTTTTTCAGTTCTGCTCTCCACTTTCTGTATTCAGCTAGGTTCTCTACTGTATTACCAACCCGACATAAGAACATAAGAAATAGGAGCAGGAGAAGGCCAATCGGCCCCTCGAGTCTGCTCCGCCATTCAATAAGATCATGGCTGATCTGATCCTAACCTCAAATCTAAAGAACACAAGAAGTAGGAGCAGGACCCGGCCACTCAGCCCCTGGGCCCGCTCCGCCACCCACAGGGCCTCGACCGATCCAAACTCAGCCTCATGTCCAATTTCCTGCCCGCTCCCCGTAACCCCTAATTCCCTTTACTTCTAGGAAACTATCTATTTCTGTTTTAAATTTATTTAATGATGTAGCTTCCACAGCTTCCTGGGGCAGCAAATTCCACAGACCTGCTACCCTCTGAGTGAAGAAGTTTCTCCTCATCTCAGTTTTGAAAGAGCAGCCCCTTATTCTAAGATTATGTCCCCTAGTTCTAGTTTCACCCATCCTTGGGAACATCCTTATCGCATCCACCCGATCAAGCCCCTTCACAATCTTATATGTTTCAATAAGATCGCCTCTCATTCTTCTGAACTCCAATGAGCAGAGTCCCAATCTACTCAACCTCTCCTCATATGTCCATCCCCTCATCCCCGGGATTAACCGAGTGAACCTTCTTTGTACTGCCTCGAGAGCAAGTATGTCTTTTCTTAAGTAGGGACACCAAAACTGTATGCAGTATTCCAGGTGCGGTCTCACCAATACCTTATATAATTTATCGTAAGTCTCCTTTAGAGAGCGATCAGGGAACTGGGACTGGACTCAGCCCTCCAAACCACCACTGGGAGCAAGACAGAGAAAACAGGGGAGATGAGGCAAGTGGAGTGGAGGAAGACAGAGAACGCGCTGAATTAGAACACGCAATTCACCCGCAGGCTGCTGTAGAATTCATCCAGGACAAGGCTCATAGAGCGGGTCAGATTACTGGCAAAGGACGTTTCCTGGTTCAGTGCGTCCTGGAAAGTTTCAAAATCCTTAATCCACTCCACAGCAAAGCGGTGATCCTCGATATCGATCTTATTCATGACGAGAATGAATGGCAGCCTGGTCTTGTCGAGGATACTGTGCGCGTACAGCGTGTATATGATGTAATAAAATGTCCCAAGGGGTTACGTTAAATGTGCCTATAAAAGTGGGATTCTCCATTTTTCACTTTGCATTCTGTATAAATACATTATAAAGATCATTATAAATACATTCTAACAACTTGCATCTATATAGCACCTTTAATATAGAAAATCATTCCAAGACGCTTCATATCGGCGTAATGAAAACCAGATACCATGCCAAAGAAGGGCGTATTAGAAAGGGTGACCAAAGGCTTGGTCAAAGAGGTGGGTTTCAAAGAGAGTCTCAAAAGAGAAGAGGGAGGTGGAGAAGCGGATGGGTTTAGGGAGTGAATGCCCAAGCATGGGGCATAGGCAGCTGAAAGCATAGCCATTAATCATCGGGTGATGTGATGGGGGGGGGTACAAAAGGCCAGTCATTGGAACAGAGAGTTTGGTGGGGGGGTTGTAGGGCTGGAGGACGTTACTGAGATAGAGAGGGGAATTTAAATACATGGATTAGAATTTTAAATTTGAGGCGTTAGCCAATGTAGGTCAGCAAGAACAGCGAGGATATGTGAGCAGGACTTGGTGTGGGATAGGATATGGGCAGTATAGTTTTGGATGAGCTGAAGGTTACAGAAGGTGGAGGGTGGGAAACCCGCCAGGAGGACATTGGCACAATCGAGTTTGGAAGTGGCAAAAGCTCAGATGATGGTTTCAGCAGCAGATGGGCTGAGGTAGGGCGGAGGAGGGTGATGTTACAGTGGTGGAAGTAAGCAGTCTTCGTGACGGAAAGGATTTGGGATCGGAAGTTCAGCTTTCGATTGAACAAGACACCAGGTTCAGCCTAAGGCGGTAGCCAGGGAAAGGGCTGGAGATGATAGCAATGCTGCGGAGTTTATGGCAGGGGTGGAAAAAATGGCTTTGATCTTGCAAAGTTTAGCAGGAGGAAATTAAGGCTTATTAAAGACTGGATATTGTACAAGTAGTTTGACAGCACAGAAGCAGTGGTAGAGCTGGGTGTTTATCACCGCACAAGTGGAAACTGACCCCATGTTTATGGATAATGTCACCAAGAGGCAGCATACAGATGAGGAAGTGGAATGAGTCAAGGATGGATCCTTGGGGGGTTCCCAATTTAACAGGATGGGGTGGGAAGTGAAGCATTGCTGGAGGTGATCTGTCTACAATTACATAAGAATGAAGCCAAGCAAGAGCAGTCCCATGGAGCTGGACAACAGAGTAGAGGTGTTGGAGGAGGATAGTATGATCAAACATGTCAAAGGCTGCAAAAAGATCAAGGAGAACAAGGAGTTATAGTGCACCATGGTCATAGTCACAGACAATCTCATTTGTGACTTTGGTTAGGGCCGTTTCAGAGCTGGGGCAGGCGCAGAAACCAGATTGGTTTTGTATCTTGAAGCAAATTTAAAGACACTTTTCAAGTGCAATAAAATAAGGACTAGCAGCAACTGCAATTGAGACTGAATAATAATAAAACGTTAGCCCGCTGGTGTTTTTAATATCAAGTGTGTAATAATGGCCTTCAAACTTTCTAACACATGCTTTGCCACTTCCAAAGTTTTTGCAGCAACAGATATAGAGTCATAACGGCACAGAAGGAGGCCATTCGGCCCATCGAGTCCATGCCGGCTCTCTGCAGAGCAATCGAGTCAGTCCCATTCCCCTGCTCTATCCCCGTAGCCCTGCAAGTGCCTATCCAGTCTCCCCTTGAAAACACTGAGTGTGTCCGCTTCCACCACTTCCATCAGCAGAGGGGGTAAGTTATCCCCCTCATTGTATGTACACGAGGTGGGTTTGGACATACTGCCTGAAAATTGAAGGGCCCAGGTAGTTTTCTTTTGTGGAATAGGGATGTATCTCCAGCGTGGGTGGACTTCTGCTTGCCACAAAGACGTGCCACTGACCCCAGCTGATTTTACAGCCTTAGGGCCGTTTAAATATTTTTGCTGGGCTGCCTGGCTTCAGCCGGAATTCCGCCAGAAGTGCAGAAAATCAACCTTTAAGTATTGAAATCAGTGAGATGGCCTCTCCAAAATTTGCTGTGGCCTACTGAGAGCCTCGGTAGTGTCCAGGGGTAGAGCCCCGATGGGGTCCAGGGACCAAAGTCCCAGGCCACTCTTGGATTTTAAGCATTTTTGGAGGCAAATGAATGACCTTCCTCGCACTGTGAAGAAGGCAGAGCACCTAGTTTGTATCTTCCACTGATGTGCTAAACTAGCTCTCACTTGATTTAGACAGTTGCAAATGCACCTCACTGGAGGTGGTAGTCTCAGCATGCTTTACTTTGACACAGCATGGAGTTTAAATTCTCAGGACCAATGGAAACAGCCAGCTGTTCCAGTATAGCTACAACACTGGCATCTATCCGACAATGTGGAAAACTGCCCAGGTATGTCCTGTCCGCAAAAAGCAGGACAAATCCAATCCGGCCAATTACCGCCCCATCAGTCTACTCTCAATCATCAGCAAAGTGATGGAAGGTGTCATCGACAGTGCTATCAAGCGGCACTTACTCATCAATAGCCTGCTCACTGATGCACAGTTTGGGGAGTATCAGTAGGTTCCAGGTACAGTGCTATCAAGCGGCACTTACTCATCAATAGCCTGCTCACTGATGCACAGTTTGGGTTCCGCCAAGACCACTCGGCTCCCGACCTCATTACAGCCTTGGTCTAAACATGGACAAAGGAGCTGAATTCCAGAGGTGAGGTGAGAATGACTGCCCTTGACATCAAGGAGCCCTAGTAAAACTGAAATCAATGGGAATCGGAGGGAAAACTCTCCACTGGCTGGAGTCATACCTAGCACAAAGGAAGATGGCTGTGGTTGTTGGAGGCCACAACTGGACCAGCCACATAAATACTGTGGCTACAAGAACAGGTCAGAGGCTGGGTATTCTGCGGCAAGTGACTCATCTCCTGACTCCCCAATACCTTTTCACCATCTACAAGGCACAAGTCAGGAGTATGATGAATTACCCTCCATTTGCCTGGATGAGTGCAGCTCCAACAACACTCAAGAATCTTGACACCATCCAGGACAAAGCAGCCCCCTTGATTGGCACCCCATCCTCCACCTTAAACATTCACTGCCTCCACCATCAGCGCACTGGCTGCAGTGTGTACCATTTACAAGATGCACTGCAGCAACTCGCCAAGGCTTCTTCAACAGCACCTCTCAAAACCACCGGACATCTCAAAGCGCTTTACAGCCAATGAAGTACTTTTGGAGTGTAGTCACTGTTGTAATGTGGGAAATGCGGCAGCCAATTTGCGCACAGCAAACTCCCACAAACAGCAATGTGATAATGACCAGATAATCTGTTTTTGTTATGTTGGTTAAGGGATAAATATTGGCCAGGACACCGGGGATAACTCCCCTGCTCTTCTTCGAAATAGTGCCCTGGGATCTTTTAGATCCACCTGAGAGAGCAGACGGGGCCTCGGTTTAACATCTTATCCGAAAGACGGCACCTCCAACAGTACAGCACTCCCTCAGCACTGCACTGGAGTGTCAGCCCAGCTTTATGTGCTCAAATCCCTGGAGTGGAACCCACAACCGTCTGACTCAGAGGCGAGTGTGCTACCAACTGAGCCACAGCTGACACAAGTAATGAGGTCTGGAGCCAAGTGATCCTGGTGGAACCCAAACTGAGCATTGGTGAGCAGGTTATTTGGTAAGTGCCGCTTAGTAGCACAGTCGACGACCCCTTCCATCACTTTGCCGATGATTGAGAGTAGGCTGATGGGGCGGTATTTGACCGGGTTGGAATTGTCCTGCTTTTTGTGGACAGGACATACCTGGACAATTTCCCACTTTGTCGGGTAGATTCTCGTGTTGTAGCTGTACTGGAACAGCTTGGCTCGAGGCTAATTATGAGAGGATGGGACAGGATAGTTTGATTGAGAAGTCAAGAACAAGGGAACATAGAAACAAGATGAAATGTAAGAAATTTACGACAGAGAGCAGGAGAAACTGTTTTACACAACGGGTTGTGAGGCTGTGGAAATGGAGTTAATGATTGAAACAGGGACCATGTCAACATTTAATAGATTAGATAGGTTGTTGAAGAAAGAGGGAATAAAGGGATGTGGGAGCAGAACAGGCAAATGGGTTTGGACTACTTCACATGTGGAGCATAAACAGCAACAGGGACTGGTTGGGCTGAAAAGTCTGTTTCCGTGTTGTAATTTCTATGCCAGCAACATCTTGCAACTAGTAATGAGATAAATGACCAGTTAAAATCCATTTTTGGTGGTGTTGTTTAAGGGAGTAATGTTCCTGCTCTTCTTCCAATAGTTTCATGGGATCTTTAACATGCACCTGAGTTGGCAGACAGCGCCTCGAATTTAAAGGATGGCAGCTCCGACAATGTAGCACTCCATCAGTATTGCACAAAAGTGTTCAAACCCTGATATGTGGCAGGGACCCAGAGGCAATAGTCATAGATAGAGTCATAGAGTTATACAGCACAGAAAGAGGCCATTCAGCCCATCGTGTCCGTGCCGGCCATCAAGCCCTGTCTATTCTAATCCCATTTTCCAGCACTTGGTCCGTAGCCTTGTATGCTATGGTGTTTCAAGTGCTCATCTAAATGCTTCTTGAATGTTGTGAGGGTTCCTGCCTCTACCACCCTTTCAGGCAGTGAGTTCCAGATTCCAACCACCCTCTGGGTGAAAAAGTTTTTCCTCAAATCCCCTCTAAACCTCCTGCCCCTTGCCTTGAAACTATGCCCCCTGGTTATTGACCCCTCTACTAAGGGGAAAAGTTCCTTTCTATCTACCCTATCTATGCCCCTTATAATTTTGTACACCTCAATCAGGTCCCCCCTCAGCCTTCTCTGCTCTAAGGAAAACAACCCCAGCCTGTCCAGTCTCTCTTCATAGCTGAAGCGCAGGTAACATCCTGGTGAATCTCCTCTGCACCCTCTCCAATGCAATCACATCCTTCCTATAGTGTGGCGACCAGAACTGCACAGTATTCCAGCTGTTGCCTAACTAGCGTTTTGTACAGCTCCATCATAACCTCCCTGCTCTTATATTCTATGCCTCGGCTAATGAAGGCAAGTATCCCATATGACTTTTTAACCACCTTATCTACCTGTCCTGCTGCCTTCAGGGATCTATGTACATGCACACCAAGGTCCCTCTGATCCTCTGTCCTTCCTAGGGTCCTACCATTCATTGTGTATTCCCTTGCCTTGTTAGTCCTCCCAAAATGCATCACCTCACACTTTTCAGGGTTAAATTCCATTTGCCACTGTTCTGCCCATCTGACCAACCCGTCTATATCGTCCTTTAGCCTGAGGCTTCCCTCCTCGCTATTTACCATTCCACCAATTTTCGTGTCATCTGCGAACGGTGAGAGCACTACCAACTAAGACAAGGTGAGACACAAATGTCATCTATTTTCACATTAGTTGCTCTTTATAAAGTTCAACCCCTCCCAAGTTTTCTCTCCTTGAGGCAGGGATTGACACTGGGAACAGTCCCACAGCCTCTCTGTAGATTTACAGTATTGCAGAAAAGCAAACAAAACCTGCAAGATTCCTTGGGTGGGTCACAAAGACATATTGGTGACTTAGATCAGGCTCGGCGGTGATACCTTCCACACTTGAAATCCCTGCTGACAAATAAGGGACAGCCACAAGTGCAAGATACCAGAGGGCTGTCTGCACCTGTAAAACTGTACCCCAGCACAAGTCAGAAGAGGGGAGAATATGAATCTAGAATGGTGGTACCTTTTTCCAGCATTTGTTTCACATGTACAAGGCAGCATTATGTAAAACATGTAAACAGCCATTCGGCCCAACCAGTCAAGTGTCAGCATTTACACTACATGCATTCAAATAGTCTTAATCACACTTACCCACCCTGTTCCCATATCTATTCAACCCCTTTACCTTCATCCACCTATCCAATCTAATCTTAAATGTTGACATAGTTTCTGCCTGAACCACTAACCCTGGAAGTGATTTGCACAACCTCACAACTCCGTGTGAAGATGATTTTCCTACCCTCTTCTAAATCTCGTACATACAGTCTTGTATCTATGGCCCCTCATTCTTCACTCCTCAACCTCTGGAAACAATCTGCTTCTAGTTACGCTATTTCATCTTTTCATGATTTTAAATATTTCTAGCATACCGCCCCGTAATCCACATAATTCTAATGAAAAAGACCCAATTTTTCAGTCTTTCTTTGTATTTGTATTTCCTCATACCAGGCAGAAACGAATCTGCATTGTACCCACTCTATAGCCACAATATCCATCATAGAGTGTGGAGCCCAATACCATACACAGTATTCTAACTGAGGTCTTATTAAGGTTTTTTTAAGCTACTTTTAGCGCCTTGGAAGAATTAGCGCCCCCGCGAAATTGAGTGGTAGCGCCCCAAGAGGGAAGCGGGGCACTACTGGAAGCGCCCCGCCTCCCTCTTGGGGCACTGCGAGTGAATATCGCGCCCCGGTATTGCAGGCCTTCCTCCCCTTCTTAAAAGGGAGGGGCTTTGCGCATCGCGACCCGGGGCCTAGCTGGGCCCCCGGGGATCAGGAGTGCCGGCAAAAGAGCCTGGCGTCAAGAGAAGTGCTGGGCTCAAGGAGCGCAGCCGGCACTCCGCGGAGGGGCGGGTAAGGAGGCTGGGGACGGGAGCGGAGGCAGGTGCTGGCAGGCGGCCAGCAACAAAAATGGCCGCCCCGCACCTCGCCTTTAAATAGCGCCTCCCCGGCCACAGGTAGGCACCCCTGACCCCGTCGGACATAGCATCCGGCGGTAAGTCGAAGATCGCGGCCGGGGCGCTGCGCACAGTGATGACGTCATCGCTACCGGTTACCGCCGCCGCTAGCCTCCCGCTGAATTTCGCGGGAGGCGTTGGCGGCGCCGTGCCCGGGCGCTAGTTGCTTTGCGCCCCATTAGCGCCCTCTTATGGTGCTAACGGCAGGCGCAAAGCAACCAAATTTTTCCCTCTATATCTCTTGTTATGAAATCTAGAACTCCATTGTCTTTTTTTTTACGGTCTTATCAACCCGAGGTGCTGCCATTAATGTCTCGTGAACCTGTACCCCAAATCCTTCAACTCTGCTGTTAATTTTTTTACCAAAATGTATCACCTCACACTTACTGACATTGAATTCCATCTGCCACTTTTTAGCCCATTTAACCAATATGTACCAGAGCTATTCAACTATACAGGTCATCACAGGCAAGCACAATCTATCCAAAGCTTGTCACTAGATAGTGATTGGAGGGGCACCATGGCTGACATTTCTTGCTAGACGAGAAGCATTGAGGCCAATTGGAGAACTCCAAAAGCTGTCCAGTTGCGATCAGTGAACTCAGCACAGACAGGGATCCAAACCCAGCATCTTCTTGGTCTACGGCTCAGTTACATATTGCCCTTACAACAATTTTCTTATTGAACCATCAGGGGAGCATCACCTCTTATCTTCCCTTGTGATTGAAGCTTTAAGCGGGATATTAAGAGGATCAGAAATAGAGGTCAGGAATGTACACAGGAATGTACAGCATCTCCTGTATGCAGGCAGTGTTCTTGTGCATTTAAAACCTGTGACTGTCCCTTCCCTGCACTAAGCAATGTACCCAAAGGCATTTTTACATTATGCAGGGGTTGTCAGGTTCTTGAAGCATGGGATTCATGTAGCCAGCTACAAGCCAAATATAAAACTGCTGGGACTTGCCAGAAACCGAACCTGGATGGTCCCCTATTGTCAGAATGCTGGTTCAGAACCAATGGTATTAAGTTCACTGCTGCCCTTTGGAGGTTAGAAATTCCTTTTCCTTTTAAATAAACCAAATTCAGATTCTAGCATCACAGCTGAACCAGATCCTGTCCTCTCCCATTGTCCAATGACATACACTGACTGATTGCAAGGTAGCACCCTGGCTGAGATTCTTCAATCTATTTTATTTGTCATTAGATGTTGGAATTGGCCTCTCTGTCAGCGCCCTGGCTCATTATTACTACACACTATCTTTCCTGTCACTGCCTCCAGATACCTGTGAGTACCCTCTTATGAATGTTCCTCCGCCCATTTGATATTCTGAGGAAATTTGTTTGCTTCTCTGGATACTCCACATTTCATGGACCCCCGTGGAGTTGCTAGAGTGTTCTGGCAGGAATAACAGCTAGAAATTTGTGGATCCGCTATAGCTTGGCCTTGTCAAGTGTGCTTTGTTTTATTTGATATTACTACCTTCACTGTTCTATTTCAAAAAACATTCAAAAATAAACTTTGTTCATTTTCAAGAATACTCACTGATATTTATTTCAGACACAATTTTTTACATATTAACTGGACAATTCACAGATGACTGTTGAGTTAAGTGTACATCGTTAGTGGGTGGACATGTTTACATTGGGGCTCAATATTCACATACAGAGTACTATCATACAGACTTCGCAATTCCACTCGGTGCAGTCTGGTAACCTCTAACCGCAGTTGTTCCAGAGATTTCGAGGAACTGAGGTTCATGTCCTTTTCCCCCGTGCAATCCGGATCCTCTGGATAAAGTTCATCCCCAGGATACAGAATAGCGTTGCCATCGGAAGCAACCAGACGGAATGAAAGGCTTCGCTCACAGCCTTCCACCATACGGTCTTGGCTGAACCGCTGCAGATCTTGGAGATGGGGTAATCGGCAGAGTCTGCCCAGCTCATACCACTGTGGGGGAGGGACGTAGAGTTTCTGAGAATGGTGACCCTCAATCACCTCAGAAGGGGACATCCAGTTGTAGAGGACGGTTTCATGACCATCGTGCTTTGTGAAAGGAATCTCTTGCAAACAACAGATGAAGAATGCGGTATCAAACCTCTTTCCCTCCAGATAAGTGGGTGTCAGCCAGTTACTCCACTCCTTCAATGCCCAGATATTTGGTACACAGTCCAACTCTCTGCACATTTTTATAAAATTCGCTGCATTTTTCTGCACAAGTGGCCTCCAACTTGAAAGTTCCTTTTGGTCGTACTGTGTAAGCTTTATGATCCCTTGGTCGTTCAAACATTTATATGGGGCATTCGGCTTCACGAGTAGAATCCCTGACTCTTCAAAGGTTTCCCTAATGGCACAAATACGGAAAGCCACCTCCCCAGAGATTTGAGATCCCAGCTTTCTCCTGTCCATTGCAAAGATTGGAGCCCTGTTGCCAATTTGCCTGACCATGCCTAGGTTAAATTTGGGTGGCTCACAAAAAGGCTGGAACATCTGGATCCACTCGCTGGAAAAATCAGACGAGCTGATCAAACCCCCCGGGAACACCTGAGCGTCAGGCATGAAACTGCTTCTCGTACTCCGCTGTAATATAAGCACAGCATAATCGCACACAGGCTTCTCCAACCATGACTGAGCCACATTTCTCTCTCGTGTAGGCACCGAAAGTGGAGGCCGACAGATCTGTGTATTGGTGGCACTTTTATTCACAAAGCGATTTCGAACGCATGCAGCCAAGATCACAGTAGCTGCTTCCTTCCAATATTTTAAGTCCCTATTCATCTCCGCTGCAAGAAAGGATAACCTATTAATTTTGTTTCGTTGCTGATACAGCTCATCAGCAACCCCAGTGCTCTCCTACTTAAACCAGCAACCCCAGTGCTCTCCTACAGGAACTAGCAACCCATATCAGTTCCCTTTAAGCTGCACAGCTGCGCAGTGCTCTGGAGGTCCTGTGCAGGCCTGTCACTGGCTTTTGAATGGAAAAACCACGCATGCGCATAAATTTGTATGGGAACATTGACCCCAGTGCTCTCCTAGTGGAGCCAGCAACTCCAGTGCTCTCCTACAGGAACCAGCATCCCCAGTGCTCTCCTGCTGGAATCAGCACCCCCCAGTAATTTTTTATGGTAGGGGCCGACATTTCCCCTCAGACCTCACAAAAACACCATATTTATCAAAAGCTATGGGAAAGTGGCCATCATAATACACCCCTCCATGAGTGGACACTCACTAGCCCCACAAAAAGTAAGTGCCTCCCATTGACTCCACATACTCAAGCGAGGTCAGCTCTACAAGGTTCCCCACGGTCACGATCCCAACTAAAGTACCGTATTCGTGCTCTGTGAAAATTCGGCCACTGTGACCCCAATTTTAACTCCCCGGTAAAACCGGGCGGGGCAGCGGTTAAAATGAGGGCAATAAATTACCCCCTCTAATCCCGCTACCTTTCCGCCATATCCCGATCTTAACCTGCTCTTTTGATGTCATCGGAACCCGACTGAGGGATGTGGAGAAGAAGGTTTAGGGAGTGAATGCCAAAGGATGAGGCATAGGCAGCTAAAAGCACAGCCATTAATCATCGGGTGGTGGCGTGTGGGGTTGTACAAAAGGCCGGAGTCTGAGAAACAGAGAGTTTGGTGGGGGTTGTAGGGCTGGAGGACTGAGATAGGGAGGGGCAAGGCCATTGAGAAATTTAAACACATTGGGGGAAAAATCCAGTTGATTTGCGTCTCCCGTTAGTGCCCTAAGAGCGCTAACGGGGCGCAAAGCAACTAGCACCTGGGCGCGGCACCGCCAACGCCTCCCGCGAAATTCAGTGGGAGGTTAGCGGTGGCGGTAACCTTTAGCGTCCTGCGGCGCTGCGCCTCCAGCGATGACATCATCGCCGTGCGCAGCGCCCCCTGACTTACCGCCAGATGCTATGTCCGACAGGATCAGGTGGGCCTACCTGCGGCCGGGGCGGCGCAAATTAAAGGGGAGGTGCCGGGCAGCCATTTTTGTTGCTGGCCGCCTGCCAGCACCTGCCCCCGGCCTTCTGTGCAGCCCCCCCTCCCCCCCACAGGGTGCTGGCTGCACTCCGTGAGCCCAGCACTTCTCGAGTGATATCCCAGTGATATTCACTCGCAAATTGGCAAAAGGGCTCCAATGGTGGAGCGATTAAAACCGGGGATGCGCAAGAAGCCAGAATTGGAGGAGTACAGATATCTCGGAGGGTTGTAGGGCTGGAGGAGGTTACAGATAGGGAGGGGAGAGGCCATGGCGGGGTTTGAAAACAAGGATGATAATTTTAAAATTGAGGCATTGCTCAACTGGGAGCCAATGTAGGTCATCGAGCACAGGGTTGATGGGTGAACAGGACTTGGTGCGAGTTAGGACACGGGCAGCAGTGTTTTGGATGAGCTCAAGTTTATGGAGGGTGCAAGATGGGAGGCCAACCAGGAGAGTATTAAAATTGTTGAGTCTAGAGGTAATAAAGGCATGGATGAGGGTTTCAGCAACAGATGAGCTAAGACAGGGCGTAGTTGGGCGATGTTACGGAAGTGGAAGTAGGCAGTCTTAGTGATGTCGCAGATATGTGGTCGGAAGCTCATCTCTGGGTCAAATACAACATCAAGGTTGCAAACAGTCTGTTTCAGCCTCAGACAGTTGCCAGGGATAAGAATGGAATCAGTTGCTAGGGAACAGAGTTTGTGGCAGGGACCAAAGACAATGGCTTTGGTCTTCTCAATACTTAGTTGGGAGGAAATTTCTGCTCATCCAGGAATGGATGTCGTACAAGCATTTATCTGGAAGGAATTAAATAATGAGAAAGTTAATTTTCCACAAGAATTATCAAAGATAATGGCCCGGATTTTGTGGTCAGTGGCGCAGTGATGGTGCTCGGCGCTGACCTTGAAGAAAGCTGCCCACAAAGAGATAGTGATTTCTGTGGCGTCAATTTCACCTCTCCAGGCGTTAATTTGAATCTGACGCCAAGTCTAGCGTTACTCCAGTGCCCAACAGTGATGTCAGCAAGCTGGCTAAGCAGCCAATCACATTGAAGAATTCTCAACCAACAAGTAAAAAGCAGGTTTTGTCCTTCACTTTTTAATCATTTTACAGAGAGCAAAATAAAGATTGGGATTAAGGTAGAAACTGAAATATCATTAAAAAAACTTTTTTAAAAATTATTAAAAAAGTGGAATTTTTATCATAATAGAAAAATTCGACATTCCACAAATATAAAATTAGTTTTTCAGGGCCAGAACGATTGTTTTATAGTAATTATGGCTCAGTACGCCATTAAATACCTAGTTACATCTCATTCAACAAAGCTTAACTTTTTTGGGAGTTTTTAAGAGCGATATCTTGCACAGGAATTGCAAATTATTATGGATGTGTATTGTTACTCTGAAATTGTTTTAAAATTGTTTACATAGTTGTCACTGTGACGTGAAGCACTCTTCTTCCCCACTTGCGTTTACAGAGGCACTCTTCTTCCCTCACATCCTAATTCATGCTGGCAGTCTTCATTCCGTAAACCTGAATTTACATGTGAGAAGTTGCACAACACCAGGTTATAGTCCAACAGCTTTATTTGAAATCACAAGCTTTCGGAGCGCTGCTCCTTCGTCAGCAGCGCTCCGAAAGCTTGTGATTTCAAATAAAGCTGTTGGACTATAACCTGGTGTTGTGCGACTTCTCACATTTGTCCACCCCAGTCCAACACCGGCATCTCCACATCATGGCTACTATCGAATTCACATTGGCACTCTTCTGCCCCTCCATTTCATTATTTTCCATCTTTCTTTCAGTTTACACTAAGTTTGTCTGCCCTTTCCCAGTTCACAGTGATACTCATCTTTTTTTCCCCTTAGTTCACACTAGTTCACTCTTTTCCCTTCCATCAATCCCAGTTCATGCTGGCCTGTAACTCCGCCTCCCCCCAATTCAAACTGGCACTTTCCTCTTTCCTCCAGTTCACACCAGCACCCTCCTCTCTATACACATAAGACACACAGGTGCTCTTCTTCCTGCTTTCTGTTCCCTATCCCCAGTACACGTTGGTACTCATCTCCGCTTCCTCCACTCCACCGCAATTAAAGCTGGCACTTTTCTCCCCTCCCATCTCACAGTAGTTCCTGGCTCCTACCCAGTATTGTTGCCGCTCTCTAGATTGTCAGATTGCTTGTCCGACATCCAGTTCTGGATGAGCAGAAATTTTCTCCAATTAAATATTGGGAAGACCAAAACTATTGTTTTCGGTCCCCGCCACAAACTCCATTCCCTAACCATTGACTCCATCCTTCTCCTTAACATTTGTCTGAGGCTGAACCACACTGTTCGCAACCTTGGTGTCATATTTGACCCTGGAAAGAGCTTCTGACCACATATCCGCGGCATAACTAATACCGCCTATTTCCACATCCGTAACATCGCCCATCTCCACCCTTGCCTCAGCTCATCCGCTGCTGAAACCCTCATCCATGCCTTTGTTACCTCTAGACTTGACTATTCCAACGCACTCCTGGTTTGCCTCCCACATTCTACCCTTCGTAAAATGGGTCCCATTCACCCATCACCCCTGTGCTCGCTGACCTACATTGGCTCCCGGTTAAGCAATGCCTCGATTTCAAAATTCACATCCTTGTTTTCAAATCCCTCCATGGCCTCACCCCTCCCTATCTCTGTAATCTCCTCCAGCCCCACAAACCCTCAGGATACCTGTGCTCCTCTAATTCTGCCCACTTGAGCATCCCTGATTATAATCGCTCAACAATTGGTGGCCGTGCCTTCTGTTGCCTAGGCCCTAAGCTCTGGAATTCCCTGCCTAAACCGCTCCGCCTCGCTACCTCTTTCCTCCTTTAAGACGCTCCTTCAAACCTACCTCTTTGACCAAGCTTTTGGTCATCTGCCCTAATTTCTCCTTATATGTCAAATTTTTTGTCTTATAATACTCCTGTGAAGCGCCTTGGGACGTTTTACTACGTTAAAGGCACTATATAAATACAAGTTGTTGCTGTTGTTTTGATATCCCAGCGTAAAAGCTTAAGTTCTCGTCAGTTCAGTGATTTCAATTGATTGCCAGATGTGGGCAGTTCAACGACGTGCCCAGTGTAGGAGCAGGGAATGAGTGACAGCGACTTCTGGATTTCCACGTTTAACTGCGCATGTGCGTACTCCAGAAGTTGCTGTCAGATTGACAGTTGCCATGATGTGGAGATGCCGGTGTTGGACTGGGGTGGACAAATGTGAGAAGTCACACAACACCAGGTTATAGTCCAACAGTTTTATTTGAAATCACAAGCTTTCGGAGCGCTGCTCCTTCGTCAGGTGAAGTCTGACGAAGGAGAAGCGCTCCGAAAGCTTGTGATTTCAAATAAAACTGTTGGACTATAACCTGGTGTTTCTCTTTTTGGTTGGACAAACCCAAATTTACTGTAAATCAATTAAAACTTTAAATGAAACTTAATAAATCAAATCAAAATTTGGAAGTCCGGGGTGACGATGCACTCCAGCCCCCGCGGCGCCCACCAGTCGCGGAAAAACTTAAGCGTGCCGGCGGACACCGCGTGCTCCATCTCCAGGGCCACCCGGGCGCGAACATGGCCGCGGAAGAGAGGCAGGCAATCGGGCCGAACGACCCCCTCGACCGCCCGCTGCCTGGACCAATTAATGGCTTTCTTGGCCAGGTATAACCTGGTGTTGCTCTTTTTGGTTGGACAAATCAAAATTTACTGTAAATCAATTAAAACTTTAAATGAAACTTAATAAATCAAATCAAAATTTGGAAGTCCGGGGTGACGATGCACTCCAGCCCCCACGGCGCCCACCGGTCGCGGAAAAACTCAAGCGTGCCGGCGGACACCGCGTGCTCCATCTCCAGGGCCACCCGGGCGCGAACATGGCCGCGGAAGAGAGGCAGGCAATCGGGCCGAACGACCCCCTCGACCGCCCGCTGCCTGGACCAATTAATGGCTTTCTTGGCCAGGTATAACCTGGTGTTGATCTTTTTGGTTGGACAAACACAAATTTACTGTAAATCAATTAAAAACTTTAAATGAAACTTAACAAATCAAATCAAAATTTGGAAGTCCGGGGTGACAATGCACTCCAGTCCCCGCGGCGCCCACCGGTCGCGGAAAAACTCAAGCGTGCCGGCGGACACCGCGTGCTCCATCTCCAGGGCCACCCGGGCGCGAACATGGCCGCGGAAGAGAGGCAGGCAATCGGGCCGAACGACCCCCTCGACCGCCCGCTGCCTGGACCAATTAATGGCTTTCTTGGCCAGGTATAACCTGGTGTTGTGCGAAGTCTCACAGATTGACAGTTGTAATGGCAGTTTCGCCGTCATTTCAACCGCAGATTCCGGGCCATGGTACTGTTGTATAGATTTCAATGAACAGGTGCATAAATTTGTACATGGGAAATTCTACAGCAGGTTTAAAAAAACTGTATTTGGCTTGCACAAACCAATTTACCTATACTGCACTTTAAAAAAATCCCCTAGAAATGGTCCTGAGTTCATTAATCAGAGATGCGCTCCTCCAACCGCCATGTCTCACCAGCCCGCGACAGCAACACGCATGCGCCTCACCTAGCGGCGACAGCAGCACGCATGCGCCTCACCAGGCGGCGACTCCAGCATGCATGCGCTTCACCTGGCGGCGACTCGACAATGCCTGCGCCTCACCTGCCCGCGGCTCAAGAATGTCTGCGCCTCTCCTGCCTGTGGCTCGACAATGCCTGCGGCTCACCTGCCCGCGGTGCAAGAATGTCTGCGCCTCTCCTGCCCGTGGCTCGACAATGCCTGCGGCTCACCTGCCCGCGGCTCAAGAATGTCTGCGCCTCACTTTCCCACAGCTTGAGCCCGCCTGCGCCTCGCTTTTCCCGCCTCCGCCTCGCTTTTCACGCCTCACCTGCCCGCCTTGTGCTTCCCGCCTCTCGAGCCCGATTGCGCCTCGTTCTTCCACCGTTAGTTTTTCCTCGCGCGGGTGGGCGCTGCAGCCAATCAGCGGGTCCCGCGGGGGAGGGGGCGGAACTCTCCGGGCGCTGTGACGGTTGGCCAAGACAAGAAAGGTCTCGAACCTTCGATATGTGTTCGCGGGTAATATCTTCTCGCTAAAAACCTGAGGGTTCATTAATTCTCTTTGTTCAGCGGTTTCTTTGTCAATACCAAAATAAAACGATCTCTAACCTTAAACCCCAATCACTGCCAGTAGGACTGGCGTAAAACGGGGTTTTTTCTTGGTTTATTGGAATAAGTGTTATCTGTAGCATTTAATTGGATTATGATGGTGCTATGTGGTTTGTACACTGGTGTTGAAATGGTTTTTGTTTTATGTGGAGTTAACTTTGAGATTTATTATTTTAAATCTAAAAAGTTGTGTGGTATTGTTTAAGAGTATTTGTAAACATTATTGATTATTTGTAAAATTAATCATTGCATTTATATTAACTATAAAGCTGTTTTAAGGCTTTATGTTTTACTGTGATGGATGAATGTAATGGATTTACTATGTAATTGATGAGTTGTACAGGTATTATTGTATTTGAATAAAAATATTTAAACCCCAATTCCAACCTGAAATTTTGCGACCCCAGCCTCTAATCCTGAAGCCCAATCCTAAACTCTAACCACTAACTCTAAATTGTGCAACTCTAGCCTCTAATCCTAAATTCTAACCACTAACCCTAAATTGTGCGACTCTAGTCTCTAATCCTAAACTCTAACCACTAACCCTAAATTGTGCGACCGCCCCCTTCCAACTGCCAAGAGAACAGGAGGAGGCCATTCAGCCCCTCGAACCTGTTCCGCCAGTCAATTAGATCATGGCTGATCTGTATCTTAACTCCATCTACCTGCCTTGGTTCCGTATCCCTTAATACCCTTAACTAACAAAAATCTATCAATCTCAGTTTTGAAATTTTCAAATGACCCCCCAGCCTCAACAGCTTTTTTGGGGACGAGAGTTCCAGATTTCCACTATCCTTTGTGTGAGGAAGTGCTTCCTGACATCACCCCTGACCACTATGGCTGTGGCAGGGACGAACAGACATCCAGTGTTGCGACGGAACACTGGGTTAAATGACTGAAGGTGTATGAATTGTACATCACCTGCCTTCTCCAACAGGAAATCAGACAGGCGGAAAAATGTGGGGGGAGGGAGGATAAGTTCCTTTCCTATCCTACGTCCCACTCCAGTTCCTACCAAAAAATTGGTGGTAGCAGATCCTAGCTGACCCTTTCTGGGCTATTTCTGGCCTCTCATGGAAGTGGTGAGTTCATGAGTAGAATTGTGAATGTAGATGGAAGAGGTCAAATGGTTTGATAAATAGCTGGGACTTTTTTTTGGAGCCACACCCTGCAAAACTATCCTTTGTCTTTGTTGTTGTATTTAAGATATTGTGCCTGTGTATAGTAGTTGTCCTGTGTCTTTACAATAGGATTAAAAATACATGGTTCGTAGAAAGTGGGAGACGAAAAGGAGACAGGCACCGGTGAAATCTACTTCATAAAATCTCACTTATTTATAAAAAAAATTAACCTCCCTCTGGTAAATGCAGACTGGTATGGTACTAAGCAGTGGTGTGACTACGAATGGAAATTTGGGTGGCCCCCAATTTATGGTGGATTACTGTCATAATGCTCCAGTTCATTGTCACTGCAGACCAAGCTGCGAGAGAGGGAAGAAGGCATCACAACAAGCTAAAAGCTCCCATCACTAGCAGGGCTAGTTCGCTGGTGGTCACTGCCAGGCGTCCATTGCTTGCAGGCTGGCTTATTTTACCGTGTTATTGTGGCGAGACGCCTCACTCAGCATTGCTAATGTTCCACCCAACGCTCTTCTACTGCGCTAGAATGAGCAATGACCACCCCCCATACAGACAGATGGCCTCCAATTTTTACTGACACCAGTAGTTCCACCACTGCAGGAGCCTCATGGACACTCTCGCCAAATCGACAGGCATTAAATAATAAGGGAGACGTGGCTGGTCATCAACATCTGCTGCATTTATTCCCATAGCTCCAGCGATGCAGCATTGCTCCTACCACAGCTATGTGTGATCGATACTAAAGCAAGCCTGCTAATAATGTTGCTTAAACTTCACACAGGCTCATATTAGAGCAGGCCTGGGTACTAAGTGCACCACCCGTAGCTACGGCTCTGGTACCAAGTATTATCAGGCTAGGCCCAGAGAACCAAGCCTGGTGGTGCAGCACATTAATGTAGAAATATGCTGTGCCTATGATTCTCTGCACAGCAAGGTTCCTGGTCAGTTAAGTTGGCTGGGGTGGGAGATTGCGAATAGTGTACTTATCAATGTCAGCCATCACCCAGGATACACGTCTCTGCTGGAGTAACTGACAAAATCAAAGGCTTGGGAAGATCTCATATACTTCACAAGTGGTTACAGTGCATAGCACAAGCTTATAATGAGTTTACAGGGCTGGGTTATTTCAGAGTTGTGTGAAGTAGGTTTACTAGATATTAATGTTTGAGCTAGTGGAAAAAGCATACGCTGTCTATAATATGAAACCATAGACCAGCCCAGGTTCCATCCCTCGTACGTGCTGAGTTAGCCGATCTTAGCAGGTGCAGTATTCAGGCCACTGCAATTGGCGAGGAGGGGTGGTGAATGTTTCTCTGACACCGACATAAATGGAGAATCCGTACTCTGCAGTAACTGAGCTGGTAGCTGAAGTTACACCTGTCACAACTCAGGATCCCAGCGTGCTTCTCAGGTCCTATTGTTACAGGAACAAGCCTGTTGAGATTTGATGCAGCTATATTGACACGACTGGATCAGCGGGCTTTCTCATTTATAAGTACAGATTTAAATCGTTGTGAGCAGTGCGGGTCTGCAGCTCAATGTGAAATTGGGGACAAGTTACAGTTTGTAATTAAATCACAATCAGACTGCATGGCGGTGCTACACTCCACCCTGATGCAGAATCCCATCACCAGTAGCCACTGCAGGGTCAAAGGGAACGAGATTGCCAAAACCATCTGGCTAATTACTGAGTGGACAGAAGTGGAGCCGAGTAAATTAGATGGATCTGGTGGGCTGGTGCTTAATCCCTTCTCTATTCCTCTGGGAAATGAGCAGTGAAGGAATCAATAACAAGAACAGCAAACTGCAATTAGGGAAACTCCTAACCACTGCAGTGTGGAATTAAGGCACTCTAGCGAGAATACTTGAAACCATATAAAATAAATGGGATCACTCCAAAAAGGACTGCAGTTAATTTTGGAATTGAAACTGGTGTTTTCTGCATGAAGATCAGCAATGTGCTCATATAATGTCACAATGTTGAGGCTGCCGCGAAACACGAATGGAGGCTGAATCCATATGTGGAAAACAAGAAACTTTTATTCACTGCATGGCACACAAAATGGCTGAGAGAGCTGCTCCCAGAATTCTCTGGAAAAACTCCCAGAATTCTCTGGGTAAAACCTGAGGCCCCGCCCCCTTCTGCCTTAAAGGTAAGGTGCCTTAAAGGGGAAGGTGCTGGAAATTTGTCCACAGACGGAAGAGTGGATTATGCCCGTTTTAGGTGGCGATCCGCCACACAGCTCCCCCCAGAATCCGCTTAGGAGGTGTGGACGAGACGGTGCGGCGGTCTGATGGGCCGGCCGGAGCGGCTCTTGTAGGACGCCGGTGGACGTGGAACGGCCGGGCGTGGAGCAGCCGGGTGAACTGGCTTGAGGGCAGGTCGGCTGCGTGGAGGTGGACGAGCTACAGGGACCTGCTCCCTGGGCTCCGAGTGTGCTGGCTTGAGTCGGTCCACTGACACTTTTTCGGTCCTGTCGCCCACTTGCAGGGTGAAAAATTTGTCCCCAGCCTGTAGCACCTTGTAGGGCCCGTCGTGCGGGGGTTGAAGGGGTCCGCGGTGGGCGTCATGCTGGACGAAAACAAACCGTGCCTGGTGCAGGCTTAGTGGGACGTGTGAGGTGGATTCGCCGTGTCGGGCAATGGGCACCGGGGCGAACTGCAGCGCTGGTGAGGCGAAGTCGTGGCGTTGCTGGTCGGCTGACCAGGGTGTCGTGGCGGTGGGCAGGAACTCGCCGGGTACGCGCAGCGGCTGACCGTACACGAGCTCTGCTGCCGATGCGTGGAGGTCTTCTTTAACCGCGGTGCGAAGGCCGAGGAGGACCCACGGAAGTCGGTCGGTCCAGGCGCCATCTTGGAGGCTGGCTCGAAGAGATGCCTTCAAGGATCTGTGGAACCGCTCACACAGTCCGTTGGCTTGGGGGTGGTACGCTGTGGTGCGGTGGATGGTCACCCCGAGATTGCGTGCGACGGCGGTCCAGAGTTCAGAGGTAAATTGCGGACCTCTGTCCGACGTCATGTCGGAGGGGATGCCGAACCGTGCGACCCAGGTGCTGACGAAGGCTCTGGCGATGTCGGCGGTGGTGGTAGAGGTCAGTGGAATTGCCTCAGGCCAGCATGTGGTGCGGTCAACGATGGTCAGCAAGCGCGTGTGGCCTTGCGACGGCGGCAGGGGCCCGACGATGTCCACGTGGATGTGGTCGAATCTCCGCGAGGGGACGGTAAACTCCTCGAGGGGTGCTTTCGTGGGTTGCTGTACCTTGGCCCGTTGGCAGGATAGGCAGGAGTTGGCCCAAGTACGCACATCCTTGCGAAGGCCGCGCCAGACAAAGCGGTTGGCTACCAATTTGATGGATGCGCGGGCGCCAGGGTGGGAGAGGTTGTGGAGAATGTCGAATACCCGGCGGTGCCAGGATGCTGGGACGACGGGCCGAGGTTGACATAGGGATATGTCGCACTTGACCGTGACTGCGGTCGGGCCACAGGCGACGTCGGCCAGGCGTAGCCCTGGTAGGTTGGTGGGTGCGGAGAGCAGATCCGGGTCGGTGATCTGGTCTGCTGCGAGTTGAGCGTAGTCGACTGCTAGATGTGCGGCGTGGATGGCGGGGCGGGAGAGGCAGTCGGCTACCACATTGTTTCGGCCGGAGACGTGTTGGATGTCTGTGGTGAACTCGGACACTGCCGCGAGCTGGCGCTGCTGCCTGGTGGACCAGGGGTCGGTTGTCTTTGCCATTGCGAATGTCAGGGGCTTGTGGTCGACAAACGCAGTGAAGGTGTGGCCCTCAAGCAAAAACCGGAAATGGCAGACCGCCAGGAACAGCGCGAGGAGCTCGCGGTCAAAGGTGCTGTACTTGACCTCCTGGGGGCGTAGTTGGCGGCTGAAGAAGGCAAGTGGTTGCCAGGCGCCGTCGACCCACTGCTCATACACGGCGCCGACCGCGTGGTCGGAGGCGTCCATGGTGAGCGCTACCCTGGCATTGGGCCGTGGGTGCGCGAGCAGGGTGGCGTTGGCGAGCGCGGTCTTGGTGGAATCGAAGACGGCGGACGCGTCTGCCGTCCATTCGACCACCATCTTGCCGCTCCTGCCCCGGAGGGCTTCATACAGGGGCCTCATGAGGGACGCCGCTTTGGGGATGAAGCGGTTATAGAAATTCACCATCCCGAGGAACTCCTGGATGCCTTTGATGGTGGTGGGGCAGGGAAATTGTTGGACGGCCTGCACCTTGGTGGGCAGGGGAATGGCCCCAGCATGGTTGATGTGGTGGCTGAGGAAGTCGATCTTGTCCAGGCCGAACTGGCATTTGGCTGGGCTGAGGATGAGCCCGTGGTCGCTGAGGCGCCCGAACAGGATGCGAAGGTGTTCGAGGTGTTCCTGCTTGGAGGAACTGGCTACCAGGATGTTGTCCAGGTAGACGAACAGGAACTTCAGGTCCCGAAGGACCGAGTCCATGAGCCGTTGGAATGCCTGGGCCGCATTTTTGAGGCCGAAGGGCATCGCAGGAACTCGAACAGGCCAAAGGGGGTGATTACGGCCATCTTGGGGTCGTCCGCGGGGTGGACGGGGACTTGGTGGTAGCCGCGCACCAGGTCGACCTTGGAAAAGACTGAGCGGCCGGCCAGTCTAGCCGAGAAGTCCTGAATGTGCGGCACGCGGTACCGATCAAGGGTGGTGGCGTCATTGAGGCGGCGGTAATCCCCGCAGGGGTGCCAACCTCCGCCTGGTTTGGGGGCGATGTGGAGTGGGGAGGCCCAGGGACTGTTGGAGCGGCGGATGATGCCGAGCTGTTCCATGGTGGCAAACTCGGTCCGCGCGATCTCCAGTTTGGCCGGGTCCAGCCTGCGGGCGTGGGCGTACACTGGGGGGCCTGTGGTGGGGATGAAGTGTTCCACCCCGTGTTTGGCGGCTTCCGTGGAGAAGGTCGGATTGGTAAGGGCCGGGAATTCGGCCAGCAGTGCCGAGTAGTCATCCGTGGCCCGGGCGTGGCACTGTGACGCCATGTCGGCGGGTTGACAGGGGGCCATGGCGCCCAGGATGGGGGACATGGTGTTCATGTCCACAAGGTGGTGACGAGGGATGTCTACCAGTAGGCCGTGGGCGCACAGGAAATCTGCGCCGATGAGGGGGGAGAGCACCTTGGCAGTGATGAACTCTCATCGGTAGCGGTGACCAGCGAGGTCGAGGGTGACTGTCCGGGTGCCATACATCCGGATTTCCGAGCCTTTAGCAGCAGCCAGCGCCGGTCCTCGTTCGCCCTATTGGATGTCGAAGGAGGAGGCCGGGATGATGCTGTGCTGAGCCCCAGTGTCACACAGGAACCGGCGGCCGGTTTTGTCATCCGTGACGAACAGCAGGGAGCCCGCGTGGCCCACGGCCATCGCGGGGGCTGGAATGGGGGCGGACTTGAAAGAGCAGGGAGGTGTGCACCGTTGTGCCCTGGTGCCGAACCGTGCGTGGTAGTAACAGTGGCCCGGGTTAGTGGGGCGCAAAGGCCCCGTGGGCCTGGTGACAGGCCCTTGTGGCCGCGTGCTGGATGGTGAGGGGCGCGCCCAGGCATTGGCTGCCAGGTCCGGAGTGACGTCGCGGCTGGAGTGAGCGGACAGCAGCTTGTCGGCCTCATCGGCCAGGGCTTCCAGGTTCGTGAGGCCGGACGCCACGATCGCTGGGCAGATGCTGAGAGGGAGCTGGCGGATGAACAGCGTGCGGAAGAGGGATCCGGGTGGGCTCTCGTCGGTGAGGGAGAGGCGGTCTGACGGTGAGGCATCACCGAGGCCTCGAAGGTCGAGGAGGTGGCAGTTTCGCTGATATGCCGAGGCCGTAAATTTTTTAAGGAGTGCTGTCCTGAGGTGTGCGTACTTGCCTTCCTCTGGTGGGTTCTGCAGCGTTGTCCAAACCTTGGAAACTGTGGCGCTACTGAGTGATGTGACGAGATAGTCGTACTTCATCCCATCTGTGGTGATATTTCGCAGCCGGAAGCGAGATTCAGCTTGGAGAAACCAGGCTTCGGGCTGGTTTTCCCAAAACTCCGGCAGTTTCACGGAAACTGCGTTCCTGTCCGCCATTGCAGTGCTCGGAATACGTTCTGAGTGTCGGGGTCACCAATGTTGAGGCTGCCGTGAAACACGAATGGAGGCTGAATCCATATGTGGAATTCAAGAAACTTTTATTCACTGCATGGCACACAAAATGGCTGAGAGAGCTGCTCCCAGAATTCTCTGGAAAAACTCCCAGAATTCTCTGGGTAAAACCTGAGGCCCTGCCCCCTTCTGCCTTAAAGGTAAGGTGCTTTAAAGGGGAAGGTGCTGGAAATTTGTCCACAGACGGAAGAGTGGATTATGCCCGTTTTAGGTGGCGATCCGCCACAACACACTCCTAATCCTTATTTTCTTATGACTGCTGATACTCTATGGTATGTGAACAGCCTTCTGACAGAAATACAGCAGCAACACCAAGGCCATAATGAATACTTCCATATAGGCTTGGAATTAGATTTAGAATCAAATAGTTTTTCCCATTTGCTGAAGGCACAGACATGGGGTACAGTTGCACAACCCCCTTCTGCCCTCTGGTTCCTTGCCCAACTGGCCATTTTTCATATATGAGCTTAAACAGTGAAGTGTCAAAACATGGGGGCACGTCACAGTCCAGCCTGATGTAGTCCTTGCCCCAACATTTGCACTTTCCACTAGAAGGTAACTTTCCTCGTGTCTAGCGCACGGTGCCCCCTATGACCACTCTGACTGAGATGAGCTAACTTGACACAGACCTGGGATTGAACCTGGGTCCTCTTGAGTCTGACTGAGTCAGTACATTTACCCACTCAGCTACTAGGGGGAGCAAAGAAGCGAGTTACTTTTTTGCTGCAGATGTGAATTCCAGTCAGGTCTTTCCCTGACTTCACCATCAATGTTTAGGATCAAGCCTCAATGCTTTTGTAGTCACGGCAACTACTCAAGAATATTGAGCCACATCTGAAAGGGTTACAGCATCAAAGAAGAAAATGTAGGCAAAAAATTACTCATGCAATAGTTTACAATTAGAGCTGTCACGTTCACTTTTTGACTGGGTTCTTTAGAAATTTCTAAAAATTTAAACAAAGTCTTTTATTTTAGGATTAGAATTTTTTGTTCATCTCCTACTTATTTCTGTGCCTGTAAATGCATTGGTTATTAAGGTTTTCAAATATTTTTATGGGTTCAAGTTCTATTCTGCAACTTGAGCAGAATATTTTATCGAGACTGATGCTCCAGTGCAGTGCTGAGGGAGTGCTGCATTGTTGGAGGTTCTGACATTCAGTCAAAATGGTAAAGCAAGGCCCCAACTGCTGGTTCTGGTGGATATGGAGATCCCTTGGTACTATTTGAAGTAGGACAGGAAGTTCTCCTGGTGTCTTAGGCAACATTCCTCCCTCAACCCTGCGATTTAATGCAGATAAGTGTGAAGTGATGCACTTTGGGAGAAACAACATGGGGAGGCAGTATAATCTAAATGGTATTTTGAGGGGGGGCGGGGGGTGCATATTCACAAATCTTTGAAGGTGGCAGGGCAAGCTGATAAGGAGGTTAAGAAAGCATATGGGATACTTGGATTTGTAAATAGCAACATTGAATACAAAAACAAGGAAGTTATGCTAAACCTTTACAAATCTCTGGTTAGGCCTCAGCTGGGGTATTGTGACCAATTCTGGGCACCACACTTTAGGAAGGCTTTCAAGGCCTTAGAGAGGGTACAGAGGAGGTTTACCAGGATGATACCAGGGATGAAAGACTTCAGTTATGTGGAGAAGCTGGGATTGTTCTCCTTAGAGTAAAGAAGGTTAAGGGGAGACCTAATAGAGGTATTCAAAATGATATGGGGTTTTGATAGAGCAAATAGGGAGAAACTGTTTCCTCTGAAAAGTGGGTTGGTATCCAGAGGTCATAGATTTAAAATAATTGGCAAAAGAACTAGAGGGGAAATTAGATTTTTTTTCCCCACACAGAGGGTGGTTAAGATCTGGAAATCATGACGTGAAAAGGTGGTGGAATCAGATTTCATAGCAACTTTCAAAAGTCAATTGGACAAGTACAAGAGGACTAATTTGCAGGATTATGGGGAAAAAGCTGGGGTGTGGGACTAATTTGGACAGCTCTTTCAAAGAGCCAGTATAGGCATGACGAGTCGATTGACCTCCTTCTGTGCTGTAAGATTCTATGGGGGAAAAATTTGGTTGCTTTGCACCTCCCGTTAGGACGCTAATGGTGCGCAAAGCAACTAGTGCCCTGGCGCGGCGATGTTTGCACCGCTCGCGAAATTGACCAGACATTTTGCGGCGGCACTAAACACTACCGCCACGATCTCCTGTGCCCGCAGATCGTGATGTCAGTCGAGCGTGCATCGCCCCGGACCGGATATTGAGTGGCGCCCCCTGCCTTTCCGCCTGCCGCTAGCAACGACAGGTTGAGGGGAACGTTTTGCAGTCGGGAAGGGACTGGGGGAGCGCTATTTAAAGGCGACCGCTTCCTGCCTTTTTTTGTCGGCGACATTTTTGCACCACGCATTCCGAGAGAGAGATACTTCTGGAGAGATTCAACGCTGTGTGAAGGAGTTTTGGGTACTGAGCAGCACTTTGCAGGTTCATTTTGATTTGACCTTCCTTGCATCGATTTAGAAGAGACTATGGGGGCTGCACTCAGCTCTTTCCCTGGTCCTCTCCATTGTTCTTTCCAGCAGAATTGATGTACAGGTCTCTCCAGGCCGAGATTCAAGGCTGCAATGAGCAGGGTGTGGATGGAGAGCAAGATCGACCCTCCCCTTTAAGAACTGGCCGGCGCCTGTGTGTCTGTGTTCCATTGCTGACTGACATCACATGAGCTTCGTCAGCGCTCTGAGGTAGCGCCTCGCTCCTCGCGTTAGTGCCTTAAGAGAGGTGTGTAGCGCCTGATTTAGCGCTCCAGGAGCGATAGAAGCCAAGTTTGCAGTCGGAGGCGATAATTAGCACCAGGCGCTAAACTTTGCGCCCGGCCGATAATTGCACCCCAAACGGGGCGATACCGAATTTTTCCCCCTATGATTCTAACCCATGTTCAAAAACAGATAAACTGGCTATCAACTCATTGTTAGTCATGGGATTTTGCTGTGTATAAAATGGCTGCTGCATTTATTGACATAACTGCACTTCAGAGTAAATTATATAGGAAGGACTTTGATTTTGTTTCTAGGATACATAATAAGGTGCTATATAAATCCATGTTCTTTTCAGCAGCAAGGCATCACAATTTAAGTTGTGATCCCACCTCTTGCCTCTCCCCTATTCTGCCTCCATTCAGTCTGATACTTGGAAAGAGGTGACAAGTGTACACCTGTAGTTAGCTATAGGAGGAAATAAAAAAACGGAAGAGTTTGTACTGATTTATTAGAGTGGTTTGATTTCTACAGTACAGGTCATCTCAGAAAGACAAAGTTAGGTTGGCATGCAATACAGAGAACGGCCGCAGATCCGGAAAGAGCTGTGTGAACCTGCTGAGGGCTCCTTGGCAGTCATAGAAGTGGAACCCACCCTTCATGGGTCCGTCTCTGAATCTCAATCATCACGACACCAGCAGATCTCAATACTCACTACTGAACAGTGCTTTGTACTACACTTCTAGGGAAGGTTACAACCATTAAATAGTTTCTTTATAAAACAAACTCCGACTACATCTAAAGCTGTAGTGCCCCAGATTTTTTTTAATACAGTTTTAAGAAGTATTCTTACCTTATCTCAGCTGAAGAGAAAGAAAAATCAACTGCATCAAAAAAAAGTCTGCAAGAGTTTTTTTTTAAGTAAAAAGGGGATCATAATGTTTCTTCATAATGAATGAAAGGCAAATCTCACCCTGACCTTTTTTCCAGTTGCCAACTTTCTTCCCACTTTGGGAGGTTGTTTTACTGTCTAAAAGGCTGCACTGTCAGCACCAGAACTGACAGGGTACCCTTTGTTTATTTAAAAACATACATATATAATGTTCTAAAATCTATAACAAATTTAAAAAAAACTGAAACAAGCGACTCTAAAATAGTTTCAGCAGCTGCACGATGTATGTGCTTTTCAAGCCAGTTCATAAAGGAGGCTATACCTTTCGAAAATGTTTGATTTAATAATTTAGCATTTTGGGGGCACTGCTACTTTAAAACTACACACTATGTTAAATCACACATACACAAACCTTCAATAGGAATCCCATTTTCATAGTGCTATTAGCATCACAGCATCTTCTCGATTAAAAGGCTGGCAAATTACGCAGAATTCAATAGTTCGATTCAGAAATACGACTTTCTCTGCAACGTGCTGTTGCCGCTTCTTGAAGATCCTTCATGCTTATGCTTCATCATTATCTCCCTCTTCCTCTTCGAACTCCTCCTGCTCATCTGCAGTGGCATCCTGGTACTGCTGGTACTCAGATACCAGGTCATTCATGTTGCTCTCAGCCTCAGTGAACTCCATCTCATCCATCCCCTCGCCGGTGTACCAGTGCAAGAAGGCCTTCCTGCGGAACATGGCAGTGAACTGATCGGAGATGCGCTTGAACAACTCCTGGATGGCGGTGCTGTTGCCGATGAAGGTGGAAGACATCTTGAGGCCGCGGGGCGGGATGTCACAGACAGCCGTCTTAACATTGTTGGGAATCCATTCCACAAAATAGCTGCTGTTCTTGTTCTGGACGTTGAGCATCTGCTCATCCACTTCCTTCATGGACATCCGGCCTCGGAATATGGCAGCAACGGTCAAGTAGCGTCCATGTCGTGGGTCGCAGGCTGCCATCATGTTTTTGGCATCAAACATTTGCTGAGTCAGCTCCGGCACTGTGAGCGCTCTGTAATTCTGGCTGCCGCGGCTGGTAAGCGGAGCAAAACCTGGCATGAAGAAGTGGAGCCGAGGGAAGGGCACCATGTTCACTGCCAGCTTGCGAAGGTCAGCATTGAGTTGTCCAGGGAAGCGGAGGCAGGTGGTGACTCCACTCATGGTAGCAGAGACCAAGTGATTGAGATCTCCATATGTGGGAGTGGTCAGCTTCATGGTGCGGAAGCAGATGTCATAAAGGGCTTCATTGTCAATGCAGTACGTCTCGTCTGTGTTCTCCACCAGCTGATGGACGGACAGGGTAGCGTTGTACGGCTCCACCACAGTGTCCGAAACTTTAGGCGAGGGCATGACGCTGAATGTGTTCATGATGCGGTCGGGGTATTCCTCCCGGATCTTGCTGATGAGGAGGGTGCCCATCCCAGAGCCGGTGCCACCACCCAGAGAGTGAGTGAGCTGGAATCCCTGTAAACAGTCACAGCTCTCAGACTCCTTCCTCACCACATCAAGCACTGCATCAACCAGTTCAGCTCCCTCGGTGTAGTGACCCTTGGCCCAATTGTTTCCAGCACCACTTTGACCTGGAAGAAAAATACTCATGACATGGAAAAGCACAGGCATTCACAATGTCATTCAAAACTTTTAACGCCCAATTTCTGCTCCAAAACTAGTTTACACAATCATTTTCATTACTCATTAATATTACTACTTTGAAAATGTTATTAATTATGTTTGAAAACTTGATTCTTTTTCTCTCCTTCTCCCCTGCAGGCTGCAGTACAATTCCACAGGAGCCAATAAACCCTTCTGTTACCTTACTCAAATGATCATCCTTCATATGCAAGTCCAAACAGCAAGTGGTGGCAGGCTATTCAACCTTGGGAAGAGGCATCACAGCCCAGCCAGGCACTGTGCTTACCCAACATTCCAGCTAAACCACTGGATAGGTCTCAGCTGGTGGAAACCCTGGCTGATTTTAATGGCCTCAGTTGACATGGATGGAACCTGGAACCTCCTGACCTGTACAGCTCTGCAGGACATTCACCCACTAAGGCATCAGGAAGAGTGATTTTAAGGCTGGTATAAAGGATATAAATCAGAGGTCTAATCTACACAAGGGAAAATGAAGATCCCAACACACATACAATGAAATCTGAGTAAATTGCATTCAACATCCCGATGGGAAGTTTGTGCAATGTGTATTGATTAGAAAATGCTGGAAAATGGGTAACAAAAGTGATTCATGGAGTAGAAATAGGATTTCATTGGGCAGAATATTAATGTCAGTTGCTGAATGATGTTTCAGTTTGAATGCGATCACGCCTCTGCAGACGTCCTTTAGACAAGAGATAATTTGTACATTATGCCCCATTGACTCTTTGCAAGTGCAGCATACAAGGCTATAAAAAAATTGGATCTCTGTATTATACTAGTGCAAAGAGCTGAAGCAGTTCAAAAGACCAGGATTGTTAAACAGACAGTACCAAGTAAGAATTTATGTTGCCTTATTTTCTTCCCTCTTGCTCTCCTGAAGGCACTGACCCTAGCTGAGGAAAAGGTGCCTCCGATTGCTCACCCATGTGGCCATTCTTCCAGTGTCAGATTAAAAAGTGTTGGCAGGCTATTCAACTAGCAGCATCACAGCAGAGCCTGATCTGATCCTCACTAAACATCCCCCAGTTGCACGCTTTCCAGCAGGGCTCACTAGATAGCAATCAGGAGCAGCAACCCTAGCTGATTTTTTCCCCTCTCCACCCGAGGAGCACTAAAGTTAAAGAACCCCAACTGCTGTTGTAACCGAGATCAGCTGACTCAGCACCAGACCAGAGATCAAAACAAGGATCTTGTGGTCTGTATGACACAGTACCACACCAGACCGGGTTCGAATCTGACCTCGGGTGACTGTCTGTGTGGAGTTTGCACATTCTCCCCGTGTCTGCGTGGGTTTTCTCCGGTTGCTCCGTTTCCTCCCACAGTCCAAAAATGTGCGAGGTAGGTTGATTTGGCTATGATAAATTGAACCTTAGTGTTTGGGGGGGATTAAATATGTGGGGGTTATGGGGATGAGGAAGGATATGTTAGGGGGAATTAAATACGTGGGGTTACGGGGGTAGGGTGGGCTATGTGGTACTGTGGGGATTATAGCAGGGACAGGGTACTGGACTTGGATGATCAGCCATGATCGTATTGAATGGTGGAGCAGGCTTCGTCGGGCCGAATGGCCTACTCCTGCTCCTAGATTCTATATGTCCTTCTCCACGACGAGGTAAGCTGGAGGACCAGTCACCTTGTACTACTTGTTCACCTCCTAATGATGGGAAATAGAGGAGTATACAAATAAAAAGATAAGCTGTCTGTTTATCCATTTATGAGGAGAATGGCATTTTACAAAAAAACATGATCCACTTGCTTCATCTCTACAGAGCCCACTCAACTATCTTAAACCAGCTGTTTATGCAATTAAAAGAGTATTACTATTGTACCCCTACCAAATACAAAGTTATCTGGTCTAAATATCTGTCCAAATGGCCCAGATCTGACGGAGTCCATGGTACCAGGTTCCAAGTCGACCAGAATCGCACGGGGAACATATTTGTCACCTGGAAAAGAGATAATACAACAGCAACATTATAATAAAGACAATACAGATGTGAAGTTTCAGACAAAGTTAAATCCACACAGGAAGAGACCACTGCACCTTTCAAGTAAAGAGTAGAGAAACAATTGAAGCAGGGCTACGGGGAGAGAGCAGGATAGTGGGATTCGTTTATGATTGATCCAGCAAAGAGCAAACACAGACACAATGGGCTGAATGGCCTCCTGCAATATAAACTTTGATTCTTGTATGGAAGAGGGTGAAGTAATAAATATACAGAGATAGGGAGGGGTAAAGCTGGACATCAACATTTATCCTGGCTTTTAATAAATAACTTTAATGTTCCGTTCATATTACAGAACTGCTTCCGGTAGAGGAGATTCTGCAACTGTTTGGCTCCTATTGCTGTGGAATCTGCTGCCATTTACATGGTGGAATGGATTTTTCAGCACAGTAGCAACAGACTGGACTAGCGCATACCCAGGCGCTTTAAAAGCTGTGATATGCAACTTATTTTTCTGGCTGCCAGCTCTCCCATGATGGTTGCGCAGGCCACTAATCGGGGAGTCACACTGCTGGCCTGCACAGGCAGAGAACATGCTCTCCCACACTGCACAGAAGCCATTTGCATTACTCCAGGGAAAACCTGCCAATTGGACCATGGCATCTCCAGAAACATCAGCATGGCCACCACTGGCTGCAAGGTGAGTACAGTATTCCGTGTCTCACCTCCTGACTCCCCAAAGCCTTTCCACCATCTACAAGGCACAAGTAAGGAGTGTGATGGAATACTCTCCACTTGCCTGGATGAGTGCAGCTCCAACAACACTCGAAGCTCGACACCATCCAGGACAAAGCAGCCCGCTTGATTAGCACCCCATCCACCACCTTAAACATTCACTCCCTCCACCACCGGCGTACCGTAGCTGCAGTGTGTACCGTCTACAAGATGCACTGCAGCAACTTGCCAAGGCTTCTTCGGCAGCACCTCCCAAACCCACGACCTCTACCACCTAGAAGGACAAGAGCAGTAGGCGCATGGGAACACCAGCACCTCCAAGTCACACACCATCCTGACTTGGAAGTATATCGCCGATCCTTCATCATCGCTGGGTCATAATCTAGAACTCCCTCCCTAACAGCATTGTGGGAGTACCTTCACCAAACGGACTGCAGCAGTTCAAGAAGGAGGCTCACCACCACCTTTACAAGGGCAATTAGGGATGGGCAATAAATGCTGGCCTTGCCAGTGACGCCCACATCCCATGAACGAATAAAAAAAAACTACTCGGACTTGTATGTCTTTTATTTTTTAAAAAAGACATTAACACAGCCTGATTTAAATGGTTAAAACAAACTAGTGAGCACATATAACAATAGTCAGTTCTGCACCATCTGGAGTCAAGCATTGACTTTATACTCAAAGATGTTTATCCCACTAGTACACGACCAGGTATGTTGTTTGATCTCATCAAGTGAGCATTTTTGAACAGTGTTCAGGAAACAGATGGGCTATTAGTGCCTACAATGCCCTGTGGCAAGGTGGCAATTTCACCAGTGAAGAGTTATTAAAGGACAAAACCTCTGGCATATGTTATATACACCAACCACATTGTTACCACATTTAGTCAGAAACAATTCTAGGAACTGATGACTATTCTGATTTGCTTTTGTTACTTTCTATAATCCTCCCAGTCCTCATTCTCGACACCATTCTTCATCCTAGCATAAGTTTGCCCCTTTTATTATAATACTAGACCCATAGTTTCATCACCCTGGATGCCCTTTTTAACCTATTGGGGCGATATACTTATTTTATAATTCATGATTTACCTGCTTGAATAGATTCTGCTATTAGTCTGTATTTTACAAATAATTTCTCCCACCCTATTCCAGCTAATTTCTCCTCATCCCTTCAAAGTTAGCCTGTGGTTTAAATCCAAAACCCTGGTTTGTGATCCTCCTTTCTCCCTTTCATATTAAAGGTCACTATTCCCCCAGGATGCTCTCTTACTATCAATCATCAACTATTTCTGGGCTTGTTATTCATAACTAAATCAAGTATCTCCTGCTCATTTGTTGCTGCTTTAGGAAACTACCTGGTATACATTCAAAAAACCTGTTTCCTTTCCTACTCATGCTGCTATTTCCCTCATACTCCATATGCATAGGTTAAATCTCCCATGACCAGATTTTCCTTCTTATACATCTCTGATCTGCACACACATACAATCCTCTAAGATATTTCAGTCAGAATACTCCCACCAGTGATCTGCATCTTTTCCTGTTCCTTAAATCTACCCATAGTGAATCCACCTGCTGATGACTCATTCAAATCCCTTCTTTCTACTGCCATGATGGTGTCTTTTATGAGTACTTCTATTCCCCCTTTCCAATTTTCCCTGTCCTTTCTGGAAAAAAAAAATATCCTGGTATATTTAGCCCCCAGTCTTTTCCAGGGTGCCGTCTGCGGGAACGAGGGTTGACACTACCTGAGTACCTCAATGTTCTTTCTGGGCAGTCTGTGGGATCAGGACACGATGAGTTAAAACGGCTTTCTGCTAAGCAGATGAATTATATAAAGAGGCCCAAAAGCAAGGATATCTTCACAGAAAAGTAGGATAGGAGAATGTGTAAGAGTCACTCAGCCATATCTGTAATTGTCTGGAATATGTCAGCTTGGTCACTTGTGTTTATGGGAATGGGAAGAGTTTGAGGGCAATCAGGTCACTTCTGGTCATGGCAATAAAATAATTAGAAGAGTTAAGTGCATGTTTGTTTATATCATGATATTATTCTGTTGGCATTTGTATGTATCTTTGATGTACTATGATTTATTGGTGGTTTGCATCGAATGTAGTGATCAAAGGTGAAATTGGTATAAGAGATGTGAGTGAACCACTGTTTAACAGATCATACTGGAATCGTGGAGTATGATGACCCAACAGCTCATACTTTTTTTGGATAGTATGATGAAGCTCTCATACTGGATTTGTGAAGTATGATGTTTCAATAAAGACTGATCCTGCATTGCTACAACTGAATGGGTGTGTAATCTGGTGTTTAAAGTAACGAGGCACAAAGGAACAAGAAAGCAGTCCAACATCTTGGTGACTCCGACGTGATATTTTCGAATTTTGTTAAGTCGAAGTTGGTGAGATGTGATTTTTTTCAAATTTCGTTAAATCTGAGTTGGTCGGACGTGAAGTGATTTTTTCAAATTTTGTTAAAGTTGGAGTTGGTTCAACAACAACAACTTGTATTTATATAGTGCCTTTAATGTAGTAAAACATCCCAAGGCGCTTCACCGGAGTATTATAAGACAAAAAATTTTACACCGAGCCACCTAAGGCAAAATTAGGGCAGGTGACCAAAAGCTTGGTCAAAGAGGTAGGTTTTAAGGAGCATCTTAAAGGAGGAAAGAGAAATAGAGAGGCGGAAAGCTTTAGACAGGGAATTCCAGAGCTTAGGGCCTAGGCAACAGAAGAAGTGTTTCCCACACATCAGTTCGAGGGGTGAGTATTCTCTTAGTTGTCGCGACCTAAAGGGATCTCCAGTTAGCAATGGGAGGATCAGGAAATATTCCGGACGAGGTCTGGTCATTTTTTAATAAATGGAGAGAGTCTAAAAGGGGGCCCTACGGGATAGGGCAGGAAACAATGACAGGAAGATGGAGCGAGACATGCAGTCCTTAGTGGAGAGTGTCCGGTTAAAAGAGATTATGGTGTTAGGGTTAAAAAGTGATAAAAAGAGAAAGGCGTTAGTGTTACAGTGTCTAATGCTGAGGATTCAGAAGTTAGGAGAAGAGGCTGAGGCCAGAGATGGAGAAGTCTCAGAACTTATAGAGCAGCGAACAGAACTTACAGAACAGGAATCAAGAACTAGAGAAAGGAATATCTAAGCTGCAGCATGCAAAGTTGGCGGAGACCCGGGCGGGCACTGAAGTTAGAGGGGCCCCTACCACCCCACGTCCTGTGAAGGGCATGGGAGGGCAGCAGGCGACAGAAATTGATGAAGACTGGTGGTGTTCAGAGGATTCCCCAGGTCCAAGAGTTGAAAAGGGGATTATGAGACAGGAAGCATGGCCACCGTTCCCTTCCTCACCCCGTTTACCTTCTCCGACTTAGGAGCCCCGATCCCACGTGGTTCGGGTGAAGATGTTGGGTACAGAGGTACAGTTAGATGCCTCTTCGGCTCCTCAGACGCTTGTCACCCCGAGAAATTTCACCCAACCTTCCGGTAATGTGGAGAGTGGGGGGAGCACGTTCGGGCGGACAAGGCAAGAGCATGATCATGAATCTTCCACTCCCAATGGAGGTCATGAAGGAAACGCTACCTTTAGTAGTTTTGAGAATTCCTGGGATGAGTGAGGAGGGGTAAAGTTACAGGACATGAGAGCTATCCTTGGTAAATTTTAGTAAGTTTTCCCAATGGTGGTGTAATATTCTGGGATGGTGGCAGTCGGGGGACATATTGGAGAAACAGAGGGTTCATACAATTCTACGAGCTTTAGGGAATCACCTGGGAAAGGTGGTAGGTTTTGATCAAACCCAAGGTCCCTGCTCTGTAGAATAATTGTTGCGATCTTTGGTGCTCATTGAGGGCCACAGTTGATAAAGCGTCTTACATTATTACCAGGGGATGGACCCAGGGAAGCGGGGGAATGTATATTTCAGTTGTGCAAAAGCTTGGGAACAAATTGGATTGAAATCAGTTATTATGGGGATGATGTCCATAGAGAGATCATTTTGACACTTCTACTCCCTCAGTAGTGCTGGAAGTAGATGCCTGGGGCGGGGACAAGAGATTTGATAAATGGATGGCGAGGGTGTAACGTCTGTATCAGAGAGCTGCAGGTTTCCCAGTCATGGAAGTGAGACAGGGGTTACAGCGATGGAAGGCATTAATAAATCCCATTAAGGGAGCGGGACCAGGCGGTGTCTGGGTCTAGACCTGTCAGTTGATAGAGGACACAGATAGATTGGCTAAAGAAGTAGAGAAGTTAAAAGAAAAGTTGAAGAATCAGGAAAAGGCAACAAGGGTCACAGACGGAAATGAGACCTCGATCCAGTTGGTGAGGTCAGGGTGAGATTCCGCAAGTGAGATGGAATCGCAATAGGGAAGCCACACCATAACCTCACATGTCGCTTTCTTAGGACCCTTACTTCAGGATAGGGGTGGCCATCCCCTTATCGAGGCATGTGTAGAAGGGCAGCGGGAAATATCTTCAATTGACACAGGGTCCACGTTTACATTTGCGGATACTTCTGTTCCACCATCTACAGTTATGACCATTCAGGGTGCCACTGGTGTCCCGGAGGCCATTCCCGTCATGCATAACGTTGTGCTGTGGGAAACTAAATCAGGGAATGAGTCGGTTACGGCGTCAATGGCAAACACGGTTGGTCCTGTTAAGTCAGTGGGTCCAAAGGAATGACCCCTCCTCCCCACAGATTGAGGACCCTTGTTGGCAGTGGGGGCACCCAACTCCTTGGCCGCCAGATGAATGAAGGTTGAGGTGGTCCTGGAATGATGGGTCCCCCCTCCCCAGAGACAGTACCCTTTCCCCCCAGATGCATGTGGAGCAATTACTGAGAAATTGATGCAGAAACAGAGATGAAAGCAATGGGAGAAGTTTGCTCAGAAGCACTTAAAGTTTCTGTAGGAAAGGGCTGTCTCAGAACTGATGAGATGTTCAGTGAAAAGCTAAAGTGTGGGAGTTGTAAGCATGGTCTAAAGGGATGCGGAATGGGACTTGGAATGTTGAAAATGTTGAGAGAGGCAGTTATAGCAGTTCTGAAGGGTGAACTGAGAAATGGACTGGGACTCTCGACTGAATCTTTAGCATTCCCTTCACCCTTTACTCTATGTTGTTACACCCCTCCCATATACCAGAGAAATGTGTTAAGAATTGTGCAGGAGGTAACAGGTTTCGGTGAGGTCACGGACTGTGAGTTTAAGATTCTGAATCAGTACTTAATGGGATTCAATAGAAAACATCAGAAATTGAAAATTGGTTTAAGGGAAAAAGGATAAATTAGTCTAAGATGGAATAAGGGAGAAAGGGGCAGCTCGTGTCTGTTTTCTACTGTTCAACAGAAGTTTTTTTGTTTTCAGTGTGAATGTGGCTCATCCCTCTTTTTTCAAGCTGTATTGTGTTTAGTTTAAGATATTGGTCTGAATTAAATTGGAGTTATTGAGGTTAACTTAAATTTCTGACCAATGTCAAGGATTCCATGATTTAAGGTGATTCTGATTGTTTATTCATCTTAGTGGTACTGGAATGTGTGACCAGAGAGAAAAAGGGGAACGCGACTGCTATCAGCAGTATGATAACGATATGAAGACATCCTGTAATTGGAATGTACTACAGAATTGTTTCACAGAATGTTTATAGTGGTGTTGCTAATTATGTCTGATGTTTTTACCTGTTGAATTGAATTGATCAGGACCTTTGTAAGTTTTAAAAGGCAAAAAGACTTTGCAAAAGTAAGATTTTTTTGTGAATTTTTAAAAATTTACTTGGAAGCTGCGAGAAGCTGTGTAACACAAGCTGACATTGATTGATGAAGTCTGGGTTTTGTTTTCTTTTGAAATGCAAAAAAGAGAAGTTAACTCTTTCCACGAGCAGCTGTGTGTTTTTTTTTGCTTTCTAGTATCAGATTAACTCTGTTTTAATTCACTAAGCAACAACCTTTGCATTGCTGAATGTAAACATTTTGGGCATTTTTAAATTTTAAGTTTCTTAATTTGAGTGGCTATTTCCCCACAGTGACAGAAGGGAATCAAGAATTGACAAATTAACCCATTGGGCTCACAAAAAAAGCCACAATGGATTTTCTGTTTTTTTCTTTTAAGCAGAGGACCATATGTGTGTTGATAGTGCAAGAGTGGTTCTTTGCATAATTTACATTCATATCTGCAGACATTGATGGATCTTGAATATCGCAGCATGGTGACAAAAATTGGACTTAACACTTTGCCTTTCCAATGCTTGGAATTAACCTATTCGGAGTCATTTGTTATCTCCCAAGACACATTGCTCGAGGAGGAATATAGAAGACTTACATACGAACGGAATTGCAACTACTTTTGTCTCCTTTGTAAAACCACCAAGCCTGTGCATAATTTGTTTGTGAAATTGATTGATTGGCTAAATTGGTATGAGTTGCTGTTCAAGCACTCGAGAAGGGAAATTTATCTGAAATTTAAGGGTATCATTTAAATTTTAGTTTTGAAAAGGTCCAGTCTAACTGGTTTCAGTCCAACCTGTGTATTGAGAAAGAAGTTTTGGGAGGTGACTGTTGTATTAAAGGTAACTAACATCCATCATCTTGCAGACTGAATTGCTCTCCGGAATTGGGATAATTTTGAAATATTTTGAGAAATAAAAGGTCCAATAAGAGGCTAAGTGGAATGAACAAAAATGTTTTGATAACTTGGATTAATTTGGGAACTTTGTTAAGTAGTAATGATCGTATTGTATTGGATGGTAAAGTTTCTCAAGGGCTCATAAATGAGATTAAATGGTAATATGGGATTTTTTCTAAAATCATTTTCCTAGGTGTTTATGAGTGAATTTCAGGAACCCGAACATGGGTTAGGAAATGATGTGTGAGTGCATCCCTGAGTAACATAATTCCTGAACGATATCAAATTGAAATCCTATGTACATTCTATTGAAAGTCAGGAAAGTGTAGGTGAGAATCATTAATTTCTCTTGGAGATGTTTGTGTCTTTGCCTATACTGAACAATGAGGAAAATGTATTTGATAGCCTGGCCACTACCCTAGACATTGGGACCATGCAGGCGGCGATGAGAAAAGACCTCCAATCCTTTGAGAAGATAATTTAAAAGCTCAGGAATGGCTTGTATCTGATGTCAAGTGTAGTATGATATTGGGATGCCGGTGTGTTTGCAAATATGTTGCACATGAAGCAACTCGCAGGAGGAAATGCATGGTGAAGATGCACTGAAGAACGGGTCTCGGATATCCTCAAGATTCCTAGGTTGTGCAATGGACAGTAGCCCATCCAGATGCATAGGCAACATCAAATCCTCTGGTTACAGTGACTCCTTACCAGCTGCTTCATTGTAGTAGACGTTGATCCTATCCAGCTGTATGTCACTTTCACCACGGGCGCTTCCAGAAGGGTCAATTCCATGTTCATCGCTGATCACCTCCCAAAACTATGAAAACAGATCACAAGCATAAGTTCATTCACAAAGTGAGATTTTTTAAAATCTTAGTAGAATCCACAGTCTTTAAATTGACAAATCCCGATTAGGAAAGCCTGGGGGACTGAATGAATCAACCGTTACTCGCACATGATTCTATGAAATGCATGAACGTGTGGGATGCAGTCTGGAACAATACCAGCCAGCTAGCGTGAAGGGCGCAGGTCACTGAGGTCGGGGGGCGAGGGGGTTGTATAAACCACACCCTCTTCAGCTGGGTTCAATGCACATCGGCGCAATCGGGGGAAACTGCATCTGGGTCGCGCACAGGGCTCGCATTATAGCCCTGCACCAGAAAGGAGATGATCAGAATGGGGATTTCTCGCCAGCTCGCGCAATCCCCGCACGTACTCCGCGCAACAGCAAATTCTATCTGAACCATTCACGTCTTCATTCGTACGGGACAGGCTGCACCGATTCTGCATTTCCCCATTTGTGTGAGCTCCCAGTCTTATTCCTGGTTGGAAAGCGCGGTGGCTTCCTTTTGCAACTGGGACCCTGTGAGATTTCATCTCTCAGGGGCTGACTGGAAGAGAACGTGCTGCTGGAGAATGCCGAGGGAGATTCCCTTGGATCACTCGTACATGCAGACTTAACACGAGAATAAATCTACCCTGGAGACAGAGCAGTGATACTGAACCCCACAAAACCCAAACCACTCCCTCGAGGACGGAAGAGCCTCAAGCAGCCGGGCTGTCCAAACAAGAGCCACTACTTTACGCCCCAATCCTGCAAATTCCATGAATGCGGGAACAATTTTGCACAGTGGGCAGATAAATAGACATTGCTTGCACCCATATCTGCTCCCTGCATTCCTCGGAGAGCATGCTGCTTAATTTGAGGACACAAAGCTTTAGATGACCCGGGCGATCTGTGCACCCCGGCGCTATCAGAGCCTGAATAAAACAATAAAAAAAACCAAAGCCTGTCCCCGAGTTTACTTCAAATTGAGCTGAGGTTTGGTTCCTAGGGGTTCGGTTCGATTTAGATCGAAATTACACCCGATCCCTATTCTGTCGAATTCTGGCATCCAGACAAAGGAATAGGCAGGGAGGGTGCAGGGCTGTCATCAGCCTGCGCGCATGTCCAGCTGCTTCCATATTCAGCCCCAGTTACTTAGGCATACCAATACCTCGGAATTGTCCCCAGACTAATACTAACACCGTGTGCTTAATTCCTTTTAAAAATATAAATCAGTTACAACCGCTGGAAAATACACTATTATGGTGTGGTCTCACTGTAAGTTGTCAGACTGTGTCAGATAGAATCAAGCACTTGCGGTTCCAAGCATTGGGAAAGGGTGTGGTTTAATTTTCTTACAGGGATGCAGTCAAGTAGCATTTTATCAGACATAGCCTCGGAGTATCTTTCGATTGACAGAAATGATTTGCATTGTGCATTTATATAAATGACTTCAATATTGCTTATGGTGGGTTTCTTACCTTGGCTCCGATCTGGTTCCCGCATTGTCCAGCCTGGATGTGCAGAATTTCCCTCATTCTCGTGCCTGCTCTTTTTTTTTGTGGGTGGGGGGGATGCTGCAGGATCAATTTACAGAAGGATGCAGGTGCTGATCTCTTTGCATATGCTGCAGGGCTCGGTGTGTTTGCGGACAGTTGCAAAGCTCGGTTTGTTTGCAGAGGGGTGTAAATGCTGCGGGAGGGCTTGCCGTCAGGCTGAAGCGCACGAACTGTCCGTAATACTCTGCTCTGCAGCTACCGGCTCACACTAGCAAAGCGCGTCCTTCGCTCACTACTTTTATGAAGCGTCCACCGCCAGTGCACTCTGGGAGATGTAGTCGCCTCACCGAATCATGAACTGAATGAGGGGTGCAAAAACTCGAACACTTCACCTTTGTCTAGCAATAACCAGTTTATGGTGACGTGAACGTTTTCTGTTACCTCCCTACTGGATTTCAGCACAATCTGAGATGGAGAATCACCAGAGAAATTTGCGAAAGACACCAAATTGGGGGGTGAAGTTCTGACGAAGGGTCACAGACCTGAAACGTTGACTCTGTTTCTCTCTCCACGGATGCTGCCTGGCCTGCTGAGTGTTTCCAGCATTTTCTGTTGTTATTTCAGATTTCCAGCATCCGCAGTATTTTGCTATTGAAGTTATGTTAAATTTGTATAGAACCTTGGTTAGATCACACTTGGAGTACTGGTCTCCATATTATAAAAATATATAGAGGCATTGGAGAAGATGCAAAAAAGATTGACTAAAATGATAGCAGAACTGAGAGGTTATACCTATCAGAAAAGACTGAACAGGCTGGGGCTCTTTTCTCTAGAAAAGAGAAGGCTGAGGGGTGACTTGATAGAGGTCTTTAAGATTATGATAGGGTAGACATTGAGAAGATGTTTCCACTTGCGGGGGAGACCAGAACTAGGGGCAATAAATCTAAGATAGTCACTAATAAATCCAATAAGGAATTCAGGAGAAACTTTTTCACCTGGAGAGTGGTTAGAATATGGAACTTGCTATCACAGGGAGTAGTTGAGGCGAATAGAACAGATGCATTTAAGGGGAAGCTAGATATGTACATGAAGGAGAAAGAGATAGAAGGATATGCTGATAGGGTTAGATGAAGAAGGGTGGGAGGAGGCTCGTGTAGAGCATAAACACAGGCATGAATCTGTTGGGCCGAATGGCCTGTTTTTGTGCTGTAAATACTATGTAAGAGAATGTACATGGACTTCCAAAAGGCATTTGATAAAGTGCCACATAATAGACTTGCCAGCAAAGTTGAAGTCCATGGAATAAAAGGGACAGTGGCAGCATGGATACAAAATTGGCTAAGTGACAGGAAACAGAGAGTAGTGGTGAACGGTTGTTTTTCGGACTGGAGGAAGGTATACAGTGGTGTTCACCAGGGATGAGAGACTTCAGTTACGTGGATAGACTGGAGAAGCTGGGGTTATTCTCCTTAGAGCAGAGAAGATTGAGAGGAGATGTGATAGAGGTGTTGAAAATCATAAGGGGTCTAGACAGTGAGATAGAGAGAAACTGTTCCCATTGGCAGAAAGGTGGAGAACCAGAGGACACAGATTTAAGGTGATTGGCAGAAGATCCAAAGGTGACATGAGGAAAAACATTTTTATGTAGCGAGTGGTTATCATCTGGAATGCACTGCCTGAAAGGGTGGTGGAGGTAGACTCAATCGTGGCTTTCAAAAGGGAATTGGAAAAGTACCTGAAGGAAAAAAACTACTGGGCTACGGGGAAAGGGCGGGGGAGTGAAGTGCTCTTGCAGAGAGCCGGCACGGGCTCGACAGGCCGAATGGTCTCCTACTGTGCTGACTCTTAATGTGGGCAATTGCCGATTTAGAGTTAAGCATGTTTCTTAAAGGGGCACAACTAACCTACTGTGCTGACTCTTTCTTTATCATAGTCAATTACCTATTAAAAGCCAACCATCTGCCCCCTTTTTAAAGGGGCACAAACAATAAAAAACGGTAACTTAACAAAAAAAGTTTAAAGGAAACTTAAGAAATTAAATTAAAATTCCATTTTCGGTGGTGACCAGTATACTGTGCTGTAACCATTCCGGGAATCTGTCCCGCACAGACTACAACTCTGCAATAGGTTATTAAGTAGGTTTACGGACTCCCAGGCCGCTTGCCATTTCTGCGGCCTGGAGGAGTCCGTATTTCACGTATATATAGAGTGTGAGAGGTTGCAGCCCCTCTTTCATTACCTGAAGGGGCTGCTCCTCAATTTCTGGTTACACTTCAGCCCCACGCTCCTGATCTACGGTCACCCGGTGCGGAGGGGAGCGGGCAGGTCGGAGGACCTCCTCGTGGGACTGCTCCTGGGCCTGGCTAAGAAAGCCATTAATTGGTCCAGGCAGCGTGTGGTCGAGGGGGTCGTTCGGCCCGATTGCCTGCCTCTCTTCCGCGGCCATGTTCGTGCCCGGGTGGCCCTGGAGATGGAGCACGCGGTGTCCGCCGGCACGCTTGAGTTTTTCCGCGACCGGTGGGCGCCGCGGGGGCTGGAGTGCATCGTCACCCCGGACTACCAAATTTTAATTTGATTTGTTAAGTTTCCTTTAAAGTTTTATTTAGTTACAGTTACGATATTGGTTTGATCAAAAGAAGCAGACTACAACTCCCAGAATGCCACGCGCGTCAAGCCCGCCTTAGCTGGGGGCGGGGCCACCATGCATTGACATAACAATTGCCAATCACAGAGCAGTAGGCGATGAGGCTGCCAATGAAACAGAGGGATGCTGCTGAGTGACAGTCGCGTCGTCCGGCAGGTTTATCGTCGGCGTAAAGATGGCGCGGTCGCCCGAAATGGTGATGAACTACTTGACCGAGGTGGAGGAGCTGGTGGAGAGCCTGTTGGCCGACAAACAGCAGGTACTGCGGCGACCCGATCGTCGGTCGGAGCCGGAGCCGGAGCCGGCCATTCACAGCCTCCGTATTGTGCCTGGTGACTGACAGCAGGGCCAACGCCGAGTCACTGGTGGGCAATGGAACCTCCCCCCGCGGTTTGTGCCCACCCAGGGTTAGATGCAGAGTGAAAAGCTCCCACCATTGTTGGCCTCAACCTCCAGAGAGCTTTTTTCTATTTTCCCCAATATCAGCTGCCTCTTCCCCCTCCTTTGTGGGATAGTACTGGCGCAATGGGCTGAATGGTGTCTTGCGCTGTAAATTCTATTAACCACTCGCTGTTCATCACTCCCCAAGCCAGCTGCAATAGTCTGGCTCAGCAATAGGATTTATCTCCGCTGTTTTATCTGGCTAAGTCTTTGTTTATCTTGTGGAGTGTGTGTGTGTATATATAAGATCTCTTCCCATACATACATGTATTTCAAGGGTTATTATCTGCTAGGGGGCGAAACATGATAAACACAAAACGTTTTCTGATAAAGCTGTGGTTTTTGGGACTATAAGCTGAATGCATCATGCTGGGTCTTGAATTTCCATTTAAAATATAGATTAATGGTTATGCACATGTACTGAAACACTGAGCCACACTTAGTATTTGCTGTCCAGATTCCCAGCCCAGCTGAGAACTATGATTAAGCACTTGCAGTGTAGTCCTCTGGACTGTAATTGGGGTGTTTCCATTTGCTGATTTAATTGGAGAGCATAAAAATTCTCTGCTTGTACTGTTTTTTTGCTTGTCCAGGAACTAACTATCCCTGCTGTTGCTGTGGCCTCCTGTGTTCCAGGCTCTCCAAACTCCTCCATAAACCATGTATCCTATCCTGTGCTAAGTCTTACTCTGCCATCATCCCTGTATTTCCATCCACTCCCCATCCCCAACCCATTGATTCCAAAATCTTCACTCTCATTTACAGATCTCTCTGGGTTCATTGTCACCTACTCTGTGAACTCCAGCTATACAGATACCAGTCTTCCAACACTAGCCTACTGGGTGTGCCCCTCTTTCTGTTCATTAATGGTTGAACCTTTGGTTGTCATGGCTGTGTACTCTAGAATTCTCTTCCTAAATCCCTCCACCTTGCTGCTTCAACCCCTTTCAAAAGCATGCTGAGAACCTGTCTCTTTGACCATGCCTTCTGTCACTTCCCCTATGTCTTCTAACTCCTATATAAGCAGTTCTCCTCTTTCCAGCCCCCCCAATTTTTTTTTGAGCAGACACTGATGTTAAAGCCGATTGTGACCTGCGGGTTGCATGCAGCCTTTAGGCTTCCATATGGGCTCCATCCTCATCAAGCTTCACTGGCTCAATGTCCCTAATTTATATATTTTAAATATTTCATCCTCCTTTTCCAATCCCACCATGCTCTTGGTCCACCTTACCTTAATAATCTTCTACAGCTAGATGTCACGGCCCACACACTTCGTTCCTCTGGTTCTGGATTACTGCTTGTGCCCCACTCTCTCTGCTCCACCATCAGGGATGGATCTTTCAGTCACTATGCTTGTGGTTTAGTTTGGAACATTTCCCCCAAAACCACTTTGTCTGGTTACCCTCTTTTTTATATAGTTAAAAAATCTATCTCTTTGACTGCATTTTTAGTTGTTCCCTGCTTAATTTTGCTTGTCTGTGTATTGGGTACCAATGCACTAAATAAGTCTAGTGATCACACCGCTAGTATTTTGGTTGTCATGTGGAATTTCAAAAGCAGTGGGGAAATGAGAAAATCTGAAAATAAAGGTGTACGTAATAATTTGCAGATTTTTCTGTGGTGAGTGTAGCGTGCTTGGGAGAAACAGGTGACTTTTTAGACCTATGGTTCCCAAAGCTCTCCACCACTGGGGTTTTTCCTCACCTCATTTCTGGGTCTGTTTTAGACTAATACACTGATTGCTACGATTAGTCAACGTTTCCATTATCATTGTATCATGCCATGACTAGGATGTAATGAGCAGGGTGGATAAAGGTGAACCAGTAGATGTAGTGTATTTGGATTTCCAGAAGGCATTCGATAAGGTGCCACATAAAAGGTTACTGCACAAGATAAAAGCTCACAGGGTTGGGGGTAATATATTAGCATGGTTAGAGGATTGGCTAACTAACAGAAAACAGAGAGTCGGGATAAATGGGTCATTTTCAGGTTGGCAAACTGTAACTAGTGGGGTGCCACAGGGATCAGTGCTGGGGCCTCAACTATTTACAATCTATATTAATGACTTGGATGAAGGGACCGAGTGTAATGTAGCCAAATTTGCTGATGATACAAAGATAGGTGGGAAAGCAAGTTATGAGGAGGACACAAATAATCTGCAATGGGATATAGATAGGTTAAGTGAGTGGTCAAAAATTTGGCAGATGGAGTATAATGTGGGAAAATGTGAAGTTATCCACTTTGGTGGGAAGAATAAAAAAGCAAATTATTATTTAAATGGAGAGACTACAAAATGCTGCGGTACAAAGGGATCTGGGGTCCTCGTACGTGAAACACAAAGTTAGCATGCAGGTACAGCAAGTAATTAGGAAGGCAAATGGAATGTTGGCCTTTATTGCAAGGGGGATGGAGTATAAAAGTAGGGAAGTCTTGCCTGTACAGGGCGTTGGTGAGACTACACCAGGAGTACTGCGTACTGTTTTGGTCTCCTTATTTAAGAAGGGATATACTTGCATTGGAGGCAGTTCAGAGAAGGTTCACTAGGTTGATTCCTGAGATGAGGAGGTTGTCTTATGAAGAAAGGTTGAGCAGGTTGGGCCTATACTCATTGGAGTTTAGAAGAATGAGAGGTGATCTTATTGAAACATATAAGATTCTGAGGGGGCTTGACAGGGTGAATGCAGGGAGGATGTTTCCCCTCGTGGAGGAATCTAGAACTAGGGGGCATAATTTCAGAATAAGGGGTTTCCCATTTAAAACGGAGATGAGGAGGAATTTCTTCTCTGAGGGACTTGAATCTTTGGAATTCTCTATCCCAGAGAGCTGTGGAGGCTGGGTCATTGAATATATTTAAGGTGGAGATAGACAGTTTTTTGAACTATAGGGGAGTTGAGGGTTATGGGGAGCGGGCAGGGAAGTGGAGTTGAGGCCAAGATCAGATCAGCCATGATCTTATTGAATGGCGGAGCAGGCTCGAGGGGCCAAATGGCCTACTCCTGCTCCTGTTTCTTATGTTCTAAGGCAAACCACATGGACTGTGGTCTTTTTTCATCGAGCAATTCCTATGTTCCTGTTATAGTTTAAGTGAAATATTTTCTCTTGCATATTTATAGTGATCTTAACAAACTTTCCACATGGTTTACTGTTCAGTATTGAATTGGGCAATTCCAAGTGTTTTTAATAATCATGGTGAAGGGCTGTATTTGCTTTCTAAGATTGGTACCATGAGGTACAAATGATTTTAATATGGATACAAGGAGTTGTGCCTGAACTTTGTCTTTTTTTATCTGGTGGATTTCAGATTGTTGATCTGGATGGGAAGAGAAATCGGAACCGTGAGGCACTGAGAGCGTTACAAAACAGCACTGACCAATCGGGTATGAATACCTTTTATCAGCCACTAAACAATGGATTGGAGGAATGGTGGGATTGAGACTCTCCCTTCAGATTTGAGTGTTCATGAGAAAAGAATCCAAGTATTGAAAAGTGTCTATATAATTTTTTAAAATGAATTATTGGAATGTACTCATTGCTGGCAAGGCTGACATTTATTGTCCATCCCTAGTTCCCCTTGAGAAGGTGGTGGTGGGCTGCCTTCTTGAACTGCTGCAGTCTGTGTAGTGAAGGTACTCCCACAGTGCTATTGGGTAGGGAGTTCCAGGACCCAGCGAAGATGAAGGAACTGCGATGTATGTCCAAGTCAGGATGGTGTGTGACCTTAGAGGGGAACTTGGAGGTGATGGTGTTCCCATGCCCCTGCTGCCCTTATCCTTCTAGGTGGTGGAGGTTGTGGGTTTGGGAGGTGCTGCCAAAGAATATAGTTAACCTTTACGAGGACTGGAGGGGCTTTATTTCCCCAGTTTACTGGCCTTTCCTGAGGGCATTGACCTGCTAAAGTGTGGTGCTACGACCATTAGTAGTTCTCCATCACATAGAATCATAGAATGATGCAGCACAAAAGGAGGCCATTCGGCCCATCGTGTTTTTGCTGGCTCTTTGAAAGAGGTATCCAGTTTGCCCCATTTCACTGCAATTTTTTTCCTCTTCAAGTATTTATCCAGTTCCCTTTAGAAAGTTATTGAATCTGCTTCCTCCACCCTTTCAGACAGTGCATTCCAGATTACAACAACTCATTGCATATTTTTTTTCCTTCATGTTGCCTCTAGTTCTTTTGCCAATTACCTTTAAATCTGTGTCCTCTGGTTACCGATCCATCTGCCCCTGGAAATAGTTTCTCCTTTTACTCTATTAAAACCCTTCATGATTTTGAACACCTCTATCAAATCTCCCTTTAACCCTCTCTGCTCTAAGGAGAACTACCCCAATTTCTCTAGTATCTCCATGTAACTGAAGTCTTTCATCCCTGGTGTCATTCTAGTAAATCTCCTCTGCACCCTCTCTAAGATCTTGACATCTTTCCTAAAGTGTGGTGCCCTGAATTGGACATAGTGGGCCAAAAATTCATCCCGCGACGCGAGAGTACGCACTGCGTACTCTCGCGTATTCTCTCTCCAATTGCCGGTTTTCTGCATGCCCTGCGCATGCGCTGAAAACCGGCACTTGGTCTTTTGAAAAGGGGGCGGTTCCTCGGTGCATCGCGTGCGCGCTACAGGCTGCGCGCACGCTGTGCACTTCATGCTTTGGACGCGCAGGTAAGTACGGAAGATTTTAGAAATGGAAAAAGGAGGAGTAAGACCCACTTTTAACAAGGTAAGTAGTGAATTAAGTATTTTTTTGAATTTTTTTTAACAGGTATATCTTTTTTAGAGACTTTAAAGACAGGTAAGTTTATTTTTATAACTTTTTAAAAGATTTTAAATTTTTTCAAAAATTTAATTTTTTATTTAAAATGGTTAATTTATTTAACTATACTTATTTTATTAATGTGATGGTTTTTTAAAAAAATTTAATTGAGGTTTAGCTGTTATTTTGGGGGGGTGTAAGATTCATAGATTTCACAGCACGTATGTGAAACTTATGAATGGAAGATGGTGTGCTGCCATTGGCTCTAACTGAGTCACGTGATCCCACAGCTCGCACGAATTCACTACGCCGGTGGGATACGCAAGCACTGCCCAGCTGATGTCTGGAACATCAAGTTCGTGCGAGCTGGATCTGAAAAAGCACAAGCGGAGTGAGAGATCGCGGGGAAGCCTTACCCCCGCGGGAACAGAGCGAGATCAATTTCTGGGCCAGTATTCCAGCTGGAGCCTAACCAGTATTTTATAAAGGTTTCGCATAACCTACTTGCTTTTGTACTCTATGCCTCTATTAATAACGTCCAGGATCCCAAATACTATTTTAACAGCCTTATCAACTTGTCCTGCCACTTTCAAAGACTTGTGTATGGGTACACCCCCAGGTCTCTGTTCTTGCACCCTTTTAAAATTGTACCATTTAGTTTATATTGCCTCTCCTCATTCTCCCTACTAAATTAAATCACTTCACACTTCTCTGGGTTAAATTTCATTTGCCATGTGTCTGCCCATTTCATCAGTCTGTCTATGACCTCTTGAAGTTTGTCACTATCCTCCTCATTGTCACTACATTTCTGAGTTTTGTATCATGCAAAGTTTGAAATTATGTTCTCTCTACCTAAGTCCAGGTCATTAATATGCACCAAAAAGAGCAAAATACTAAAAAACGACCCCTGGGGGACACTACTGCACACTTCCTTCCAGTCTGGAGAAACAACCATTCACCACTACTCTCTGCTTTCTGTCCCTTAGCCAATCTCGTATCCATGCAGCCACTGCCCCTTTAATCCCATGATCTTCAATTTTGCTAACCAGTCTATTATGTGGTACCTTATCAAACGCCTTTTGAAAGTCCATGTACACATCAACCGCACTACCCTTATCGATCCTCTCCATTAGTTTATCAAAGAACTCAATCAAGTTAGTCAAACATAATTTGCCTTTAACAAATCTGTGCTGGCTTTCACTTGTTAACCCATATTTTTCCAAGTGCCAATTAATTTTATCCTGAATAATGTCCTTAAAAGTATCCCCACCACTGCCACCAGGCTGACTGGCCTGTAGTTGCCGGGTTTATCTCACTCCCATTTTTTTTTTGAACAGGGGTGTAACATTGGCAATCCTCCAGTCCTCTGGCACCACTCCCATATCTAAGGAGGATTGGAAGATTGTGGCCAGAGCCGCCGCAATGTCCACCATTCCTTCCCTCAGCAACCTAGGATGCATCCCATCGGACCGGGTGATTTTCCTACTCGAGTGCTACCAACCTTTCTTGTACCTCCTTCTTTATCTATTTTTATCCTATCCAATTTCTCTATTGTTATTGTGACGTTGGCAGCATCCTCTTCTCTAGTGAAGATGGATGCAAAGTTCTCATTTAGTACCTCTGCCTCCACAAGAAGATCTCCTTTTTTTTTCAGTTCCTAATTGGCCCCACCCTTCCTTTGACTACCCTTTTGACATTTATCAAATGCCTAGCTTTTTCTGTTTCATTTTAATCTCTATATCTTTAGTCATCCAGGGAGCTCTATCTTTGGATGCCCTTTCTTTCCCCCTCGTGGGAATGTCTCACTCACTGTTTTACCTGCCAATATTTGATTCCAATCCACCCTCTTCCAGTTGAGTATTTTCAAATTTGATTTTGCCTTGTCCTTTTCCATAACTACTCAAAGCCTAATATTGCGATCACTGTTTCCCAAATGCTTTCCTACTGAAACAATGCTCCACTTGCCCCACTTCACCCAAGTGGTCATTCTTTCGTGTGTCAGCCTAGACGGTGAGTGTTAAGAGTTGTAGTCAGTGGAGTGCAATCCTGACCTTTTTGAAGGCACTGGATACCAATCAGGAGCAGGAACCCTGGATGATTTCTCTTTCCCACCCAGCGGGGACACTGAATCCAGCTATAGTGTCCCCACTCTGTCTCATCCAGGCTGAGGTCAGTCACCTAAACACAGACCAGAAATTGAGCCTGGATCCTGTGCTCTGTGGCTCCATGCAATGTCACATGGTGCATTTAGCCAATGGATACAGGATTTTTTAGTTTTTAAAATGATTTAAAGATACATAACTGAGATGGATTTTCAGACTGGTCTTTTTTAAAATCTGAGTATTCTCATTTTCTGAGGCCATCTTCAGGTTGTGCCGAGGGAGTGTCAGCAGGCTATTCAACTGAGGATGGTGTCAACCAATGTTCACAACATGCATTTTCCAGCAGGTGTCACTGCATACCAATCCAGAGCAGCGAGTCTAGCTGAACTTTCTCCCCACTGGCTCAGGGCACTAAGACCAATTGTAGCATATAAACTGCTGTCGTGGCTGGGATCTGCTAACTTACCAAATACCAGAATGGGATAAGTGCACCTTGCAGTGCCATGTTCTTTATTTGGAATTGTTATTTCTTATTTAATACAAAAATACTGCCCTCGGGCTTTGCACGTCAGGTCATCAAAGCTCATTGACCTCATGAGTTGGTAACAGCTGGCTCCCTTTCTATTTCTTTTTCAGGTAATGTGATGGTTTGTTTTGGAAACATGTTTATCAAATTCCCCAATTCTAGAACCAGGGACATGATTCGGAAAGGTAAGTGTTGGATTCAGTTCATTAAAACACTTGAGTTTGAGTGACATCTGCCATCTACATGTGGGCTGTAGGCAGCTATGCTAAACTATGGTCTAGTACAAACCTTCTGGCTGTTTACTTAGAATTGCATTGTTTGAAAAATCACCCAAATCTCGAGGGCAGAGGAACTGAGGCCTCAATAGAGGAGAATTGAGTTTAATGTTGGATTTAATATGTGTTTTCTGTGTTTGCTTTAGTAGTAGTAATCCAAATACAGTCATTTCATCTTTGCTGTTCCCTTTTTATTTTCTTTGTTTTTATGAGTAACATGTTTTAAGCATTCTCTGCCTTTTTTCTAATTCAGTTTCTGCTCCCCCACCATCCAAAGCCAAGAGAATGGGCTTCTGCTAATGTCACTCTAAAACCCAAATGCCTGGGGGTGGAGAGTTGTAAGAGGCCAGGGATGACTATGAATAATTTTCCCCCTTTTATTTTCTCTGCAAGCATCAGGGCCTATGCTGTGGAATTCCCCACGCTTGATTGGCACCCCATCCACCACCTTAAACATTCACCACATCTACCACCGGCGTACCATGGCTGCAGTGTGTACCATCTGCAAGAGGCACTGCAACAACTCGCCAAAACTCGACAGCACCTCCCAAACCCGTGACCTCTACCACCTAGAAGGACAAGGTGCATGGGAACACTACCACCTCCAAGTCACACACCATCCTGACATGGACATATATGGCCGTTCCTTCATTTTTTGCTGGGGAGGGAGTTCCAGGATTTTGACCTAACAGCACCGGAAGTACCTTCACCACACGGAATGCAGCGGTTCGAGAAGGCGGCTCACCATCCCCTTCTCAAGGGCAATTAGGGATGGGCAATAAATGCTGGCCTTGCCAGTGACACCCACATCCCAGGAACGAATTAAAAAAAAAAAAAAAATGCAGTTGAACTTGTGATTTCCTAGGTCTAGGATGAGATCAAGAGCCCTTGCAAGCTGCTTCAGTTTGTTTGAATAGGTGGCGTTCATGGTGAAAGGAACAAAAGTCTTCCCGTTGAAACCGTGCAAGGTCATCCATATACTACCACATGGACGTTGAGATGAATAGCATAGCGGCCTTTAAGGGGAAGCTAGATAAGTACATGAGGGTGAGCAGAATATGCAGGTAGGGTGGGAGGAGGCTCATGTGGAGCATAAACACTGGCACAGACCAGTTAGGCCAAATGGCCTGTTTCTGTGCTGTAACTATTACATAGAATTTACAGTAGGTTGAGTTGATCACAAAAAGATGTGTGGGACTTCATTGACCTCTAAGCCACAATTCAGAAACTTCCATTACACAAGTGATTATTTGATATGTACAATTACCTTAATTTAACTCGAACATTTCTTTGATATTTCAGACCAAGAGCAGTTGGATGAAGAAATACGTAAGCTTTGTAATCAGCTGAAAGTGAAAGTTAATCATTTAAATGAGGCCCAAGGTGACTTTAATTTTCTGTGTGTAAGGTATTTCTAAAGCTGTCTGTGGCTCTCTTCAAATCATTTCGAGCCTGGCCTGTTCTGTGCTGATTTAGCTGATCCCAGTCAGTGCAGTGATAGGGTACTGAAATTCACATTGTGCTGTGCAGCAGGGAGGGAGTGAATCCTGTTGTCCCTTTTCCTTTTAACACTTGCACTTGAAGGTGTTGAGTGAGGAACAGATTTGGCGTAATGTCCTCTTTCCCTCAAAGTTGCCAAGCCCACTTATACTCTCTGTACAAGCGCTCACACTATTTGGGTAGAGGTCAGTTAGTACCCTGTGTTTTTTTTTAAAATATGTTTAGGATGAGAATAGTCAATTGAAGCTCACCCCTCTGGTGCCCTAAATCTCATAGTAAATAGCTGATTAAATGTCCCTAATGTTTTTGCTTCTAAAACTCTGCCTGGCAGATTATTCCAAATATTTACAACACTGAGTGAAGTAGTTCTTCCTAATATCTCCTTTCAATTTAAATTTATGTCCTCTGGACCTACTTTCCTTGTTTAATTTGAATGAACGTCCAAGGTTTACTTTACCTAAATTGTTATAATTTATTCCTGGATAAGATCCTCCTCTTAACCAACTTCTTTTAATTACTAACCATAGTTGACCACTTGGTAAATGAGCTTTTATATTTAAAAAAAAAATGCTGTAGAGTTTGGGATCCTTTCCTTGTGTCTCATTTCTTTCTAGTTGGGACCAGTCTTTCTCATCCCTGCTCCCTCTGCATTGTTTAATCGTAGCATGGTGACCAGAATTGAACATTGTATCCTAAATGTGGATGTCAGTGCATTTTAAGGTTGTAGCATAATCTCTGGAGATCTGTGCTTGCTGACCTACATTGACTCCCTGTATGGCAACATCTTTTTTTTAAATTCTCATCCTTGTTTTCAAATCCTTCCATGGCCTTGCCTCTCCTTACCACTGTAACCTCCTCCAGCCCTACAACCCTCAAATTTCTGCACTCCTCCAATTCTGACCTCTTGCACATCCTCGATTTCCATCGCTCCACCATTAGTGGCCTTAATACTCCTTAAAATCTACCTCTTTGACCAAGCCTTTGGTCACCTGTTCTAATATCTCCTTGTGTGGTTTGTGTAACATTTTGTTTGATAATGCTCCTGTGAAGTGCCTTGGGATGTTTTACTACATTAAAGAGGCTATATAAATGCAGGTTGTTTTATGTTGCCATTCTGGCTGGGATTAACTAACTTAGCTTGGTAGCTGAGCCTTACTTGGTAAAGGCAGTGTATAACTGAGCCATTGGAGAGGTGTGTCTCAAACTTTTACGTAATATCTGTGGTTGTGCTATAGGATGATGGGCATACTGAAATGCACTCCTGCTGGTGATTCTGATCCCCTTAACTTAATTCTCATTCTAGGAAAACCTGAACTCAAAGGATTCAACCTTTCCCCTTTAACTCCAGAAGAAATGCGAGCCATTGACAAGACCCTGAAGAGTTGAAAGTTGCTCAAGACTAGTGTATAATTGGTGTTGAGAACTGGACGTGACACCGTGTATTAGAGGAACATCTGCTTTACAAAAGATGAACAGTACATGCACAACTGTAAGGCCATATAAAGAGGTTGTGGGATTTTCCTCGACTTTGCTTGAGTTCAAAGATTTACTGCAATCAGCCCCAACAGGATTGTGATTTGGGAAATGCTACTTTTTGTGGCCAGCAGTTTTTTTTTGTTGCCCAGACCTTGCTTGGGACTTGAACAGATACAATAACTTGCACAGCTGACTACTTGGCACATGAACTTTAAAAATAAAAATGCTGGATTTCAGAATTAAATGCTGATCCTTCCTTTCAAAACTAACTTGTTTGTGGTTTTCATCTTGTGTGTTATATTTTAACATGCATTTGCTTCAGAAAAAATCCTTGGTCTGCAAAACTGGAGTTTTATTAGTTATTTAATGTATATTTAATGTAATTATTTGTAAACTGTAATCTGACATTAAAACTTAAACTCTCCAATATAATTACAATTGAGTCTGCATTGGAGAAAGATAAGCCAGCATTTAGCATTCCTGATAGTCTCTGAGCCAAGCAGACCAGGGACTTCCCAGGCTCCGTCCTTGGATTGTGTTGAGTTAGTTGATCTTGGTCAATGGCAGTAGGGTTTTCTTTTTTTATATTTGTTCTCAAGATGTGGGCATCACTGGCAAGTCTGGCATTTATTGCCCATCCCTACCTGATGGTGATCAGGAGTGAGACTTCTTGGACTGCCAGTAGTGGTTTGTTACAACTGTGGCGTGCTAGGCCTCTTCAGAGGGCAAACCCCACACCAGTGCTCCTGAAAGTCCTTCAAACCCAGTGCTTCAAGACACCTCCACTTCAGAATGCTACCAGCCCCAGTTCCTTTCAAGTGGCCCTGGCAGCCCCAGTGGTGCTGGAACAGAAATTCAAGCTCGGGTGGGGGAAATGAACATTGCCTGTCAGACAAAGGTAAGTCTTTCTAAATGGTTTCCATTAGGATTCAGATGGCTTAAGGGTCAAGCGGACTTGACCACCGTCGTCTGTTGCCAACTTCACTAGAAAACATTAAACATTCTAGGAGTACAGGTTATTTCCCAACTCCCTGCTAGGAAAAACCAATGTTATCACAAGAAAAAGAAACTGTTTAAGAAGTTACCTGTCGCAATTCTCCCTCCTGCACAAGTTTTCCCTCACCAAATTTTCTCTCCTCCAGAAAGGCACTGACTCCCTGTCCAGTTGCCCTATCATATGGTACCTAAATTGGCAATACTTAGTTGTGGGCCTTGCCAGACAGTGCCAGCAGGATATCTGAAACATGCACCTCCAGCAGGTATCGCTTGTTGATCAGGAGTGAGCCTTCTAGGCAATTTTCCCTTCCCCAAGTCTGGTATGGTAATGTAGTGCTTATGTTACTGGACTAGTAATCCAGAGAATGAGAGTTCAAATCCCTCCTTGGCAGTTTGAGAATCTGAATTCAGTTTAAAAAGAAATCTGGAAACAAACAGCTGGTATCAGTAAAAGTGACCATGGAGCTGCTGGATTGTTGTAAAAACCTAGTTGGTTCACAAATATCCTGTAGGGAAGGAAACCTGCTGTCTACTCAGTCTGGCCTATATGCAACTCCAATTCCCCCCCTCCATGACAGGATTTAGGAGGGACCAAGGCACAAGAGCGCTGCTGATAGTGAAGAGCAGCTGTGGGCATGGGAGGAAGGGTTTGGAGCCCTCCCTTCCTCTTGTTTTGACATCAAATGTTTTCCAAATATAGCCCAGGATTAGACTTGTTGAGAATAGCATCACAATTGGCTGGAATCTTCACAGATTAATTTTTTTTTCTTTGCACATTTTGACAATGGATATCAGTCTGTCGTGTGCACTTCATATTTCCTCTAACATTTATTACCTTGTATTAAAAAAAGTACATGTATCTTCCTTAAACTGCATCGGCTCAGTTTGGAATGCTTTTGGTCTCTTCCCCCCCCCCCCCCCCCCCACATTAGTAAATTTGCTACATCTTTATAGTCATCATTGATCAAGCCTTTTCCATTTATTGCTACCTTCTACTTTCTATTGCCAAACCAATTTCAGGCCAGCCAGCTACTATCTCACTAATTCTGTACTTAAAAAAAAAATAGTTATGTCAAACCTTATCAAATACATTCTGAACATCTAACTGAGTTAAAACTACTGGATGTTGCTCAATTAATTTAGATATTCTGTTAAAGAATTTGAATAGATGTGATTTATGACACTGCATCGAAGTGGCCTCTCTATTCTTAGGTGAACAATGATAGTAAAATGTATGAGCATTTTCTCCTACTGGCATTGGACCAACTGGTTTATAATTCTCTACCGTGCTACTTGCTCTCCACGCCTCAGACACAACAGATTTATTGGTTTGCTAGTGCTGTTGGGGAGGGTTTAAACTAGCTTGGCAGGGAACATGAGTGTAGATGCGGAAGGGAGAGCAGCAAAGCTGGAAATGGAAGGTAGTAAATTAGTGAGTTTGGAAGGCAGAAGAAACAAAGGCTAGAAAATAGACAACAATGGAGTTTGGCAGTGCTTAATGGTATATACTTCAATGCAAGGAGTCTGGTAAATCAGGCAAATGAGCTGAGGGCACAGATAAACACGTGGGAGTATGATATCATAGCTATTACTGAAACATGGCTGAAAGAAGGGCAGGAATGACAGCTCAACAAATTTGGTTACAGGGTTTTCAGATGAGATCGAGAGGGGGATAAAAAAGGAGGGTGGTCACAATATTGGTTAAAGAAACAATTAGTTGTGAAGAGGGATGATATGTTAAAAGGATCATCAAATGAGACCATATGGGCTGGACTGAAAAACAAAAAAGGGGCAATCACACTTTAGCCCCCCAAATAGTCAGAGGGAGATAGAAGAGCAAATATGTAGGAAAATTTCTGAGAAGTGCAAAAACAATAGGGCAGTAACAGTAGGGGATTTCAACCACCCTAACATTAATATGGATAGAATCAGTGTAAAAGGTACAGAGGGCGTAGAATTCTTAAAATGCATTCAGGAGAACTTTTTTCGCCAGTATATGTAGCAAGCCCAACAAGAGAGGGGGCGGTTCTGGACATAGTTTTAGGGAATGAAGCTGGGCAGGTGGCAGGGGTATCAGTGGGAGAGCATTTTGGTGGTAGTGATCATAATTCAGTTAGATTTAGCGTAGTTATGGGAAAGATCAAAGATAGACCAGGAGTAAAAGTTCTTGATTGGGGAAAGGCCAATTTTACTAAGCTGAGATGTGATTTAGCAAAAGTTGACTGGAAACAGCTACTTGAAGGTAAATCCGTGTCAGAGCAGTGGGAGGCATTCAAGGAGGAGATAGTGAGGGTTCAGAGCAAATATGTTCCCACAAAGAAAAAGGGTGGGAGCCCCCTGGATGTCAAGGGGCATACAGGGTAGGAAGCTTAAGTTAGGGGAACGGTAGCGTAGTGGTTATGTTACTAGACTAGTAATCTAGAGGCCTGGATTAATGATCCAGAGACGTGAGTTCAAATCCCACCACGACAGCTGGGGAATTTAAATTCAGTTAATTGAATAAATCTGGAATAAAAAGCTAGTATCAGTAATTGTGAAACTATCGGATTGTTGTAAAAACCCATCTGGTTCACTAATGTCCTTTTAGGGAAGGAAATCTGCCGTCATTACCTGGTCTGGCCTATACGTGACTCCAAACCCACAGCAATGTGGTTGACTCTTAACTGCCCTCTGAAATGGCCTAGCAAGCCACTCAGTTGTAACAAACCGCTACAAGAAATAATAAGAATTTTTTTTTTAAACGGACAGACCACCTGGCATCGACCTCGGCACCGGCTACAGACACGACAACAGCACACCCAGCCCAGTAAACCCTGCAAAGTCCTCCTCACCAACATCTGGGGACTTGTGCCAAAATTGGGAGAGCTGTCCCACAGACTAGTCAAGCAACAGTCATACTCACAGAATCATACCTTTCAGCCAATGTCCCAAACTCCTCCATCACCATCCCTCGCTATGTCCTGTTTCACCGGCAGGACAGATCCACCAGGGGTGGCACCACAATCTGTAACCTCTTGGCCTGGCATATCCCTCACTCTACCATTACCATCAAGCCAGGGGACCAACCCTGGTTCAATAAGGAGTGTAGAAGAGCATGCCAGGAGCAGCACCAGTACCTAAAAATGAGGTGCCAACCTGGGGAAGCTGCAACACAGGACTACATGCATGCTAAAAAGCGGAAGCAGCATGCTATAGACAGGGCTAAGCGATCCCACAATCAACGGATCAGATCAAAGCTCTGCAGTCCTGCCACATCCAGTCGTGAATGGTGGTGGGTCATTAAACAACTAACGGGAGGAGGAGGCTCCATAAATATCCCCATCCTCAATGATGGTGGAGCCCAGCACTTGAGTGCAAAAGACAAGGCTGAAGCGTTTGCAATCATCTTCAGCCAGAAGTGCCGAGTGGATGATCCATATCGGCCTCCTCCTGAGGTCCCCACCATCACAGAAGCCAGTCTTCAGCCAATTCGATTCACTCCACGTGATATCAAGAAACGGCTGAGCGCACTGGATACAGCAAAGGCTATGGGCCCTGACAACATCCCAGCTGTCGTGCTGAAGACTCGTGCTCCAGAACTAGCCGCGCCTCTAGCCAAGCTGTTCCAGTACAGCAACAATACTGGCATCTATCCGACAATGTGGAAAACTGCCCAGGTATGTCCTGTCCAAAAAAACAGGACAAATCCAATCCGGCCAATTACCGCCCCATCAGACTACTCTCAATCATCAGCAGAGTGATGGAAGGTGCCGTTGACAGTGCTATCAAGCGGCACTTACTCACCAATAACCTGCTCACTGATGCCCAGTTTGGCTTCCGCCAGCACCACTCAGCTCCAGACCTTATTACAGCCTTGGTCCAAACATGGACAAAGGAGCTGAATTCTAGAGGTGAGGTGAGAGTGACTGCCCTTGACATCAAGGCAGCATTTGACCGAGTGTGGCATCAAGGAGCCCTCGTAAAACTGAAGTGAATGGGAATTGTGGGGAAAACTCTCCACTGGCTGGAGTCATACCTAGCACAAAGGAAGATGGTTGTGGTGGTTGAAGGTCAATCATCACAGCCCCAGGACGTCGCTGCAGGAGTTCCTCAGAACAGTGTCCTAGGCCCAACCATCTTCAGCTGCTTCATCAATGACCTTCCCTCCAACATAAGGTCAAAAATGGGGATGTTTGCTGATGACTGCAGAGTGTTCAGTGCCATTCGCAACTCCTCAGATAATGAAGCATTCCATGCCCACATGCAGCAAGACCTGGACGACATTCAGTCTTGGGCTGATAAGTGGCAGGTAACATTCACGCCACACAAGTGCCAGGTATTGACTATCTCCAACAAGCGAGAGTCTAACCACCGCCCCTTGACATTCAATGGCATTACCATCGCCGAATCCCCCACCATCGACATCCTGGGGGTCACCATTGACCAGAAACTTAACTGGACCAGACACATAAATACTGTGGCAACAAGAGCAGGTCAGAGGCTAGGTATTCTGCGGCGAGTGTCTCACCTCCTGACTCCCCAAAACCTTTCCACCATCTACAAGGCACAAGTAAGGAGTATGATGGAATACTCTCCACTTGCCTGGATGAGTGCAGCTCCAACAACACTCAAGAGGCTCGGCACCATCCAGGACAAAGCAGCCCACTTGATTGGCACCCCATCCACCACCTTAAACATTCACTCCCTCCACCACCGGCGTACCGTGGCTGCAGTGTGTACCATCTACAAGATGCACTGCAGCAACTCGCCAAGGCTTCTTCGGCAGCACCTCCCAAACCTGTGACCTCTACCACCTAGAAGGACAAGGGCAGCAAGTGCATAGGAACACCACCAACTCCAAGTTCCCCTCCAAGTCACACACCATCCTGGCTTAGAAGTATACCGCCGATCCTTCACCGTTGCTGGGTCAAAATCCTGGAACTCCCTCCCTAGCAGCACTGTGGGAGTACCTTCACCACACGAACTGCAGTGGCTCACCACCACCTTCTCAAGGGCAATTAGGGATATGCAATAAATGCTGGCCTTGCCAGCGACACCCAGATCCCATGAACGAATAAAAAAAAATAGAGAGAGCTAAATACTGCAGAAAGCCAAGAGGAGTATAGAAAGTGCAGGGGTGAATTTAAAAAGGAAATTAGGAAAGCGAAGAGAGGGCATGAAGAAATATTAGCAAGTAAAATCAAGGAAAACCCAAAGATATTTTATAAATACATAAAGAACAAGATAACTAAAGAAAGAGTAGGGCCAATTAGAGACCAAAAATGAAGCTTGTGTGTGGAGGCGGAAGACGTGGGTATGGTTCACAATGAACACTTTGCATCTGTCTTCACAAAAGAGAGGAACGATGCAGACATTGTAGTTAAGGAGGAGGAGTGTGAAATATTAGATGAGATAAACATAGTGAGAGAGGAAGTATTAAGGGGTTTAGCATCTTTGAAAGTAGATAAATCGCCAGGCCCGGATGAAATTTATCCCAGGCTGCTAAAAGAAGCAAGGGAGGAAATAGCAGAGGCTCTAACCATCATTTTCCAATCCTCTCTGGCTACAGGTGTGGTACCGGAGGACTGGAAGACTGCTAATGTTGTTTAAAAAGGGAGAAAAGGATAGACCGAGTAATTACAGGCCAGTCAGCCTAGCCTCAGTGGTGGGCAAATTATTAGAAAAAATTCTGAGGGACAGTATTAATCGTCATTTAGAAAGGTACGGATTAATCAATGACAGTCAGCGAGGATTTGTTAAGGAAAGGTCATGTCTGACTAACTTGATTGAATTTTTTGAGGAGGTAACAAGGAGGTTTGATGAGGGTAGTGCGTTTGATGTAGCCTACATGGATTTTAGCAAGGTTTTTGACAAGGTCCCACATGGCAGACTGGTCAGAAAAGTAAAAGCCCATGGGATCCAAGGGAAAGTGGCAAGTTGGATCCAAAATTGGCTCAGTGGCAGGAAGCAAAGAGCAATGGTCGACGGGTGTTTTTGTAACTGGAGAGCTGTTTCCAGTGGGGTTCAGCAGGGCTCAGTACTGGGTCTCTTGCTTTTTGTGGTATATATCAATGATTTAGACTTCAATGTAGGGGGCACGATTAAGAAGTTTGTAGATGATACAAAAATTAACTATGTGGTTGATAGTGAGGAAGAAAGCTGCAGACCGCAGGAAGATATCAATGGACTGGTCAGGTGGGCAGAAGAGTGGCAAATGGAATTCAATCCGGAAAAGTGTGAGGTAATGCATTTGGGGAGGGCTAACAAGGCAAGGGAATACACTATAAATGGTAGGATACTGAGAAGTGCAAAAGATCAGAGGGACCTTGGAGTGCATGTCTACAGATCCCTGAAGGTAGCAGGACAGGTAGATCAGGTGGTTAAGAAGGCATACGGGATACTTTCCTTTATTAGCCAAGGCATAGAATATAGGAGCAGGGAGGTTTATGCTTGAACTGTATAAAACACTAGTTAGGCCACAGCTAGAGTACTGTATACAGTTCTGGTCACCACATTACAGGAAAGATGTGATTGCACTAGAGAGGGTACAGAGGAGATTTACGAGGATGTTGCCGGGACTGGAGAATTTTAGCTATGAGGAAAGATTGGATAGGCTGGGGTTGTTTTCTTTGGAACAGAGGAGGCTGAGGGGAGACTTGATTGAGGTGTATAAAATTATGAGGGGCCTAGATAGAGTGGATAGGAAGGACCTATTTCCCTTAGCAGAGAGCAAAATAACGAGGGGGCATAGATTTAAAGTAATTGATAGATTTAAAGTAATTGATAGAAGGATTAGAGGGGAGTTGAGGAGAACTTTTTTCACCCAGAGGGTAGTGGGGGTCTGGAACTCACTGCCTGAAAGGGTGGTAGAGGCAGAAAGCCGCATCACATTAAAAAAATACTTGGATACGCACTTCAAGTGCTGTAACCTACAAAGATATGGACCAAGAGCTGGAACGTGGGATTAGGCTGGATAGCTCTTTTTCGGCCGACACAGGCACGATGGACCGAATGGCCTCCTTCTGTGCCGTAAATTTTTATGATTCTACAACCTCTGTACTTATGGAACTCTTGTAAATGTTAGCCGGAGTATTGTAAATATTAACCAGATTACTGCCTGCTTCCTTGCTCACTTCCTTAAGATGTCTTCTGTCTAGTCCCTGGGCCTGTAGATATTTTGGGCTAGATTTTCCACCTATTGTTTATAAATGAACAGAAATATAGTTCTTAATGTCAAGTCCCTTCATAGCCTCTGCTTCATTGATGTGTTTAATATTTTGGTGAATGTGCCTAGCATTTGCTGATCTAATTAAAAATATATGGTTCCTTCAATTTTCTCCACTCTGTTCATGAAGGTGTTGGTTCCTGCATTGGCACAGGGAACCCCCTGTTACTTTCACCAAGCAATCATTTTTCACATGAGAATCAAAACTGAGTATTTTCAAGCTATTTGACCAGAGAGGGGACATCAGAGCTGAGCCTGATTCTGTCCTTATTCAACAAGAAAAAAAATCTAGTGGATTAATGTTGTGTCCATTGAAATCTGCTACGTGTATTGTTTAAAATACCAGACTGGTAACAAAACTATTCCAGCGAATTAAATGCAACAAATCAAGATTTCACAGTACTCAGCGTTCTCTCCTAGACCAGGATGACTACACTGCCAGTTCAGCTGAAGTGAAGGTTGTCCAGCCTCCAGCCCTTTAAGTAAATGTGTGGGTAGCCTTCCTTTATAAAGAAGACAGCACTCTGCATTCATTAATTCCAGAAACAGTGCATAAAGGGAAGTTGCCCTATACAAAGATGGCGCCGCCGAGCTTCAGTAGCATAGTGTGTCAGAGAAATTACCCATTCCCAAGATGGCGAGTAATTAAAATCTTTTATAGCCTGAAAGAAAAAAGAAAGACTTGCATTTATATAGCGCCTTTCACGACCACCAGACGTCTCAAAGTGCTTTACAGCCAATTAAGTACTTTTTGAAGTGTAATCACTGTTGTAATGTGGGAAACACGGCAGCCAACTTGTGCACAGCAAGCTCCCACAAACAGCAATGTGATAATGACCAGATAATCTGTTTTTTAGTGATGTTGGTTGAGGGATAAATATTGGCCAGGACACCAGAGAAAACTCCCCTGCTCTTCTTCAAAATAGTGCCATGGGATCTTTTACATCCACCTGAGAGAGCAGACGGGGCCTCGGTTTAACATCTCATCCGAAAGACGGCACCTCCGACAGTACAGCACTCCTTCGGTCCTGCACTGGAGTGTCAGCCTAGCTTTATGTGCTCAAGTCCCTGTCTTTATATTGCACCTTTCACGACCACTGGACATCCCAAAGTGCTTTACAGCCAATTAAGTACTTTTTGAAGTGTAGTCACTGTTGTCATGTAGGAAACGTGGCAGCCAATTTGCACACAGCAAGGTCCCACAAACAGCAATGTGATAGTGACCGGATAATCTGTTTTAGTGATGGTGGTTGCCAGGACACCGGGGATAACTCTTCTTCCAAATAGTGCCATGGGATCTTTTACATCCACCTGAGAGAGCAGACGGGGCCTCGGTTTAACATCTCATCTGAAAGACGGCACCTCAGATTGTGCAGCATTCCACTGAGGCGTCAGCCCAGATTTTTGTGCTCAACTCCCTGAAGTAGGACTTGAACCCACAATCTTCTGGCTCAGAGGCGAGGGTGCTACCAACTGGCTGACACTTTATTGACTTTGATATTTTTTTTAATTTTAAAATTTGGACATTTTATTTACAGTAAATGACATTACAGAGCTCAAGTCTGGGCTCTTTGTACAAAGTCACAAGCCATCATTGCCTTCAAGGCAGGGTTGACTTTGATATTAAGGTTTGCAGAATTATACTGAGTAAACTCTGGGTGATGGACTGAAAGCGTGGGTAAGCTGCTTCAGCCGCCAGCCTCTCCTCGCCAGTGTCTTCACCCTGAAGCTGGGCCGGAACGTTTGTTGTGCCGGACTGTTTGTGCCAGCGTCTGTTGTTGCGGCGGAGTGTGGGCGACGGACGCTTTCCCCCCTCGCTGCAACCTTCCCCCACGTGCCGGCTCCGGTCGGTCGGGTTGTCGCGCTCGATGGCCGCTTTGGATTTTATCAGGACTCTCGGCGATGAGGACGAGGTTCCGGAGGAGGAGGAGACGGGGTCTGAGGGCGAGGTGAGGGCGGAGGCGGCGGGTGACCGGGGCGCCGAGTGCCTGGCGGGGGCCTCCAGGGCTCGGGAACACCGAGGCCGGGCGGCGATTACTGGGCCTCGGCCTTCAGCCTGGTGCCGCCTCCGGTCTTGCAGGTTTAAAGTGGCGCCCTGACGCAGCTCTGAGCCATTCGCGTACAGCGGATTACTTCCAAAATATATCCCCTGCCGTTGCGGTCGCCGTGTGGAGCACAGCAAGATCCCACCCCAAAAAAGGGCAACAAGACAAATTAAAGTTTGTTTGAAAACGTGGCCTTTAAGAAGGTTTTTTTTAAAGTAGGGAGAGCAGGGCTGAGGCTCAATTGTGGGGTAAAAGGAGGGAGTGTGTGGAAAAGGCCAGAGTCAGAGGACCGAAGGATGTGGGCCAAGAACTTGCCATTCGTTGCTGTGCACAGAATTCTCTTCAGAACCCCATCTCTGTTGAGGTTGTAATACAGAATATCTCTTATGATTCTCTCTAGAAACTTGCTTACAACCTAAGGCCAGCTATAATTTCTCGGTTCTGACTTGTTGCCCTTTTTAAATATTGGTACAATATTCCCCTCTAGTCTGTCGGAACAATCCCTGACTACATATATATAAAAGTGAGAAGTCGCACAACACCAGGTTATAGTCCAACAGTTTTATTTGAAATCACAAGCTTTCAGAGCGCTGCTACTTCGTCAGGACTTCACCTGACGAAGGAGCAGCGCTCTGAAAGCTTGTGATTTCAAATAAAGCTGTTGGACTATAACCTGGTGTTGTGCGACTTCTCACTTTTGTCCACCCCAGTCCAACACCGGCATCTCCACATCATACATATATATAAGCAAGGGACTTGTTGAGCACATCTCCCATTTCTTTGAGGACCCCTTGGTCCTTCAGTACTAGCAGCCCAATCTGGTTGAGACACCTTTATTCTTTCCAGGATTACATCTGCGTTCATTTTGACATTTAAAACAACAACTTGCAAAACATGCCAAGGCACTTCACAGGAGCGATTTTGAAACAAATCGGCAACATGAGATATTAAGACAGTGATCAAAAGCTTGATCAAAGAGGTAGGTTTTAAGGAGTATCTTAAAGCAGGAGAGTAGTAGAGAGGCGGAGAGGTTTAGAAAGGGAGTTCCAGAGCTTCGGGCCTAGGCAGCTGAAGGCACAGCCGCCAATGATGGAGGGAAAAATATCGGGGTTGCGCAAGAGGTCAGAATGCGAGGATGGGGTGATGGGTGAACGGGACTTGGTACGAGTTAGGACACTGGCAGCAGAGTTTTGGATGAGCTCAAGTTTATGGAGCGTGCAAGGTGGGAGGCTGGCCTGGAGAGCATTTGATAGTCGGGCCTGGTGGGAACAAAGGCATGGATGAGGGTTTCAGCAGCAGATGAGTTGAGGCAGGGGCAAAGAAGGGCGATGTTATGGAGGTGGAAGTAGGAGGATATGGGGTCGGAAGCTCAGTTCACGGTCAAATAGGAAGCCAGGGTTGCAAACAGTCTGGTTCAGCCTCAGACAGTGGCTGGGAAGAGGGATGGATTTGGTGGCTAGGGAACAGAGTTTTTAGCATGGACCGAAGACGATGGCTTCAGTCATCCCAATATTTAATTGGAGGGAATTTCTGCTCATCCAATACTGGATGTCGGACAAGCAGCATGACAAATCAGAGGCAATGGAGGAGTCGAGTGAGGTGGAGCTGGGTGACACCAGCGTACATGTAGAAACTGACGTGTTTTCGGATGAAGGGCAGCATGTAGATGATAATTAGGAGGGGGCGAAGGATAGATTCTTGGGGGACTCTAGAGGTAACGGTGCGGGAGCGGGAAGAGAAGCCAGTGCAGGTGATTCTCTGGCTACGAATGGGACCTGGTGAGTGCAGTCCCACCCAGCTGAACAACGGAGGAGAGGCGTTGGAGGAGGATGGTGTGGTCATTCGTGTCAAAGGCTGCAGACAGGTTCAGGAGGATTCGGAGGGATAGTTTACCATGGTCATAGTCACATAGGGTATCATTTGTGACTTTGATAATGGCCAATTGAGTGCTGTGGAAGGGGCGAAAACCTGATTAGAGGTTCAAACATGGAGTTGCGGGAAAGATAAGCACGGATTTGGGAAACAACAACACATTCAAGGACTTTGGAGAGGAATGGGGCGGTAGTTTGCAAGGACAGAGGGTTCAAGGGTTTTTTGAGGAGGGGGTGATGATGACAGATTTGAAGGGATGATCTCAATCTTAATCTCAATGCCCACTCATTAACCTTTATGCTAACATAAAAGGGAATTCAAAAGTCTTCAATAGGCATATAAATAGTAAATGGGTAATAAGAGGAGGGGTGGGGCTGATTAGGGACCAAAAAGGAGACCTATGCATGGAGGTAGAGGGCATGGCTGAGGTACTAAATGAGTACTTTGCACCTGTCTTCATCAAGGAAGAAGATGCTGCCAAAGTCATAGTGAAAGAGGAGGTAATGGAGATACTGGATGGGATATAAATTGATAAAGAGGAGGTACTAGAAAGGCTGGCTGTACTTCAAGTAGATAAGTCACCAGGACCGGATGGGCTGCATCTTAGGGCGCTGAGGGAATTTAAGGTGGAAATCACGGAGCTGCTGGCCATAATCTTCCAATCCTCCTCAGATATAGGAGTGGTGCCAGAGGACTGGAGAATTGCAAATGTTACACCCTTGTTCAAAAAAGGGTGTACGGATAAACCCAGCAACTACAGGCCAGTTAGTTTAACCTCGGTAGTGGGGAAGCCTTTAGAAACGATAATCGGACAAAATTAAGTCACTTGGACAAGTGTGGATTAATTAAGGAAAGTCAGCATGGATTTGTTAAAGGCAAATCGTGTTTAACTAACTTGATCGAGTTTTTTGATGAGGTAACAGAGAGGGTTGATGAGGGCAATGCGGTTGAAGTGGTGTACATGGACTTCCAAAAGGCGTTTGATAAAGTGCCACATAATAGGCTTGCCAGCAAAGTTGAAGCCCATGGAATAAAAGGGACAGTGGCAGCATGGATCCGAAATTGGCTAAGTGACGGGAAACAGAGAGTAGTGGTGAACGGTTGTTTTTTGGACTGGAGGAAGGTATACAGTGGTGTTCCCCAGGGGGGTGCTAGGACCACTGCTTTTCTTGATATATATAAATGACTTGGGCATGGGTGTACAGGGCACAATTTCAAAATTTTCAGATGACACAAAACTTGGAAGTCTAGTGACTGGAGAGCTGTTTCCAGTGGGAGGGCTCAGTACTGGGTCCCTTGCTCTTTGTGGTATATATCAATGATTTAGACTTGAATGTAGGGGGTATGATAAAGAAGTTTGCAGATAATAAAATCGGCTGTGTGGTTGATAATGAAGAATAAAACTGTAGACTGCAGGAAGATATCAATGAACTGGTCAGGTGGGCAGAACAGTGGCAAATGGAATTCAATCCGGAGAAATGTGAGGTAATGCATTTGGGGAGGGCTAACAAGGCAAGGGAATACACAATAAATGGTAGGACACTGAGAAGTGTAGAGGAACAGAGGGACCTTGGAGTGCAGGTCCACAGATCCCTGAAGGTAGCAGGCCCGGTAGATAAGGTGGTTAAGAAGGCATACGGAATACTTGCCTTTATTAGCCGAGGCATAGAATACAAGAGCAGGGAGGTTATGCTTAAACTGTATCAAACACTAGTTAGGCTGCAGCTAGAGTACTGCATGCAGTTCTGGTCACCACATTACAGGAAAGATTTACGAGGATGTTGCCAGGACTATGAGGAAAAATTGGATAGGCTGGGTTTGTTTTCTTTGGAACAGAGGAGGCTGAGGGGACACCTTTATTGAGGTGTATAAAATTATCAGGGGCCTAGATAGAGTGGATAGGAAGGACCTATTTCCCTTAGCAGAGGGGTCAACAACCAGGGGGCATAGATTTAAAGTAATTGGTAGGAGGTTTAGAGGAGATTTGAGGAGAAATTTCTTCACCCAGAGGGTGGTCAGGGTCTGGAACTCACTGCCTGAAAAGGCGGTAGAGGCAGAAACCCTCACCACATTTAAAAAGTGCTTGGATGTACACTTGAAGTGCTGTAACCTACAGGGCTACGGACCAAGAACTGGAAAGTGGGATTAGGCTGGAGAGCTCTTTGTCGGCCGGCGCGGACACGATGGGCCGAAATGGCCTCCTTCTGTGCTGTAAATTTCTATAATTCTATGATTACAACTTATGCTGATGAATCTTCCATGTTGTTGCTCACAGTCAGTTGGAAATGTACTGTTTTATAACATTAGGACTGTTACAGCGTGTAACAATGTTTATTATATACAAAGCTCTAGATATTTGTAATGTCGGTGTTTATTATAGTGTTTGCTGATAATGAAGGTATAGGATATAATGTCTGCAGTGTGTTTTACTTTTCAGTGAATGGCCTGATTAACTTGTAGAGAAAAGGGAAGGTTGTGAAAAAGTTGATTCTGTGAGGAATGTTTGGTGAAGAGGTGGTGATTTGAACAGAAATGAACAAAGGCACACCCAGCCCAGTCAACCCTGCAAAGTCCTCCTCCTTAACGTCTGCGGGCTTGTGCCAAAATTGGGAGAGCTGTCCCTCAGACTAGTCAAGCAATGCCTGACATAGTCATACTCACAGAATCATATCTTTCAGCCAACGTCCCAGACTCCTCCCATTACCCTCCCTGGGTATGTCCTGTCCCACTGGCAGGACAGATCTACCAGGGGTGACGGCACAGTGGTATATAGTCGGGAGGGAGTGGCCCTGCGAGTCCTCAACATTGACTCCGGACCCCATGAAGTCTCATGGCTTCAGGTCAAACATGGGCAAAGAAACCTCCTGCTGATTACCACCTACTGCCCTCCCTCAGCTGATGAATCAGTACTCCTCCATGTTGAACACCACTTGGAAGAAGCACTGAGGGTAGCAAGGTCACAGAATGTACTCTGGGTGGGGAACTTCAATGTCCATCACCAAGAGTGGCTCAGTAACACCACTACTGACCGAGCTGGCCGAGCCCTGAAGGACATAGCTGCCAGATTGCCTGTGGCAGGTGGAAAGAGAACCAATATGAGGGAAAAACCTACTTGACCTCATCCTCACCAATTTACCTGTCGCAGATGCATCTGTCCATGACAGTATTGGTAGCAGTGACCACCGCACAGTCACTGTGGAGACGAAGTCCTGTCTTCACACTGAGGACACCCTCCACCGTGTTGTGTGGCACTACCACCGTGCTCAATGGGATAGATTCAGAACCGATCTAGCAGCTCAAAACTGGGCATCCATGAGGCACTGTGGGCCATCAGCAGCAGCAGAATTGTATTCCACCACAATCTGTAACCTCATGGCCCTCACTTTACCATTGCCATCAAGCCAGGGGACCAACCTTGGTTCAATGAGGAGTGTAGAAGAGCATGCCAGGAGCAGCACCAGGCGTACCTAAAAATTAGGTGCCGACCTGATGAAGCTACAACACAGGACTACATGCATGCTAAACAGCTGAAGCAGCATGCTATAGTCAGAGCTAATCTATCCCACTGGCAATGCATCAGATCAAAGCTCTGCAGTTCTGCCACATCCAGTCGTGAATGGTGGTGGACCATTAAACAACTAACGGGAGGCAGAGGCTTCATGAACATCCCCTTCCTCTGTGATGGCGGAGCCCAGCACACAAGTTCAAAGACATGGTTGAAGCGTTTGCAACCATCTTCAGCCAGAAGTGCCGAGTGGATGATCCATCTTGGCCTACTCCTGAGGTCTCCACCATCACAGAAGCCAGTCTTCAGCCAACTCGATTCATTCCACTTGATATCAAGAAACAGCTGAGCGCACTGGATGCAGCAAAGGCTATGGGCCCCGACAACATCCCGGCTGTAGTGCTGAAGACTTGTGCTCCAGCCACTAGCTGCGCCATTAGCCAAGCTGTTCCAGTACAGCTACAATACTGGCATCTACCCGACAATGTGGAAAACTGCCCAGGTATGTCTTGTCCACAAAAAGCAGGACAAATCCAATCCGGCCAATTACCGCCCCGTCAGTGATGCAAGGTGTCATCGACTGTACTATCAAGCAGCACTTACTCGCCAGTAATCTGCACAGCGATGCTCAGTTTGGGTTCCGCCAGGACCACTCGGCTCTAGACCTCATTACAGCCTTGGTCCAAACATTGACAAAAGAGCTGAATTCCAAAGGTGAGGTGAGAGTGACTGCCCTTGATATCAAGGCAGCATTTGACTGAGTGTGGCATCAAGGAGCCCTAGTAAAACTGAAGTCTTTTTCTCCACTGGCTAGAGGCATACCTAGCACAAAGGAAGATGGTTGTGGTTGTTGGAGGCCAATCATCACAGCCCCAGGACATCACTGCAGGAGTTCCTCAGGGCAGTGTCCTCGGCCCAACCATCTTCAGCTGCTTCATCAATGACCTTCCCTCCATCATAAGGGCAGAAGTGGGGATGTTCGCTGATGATTGCACAGTGTTCAGTGCCATTCACAACTCCTCAGATAATGAAGCACTCCATGTCCACATGCAGCAAGACCTGGACGACATTCAGACTTGGGCTGAAAAGTGGCAAGTAACATTCATGCCACACAAGTGCCAGGCAATGACCATCTCCAAAAAGAGAAAGTCTAACCACCTCCTCTTGACATTCAACGGCATTACCATCGTCGAATCCCCCACCGTCAACATCCTGTGGGTCACCATTGAACAGAAACTTAACTGGACCATCCACATAAATATTGTGGCTACAAGAGCAGGTCAGAGGCCAGGTATTCTGCGGCGAGTGTCTCACCTCTTGACTCCCCAAAGCCTTTCCACCATCTACTAGGCACAAGTCAGGTGTGTGATGGAATACTCTCCACTTGCCTGGATGAGTGCAGCTCCAACAACACTCAAGAAGCTCAACACCATCCAGGAAAAGCAGCCCGCTTGATTGGCACCCCATCAACCACCTTAAACATTCACTCCCTCCACCACCGATGCACCGTGTTTGCAGTGTGTACAAGATGCACTGCAGCAACTCGCCAAGGCTTCTTCGACAGCATCTCCCAAACCTGCAACCTCTACCACCTAGAAGGACAAGGGCAGCAGGCACATGTGAACACCACCACCTCCAAGTTCCCCTCCAAGTCATACACCATCCTGAGTTGGAAATATATCGCCGTTCCTTCATCGTCGCTGGGTTAAAATCCTGGAACTCCCTCCCAACAGCACTGTGGGAGTACCTTCATCACACAGACAGCAGCGGTTCTAGAAGGCCACCTTCTCGAGGGCAATTAGGGATGGACAATAAATGCTGGCCTTGCCAGTGACGTCCACATCACGAAAGTGATTTAAAAAATATATGAATACAGTGGGACTGGCTTTCAAAAAAAAGGGTCTAAGGAATGTAATGGAAATAGATATTCATCAGAGCTGGTAGTTCCTGAAGTCAGGTTATTGAGCAAGAGTTAGAAAGAAAGCTTGCATTTACATGGTGCTTTTCATATCCTCAAGACCCAAAGCGAGTCACAGCCAGTTAATTGCTTTTAAAATGTAATTACTGTTATGTAGACAACAATTTGTGCAGAGCAAGATTGCACGAACAACAGATGAAACGAATGACAACTTAATCTGTGTTTGGTTGTGGAGATTGAGGGAGGCATGTTGGCCAGGACACAGGAGAACTACCTGCTCTTTGAATAGTGCCATGGGATCTTTTGCATCCACCTGGATGCATAGACAGGACCTCGGTTTAATGCCTCATCTGAAAGACTGCACCTTCAACAGTGTAGCACTACCTGAATGTCAACCTAATCTGTTAAAGTCTGGTACTTACTTGAGGGAAGCAGTTGCCACTGCACTGGATTCCAAGTTTCTGGCAGGAAAGTTATTGAAGCAACTTAACTGTGTAGAACAATGCCAGTGAAATTTGCAGAACCTTTAGAGTATTTTCTTTTAAATAGATCACAGGTACCTCATCCTCCTGTTGAGTTATCTTTGGAACTGATGCATTCTAGTTGGGACTGATCACATTCGGAATACTGATTAATTCAGACTAGCTCAGAATTTGATGTATGGAATGCTAATGGCTGTAAAGAAAACTGAGGTCTTGTGTGAACAGCGACTTAAGTTTCAAGTCGGGAAGGAGAATTGTCATTTAAATTCACCATCCCAGCTTAAAATCAACATTGAGAGCAGAGAATGGAGTCAGCAGCAGGAACAGGGATTGGAGTCAGGAGGGAGAATAGGCATTTATATATCACATTGTTCGAGATATGGAGCTGGTGCCTACCAGCAATAGCTGATAGGAATGAACTGCTCCTACAGCACTGTGATGTTTTAATTGCAGCTCTCCCTCCCAACTTCGCTCCTGGCTCTTGTTACTTATTTAATGTTTTAAGTATATGATTGTTAAACTTGGGAGACATTTTGCACTGTCCCGTCAATCATCGGAGCAGTCATACTCCCAATAATAGTTGTCTGTAGCTAAATATACTGGTCCTGGCCTGTGGGCTAATGCTAATTCCTAAGTTCCAAAGCAATTTATAGCTATTAATTTTGACATAATCAGTAAAATAACTACTCAAGCTGACGAAAGATCGCCGCAATGGGAAGTTCCCTCTTCGAGGCATCTCCCATTTGGATTACTGGTCTGTGGAGTTATGCTTAGCGATGTGCTGGTGTATTATGTTGTCTGTGAATAAGCAGCGGGAGGACTGGTCTTGTTGCACATCATATTTCTTTCTGACTTGTAAGACTGTTCTATTTCTTTGTTTTAGGACCCGCCTGTCATTTTGCTGAAGAAAAAGAAGTTGAGGAAGCAGTGTGTGGACTTCAGTGACGGCTTTCTCTTCACCGAGAAGGATGGGGAATATGATGACAGCTGGATGATGGCAGATGTCCTGAGCCAACTGAAGAAGAGTGTGAGGATCTGTGACCCTGTCTTGACTACAGGCTGCAGTTACCCTAACCACCAGATTACGTTTAGTGTTGCAGCATTCACAGTTTCTGCTGTAGTGATGCGAAGCTCCAGCCCAGAAACGCTGCCAGTTGTACTGTTGAGCGCTGGTGTTCAAAAGGTCCCTGTAATCCTAGTGAATAGGCCAACGTGGAAGCTTTCTTTCTGTTTGCTTCTCTGCTAAAGTTAAGGGTAATGTGGGATTAAAGAAGTGTGATGGAGGGTATCTGAAGTATGTGTGTTGATGAGTGTGTGTACATGCCCCATATCACATGCCTCTTTTTGGGGCAGTAGGTAAGTCCCGTTGGTTTATTATGTCCCCTGTCAGAGCACTTGCTGATTGTTTGGCAGGAGATGACCAGGAGTTTCAGTGCACTGAGCTGGGTGCTTTACTCCTGACTCTTGTTGAGCACTGGGTCACAAAATGGATGTCGGGTGGAGCCTGGGCACCCAAACTTGGCAACTTGTGATCAGAAGCCAGGGCTTGGCTGTGTTCCGTCGCTCCCCTAGGGAATTTATAGCTGTGTTCTTGAAACAATGCTAACTTCACTTTTCTGCTCAATTCCAGAAAGCGCCAACAACCCTGGATGAAAAGATAGACAAAGTGCGAAAGAAAAGAAAGAAAGAGGTCAGTTGTTTTCAACATACTTGTCAAAGAATTGAGAGTGTCTGAATGTTCAGGTGTGGGGAGCTCAGTTGGACAGAGAAGCTGTGATCTCCCACAGCCTACATTTCCTGCCTATTTTTCCTTAACTTTCTTCCCTTTCCATATCTAAAACTAATAAAAGTCTTAAGCTGCTGACTTTTCAGGGGGACAGTTTCACCGGGGCTAGCAGTCCTTCAGTACCTTGTCCAAGTGGTCATTCTTCATGTGCAAACCTAGACACTTTTGTGCTAAGAAAGACAGATTAGAGTATTTTCTAAGGCTGAAAGATTTAGGGGTCCATTTACAGAAATCACTAAAAACTAGTGGACAAGTACAAAATATAATTTGAAAGACTAATGGAATGTGTAGGAGCAAAAAGGTGCAAAGTGATTTTACACTTTACTTTGGGGAATTGCCTTTTTATCTGCACATGATTTAATTTTATTTAACTTAATGGGCTCTTTTTCCTAAAGAAACTTCAGGCTCAAACCATGGCTTTGTAAATCATTTATTATTAACAAATTAGAAAATTGTTATTCGAATCTAAACAATATCTTGGGTTTATGCACAAATTAGAATTGCTTTAACCACACAACAACACACTCTGAATTTCCAAAATGCATAACCTTTAGCAATCCAGTGTCTATCTTAGACTAACCCCATAACGAATGTCATATACTCATGGTTGGCTCAAGCTTGTCGGGAAGATTGGTAGCAAGCAGTCAAGAAGATATTAGGTGAGGTGGCACCACCAGAAAGTGAAAGGCGAGGGTGGAACAGTTGCGGTGGAGCTGTGTCTCATTTGTCTAGCTTTTTAAAAGCTCTTTTTAGCCTACTACAGTACCAACCTCTGAGACCGTGGCTTGTCAACAATAGGTTCCAACAAATATCATCCACGATTGATTGACACACTTGTTTTCCCTCTGTGTCCACAACCTAACATACGCAGGTGTTCAAAATGATCTCCAGACTCGTTCTTGTTGCTATGGTGATCTATCCTCTGCTGTGTGGTCTTTTGCAATGTGTCCACAACGTAACCAAGTTAAGTCGGCAGGTGTTCAAACAACTTTATTAGTCCTTTTCCCACAGTCATGCTGGAGCTGATTTAGTATCAGACTTTCGTCACTACAAATGTTAGCCTTCATCTCACGGGGGCTGGAGTACAAAGTGGAGGAAGTTATGCTACAGTTGTATAAAGCTCTGGTTAGACTGCATCTAGAGCACTGTGTTCAGTTCTGTGCCCTGCACCTCAGGAAGGATATATTGGCCTTAGAGTGGGTGCAGCACAGATTAGCCAGAATGTTACTGAGGCTAAAAGGGTTACATAGAATGCATTGAATAGAATTTTACAGCACAGAAACAGGCCATTTGGCCCAATTGGTCTGTGCTGGTGTTTATGCTCCACACGAGCCTCCTCCCACCCCTCTTCATCTAACCCTATCAGCATATCCTTCTATTCCTTTCTCCCTCATGTGCTTACCTAGCTTCCACTTTAAATGCGTCTATGTAGAGCAGTAACCATGTGCTCTCTGACAATCAGCTCCTCCTGTATTACCCTATGGTGCTGTCAGTTTCTCCCCCCGGGGTTAAATTATGAGGACAGGTTGCATAGACTAGGCTTGTATTACCTTGCGTATTGAAGAAGGGTGATCTAATTGAGGTGTTTAAGATGATTAAAGAATTTAATAGGGTAGATAGAGAGAAATTATTTCCGCTGGTGGCGGAACCCAGAACAAGGGGGCATACCCTTAAAATTAGAGCTAGGCCGTTTAGGGGTGATGTCAGGAAGCACCTCTTCACACAAAGGATAGTGGAAATCTGAAACTCTCTTCCCCCAAAAAGCTGTTGAGACTGGAGGTCAATTGAAAATGTCAAAACTGAGACTGAAACTGTCGGCCGGCATGGACAAGATGGGCCGAATGGCCTCCTTCTGTGCTGTAAATTTCTATGATAGATTTTTGTTAGGTAAGATTATTAAGAGATATGGAACCATGGCGGGTAAATGGAGTTGAGTTACAGATCTAATTGAATGGCGGAACAGGGTCGAAGGGCTGAATGGCCTACTCCTGTTCCTATGTTTCTTTGGGCAGGGTAAATGGATTCAAGGGATAATTTTATTTGTTTCTGCAGTGAAGGGCTTCAGCGTTAGGCATAAACGCTTTTGTGCCCAATGTATTTTTCTTGATCTTAAAGTCTCTTAGATTCTTTTCCTCGGGCCAATAAAATGGCAGAGACCTTGATTCCAGACTTGCTTTATGTCCACATGCACACCTCAGCAAGGTTCACTGGATAGCAATCAGGAGTATAAGCCCTAGCCAAGTTCTCTCTCTTTCCTTCCCCCCCCCCCCCCCCCCCCCAACGCCCCTGCCCCAAACCAAGGCTGAGGATATTAATAGTAAAACCAAATGGAGTGGAGAATTAAAGTGACAGGCGACCGGAAGCTCGGGGTCACCCATACGGACTGAACGGAGGTGTTCCGCAAAGCGGTCACCCAATCTGCGTTTGGTCTTCCCAATGTAGAGGAGACTGCATCGTGAGCAGTGAATACAGTATACTAAATTGCAAGAAGTACAAGTAAATCGCTGTTTCACCTGGAAGGATATTTATAGCACCTTTCTTGACTGAGATTATCTAGCCCAGTACAAACCAAGATAAAAGCTGGGACAGTGAGGTCAGTTCCTCACTGGATAAACTTCCTGAACAATTTGGAGAGCATGGCAAATTAAGGATCTTTCAGTGGAAGTTGAGGTCCCCGCTCTGATTTTGCATATGGCTCCAGAAATGGATGTAGGTTGAGTAGGAGAAGTGATCCTTGAAGGATGCTGCTGGGAGAGGGAAAATGAGGAGGGATAGCAACAAACTGAGAGGAAGAACGACTTGTATCTGTCTCTGCTTTTGGTTTAAATGTTTCTCATTCCTAGGAGAAATCTACAAAAGAAGCAAAGAGAATAAAGACCGACTCTACTGAGGACACTGTGTCCAATCCAGATACGATAAAGGAAGACGAGGAAGAACCGGATGAAGCGGAGGCTAATGGAGAAGCGGAGGAATCTGATGGAGAAGAAGAGCCAGAGGATGAGGAAGATGATGAGTCGATATCAGAGTTCTCCTCGGGAGATGAGGATATTTTACAGAAAGCGGGTAAGTTAACTGCCTGGTCTTGAGTTAATTGGCTTTGGGTTTCCCTGGTAATGTTGTACAGTTTGTTTCCATCTCTTTATTGATTGTGCAATGTGCACGTTCAGAGACTGACTTAATGCTAATTGTTTCACAGACACACTGAAATTAAAGGGGAAGAAGAGAAAGAAGAAAGCTCCTGAGAATGTGAGTAATTCTGGTGTTTTGTCTCCTGTGGTTTGGGGACAATGAGGATGATTGTATTGCTGAAGGCAAGAGTCTGAGTGTCTCGGGGAGGCCTGCAGCAGATGGCTGTTCATGACCCCGAGTAGTGGCTGAGATTTTTTTTTTTTTGCCTTCCTTAATTTAGCTTTTGGAACCCACAACTGGGTGGGGAATATTCAACGATTGACTGGAAGATAGGGGCTATATGGGAATGGAGAGGCAACTGGAAGGAGGAAAGCAATGGAGGGGCGATTGCAGGGCTGAGTGGAAGGAAGGGAGTGAGGGATGGGCAACAGAGTGACGTGTAGAAGGAGTGTGGTATGGGGAGAGTGAATGAGAGGAGGATTAACAGGCAGGAGGAGGGAGAACAGATATAAGGAAATGGGGAGGTTGGCAGGTCATTGGGATGGAGTTAGGAGGAATGGCGAGATGGTTGAAAAGATTATTAAACTTGGGGAGGATGAGGAACGTGAAGCTATTTTTTGAGTTTGTTGGCTCCCAGATTCACACTGCTGTTTGTGCTCCCGTGCAGGAATCGGGCGTGTTCTTCGAGGATGCCCCTCAGTTTGACGACAGTCTGACATTCCCGGACATGAATCTATCTCGACCACTTTTAAAGGTATTGTATGTCACTTGATGAGATATGTCACTTGACGAGACATCATGTCGTCAACATGTCTTACTGCCACCATTACCCTCATTTGTCTAGGAAGTGCTTCCCTTTCTGGGAAGGAGACATTTCCATTTACAGTTTAAATTCTTTGTGTTACTTTCTGCTTGTAAATCGATGAACCTGTTAGGAATGTGCCGATGTGCCCGTGCTCCTTTTGGCTGTTTCTTGTGAAGAATTGGCCTCTTCTGGAAAGTGTGGCCTTGGCATGATGAGACACTTTCATAAACTGATCCCGCATCGCACAACATGAATTAATAACACACATTTTCTCCTTCCCAGTAATCTCCCCTCGTGAAGGCACTCACTCTTGCAGGGGTACAATTCCAAATACATCTGTTACTCTTTAGTACCTCGCCAAATGGCCATTCCTCATGTGTAGTCCTAGACAATGAGTGGCACCAGGTTGGCTGCCTGTTGAATCACAGCCAAGCTCAATCCTGCCCTCACCTGACACCTACAGGTGCATTTTTTAACAGGAGAATCTGGATGGGATGTGAACTCTGGCTAATTTTCCCTCCCTAGCCTGGGTACATGGAACAAGACTTCAGGAGGACATAGACAGACTGGTGAAGTGGGCGAACTCATGGCAGATGAAATTTAATGCAAAGAAGTGTGAAGTGATGCATTTTGGAAGGAAAAATGAAGAGAGGCAATATAAATTAAATGGTACTGTTTTAAAGGGGGTGCAAAACCGAGAGATCTGGCGGTTTATGTACACAAATCTTTTGAAGGTGACAGGACAAGTTGATAAGGCTGTTTGAAAAAAGCATATGGGATCCTTGGCTTTATAAATAGAGGCATAGAGTACAAAAGCAAAGACGTTATGCTAAAGCTTTATAAATCACTGATTAGGCCTCAGCTGGAATATTGTGTCCAATTCTGGGCGCCTCACCTTTAGGAAGGATGTCCAGGCTTGGAGAGGGTGCATAGGAGATTTACTAGAATGATTCCAGAGATGAGGGTCTTCAATTATGTGGGGAGTCTGGAGAATCTAGGATTGTTCACCTTGGAGCAAAGAAGGTTAAGGGAAGATTTAATAGAGGTGTTTAAAATTATGAAGAGTTTTGATAGAGTAGATAGGGAGAAACTGTTTCCACTGACAGGAGGGTCTGTAACCAGAGGACACAGATTTAAGATAATTGGCAAAAGAACCAGAGGGAAGATGAGTTTTTTTTACACAGCAAGTTGTATTGATCTTAAATGCACTGCCTGAAAGGGTGGTGGAAGCAGATTAATTAGTAACTTTATACTTGAAAAGGAAAAAATTTGCAGGGCTATGGGGAAAGAGCGGGGGAGTGGGACTAATTGGATAGCTCTTTCAAAGAGCCGGCTCAGGCACGATGGGCCAAATGGCCTCCTTATGTGCTGTACGATTCTATGAAGAAGCCGAGGAAGACCAAGGAAGCGCTGGATAGACAATTGTCAAGAGTGACTTGTCACAGAAAGAGATACAGATGACTGAAGCAGCCCGGGCTAGTTCAGAACCGACCACAGTGGAGTGAATTCATTCGGCCCCATCGTTGCTGCTCAGCTGACGAACGGGAATTTAGTAGTAGTAGTAGTCTGGGGAGTGACTACCACCAATTATTACACTCCACTCTCACCCTGGATTGGATCAGTAACCTGTGGATTGAATCCTGGTTTTGTATGACTCCATTCCACCCTGGGAAGTGTATTTACAGATAATTTTTCAGTGAAATGGTTGCAGTAGTCTAATTTTCAATTTTTAATAAATATCTTTAGTTCTCAAGAAATCTTGGGTCTGTGGTATACCCTCTGATATAACACGTTGTTTATGGCTTCCCAGTAACAGAAGCTACTTAACATGCAAAACACACTTATGTAGGCAGTATTGTACATGTTACTTGTATTTTAATAATCCCAATAGAGTACACTGTTGGAATTGTACTGTTTAATTTACTGGTGATTGAGTCATTGTCTACCTGTGATACTGCTGGACTGCAAAGCTTGGATCTCTGACTCTAGGACAGTTTCTCCCACTTTTCTAACCATTGTTCCTCTTTTGTGTGACTGTGTTTAGGCAATCACTGCAGTGGGTTTCAAACAACCAACCCCCATTCAGAAAGCGTGTATTCCTTTGGGTCTGCTGGGCAGAGACCTGTGCGCCTGTGCTGCTACTGGGACAGGTAGGTGTTGCCTTAGTGCCTCGCTTGGTATTCTCCAATACGTGAGACGGGTGTGTATTTTTGTGATGATCTCTGCACCAGGAATAGGTACTTGTGGATATAATTTTGTGCCCGATATTTCCTGTACCTGAGCCATGTTGTTATTACAGTGATATCACAGGTACTCCGTGTACCTGAGATCCATATGCATTGTTGTGATATCATGCAGCAGTTCTTCCAGGGCTACCCACATGTCACATTTTTATATTATTGATGTGTTACATCTTTGCTCATTGGTTGTAAATTGTACAGTTATACCAGGGGCGAAGATGAGGCAGCATGTTGTGTGGCATCTTTGTGTGATGATTCTGTCAGGGTATGGTATGATTTCCAGAGGATAGGTGTGTGCTGTTATGCTAATTGTATTATTGAAATCGGGAGCTGGTCTCTGCTGTGAAATTGCCAGGAACTGGCGGCTTTCCTGTCCATGTCTTGCAGCTGCTATTGGTCATCTGGGTTTGTTCCCCAATTTCTCTCCTCCTCTTCTCGGGAGGGTGTTGATTCCATGGTACTGGCTGGCCTGTGCTACCTCATACAGGTAGCCATTATTCAGGTGAGCTTCGAGAACAAAGGCTGGCTTGCTAGCTATTTGACCACAGGTGGCATCACAACGACGTTTGATCCTGACCTTGCCCTATATTTACAAACACGCACTATCCAGCAGAAGGCATGGACTAGCGATCAGGAACAGGAACCCTGACTGATTTCCCATCTTCCGTCCTTCCCACTCCACCCCCCGGCCCCTTTCTCTGAAGACCAGGCCTCTTTTACCCCTGCTGAGATCAGCTGAATCATCACAGACCAGGTGTTGAACCTCGGTCTGGTGACTGAACAAAAGTAAATGTTCTCAGGGCAGTAAGTACAGAATTATTGACGAGCAGAGGGATCCAGAATTTCCCCAGTAGTTCTCTGCTTCATGGATGTATGAATGGAGTAATCAAATCAACTTATAGTTAAAGTGATGGAGGCAAACACAGCCTCGAGGTCTTGTGATGTCAGCATTACTTTTGGATTAAAAACAAAAGTAACCTGCTGAGTCCTGTGCCGCACAGGAGGAGGGGGATTAGAGGCTGGACTATATCTGTCGATAACCTGCTGCAACTTGGGAAGAATGGCAGGGGAAAGGTCAGCTGTAAGTGGAAATAATGTTGGGTTTTTGGATCACACCTGAAGCTATAATCCTCTTGCTCCAGCTACTTTCACCTGAGAATCATGAGGCTGGGTGAGGGTGTCCTGTGGAATACCTTTGTGTAAAGATGGTTGTGTCCATTCGCATTTGGTTCCAAACACATTTTAAGCAAGAATACATCACTTCGATCATTGATAAGAAACAAAACAAAAAAGTTCATACGTTGTCGATCATCTAATCAAGAGATTAAACTCTCACGCACGTCTGTGTTGATTTTTTTCTCTCTCTTCATTCCCCTGCTCCATAGGTAAAACTGCTGCCTTCATGCTGCCAGTCCTCGAACGTCTGATCTATAAACCACGACAGGCTCCTATTACCAGGGTGTTGGTTCTAGTTCCAACTCGCGAGCTTGGCATCCAAGTGCACGCTGTCTCCAGACATTTGTCACAGTTCACATCCATCACCGTCTGTCTCGCTGTTGGTAAGTTTGGACTGTGTGTCTGTCGCAGTCAGAAAACAGATCTGAAGTGGAAGGAACCATGTGTACTTTAAGGTTTGAGATGTGTGGCTACTTCTGGATACTCTTTATAAAAGCATGTGTACCATTATTGTGTTGGCAGTCAGTGTCACAGAGCAGGGGCGGGTGTATGTTATAGTCCCACTTCACTGGGTTCTTGATCTGAGCCCTGCCAAGGACAGACATATTGATCAAATGCTGTGACATTTCCCAGGAGAGGCGAATAGAAAATCTGCAACAAGTGGTTTGCTGGGGAGACTCTGATGACACAGGGTGTTGTTGGCATGTCCCCACTGCCTGTGCTGCAGGAGTCTGCCCAAGCAGAGAAAGAGAAGAGGATAAAAATAGAGGGAAACTTTGCCTTAACACCCCATTCAAAGATAATACCTTTATCGCATAAGATTTTACAGCTCTTCTAGAATTATAAAATACTGGAGGATGATGTCAGAGCCTGTACATTGCATAAGGTATGGTTAGCAGCATAGAATGTCTTTACCTAATCTAAATATTCAAGTACATTTAAAAGATTGTAGCTACTGTTTTTGCTTTTAATGCAAAAATTCTACCGCAGCCACTACGATTAAACGACCTTTTTAAACAAATAAGTTTTCATTTTGCAATAAATCCTAGATACAGCACATGGTGGGAGGTTCCTATAGTGGGACCTAAGCTCTATGGGGTACAAGGCAGCCTAGAGGGTTCTGCTTTATTTTATTGCATGGGTAATTGTCGCCCAACGGTAAGAAAGAAGGAATAAAGACAATGCAAGATGGTGGATGGGATGGGAATGCCGCACCGCTGCCCTTTCATAGGGATGCTTTAGATAACTATCTGAAATGTCTTGTCTGCTTCCAGGTGGACTGGATGTAAAAACCCAGGAGGCATCTCTGAGAGCGGGACCCGATGTTCTCATTGCCACCCCCGGTCGACTGATCGATCATCTTCACAATTGTCCATCTTTTGACCTCGGCAGCATTGAGGTCCTTATTCTGGACGAAGCCGACAGGTAAGAAGGGACAAAGCAGCCCTGTCCATGGGTAAAGAGGTGGAAGCGAAGGGGCTGAAATGTTTCTCGGGTGTGTAAAGCTGAGGAGTGAATTGTCCCATAACGTCAGCGCATGTGTGAATTTCAGGTTTCTGCTCCAAGTACACTGACCAGCTGTTAATATCCTTTTGGAAATCATAAGCCTTCAGAAAGCAAAACTTTAAACCAAATGGGGAGTAATTTATGTTGATGTACAGTCCCCACCACTTACCCCGTCCCCATTTATCCCGGGCAGGTGTCTGTATTGGGCAAATGGCACTGACCATTTGTCATTACCATTTGTCGAAGTTGCTTACACGCACCATGATACTCTCTGCCGGCCCATAGAGCTTGGCGATATTGCTCAAACTTATTAAAAGAGTTGGCGTTGGCATTATTTTGGGAGCTCCCCTTAAGAGTCTGTTAAACGTTATAGCGGCCATCGCATATAGCGGGCAAATCGCATTTGCATGAATGCGCCCGCTATAAGCGGTGGGGACTGCACCTCGACATGAATTGGTGAAAGGTTTCTTTTTCCTGTGTTGGGATGTGGATCCACAGGTACCGGCAGCCCCTGGCCAAAGTGGCCATTCTTCATGTGCGAGCATGGACCATGAGAACTGGCAACTGCGAGTAGACATCACAGTCCTCGAGCTCCACCGTGCCCTCGCCTGACATCCCCACGCACAGGCTTTCCAGTAGGGGCAACTTGATCAGGAGCGGGAACCCTGAGTCCAAATGGCTCAGTTACATGCTGTCCTTACCAAATGAGCCCTGCAGCCCTACATCTGTGTTGTTATAGCGTACTACTTGTGTCCTGTTCCACACTAAATTTCATTTACCCACCAGGTTCTTGCTGATTTTCTCTGGCTTCCTGTCACCCAACATTTTAAATTAAATCCTTGTCTTTAAATCTGTTCACATCTTGCCCCACCTACCCCCATCCCTGTAATCCCTCCAGAACACTGCATTCCTCTGACTATAGCCTTCTGTTCAAACTGCTGCAGCTGCAGTGTTTTATACAAAAAAAAATTGGTGCAATCTCTGAGTGAGGTCACTGACCAGTGCTGCATTATGTCTGTTCCCTTCCCTCTCCCCATGCCTCTGCAGAATGCTGGACGAGTACTTTGAGGAACAGATGAAGGAGATAATTCGTCTCTGCTCCCATCAGCGACAGACGATGCTGTTCTCTGCCACCATGACTGATGAGGTAGGTGGGAGGTGTTGCTGTGGAGCAGGCCGGAAGAATTTCTACCATGTTGCAGGGCCAGACTGAGTGCTGAAAACTGAGTTAGTTCGTACCTGCAAGTAGTTGAGGCGAACAGTAAACTCTGAAGATAGATGTAGGGAGCCTCCCATCAGCCTTTCCCTGGTGTAAATCTTTTCGGTACCCTCTTCATGGCCTTGACATCCTTCCTAAGTAGCGCGCTCAAAACAGACACGTTATTCCAGTAGCGTCCTAACAAAATATTTGTATAGGTTTAGCATTACCCTACCTCTTTGCTGTTGTACTCTGTTACTCAGTTTATAAAACCTAGGATCTCATATGCATGTTTTTTCTTTCCACTTTTAAACACTTGTGTACTTGAACCTCTAAGCCTCTCTGCTCTGCTATTCCCTTTAAAGTTTTACCATTTAGTGTCTATTTCCTCTCATTCTTCCTATGCCACCTCACATTTCAACACAATGGGCCAAAAATTCATTCCGCGACGCGAGAGTACGCACTGCGTACTCTCGCGTATTCTCTCTCCAATTGCCGGTTTTCTGCATGCCCTGCGCATGCGCTGAAAACCGGCACTTGGTCTTTTGAAAAGGGGGCGGTTCCTCGGTGCATCGCGTGCGTGCTACAGGCTGCGCGCACGCTGTGCACTTCATGCTTTGGACGCGCAGGTAAGTACGGAAGATTTTAGAAATGGAAAAAGGAGGAGTAAGACTCACTTTTAACAAGGTAAGTAGTGAATTAAGTATTTTTTTGAATTTTTTTTAACAGGTATATCTTTTTTAGAGACTTTAAAGACAGGTAAGTTTATTTTTATAACTTTTTAAAAGATTTTAAATTTTTTCAAAAATTTAATTTTTTATTTAAAATGGTTAATTTATTTAACTATACTTATTTTATTAATGTGATGGTTTTTAAAAAAAATTTAATTGAGGTTTAGCTGTTATTTTGGGGGTGTGTAAGATTCATAGCTTTCACAGCACGTATGTGAAACTTATGAATGGAAGATGGTGTGCTGCCATTGGCTCTAACTGAGTCACGTGATCCCACAGCTCGCACGAATTCACTACGCCGGTGGGATACGCAAGCACTGCCCAGCTGATGTCTGGAACATCAAGTTCGTGCGAGCTGGATCTGAAAAAGCACAAGCGGAGTGGGAGATCGCGGGGAAGCCTTAGCCCCGCGGGAACAGAGCGAGATCAATTTCTGGGCCATTATATTTCATTGGGCATCTACATACCCAATCTAGCAACCTATGTCTTCCTGAAGTCACTTACAATCTTTGGGGAAAAAAAGTGCTCCATACTCAAGTACAGATCATTATGTATTGAGAAGCAGTGGTCCCAACACTAACCTTTGGAGGATGCCACATCCTTCCAATTGGATATACATTCACTAACCACTACTTTCTCTTTTGTCCTCTAGCCAGCATCCTGCCACATACCCTTATGCACCTTAATGTCATCAACAAACCTCCAAATACAGCACCTTGTTAAATGACTTTTGAAAATCTGTGCACACACCTTCACTGCACTTCTTTTGTCAGTGCACACCGTTAATTCCTTAAAAAACTCATTAAATTTGCCGGACCTGCCTTGCCTTTAACAAATCCGTGCTGGCTGTCTTTAATCCATCCATGTCTCTCTAGAAGATTATCCATTACCATTGTTGAGTTGACTGAGCTATAGTTACCTGGTTTATCCTTACGTTAGTGTGTCTCTTCCAAGCGCACTTGCTTATTTGGTCTGAGGATTTAATGTAATATTTTCAGACCAGATTGTTAACACACACACTCACTCTCTGTTGCTCTCCTCTCCCTATCTTTCCCTGCAGGTGAAAGATCTGGCATCAGTGTCACTGAAGAATCCCATGCGAATCTTCGTGAACAGCAACACTGATGTGGCGCCGTTCCTCCGTCAGGAATTCATCCGAATCCGCCCAAACCGTGAGGGGGACAGGGAGGCAGTTGTTTCAGGTAAGTGGGATGTGTTTGAATTGCAGTGCAGCTTGTGCTCCAACACAACTAATGATGAATGCTATCAGTCTTAATTGTTCAACAGCCATTTCTGTTTTTTTCCCCTAAATTGGGGCTGATGCCAGTACATTGGTGACAAGTACTTACGTAGGGCTGGTCACTTTTCTGCCTATGTTGTTGCCTTTAGTTAAGGCTCTGCTTCTGTGGAAGGAATTGACAACTGCAGCACTCACTACAACTGGCTAGAAATAGGTATCCTGTGTTTATTAGAAAGAAAGTCTTGCATTTATATAGCACCTTTCATGACCTCAGGACGTCCCAAAGCGCTTTACAGCCAATGAAGTACTTCCACTGTTGTAATGTATTGTTTCTGGGAAATAGAGTTGTTCTAGGCTGACACTCCAGTGCAGAACTGAGGGAGTGCTGCACTGTCGGAGGTGCCGTCTTTCAGATGAGATGTTAAACCAAGGCCCCGACTGCCCCCTCAGGAGAACGTAAAAGATCCCACAGCGCTATTCGAAGAAGAGCCGGAGAGTTCTCCCCGGTGTCCTGGCCAATATTTATCCCTCAACCTACAGCACTAAACAGATTATCTGGTTATTATCACATTGCTGTTTATGGGAGCTTGCTGTGCGCAAATTGGCTGTAAAATGCTTTGCAAAGTCCTGAGGTCGTGAAAGACGCCATATAAATGCAACACTTTTTTTCTCTTTCTCCTTTCTTGCTTTCTTTCAATAGGAATTTGTATTTAATATGGGGAAGGAGTGACTAGAGGTTGTGCATTTAATACGGGGGAAAGGACAATCGAATAAAAGGGGGACAGTTTTGTACTTGATATGAGGTATTGCATTTGGTACAATAGTTTTTCTTTCCTCCCTCTGTAGCTCTTCTGACTCGTACGTTCCAGGACCACGTCATGCTGTTTACACAGACTAAAAAACAGGCTCATCGAATGCACATCCTCCTGGGGCTGATGGGACTGAAGGTTGGCGAGCTGCACGGTGACCTTTCTCAAACCCAGCGACTGGAGGCCCTTAGGTAAGTGGAACAACCAATTGAAGAGTTTGGTACAAGACACATGACTCTTCTACCTCCTCTGGGTAAAGGCACTGTACGTTGTGGTAAACCATACAGAACCGAAGTTTAATTCCCCAATCTGTGCTGAGTGAACCTATCTCGGCTGGAGCATCTGTTGGAGCATGTTGGCCTCTGTGTCCCTTGGTTAGGGTGCACAAATCAGCCTGGGTTCCCTACTCTTGATCGCTATCCAGTGACCCCCCTGCTGAAAAGTGAGTGTGTGTGTGGATGTCAGATGGAGGTAATATCAGCTTTGCCGTAATATCAGCTTTGCCCTTGATGCCCTCTGCGCAGGAATAGCCTGCTGACTCGCACTGTCTAGGTTCGTACTCGAAGAATGGGCTCTTGGGTGAGGTATGAGAGGGCTGCCAGCATCCGTGGAACCGTACCCCAGCATGCGTTGGTGCCTTCAGGGGAGGAGTGTGAGTAACAGATGTTGCAGCGTCTTTACTGCTGGCGGTGCTGTGTGAGTAGTTCAGTTTGTGGCTGGACCCTAACACATTGATTATCTTCCTAAGTTTAACCACAGTCTTATGGAGTCCAAATCGCAACTTCATTATTGGACATTTCCAGCACTTCTCACTTTTCATTTATTTGTTTGTGGGATGTGGGCGTCGCTGGCAAGGCCGGCATTTATTGCCCATCCCTAATTGACGTTGAGAAGGTGGTGGTGAGCCGCCGCCTTGAACCGCTGCAGTCCGTGTGGTGAAGGTACTCCCACAGTGCTGTTAGGTAGGAAGTTCCAGAATTTTGACCCAGCGACGATGAAGGATCGGCAATATACTTCTAAGTCGGAATGGTGTGTGACTTAGTTGGGAACTTGGAGGTGGTGGTGTTCCCATGTGCCTGCTGCCCTTGTCCTTCTAGGTGGAAGAGGTCGCGGGTTTGGGAGGTGCTGCCGAAGAAGCCTTGGCGAGTTGCTGCAGTGCATCTTGTAGATGGTACACACTGCAGCCACGGTACGCCGATGGTGGAGGGAGTGAATGTTTAAAGTGGTGGATGGGGTGCCAATCAAGCGGGCTGCTCTGTCCTGGATGGTGTTGAGATTCTTGAGTGTTGTTGGAGCTGCACTCATCCAGGCAAGTGGAGAGCATTCCATCACACTCCTTACTTGTGCCTTGTAGATGGTGGAAAGGCTTTGGGGAGTCAGGAGGTGAGGCACTCGCCGCAGAATACCTAGCCTCTGACCTGCTCTTGTTGCCACAGTATGTGGCTGGTCCAGTTAAGTTTCTGGTCAATGGTGACCCCCCAGGATGTTGATGGTGGGGGATTCGGCGATGGTAATGCTGTTGAATGTTAAGGGGGGTTGGTTAGACTCTCGCTTGTTGGAGATAGTCATTGTCTGGCACTTCTGTGGCGCGAATGTTACCTGCCACTTATCAGCCCAAGCCTGAACGTCGTCCATGCGGGCATGGAATGCTTCATTATCTGAGGAGTTGTGAATGGCGCTGAACACTGCAATCATCAGCGAACATCCCCATTTCTGACCTTATGTTGGAGGGAAGGTCATTGATGAAGCAGCTGAAGATGGTTGGGCCTAGGACACTGCGCTGAGGAACTCCTGCAGCGATGTCCTGGGGCTGTGATGATTGGCCTTCAACCACCACAACCATCTTCCTTTGTGCTAGGTATGACTCCAGCCAGTGGAGAGTTTTCCCCCCGATTCCCATTCACTTCAGTTTTACTAGGTCTTGGCGGAACCCAAACTGGGCATCAGTGAGCAGGTTATTGGTGTGTATGTGCCGCTTGATAGCACTGTCAACGGCACCTTCCATCACTTTGCTGCTGATGACTGATGGGTCGGTAATTGGCCGGATTGGATTTGTCCTGTTTTTTGGACAGGACATACCTGGGCAGTTTTCCACATTGTTGGATGGATGCCAGTGTTGTAGCTGTACTGGAACAACTTGGCTCGAGGCGCAGCTAATTCTGGAGCACAAGTCTTCAGCACGATAGCCGGGATGTTGTCGGGGCCCATAGCCTTTGCTGTATCCTGTGTGCTCAGCCGTTTCTTGATATCACGTGGCGTGAATCGAATTGGCTGAAGACTGGTTTCTGTGATGGTGGGACCTTGGGAGTAGGCCAATATGGATCATCCACTCGGCACATCTGGCTGAAGTTTGTTGCAAACGCTTCAGCCTTGTCTTTTGCACTCATGTGCTGGCTCCACCATCATTGAGGATGGGGATATTCACGGAGCCTCCTCCTCCCGTTAGTTGTTTAATGGTCCACCACCATTCACGACTGGATGTGGCAGGACTGCAGAGCTTTGATCGGATCCGTTGATTGTGGGATCGCTTAGCCCTGTCTATAGCATGCTGCTTCCACTTTTAGATTATAGTCCCAGATTTAGTGCTACATACGTGGGATTATAACTCCAGTAAAGTTCCCTTGTGTTCCTACAGATTTGTAATGCCTTTCCTAATGGCTAAGACTAGGCTACAGTTCCCACTGTAATCTCAGGGTAGTGAAGGCTTTCTATTTTGTCTTTTTGGGGTGTACTCTGGTTAATATTCTAACCCGTAAGAGATGTCATAACTTCACATTTTCAAATGCAGAATTTGTTTAAGAATATCAAAATCTGCTGATGGCTTAGTGGATCAAGACGGTGCTTGGTGTGGTACTCAGGCCTACAGAGCAGGAAGGCCCAGGTTGGTCTGTGCAGAATTAGCTAAAATCTCAGACAGGGCAGCAGTTGGGGTGGTGCAATTAACATCAGGGACCTGGGGCTGGGAAGGGGAATCAGCCAGCTCCTGGTTGTAGTCCATTGGCCCTTACTGGAAAATGCTCCCGTTTGGGTGAAGACAGGACTATAACGCCCTTAAATGTAAAATAGTTTTTTTTAAAACACTTACTGTCTATACTTGTGTATGTAGAATGTTTCCTTAAGTGAGGTACAAGAGGGATAATTTAAATTTAGATTCCAACGCCCCCCCCCCACCCCCAAAAGAGTTTTTTTGCACCAGAAGTTCTGACCTCTTGACCACAGGTGATATAACTGTGGTCGTTTCCTGGAGAGTGTTCCACTGCAGAAATGTAAATATCAGGCTGTTCTTGGCTTATCCCTTGTCTTTGTTTCCATGGCGACAGGCGCTTTAAGGACGAGCAGATCGATATTCTTGTAGCCACTGATGTTGCTGCCAGAGGACTGGACATTGATGGGGTCAAAACCGTAAGTGACTCAATAAATGTGTAGAGGGGCAATTGATGGGGGAGTTACATATAGGGGTAGGTGCTGGTGGTATATTCTGTGCTTATATTATTCTTGGTCCTGTTGCCCAAAGGTACTTTTACACAAACTGAGTGCCGTTGACAATAAGCACAGTACTGCCACAATCTGCACTCTGCAATGTAAAGGACCTTTCCTCAGGAGTCAAAGACCCAAATTGTCAATGGTCTTGTGAGCTGCTGTTGGGTCTCCCCCTCCCTTTTAAACTGGTGGAGCTGCATTTCCTCCCTTTTGGCGCTGGCACTCTGGCCTCCAGCGGGCCTTGATTAGTAGTGGCGCCGCCAGCTAAGTTAAACTAAGGAGAGTGGTGCACCCTCGGAGAGTCTCTGTTGGAGTCGTGGCTCCTATAACAATATCTTAAAACTACCCAAACGGAATTGGCTCTTCTTCAAAGCTTTGTGATACAGTAAAGATCCCACCTGGACTTCAACAACATTGTCTTTGGGACTTATACAAAAGAATGTTGTTGAGGTGGGTGCTGCAGTTCTAATGGAGAGAACACTATAACACAGATTCTGTTCTAGTGAGAATCTTTATAACTTCAAAACTACGGTGTAAAAACATATTTGGTGAAAACTATGATCTGCGTTTGACAAGTCATGAGAAGCTCTAGTCCTTAAATAAACTGACTGCTATTATGTGTTGGTTGGTATCAGTAACAGAGTCTTTGTTCCTTCTGAGCCAGGTAATCAACTTCACGATGCCCAATACTGTCAAGCACTACGTGCACAGGGTGGGCCGCACGGCGCGAGCAGGCCGCAGCGGACGATCTGTCTCCCTCGTTGGCGAGATGGAAAGGAAAATGTTGAAAGAGATTGTGAGGAAAGCCAAAACTGAAGTGAAAGCTCGTGTCATTCCGCAAGGTGAGAGCTGACGGGACAACTGTGCTTGAATAGGTTGTAAAGCCGCCGACCCTTGGCTGTGGGCGCCTCTGGATCCCACACCTGCACTTGTCTGGGTGCTGTACTGCTCCCGATCATCATCCAGTGACTTCTGCTGGAATGTGCGTGCGAGTCCCCCGATGAGGACAGCGATGTCTTCTTCGTAAAATAACTTGCTGACGCTCACTGTCTAAGCTCACACGTGAAGAATGGTCACTGGGATAAGGTGCTGAAGGGTGGTTGGTGCTTGTGGAGCCAGGGCTCAGCAAGAGTTGGTGCTCACAAGAGAGGAGGGAAAGAATTGTACAGCTTGCACCAGCACAGAATTCAATGGGCTGAATGGCCTCCTGTACTATAATTTGTATGACTGTAAATTTGTGAGGGGGGAGGAAAGCAACTTTGAGCACAGAATTTACAGAGCAAGTCTCGCCATCTATACCCTTGCTAGGAATCAAGAATTATGATGGCACCTGTCCTTCTGTTTAAACAGGAATCTCATCTGTGGAACTGACTCGAGTTACTGGCTCTCCGTTCATATTAAAACAGTTCCCTTACACTCCTCATAACCATTCTTCCTCGCTACGTGTTTCACGTTGTTTAAATAAAAAAAGAAATAAAATCACCAGGTTTGTCCTTCGTCTTTGCGGAGTTGTATCGCAGCCGGGGCTGCAATGGGGCACTACAGTGGGTCTCAATGCCCCTGGTCGAAGGAGGAGAAAAAAATAGGACGGGGTTGCCGCTGCAAACTGCGGGCATCGGGTGAGGGCAGCATTGGGCTTGACATTGGTGCCTCTCACAGCTGAATAGCCTTCCATTGTTCACTGTCCAGGCTCATAAATGTAAAATGACTACTTGGGCGAGATGATGGAGGGCTGGGTGGTGACCCCCATAGAACTGTACCCCAGCAAAGTGGCACCTGCAGGATAGGAGGAGGTGTTAGGAGTGCCCCAGTGATGTGTACCTAACCTGTCCCGTGCGGGACCTCATGCTGATGCCCTTGTCCCTACCTTCACAGAGGTGGTGATGAAGTTCCGGGACAAGATCGAGAAACTGGAGAAGGAAATCTATGCTGTGATGCAGCTAGAGAAGGAGGAGAAGATGCTGCAGCGATCGGAGGCTCAGGTACGTGGCATGTTACCCCAAGTATTACACCACTTTACAGGTTGTAGTTCACTGTTACAAATGAAGCATTGAAGATTGGCTACAGGATGACCAAACACTGGGATTCCCTTCCGTTCATCACAGCCGATCAGTACATGATGACTTGTACTGGAGTTGTCAATACCAACGTGTGGCAAAAAAAATTTGCGTTTTTAAAAATAAATCTCTCAGATGTTCGGTAACGGTGAGTTTCCTGCTTACTGATATCTCCCCACTGGGCGCTGATTCACACTTTGGGCAGTGCAGGGTTGATGCAGTGTGTTAAAGGGACTCTGTGCCAAAAGCTCATTATTTTAACCTGGTGGTGATTAAATGTCAAGAAATATATCAACAAGTAGGAGCATTTCTGTCATGGTTTTTGCTCCCCTCATCCCAAATTACTATTGAACCCAGCAGCTTCGTTCATTATTGTGCCGTAACTGGTGTGGGATGGAGAGAATAGTAGTGTATTTTGGTAACCTACAGTGGGGATGGAGGGAATAGCACTGCTGTTAACCTGCGCCACTGCGATCAGCAGGCGAGTATTGATTCCTGATTTACTTGTTCCCTACAGATCAATACTGCCAAAAACAAGCTGCAGAAGGACAAGGAAGAGACGGGGCCAGAACGCAGCTGGTTCCAAACCAGAGAGGAGCGGAAGAAAGAGAAAGGTGAGCTTTGTTCTGGGCAGTGTGGCAGCTAATCTAATTGAATTTTTTGATGAAGCAACAGAGAGGATTGATGAAGGGAATGCAATGGATGTTGTCTACATGGATTTTCGGAAGGCGTTTGACAAAGTACCACATAGAAGGCTGGTTAACAAAATTGAGGCTCATGGAATAGGTGGGTCAGTGGCAGCTTGGATAAGGAATTGGCTTAAGGACAGAAAACAACGAGTTGTGGTAAATGGCTGTTTTTGAGACTGGAGGATGGTAGACAGTGGTGTTCCCCAAGGGTCAGTGCTGGGGCCACTACTTTTTTTGATATAAAGAAATGATCTGGATATTGGAATGCAGAGTAGAATTTCTAAATTTGCCGATGACACCAAACTCGGGGGTGTGGCAAACAGTGATGATAGTAATCGACTGCAACAGGACATAGAAAGGCTAGCAGAATGGGCAGACAAGTGGCAGATGGAATTTAATACAGAGAAGTGTGAGGTGATGCATTTTGGCAGAAGGAACAGGGAGAGGCAATATACATTTAATGGCACAGTTTTAAAGAGTGTGCAGGGACAGAGGGACTTGGGAGTTAATGTGCATAGGTCCCTGAAGCTAACCGGACATATTGAGAGAGTGGTTAGCAAAGCATATGGGATCTTGGGCTTCATAAATAGAGGTATTGAGTACAAAAGTAGAGAAATTATGCTGAACCTTTATAAAGCACTGGTTAGGCCACAACCAGAGTATCGTGTCCAGTTCTGGTCACCACACTTTAGGAAGGATGTGAAGGCACTTGAGAGGGTGCAGAGGAAATTTACCAGAATGGTTCCGGGGATGGGGGATCTTAGCTACAATGACAGGTTGGAGAAGCTGGATTTGTTTTCATTAGAGCAAAGGAGGTTGCGGGGTGATTTGATAGAGGTGTACAAGATTATGACGGGTTTGGATAGGCTAGACGGGGAAAGGCTGTTCCCACTAATTGATGGTACAAGGACTAGGGGACACCGATTTAAGGTTTTGGGCAAGAGATACAGGGGGGATGTGAGGAAAAACTTTTTTATGCAGCGAGTGGTGAGGACCTGGAACTTGCTGCCGACGGAAGTGGTGGAAGCGGAGACACTCAATGTTTTCAAGGGGAGACTGGATAGGCACTTGAGGAAAATAAACTTGCAGGGCTACGGGGATAGAGCGGGGGAATGGGACAGACTGGATTGCTCTACAGAGAGCTGGCACGGACTCGATGGGCCGAATGGCCTCCTTCTGTGCCGTTATGACTCTCCTGGAGCCAGTAGGATGGCAAAGCACAGAAATGTCTAGTTTATGCAGTGGTAAAAGACTGCCAATCATGCAGAGTAATCACACAGTATTGGGGGAGGGGGTCATCACAAGGACAAACAATGTGGTATTTGCTTGGAAAAATGATGGTAAGTGTGCTAGGAGAGGTTTTTTTTGCTTGGAATAATCATAGCAAAGGTCAGAATGAAGAAGATTGGGGGGGTGTTTGAAATAGCAGTGGTGAAAGACGAAAGGGCGGGGGATATTACTGGGAATAGTGGTGCTGAAGGGAGACTGAGGGTGACGGTATTGAAGGATGGACTAATAATTGGGAGAAGAGGATGAGGATATGGCTTGGAGTAGCGGTGATAGAGAGGACTGGGGTTCATAGCTTACACAGGGAATCCCTGAGTTAAGGGAATGCCATAAACCTGATGGGGACTGTTATCTGGTTGTGTGGAATGTGCAGCTTGACAGCAGAGCAATACATGGCCATATTTTCATAAATATCAAAAACAGATCCAAAATCTTTCTGCTATTGATTAATAAATACAAGCAGGTAGAAGTTGCCGTTGCAATATTAGCAGATGAATGCTTAACTCATTTGTATGACCACCCACTATTGTAACACAGGTGTTAACCTGTTTATTTAAATGGGTTAATGCCTCTGTTGAAGTAGTGGTCGGAGAAATGTCATACAAATGTGTTGCGCTTCCGTACACAAATACCGTGCAACAATAATAGAAAGAAAACAGAAAATGCTGGAAATACTCAGCAGGTCAGGCAGCATCTGGGGAGAGAGAAACAGAGTTAACGTTTCAGGTCGATGACCTTTCCTCAGAACTTTTGGAAACTCATCAGACTGTAATGGGATTCTGGCACCAGTGGTGGCGTAGCAGTGCCTCCACTGGGGGGGGAGGTGTAATTACATTTTTACAAGTTTACATAGGCAATTCCCATTAAATGTGAACATACAAATTGGTCATGGAAAAAGTTGACAGGAAATATTTAATAAAATGATATGTTCAATGCTTTTTTTTAAAAAAAACAGTTGCAAAGGCTCTGCAGGACTTTGACGTTGCCTTGAGAGGCAAAAAGAAGAGGAAATTGCTCATGGAAAATATTAAGAAAAAAGGAGAAATGACGGTGAGTATCAGTCAAAATTTTGGGGAATTTAATACCCCTGTATTAGATTATTCTGGAGAGTTTTCTTGCACCACGTTTTACCATCAAGGGCACGTGAAAGTTCAAAGCTCCTGGATGGCTGACTAAAGGTAAATGTGGTACATCCCAGGTTTAATCCCAGATCTCTGCTGAGGTATCTAATCTCAGCCAGAACAGTTGTATGGGAATATACAATTGACCTCAGTCCCTTTGGGATAGGGAGGAGAGAAAAAATCAGCCAAGGTTCTTGCTCACTATCCACTGAGTCCTATTGGGAAGTGCATGTGTATTGATGTCAGGTATTAATCTCGGGGTTATTCCCAGTGACAGGTTCGCTGGAGGTAGTGAAGAGAAATAGCATTATGAGATAAAGTCATCATCACTCATGACAATAAGTATAACATTAACAGAAGATCAAGAAACAGTGAAGAAGGGAGGATTTCAGATTCCGAGAGCATTGGGGCGCGTACTTGGGGATATCTTCACCCTAAACCAAATGGAACCAGAGACCTTGCGGAGAAGGCCAATAGAGCAGAGGACTTGATCTAGATATATCTTGATGGGGAGCGAAAAGGTTAGCTACACATTAGTAATGGAGGTAAGAAATGTAAAATTTGAGCAAGATGGGATTTAACAGACCAGGAGGCACGGAAACTGAGAGGGGGAACCATTTGGCCGGTCCTCAATTGGTTCCCCCCCCCCGCCCCCCCTCCTCTTTCTGTGGGAAGTGCTTGGCATCCACTCTGCACATCCCTACAGTGGAACAGGCAATGTCTGGGATGCTCCATTTAGGGAATAGCGGTGGTGAATCCATCTCATCACTCCACAGTGCCCAGTAACAGTGTATCCTTAAAAACATTGGCCTGAGGTGACTCCTGTGGGTGAGGCTGTGGTGTATCGCAGCAGATGTGATGACGTTGTGCTCTCATTTACCGCAGGCGGAAGAGAGAACACAGTTTGAAATGGTGAAATCGCAGATGTACGCAGAGCGCGTTGCTAAACGAGGCCGCAGACCGATGAGAGCGCGTGTGATGCCCGAGGATGAGCCAAACCCAGCTGCAGGTGGGTAAACTGGCGAGACCAGAGTGAAATGTACTCCTGATCCAGGAACACTTCTGTTGTGAAAGTAAATGAATTGCAGTCAATGAACGGGTACAGTCGAAAAAAATGTTCATATTTTGAATAAAAGATTTTTTTTTCTTCATCTTAAGGAAATAAAAAGAACAGAACAAACAAATCAAAGAAGTCTGTGTTTGATGAAGAATTGACGAACACAAGTCAGAAGGCCCTTAAACAGTACAGAGCCGGGTAAGTAGTGTCACAGTGTTGATATGTAGTTGAATGGGTGGGTAGTGGCCCGGGGTGGGGGGGTGGAAGAGGCATGTAGCAGGATACGAGAATAGTGCCCTTGTGGGGAGGGCGTGTAGTTGGATAGGAGGGTAATGCCCTTGTGGGGAATATACAGCAGGTGGGTAGAGCTCTGGTGGGTTAGGAAGATAGACCCCTGTGCTTTATTTTTAACTGTGTGAGTGGGAGACCCCCTTTGAGGTGGATGTCCAGCTGGGGTCAGAGGACGCCCCCTCCCTAATGGTGAACGTCCAGCTGTGGTCAGAGGGCAGCCTCTCCCCCCCCCCCCCGGTGGTGGATGTCCAGCTGGGGCCAAAGGGCGCCCCCTCTGTGGATACACGTTGTGAGAAGCTTTGCTGAGTGTAATAACTGCTGGTACTGCCAGCTATTATCACAGCCTTTCTCTTGCCCAGGAATGTTTAAGCTTTTGTCTCTTGGGCCACATAGGTGCATAACATGGAGCCTCACGGGCCTCTGACTCGTGTGGAAAATGGAAAATATCACACTGGAGCAATTGGGAGAGCTTTTCTTAGTTTAAGGTTAAGGTTTAATTTGGAGCAGAGTAAAAGAAGCTATAGTTTGTGTCTAACCATTTGATTCCTGAAATGGGAGTGCTTTATGCTAAGTGAAATAGTATTCCATTCCTCAGCACGAACACCGCTCACCTCAAGGAGCATAAAATTCTCAAAACCAATGCTAGTGGACTACACGTGGAGGGAGTAACTCACTGACGCAGCCACGTGTTAATAGTGCGGACCTTATTGGTGCAGAAATGCTGTACCGTTTGCCTCTATAACCATCACTACACTTCAAAACTCACTGTGTGAAGCACTTTCAGATATTTCCCATGTCAGAGGTACAATGTATTATAATATTATTTCAGTATCTGGATTCATTGTATCTTGGTTTCTTTACAGGCCGTCATTTGAAGACCGAAAGAGACTCGGAATATCGCAGCACAGGAAAGGCGGTGCCTTTAAATCCAAGTCCAGGTAAGCGTTGCTGCAGTAACACGAATGGTTGCCATTGGGTGGTCCTTCAGCCAATGGGAGAGGGCTGCCTTTGCAATGAGTATAGTTACATTCAGAAAACCAATGGTCCACAGCTCAAAATGCACTTCAGATTAGCACTGCGTCCGATCATTTCGGTCCACCGCCACCAAAACTCATCCATCTCACTGATATCTTCAGTAAATTGAGAAGATCCGAAGTGTAAACAGAACTTTCTCAGAGTTGCTGCAATGTTCTGATTTTTTTTTTAAAAAGGGACTTTTATTCCTAATTTTTCTATCCTCCTCTCCTGAAGGCTGTAACTTGAGCCATGGTACAGTCCTACAGGCACGAGCAGCCCTCTGGTACAGTCCTACAGGCACGAGCAGCCCTCTGGTACATGGCTGAAGGGCCCATCCTTCATGTGTTAACCTAGATGTCTTGGTAGTTTATTCAACTCTGTTGAGGGCATCACAGCTGGGCCCAATCCTGTCCTCGCTCGACATCCACAAAAGTGCACTTTCCACCAGGAATCAGGACTAAGAGCCATGGCCAGTTGTTCAGCCGTGGCTCAGTGGGTAGCACTTGCCCCTGAGTCAGAAGGTTGTGGGTTCAAGTCCCACTCCAGAAACTTAAGCACAAAAATCTAGGCCGACACTCCAGGGCAATATTGAAGGAGTGCTGCACTGTCTGAGGTGCCGTCTTTCAGATGAGATGTTAAACCGAGGCCCCAGCTGCTCTCCCAGGTGGACATGAAAGATCCCATGGCACTATTTTGAAGAAGAGCAGGGCAGTTATCCCTGGTGTCCTGGCCAATATTTATCCCTCAATTAACATCACTAAAAACAGATTAGCTAGTTATTATCACGTTGTTTGTGGGAGCTTGCTGTGCGCAAATTGGCTGCTGTGACTCCTACATTACAACAGTGACTACACTTCAAAAGTACTTCATTGGCTGTAAAGCGCTTTGGGATGTCCTGAGGTCATGAAATGTGCTATATAAATGCAAGTTTATTCATTTTTTCCCCCTTAGCTGAAGCTAATTTAAATGTCCCAGCTGTTATCTGCACAAACCTGGAATTGAAACCTCCACCTTCTATTCTGTGTGGCTTAGTGTTGGTGTCTTTTCTAATCATATAATTGAGCGTCGGATGATACGCTCAACTTATTTTTTTAATATTCTCCGATCTCCCTTCCCCCCGCCCCTTGATGGTGTTGAGGTACAGTTTCACAATCGACCGTTGCCCTCTGGTACCTCATCCAAGTGGGACTTCTGTGAAAGAGTGGCCCAAACTGCTGTACCTGATGGGATAGAGTGGTGGAAGGCAGGCAGCGGACTTACGTCATGGCTGACGTTTATATAACACCATTTAAAGGGATCTCTTGAGTAAATGGTCATAGCAAATTCTTTTTAATTGTGACCCAGAAGCTTTCCCTCTCCCCCTGCCCTCTCCCTATTGATCGCAAGGTGACTTTAGATGGACTAAATGGCCTTCCCATCCATATCGATCTTGTGTGATCTTAACTGACAATACAGAAAGAAAATGAGAGTTAAAGCAAAAAGCCAACCGCTGCCTGCATCTTGTCAAAGGCAATGGTGGATTTGTTCATTAAAATGGTGCCTTTATACAGATGGTTTCTGAACATTTTTCACTGGAATGTCCTCGGGTTTGATCTTCTGCTGAAGTAACGGCGGGAGATCAGGGAATCTCCACGGGAATGTTTGCTTTTAATTGGGCGGGGGGGGGGGGGGGAGGGGGGGCAAATTGTATTTTTGCGAATTGTTCACCGGTGCTTCTACAATTGGCCACTTGCCCCATCGATGCAACAGCACTGTTATAGTACAAGTACAATAGCCTAGTACTAGACCAGCAACCCAGAGCTCGAGAGTTGAAACCCCACCATGGCAATTTGTGAAACAGAATTCAATAAATCTGGTCCTTTATGAGCTGGCACCAGAAAAATGACCATGAAAGCTGCCGGATTATTGGAGATACCCAACTGGTTCACTAATATTCATCAGGGAGGGACCCGACTCCCCTACCTGGTGTGGCCTACATGTGACTCCAGTCCTACACTATGTGTTTGGTTCCTAATGCCCCTAGCTTGGGCAGTTAATATTGTCTTGTCAGTGTTGCCCACATACTGAGCACAAAGAATTAAATAAAAACTACACACTCGTTTGTCGTTTTGAATATCTTTTTTAAGATTCTCATGTTCTTGAAACTGAGACTTCATTTTTAATATTTGAGGTCCAGCACTAAAACAGTACAGTAATTCTTATGCTTAATGCCCCCCCCCCCCTACTGCTGTTGCCCATTTCCCCGAAGACTTGGCCTTCAGCTGTTTGCACGTTAATGCGGTGTTCATGTGAATTGAATCATGCGTGCTTGTGTTTCAGGTACAAGAGGAGATGAGCCCCGGCAGTAGAGCTACCAGAGAGATTTATTAAACTGCCTTTTCAAGAGTGAATACTTCAAGTCGGCCTGTAACCTTCACAAATGAGCTACATTTTATTAGTGAAACTGATTTATAAATCAGACCCTGGGAGAAACCCTACGTAAGAACTGACTGCTTTATCAATCCATTGAAACAAGTTGAGCACCAAAAGCCATGATCACATTGGAATTGAGATTTCACACTGTTCATTATTACAGGTCAAGGGGAGCAATCCCGGTCTCGCAACTTCCATTCCAAAGTAGTGCTTACTATGGGTTCAGTCCTTTCTGGTGTAGGTGGGACTCTCGGAAGTGAAACAGTTATGTCTCAATCTTCAGCTGTTATTGTGTCCTGCAGACATCTGTGCGTTCTTTTTATTTAATTCAAACACCACCTTCTCTTCAGTTCTGGGCATTGAGATGATTTTTAGCAATCTGTTGCTCAGTGACACAGAGAACCTCTGCTGCTGACACAAGGAGTGTGGGATTCGGCACACAACTCCTTCCTCAAGTGGAGCATCAGCAAAACCTCATGAAGTAGCTGGCATATTTCTGAAATGATTTTTACTTTCGATCCAAATGGTGTAGGAGATGGTGTTTAAGCCAGCTTACAGATGTTAGGAAGTGAAACATCTGCCGAGGTTAGGGAAGAGAAAATTGGCCAGATCGCGCCCTCCCCATTGTTATTCAGTGAGCCTTTCTGGCAGTGTGCGCGTGTGGAATACTGTTGAGAACAGGATCAGGCTTGGCCTTGATGCTCCTTGTGGTCAAATGGTCTGATGTCATTCATGAGCAAAAGGAACTATGCTGCTGCTTGGGAAAGGTAAAAGCAGGTGGGTGGTACCGGTGGAACCATACCTGCCCTTGACCAATATTTTGTATTATATTAACAGACCTCCCTTGTTAATTTTACCTACAAACTGTTTGCAAAAGGTTGAATAGACTGAGAAAATTAGACTGAAAGGTGCTATAGAATTGACTGTGATTGTATGGCCCCTTTGAGTGAATTTTTGGGACTAAAGCACTATTATTAGAGGAATGGACATTCACATTTTTGGGACAGTTTTTTATATATTCCTTAAGAACAGTGGATGTTTTCACGTGTGCTGTACCAATCTGACTGGTTTCTAATAAAAGTTAAAGAATTTGACTTTTTGTGTCCACAACTTGCATAGCACCGTTAGCATAGCAAAAGGTGCTTCACAGGAGCGTTATCAGACAAAACTTGACACCGAACCACATAACGCGATATTAGGACAGGTGCCAAAAGCTTGATCAACGTGCATCTTAAAGAAGGGGAGGTAGAGGTGTTTAGAGAGGGAATTCCAGAGCTTAGGGTCTAGATGGCGGTAGGCATAGCCGCCAATGTGGCGATTAAAATCGAGGATGCGCAAGAGGCCAGAATTGGAGGAGCGCAGAGACCTCAAGAGTGTTGTAAGGAGGTTGCAGAAATAGGGAGGGGCGAGACGAAGAGAATTTTAAAATCAAGGCTTTGCCAGACCGGGAGCCGATGTCTGTCAGCGAGCACAGGAGAGAAGGGGACTTGGTGTGAGTTAGGATACAGACAACAGTGTTTTGGATGAGCTGAAGGTTACAGAAGGTGGGAGGCCTGCCAGGACAGCATTGGAATAGTCGAGTCTGGAGGTAACAGAAGCATGAACGAGGGTTTCAGCGGGTGGGCTGAGGCAGGGGCGGAGACGGGTGATATTATGAAGGTGGAAGTAGGCCATCTAGGTGATGGAGAGGATCTGAGGTCAGAAGCTCAGCTCTGGGTCAAATAGGACGCCGAGTTAGTGAACCGTCTGGTTCCGCCTCAGACAGTGTCCAAGGAAGGGGATGGAGTCGGGGGCTAGTGTCATTAACAGGTTCCAATTACTAAATATAGTTTTCAGGTGAAGTGGGGTTGGGATGATTCCCACGGCAGCCAAGATGTGCATTGTGTTCCAATTGGTTGAGGTGGCTGCTCCGCAGGAGGGTTCCTGTGACGACAGATTAAATTTATCCAGGCCCACAGACACTGAAGACAACCAGCGATTGCTAAATGTAAAGGCGATTGAAAGTCTCCATTCGTGAGCTACAAAACCAGGAAACAAGCTTGGGAGCAAAACCGCGAATGCTTCACCAAAAAAACCCAACTCTGCAAAGCTTCCAGAACAGCAGGGAGGTGCAATGCTTTTAGCTAAGAGATCATCAAAATTTGGGGGGGGGGTGTGGTGGGTTTGTACTTAAGGGAAACACAAGCAGAAGTAACTTTAAACCAATGTTGTCCAATAGAAATTGCTCACTAGGTGCAAGTGTGGCTACAGCGACACCATACTAGCCACATGCTAGGAGTAGAAAATGCCTTTCACACAATACAGGTAAATGTACTTTGACTTAAACATCTACCACAATTCAGTGGGAAACTTTGCAGTCTTTGTCTTTCATTCTGGCATGAACTTACCACAGCACATCTTAGTGCAGCTTCTAGGTTTTTGTCCAGCAGTTTTGTGGACAGGTATGTCCTGTCCACAAAACGCAGGACAAATCCAATCCGGACAACTACCGCCCCATCAGTCTACTCTCGATCATCAGCAAAGTAATGGAAGGTGTCGTTGACAGTGCGGTCAGCGGCACTCACCAATAACCTGCTCACCGATGCTCAGTTTGGGTTCCGCCAGGACCACTCGGCTCCAGAACACATTACAGCCTTGGTCCAAGCATGGACAAAAGAGCTGAATTCCAGAGGTGAGTTGAGAGTGACTGCCCTTGACATCGAGGCAGCATTTGACCAAGTGTGGCATCAAGGAGCCCTAGTAAAACTGAAGTCAATGGGAATCAGGGGGAATACTCTCCACTGGCTGGAGTCATACCTAGCACAAAGAAAGATGGTTGTGGTTGTTGGAGGTCAATCATCACAGCCCCAGGACATGGCTGGAGGAGTTCCTCAGGGCAGTGCCCTGGGCCCAACCATCTTCAGCTGCTTCATCAATGACCTTCCCTCCATCATAAGGTCAGAAGTGGGATGTTCGCTGATGACTGCACAGTGTTCAGTTCCATTCGCAACTCCTCCGATAATGAAGCCGTCCATGCCCACATGCAGCAAGACCTGGACGATATTCAGGCTTGGGCTGATAAGTGGCAAGTAACATTCGCACCACACAAGTCCCAGGCAATGGCTATCCAATAAGCAAGAGTCTAACCACCACCCCTTGACATTCAACGGCATTACCTTAGCCGAATCCCCCACCAACATCCTGGGGGTCACCATTGACCAGAAACTTAACTGGACCAGCCACATCAATACTGTGGCAACAAGAGCGGGTCAGAGGCTGGTTATTCTGCAGTGAGTGTTTCACCTCCTGACTCCCCAAAGCCTTTCCACCATCTACAAGGCACAAGTCAGGAATGTGATGGAATACTCTCCACTTGCCTGGATGAGTGCAGCTCCAACAACACTCAAGAAGCTTGACACCATCCAGGACAAAGCAGCCCGCTTGATTGGCACCCCATTCCCCACCTTAAACATTCACTCCCTCCACCACTGGCGCACTGTGGCTGCAGTGTATACCATCTAGCAGATGCACTGCAGCAACTCGCCAAGGCTTCTTTGGCAGCACCTCCTAAACCCGCGACCTCTACCATCTAGAAGGACAAGGGCAGCAGGTGCATGGGAACACCATCACCTGCAAGTTCCCGTCCAAGTTACACACCATCCTGACTTGGAAGTATATCGTTCTTCCTTCATCGTCGCTGGGTCAAAATCCTGGAACTCCCTCCCTAACAGCACTGTGGGAGTACCTTCACCACAAGAACTGCAGTGGTTCAAGAAGGCGGCTCACCACCACCTTCTCAAGGGCAATTAGGGATGGGCAATAAATGCTGGCCTTGCCAGTGACGCCCACATCCCATGAACGAATAAAAAAAGGTTGTGAGCAGTACTTTTAACTTCATCAGTGATTGTTGAGAATGTTGACCAATGTTCCCTATAAGGTGTGCGGCTGCGCATCAATCGGGTGGTCCCGCGCAGGCCGCTCACCTGCTGCTGAGAGATACCGCATAAGGGACTTAGACTGCAAATTAGAGGGAACATTGATGTTGACTCACACAAGATGCACCAGACCCACCCCCGCTCTCCATCCAGAACACAGTTGGATGCTGCTTGCCTTTTCCCATGACGTGCCCTGTTGGAGCTGCTCATTATTGGTTGGGTTGCCTTCTTCTGGCCTGGAGCGGTTACTCCCATTGATTGAGCTGACCATGATGAGAGCTCCCCTCTCCATACATTGCTAGCCCTCTAGATATAAAGGCTAACATTCCATTAGCCTTTTTGATTTTTTTTTTTTTACCTGACTACTACATTTTAGTGATCTGTGTACATGGACCCCAAAATCTCTTTGACCTCTACTGTTTGTAGTTTTTCACCATTAAAATAATATTCAGATCTATCCTCTTATGGTCCAAAATGGATGTCCAACTGCCAGTTTCACCCATTCACTTTATCTTTGTAATTTTATGCTCCCGTCTACACTGTTTAATAAACCACCAATCTTTGTGTCATCGACAAGCTTGGATATATGGCGCTCTATTGTGTTATCTAAGTCATTAATAAATCTAGTGAATAGTTGTGGCCCCAGCATAGATCCTTGTGGGACACCTCCCAAATCCGCAACCTCTACCACCTAGAAGGACAAGGGCAGCAGGCGCATGGAAACTCCACCACCTCCAAGTTCCCCTCCAAGTCACACACCATCCTGACTTGGAAATATATCGTCGTTCCTTCATCATCGCTGGTCAAAATCCTGGCACTCCCTCCCTAACAGCACTATGGGAATACATTCACCACATGGTTCAAGAAGGCAGCTCACCACCACCTTTTCAAGGGCAATTAGGGATGGGCAATAAATGCTGGCCTTGCCGGCGACGCTCACATCTCGTGAATAAATAAAACAAATTAGTCACTTCCTTCCAATACCCATTATCCATACTCGGTCTTTTACTGCCTAACCAATCTAACCAGGTCAATAATTTGCCTTCAATTCCATGAGCTTTAATTTTAGCTAACAGTCTCTTACGTGGAACCTTATCGAATGCTCTCTGGAAGTCCATATAAATGACATCGTCGACCATGGCTGTTTCATTTGGTAAGTAGAGCTCTTTCCCCTTAGTAGATACTGGTCCTGTATTAAGCTAAATTCTTTTTTGAACACCTGCCACTGTTCATCTGTAGTTTTACCCAATAACAGTTTTGACCAGTTTGTTGTCATTAGTGTCTGTTGCATCCTGTTAAAGTTAGCCGTACCAAAATCTAGAATCTTAGTATGTTTTAAGTTTCTCCTTTACAAACCCAATATTGAATTTGATCATATTATGATCACTGTTCCCTTACTGTTAGAATAACTAATACTGGCTCACTACTAAATCTAATACAGCCTGCCCTCTTGTTGGTTCCAGAACATATGGCTCCAGAAACTATATTGAATGCACTCAAGGAATTCACCATCTTTCTGACTTGAGCTACTCTGCTCTTCCTCTTCCCAATCTATATGAAATTTAGTTTCCTATTAAAACAACTTTGCTTTTGCTACAAGCCTCTCTAATCACTGAATACATTCTGTCACTTCATTGCTATCAGGCCTGTAGACAACTCCAATTAGTTTTATTCTTATTCCTCAATTCTAACCATGGAGTCTCCGCTGATTGCTTGCCTTTACCTATATCCTCGCTTACTAATGTTGTAATAGTGTCTTTAATAAGGCTACCCTTCCTCCTCTTCCAGTTTCCCTATCCTTATCCTTTCTAAAGACCTTGTAACTTGGAATATTTAATTCCCAATCATGACCAGCTTGCAGCCATGTCTCTAATGCCCACCATGTCATAACCTCTAAGCTGTATTTAAGCCTCTAATTCACTCATTTATTTCTTGTACTCCGTGCGTTAATATATTAAACTCTTATTTGGGCAAGAGACCCAAACCTGTCCTTCTGCTGCCTTTCCTCACACGTTTCTTATTTCACTCCTGCTGTAACTACTTTAGTTATTTTAGTATTCCCTTCGCCTGGTGTATCTATATCACTATTTGTGACCTGAACTCTGCTCTTATCTCTTTCTAAAATATATTTAAACTATCATTTTTACTATTGTTTCTGACTGAACCCACTCCAAATTATTAGTTCAAAGTCCTTTGCAGGTCACAGAGACTGGTTGTAGGGCATTCATTCCTCAGGAAAGTAGAAACCATGCGTGTTAAGCAGACAAGATCTCTATCTGGATTCAGAATCTCAATGCAAATTGTTCAAAATTGCAGAAAATACCAAATTAGATGGGGTAGTGGAATCAAGGTAGCTCAGAAATTAAAGCAAGAGTTAAAATGTGAGTGGGCAAAGCAATGGCAGATTACATTTAACATAAATGTATATTGCATAGGGAATAAAAATGGGCCACACACATATTCTGAATGGTGATAAACTAGCTAAGGATGAAGGTAAAATAGACCTAGACATCTTAGACTTTATGCTAAACATGTCCAACCAATGCAGAACAGCAATGAACAAAGCCAACAGAATGTTCAACTACATAGCCAAAAGAATGCAAGTCAGAGGAAGTTGTGAACCGTAGTGTGCTGGCCAGATTGCACCTTGAGTACCGTGTCTAGTTCTGCTCACCAAGAAACAAGGGAGACATTCAAGTGCAGGAGGTAGGGCATGGTATGAGGCGCGAGTTGGGTAGGATTGATTGGGGAATGTCACTCAAAGGGTTGACGGTGGAGAGGCAATGGCAAGCATTCAAAGATCGCATGAATGAACTACAGAATTTGTTCATCCCAGTTTGGCATAAAAATAAAACAAAAAAGGTGACTCAACCGTGGCTTAGAAAGGAAATTAGGGATAGCATAAGATCCAAGGAAAGGACATATAAGTTGGCCAGAAAAAGCAGAAAACCTGAGGATTGGGAGCAGTATAGGATTCAGCAAAGAAGGACAAAGGGATTAATTAAGAGGAGGGAAATAGAATATGAGAGTAAGCTTGCGAGGAACATAAAAACTGACTGTAAAAGCTTTTATAGATATGTGAAGAGAAAAAGATTGGTGAAGTCAAGCGTAGGTCCCTTGCAGTCAGAATCAGGGGAATTTATAATGGGGAACAAAGAAATGGCAGACCAATTAAATACATACATAGAAACATAGAATCTAGGAGCAGGAGTAGGCCATTCGGCCCGTCGAGCCTGCAACACCATTCAATACGATCATGGCTGATCATTCAAATCCAGTACCCTGTCCCTGCTTTAATCCCCACAGTACACATATCCCACCCGACCCCCGTAACCCCACGTATTTAATTCCCCCTAACATATCCCATCCTATCCCCATAACCCCACATATTTAATCCCCCCCTAACACTAAGGGTCAATTTATCATAGCCAAATCAACCTAACCCGCACATTTTTGGACAGTGGGAGGAAACCGGAGCACCCGGAGGAAACCCACGCAGACACGGGGAGAATGTGCAAACTCCACACAGACAGTCACCCGAGGTCAGATTCGAACCCGGGTCTCTGGCGCTGTGAGGCACCAGTGCTAACCACTATGCCACCGTGTTGCCCTAATACTTTGGTTCTGTCTTCACAAAGGAGGACACAAATAACCTCCCAGAGATGTCGGGGAACATAGGGTCTAATGAGAAGGAGGAACTGAAAGAAATCAGTATTTGTAGGGAAATAGTGTTAGGGAAATTGACGGGATTGAAGGCCGATAAATCCCCAGGGCCTGATAATCTACATCCTAGGGTACTTAAGGAAGTGGCCCTAGAAATAGTAGATGCATTGCTGGTCATCTTCCAAAATTCTATAGACTCTGGAACAGTACCTATGGATTGGAGGGTAGCTAATGTTACCCCACTATTCAAAAAAGGTGGTAGAGAGAAAACGGGGAATTATAGACCAGTAAGCCTGACATCGGTAGTGGGGAAAATGCTAGAGTCCATTATAAAAGATGTAATAGCAGAGCACTTGGAAAACAGTGACAGGATCGGACAAAGTCAACATGGATTTACAAAAGGCAAATCGTGCTTGACTAATCTACTGGAATTTTTTGAGGATGTAACTGGTAAAACGGATAAGGGAGAACCAGTGGATGTGGTGTATTTGGACTTTCAGAAGGTCCTGCATAAGAGATTAGCGTGTAAAGTTAAGGCACATGGGATTGGGGGCAAGGTATTGACTTGGATAGAGAACTGGTTGGCAGACAGAAAGCAAAGAGTTGGAATAAATGGGTCTTTTTCCGAGTGGCAGGCGGTGACTAGTGGGGTACCGCAGGGATCGGTCCTAGGACCCCAGCTATTCACAATATATATTAATGATCTGGATGATGGAATTGGATGTAATATCTCCAAGTTTGCAGACGACACAAAGCTGGGTGGGAGTGTGTGCCGTGAGGAGGATGCCGAGAAACTCCAGTATGATTTGGACAGGTTGGGTGATTGGGCAGAAGCATGGCAGATGCAATATAATGTGGATAAATGCGAGGTTATCCACTTTGGTGTCAAAAACAGGAAGGCAAATTATTATCTGAATGGCAATAGATTGGGAGAAGGGGAAGTGCAACGAGACCTGGGTGTCCTTGTGCACCAATCGCTGAAGGTAAGCATGCAGGTGCAGCAGGTGGTTAAGGCGGCAAATGGTATGTTGGCCTTCGTAGCGAAAGGGTTCGAGTACAGGAACATGGATGTCTTGCTGCAGTTGTACAGGGCCTTGGTGAGACCACATCTTGAGTATTGTGTGCAGTTTTGGTCGCCTTATCTGAGGAAGGATGTTCTTGCCATGGAGGGAGTGCAGCGAAGATTCACCAGGCTGATACCCGGGATGGCAGGAATGGCGTATGAGGAGAGATTGGGTCGATTGGGCTTATACTCACTGGAGTTTAGAAGAATGAGAGATCTCATTGAAACTTATAAAATTCTGAAAGGACTGGACAGACTAGATGCAGGAAGGATGTTCCCGATGGCCGGGGAGTCCAGAACCAGGGGTCACAGTCTAAGGATAAGGGGTAAGCCATTTAGGACTGAGAGTGGTGAACCTGTGGAATTCTCTACCACAGAAGGCAGTAGAGGCCAATTCATTAAATATATTCAAGAAGGAGTTAGATATATTTCTTAAAACTAAAGGGATCAAGGGATATGGAGAGAAGGCAGGGACAGGGTACTGAATTTGGATGATCAGCCATGATCTCATTGAATGGCGGAGCAGGCTCGAGGGACTGAATGGCCTACTCCTGCTCCTATCTTCTATGTTTTTCTAAAGGGCCACGAGGGTGCTCCCTAGTGTCAAGGGTCTGAATGTAGAAAAGACTGGTGATACTTGGGCTTTTCAGCCTAGAGAGGAGGCACCAGAGAGGTATACAAGATAATTAAATGAATGCAAAAGATAAATCCAAAATATTACCACAAATTAAAACTGTGGGGGTAGGACAAAGGGACATATAGAATGTACACAGAAACAGGCCATTCAGCCCAACTGGTCTATACTGGTGTTTGTACTCCACTTGGGCCTCCTCCCACTCCACCTCTTCCAATGCTGCCTGTTTCCTTCTATTCCCTTCTCCCTCACATATGCATCAAGCCCCCCCCCCTTAAAAGTGTCAATATTATCTGCTCCAACCATTCCATGTGGCAATGAGTTCCAAATTCTCAGGTTCAAACCAATAAAAGTTAAATTTAGATTGGATATCAGTAAATTCTTCTTCACACAGAGTGATCAACACTTAGAATGGAGTAGTGGAGGCAAAAACTTTGGGATCATTTCAGAATCAAATAGATGCAGCAATGAGTTTGTAGTTTCTGGATGAATTAAGAAGGGTCTTCTCTCCTCTTGGATTGCTCCAGCAAAGAATCAGCGCAGGTGCAATGACCAAATAGCTTCCTCTGTGCTGCAAACTTTTATGGTTCTAATGTCTTGGATCACCTTGCATGGTGGGGCTGGGAAGGAAGAGACCAAAAGAGACAGCTTCCGAGAGAAAGTCAAAAAAGAGTGACTTTTTTTTTTAGGGAGCACAGCAAACATCAGTAGAGACTGAAAGTTATGCCTCCCAACAACGGAGCAGTAAACCACTCATGAGATAAGGCTGATGGCCCCTTATACCAGGATTCAGACCATTCATTGGGATTCTGAAATCACTAAAATGTTCCCTAAACATTAGAAACTGCTTTTTAAAAAACTGTGTTTTCAGGCATCACAAATATCGTTGCTGGTACAAACAGAATATATTCAAGGCTGAGATTTTTGAGCAACAGGGGAGTCAAGGGTTATGGGGAGCGGGCAGGAAAGTGGATTGAGGCTAAAATCGGATCAGCCATGATCTCATTAAATGGCGGAGCAGGCTCGAGGGGCCGAATGGCCTACTCCTGCTTCTTATGAAACAATTCCACAGAATTATCCAGATTTCTCAGCAACATCCACTATGACCCAACTTTGAAGCACCATTACACCAAGATACCTGAAACGTTGACTCTGTTTCTCTCTCCACGGATGCTGCCTGGCCTGCTGAGTGTTTCCAGCATTTTCTGTTATTTCAGATTTCCAGCATCCGCAGTATTTTGCTATTGTATTACACCAAGATAGTCAGCCTTTCATTTTACCAAAACGTTTTAATAAAAATGTCAAATATTACAATACAAAGCAAATAAATCCCATCAGGCCTACTGTAATGCCAATCTACTGATAACAGTCCCAGAAATTTCAGCGATTGCATTGCAACCACCAGCCGTTACAAACGGCAAGATTTGGAAAGTCTCTGCTCAGGACACCACCCCATCACAACGGCCAAACATTCCCACGTAGTTGGGTGTAATCAATCAGCCCGGACGTCTCACTAGTTTTATTTTCACGGTCTTGGTGGACGCATGCCAGGTGGTGGAGGACCTGAAAGGGAAACCACGCATTAGACACACCAGGAGACTTTGTAGCTCTTGCCACTAGGCTTATATTTAGTAAAAAAACAAGATAAATACGTTGTTGTAGGCTATTGTTCCCAGCTGACCGCCTGCAGAAACCAGCTCCCTGGCATTTCCTTCTCCAAGTTGAGGTGCAAGGAAGAACATGAATGTGACAACATTCCCTTGCTATAGTGGAATGGGGAGAGGAGAGGGCAACAGACTCTGCTTAAAGAAAGTTGCAAGCACGAACCCCATAAGCCTTGTTGCAGCAGCATCTCCTTCTCTATTGCTTATTTATAAATCGCCGTATTGCTTTCAGAGATTACGAGATGTGCCTACACTGAGATGCATTGAGAGCGACAGAAAGAGACTTGTTGCTGTAATTCACACCCTTTAATTATCTTAAAGACCTCTATTAGGTCACCCCTCAGCCTTCTCTTTTCCAGAGAAAAGAGCCCCAGCCGGTTCAGCCTTTCCTGATTGTTATAACTCTCAGTTCTGGTATCATCCCTGTGAATCTTTTTTGCACCCTCTCCAATGCCTCTATTTTTTTAATAATATGAAGCCTGGAAATGTTCACAGTACTCCAAATGTGGTCTAACCAAGGGTGCTATGCAAGTTTAACGTGACTTTCCTGCCTTTCAATTCTATTCCTCTAGAATGAACCCCAATGCTTGGTTTGCTTTTTTATGGCCTTACTAACCTGCTTCACTACTTTTAGTGATTTGTGTATCTGTAACCCTTTGCCCCTCTGCTCCATTTAGACTCTTCTGACATAGTTCCCTTTCAGAATACTTTCAGCTACATCCACTACCCACAAGTGTTACTGACATTTGCTACTCATGAAAATTACCTTTTGGGGAAGAACTTCAGCCACTAGCACAGTTCAGTAGTGATGGAGTATCTAACAAACAGCTGTTCATAGTACAGGTGTGGGAGGAGAGCCTCAAATGCTGTATAAGCATTTTTATAAAATACATTACTTCTTGGGACGTGGACAACACAGGCAAGGCAGTATGTGTTGCCCATCCAGTTGCCTTGAGGACAATGATAGTTAACCACATAGTGTGGAACTGGAGACACATGCAAGCCAGAACAGGTTGGAGTGACAGCACCCCCCCTCCTTCTGGTGCTAGCCCACAAATTACCAGCTTTTAGCTCAATTTCACCACGTGCCACAGTGGGATTTGAACTCAACCTCTGGGTTGCTTGTCCAGTACCATAACAACCAGACTACTGTACCGGTGAGAGATTAAGTTTGAATTCATTTGTAAATCAGTCTGTGGATAATAATTTCAAAATTGAACAAACCAGTATTCCAACCCCTGGTTCAACATCCATTTGACTCTCGCTCAAGCACTTACCTCGCATTCCTGGTGGTGGGGGTCTCATTCCCGGTGGCATTCCCATTGGTGCTCCTCGTCCAGGAGGCATTCCCATTGGTGGACCCATAGGTGGCCTCATACCAGGAGGAGGGCCCATCATACCTGCAAACCCATTAAAACCATGTCAGAGCACGCAAGCATGAATTGAGCTAGAAACTACCAGCCACTCCCTCCTTTCCTGAAGTTACTGGCTCGCTGCGGAGGAACAATCACAGCGCTCACTCTGCTGCTCCACACAAGTAGGCACTATGCATTGTGGAGCCTCAACAAAGGGCAGCAATCACAGAGGCAGCAAAGCCAAATCTTGCCTGATGGTGCACCTCCAGTAACAAGAACACTGGCCAATATCAACCCCCCCCCCCACCCGCCAAACTCCAAATCAGGCACTGAGACCAATCATAGTGCCCTACTGCTGTTCTGGCTGAAACTAGCCAAATCAGCAGACAGTGGGAATCAAACCATAGATCTCTGTTCTTCAACAGCTATTCACAGCCTGGCTGGCATGGAGCGGGGGGGGGGGGGGGGGGGGGAGGGGAAGAGAGAGAAGCTCTGAATATTTAGCTCCTAATAATTCAGCTTCTTATAATGCAAGATTAAAGGTTCATTTTTCACAATAGTGTCCACCACAGGCACACAATCATGTGCTGAACTAATCATCTACAATAAATCTTAACGTTATAAACATTAGTGTGTCAGAAATTAGCAGCCCTTCAGTAACAGTGCAGAGTGACTGCTTCAAACCTTTCTATGTTGCTGAACATATGAACCAGCTACTCAGCTGATTCCGACACTATACCCGTTGGACGAGATTTTTTTAAAATTAATTTGCGATGTCTAGAGAAAGTAGGAGCTCTCTGGCTGCTCGATTGTATCTCCTGCTGCATCAATCAAGCAGCAGGGAGAAAAGGGGGAAATCTGAAATAATGGAATAGAAAAGGAAAGTTGACAACTGGACCCTGGTGTAGTTTGACCGTATAGTCTACAACAAACATTGTAGTGAACAGTTAGCTGCCTTGTATGTCCGTCTTTAGTAGGCCCCACTGTACAGTAGTTAACTGTTCACCACCGCAGTCTCATATTTTTGCCATTGTGTTGAGTTCTCACCTGGTGGGGGTGCTCCTCGTCCCATTGGCGGTGGGCCTCCGCGGCCTGGTGCGTACTGTTGAGGGGCTGCTGCGATACTGGACGTGACTGCAGCTGCTGCAACAGTTCCACGTGCTTGGGGTGTCATCACCTATTTACATCAGCATAAACAGCATTAATAAACACATGGACTCTTGACTACAGTAAATACTGTATCTGTAACGTGCCAAACTTGCCATATTTGGGCACCATCAGTCTGTGAAGCACAGCCACCCCTGCAGCTGCGCACATCGATCAATAAATGAACTCTCATAAGCTCCAGACCCAGACCCCTGTATCTGTACCTATGTCACTAACACACTCCGAGGGAAATTTGCTCTGTACTGACTTTCCATGGGCAAAATCACGAGAGATCTACTAGTGTGAAGAATTTGTTCAAAAGGTGCTGGCAGCCCAAGTTACTCCAGTTACTTTTGTTTTGACATTTGCAGTCAATTTAAATATGCAAAAATTTCCCCAGCAAAGTATACTAGACAGTGGTGTTATGTAAATTAATGTATAACATTACGTACACATTCCCTATTTAGGGGTATATTACAATACATAGAACTCTTCCTCCCTATAAATACATAGAGTGATTTACACAACTGTACAAGTGCTAAATCAACCAAACTGATTTGCCATCAAAACCAGTCTGGTGAGGCAAGGTCCTGCACATCCCACTAGTCATTCAGATCCTTATGTAGAAGATACAGCAAACTACTTGCTTTAAAATGTTTGTAACACACACTGGCATCTTATTATCTGGCTGCAGTCTGGTTGAACAGAATGAAAGTATTGTAGCACAGGGATGAAGAGACAGAGTCAGAAAGATTCTCACCTGCTGAGATGGTCCTCCCACTCCTCGGACAGGACCCGCTAACCCAGCTGGAGCCTGTGGCATCGGTGCTCCAGCAGGGACGCCGCGACCTGCTGCCCGGCCAATACCGGGACCTCCGGCTGCACCAGCAAGAGGCACGCGAGCAATTCCAGTCTGTAATTAGAAAGGCACAGCAAGTGATCTAAGAAATCTACACTTCAGCTAAACAGCCACAATCCAAATCTAACAAAGCAACAGATTACTGAACGACAGAGAGAATGTTACCGTCAATTCCTCTCCCTCCAGATCACCCTAGGCTACAAGCTCTCTCTGGCCGAAAGGGCAGGATGAATAACATACTCCCACATAAACTGTCAAATATTAGTGCTTTACTGCCGGGACAGACAACCACTGTTGCCTCCCAACCTGACCCTCAGATGCACTGGTATCCACCTCAATCAACCACTGCATTCTCCACGGCACAACGCCACAGTAAACTGTCCCATTGCACTCCTGAAGCAATGCAGCACTCTCCTGCGCTCTGACCCACGGTGATGACCAAGAGACAGCCACGGAAATTCTTTAATCTCGCCAGCAATGGGGACTTTATTGCTTCTTTTTTAAGTGTTATTTTGGACTCGAGCAAACAGAGATCTGTATCACGGTACAGCTGTAGCTTGGTAACTCAGATACAAGTAACCAGACCAGTGCTTTAACATTTTATTTTAAAAGTACTTCCCAAAGGCCGACATCAATCATTTCACTTTAATAACATCTTTCCACATTGGTAACTCACGAGGGAGAGGGCTTCAGATTTGCAGTTATAAACAAGATGTCACAAACACATCACCCACTAGCCAACTAAACTACTGCAAACCAATAGATTACTGAGACACCATTCGTTAGATCACAGGCCCAACCTTATTTCGCTCATGTTCAATAACCTCGGTACAGTTAAACATCACTGTGTGACTGGCTCAGTGCAAGGTTACAACCTGAAAAATCTACTGTGACTAATCATCTTTTAGCTATTGTTCAAGTATTTACCCGTTGACACAGTTCAAAATGGAAAGTAGTTCTATTTAGAACCACAGACATTTAGAAGACAATTTGGCCAAATGCATCTGCCAGCAATTTATAGACCAATCCAAAATTAATCCCACTGTACCGTGCTCCCCATAGTCATTTATCTTCCTCTGCTTCAAATATTTATGCAATGTTCCTTTAAAAGACACAATGGCCTCTGCCTCAACCATTGCTCATGACAAATCATTCTATTCTCCTAATCTAGTCACTGAATTACTAAAAAGATGGAAAACCAAATGCTCGGGATTCCAAATTGAGCAGTTAGTTCCTTAAAAAAAGGGGAATCATTCTTTTCGATTTTATGTCAGAACCATCCAATCCCCAAGGCCTCAGCTAAATCTAGATACTTACGTCTTTGGGAGGAGGTCCTTCCACGGTCATGGAAACCAGGGTTTCACCTCGAAGCAAGACCAGTCCAAGAACACGCTTCTCCTCCCGCTCAGGCTGCTTGGAGTTCTTTGGCCTTGTGTAGGAACACAGAAGAATGAGTTGTTACAACCAGCTATCGGCCCACAGTCAAACTGTCATCTCAGCACTTTACCCCAGTTTAGCAAGGCTATGCCTTCAATTACATCGACCCACTTCTTATTGACCAAATAGAATTAAGTCCACCCTGCTCTGTAAAGGATGTGCAAGAATGAGACTGCCCTTGAAATACTGAGACACTGGGTTTACAGGAGTCCTGAGAGCAAAGTTGCTGTCGTTACTCTGCAAACCACTGACATTCGCTGGGGTATGGCCCAAAGGTGCCTGGCACCCTCCAGTACCTCACCCAAGTGGCCATTCTTCATGTACAAGTCTAGACAGCGATTGTAGGCAGGCTTTTCAACCATGAGGGCCATCACAGCTGATGACCCTCACCTAACATCCACACACGTGCACTGTGCGGTTAAGTAGTAATTACAGACTCTGTTGCTGGCGATGTCAATGGCCTGGACTGCAACTTCCTGGTAAACTGAAAAGAACTTTGCAGTCCTCATTCTATGTTGTCAAGAAATAACAAAATGGCAACTTGGGAGCAATAAAATGTCCAAAAGATTTGCGTATGAAACACGGTACTAAGGCACTGAACTGGGCGCTCATTATTTAAAAAGTCATGTGCAGACATCCTAGATCCACACGCCTGACTTGGAGTGGACACTGCAAGTCACCAGATGCCCTTAAAAGCACCTGTAATTTTAGATGAGCCTTGACTAATGCTCTATAGGACTCATGGACACTCATCCCAATAACTTTAGGTGAGAAGTTATCCCACTGAACAGGGCACTAATGTACATCTATTTCACTGGCGTACTTTATTTCAATCACTGGTTTAGAACCAGATCACTTCAATGTAAATAATCCTGTATCAGTTTATTGCAAAGGATAATTGTGAATTGGCAAATACAACAAAAAACGCAAATTAGAAGGAAACGGATTTCTAGCAATTAAGAATGACTCATTTCTGGTAAGTAGTTGGTTCTGGAGGGTAGAAATTAGGCAACTTATAATGGAGGATGATCTGTTTTCTCAAAAGAAAACAATGGCAAAAAATAGACTGACTTCTGCACTGAATTAGGAGCAATGTACTCCTTTGTAATTTTTCTTTTAAAAGTCCCAATACTGATAAAGAAACTCTAAAGACTCTCTGGCCCAGGGCTTCAAAACTGGCAAGGCCCATTCAGTGTGACGTATGGCTATAGTTAATAATGACTGCCATCTCCACACTATATAAAAACAAGGGATGTATACTTAGTGAAGCAGGTAGCACCACAAAACCAGATCACAGCTACAGATTTGTTGTGGAGCAAATATTCTACCCGTCCAGATAGGAATTTATGGTCTATAAGCTTATAGAATTTTCTTACTTGATCTTCCTGAACTCATCACAGTCACACAGGATAAGGTTCATGTGTTTGTCGAAAGCTTTGAAGGTTCCAATGAAGATGCGCCCGTCCTGAAGGATGCATCTCATTCTGTAGTCAATATGCTGAAGCATCTTACTGCTCTTACCCACCGTCTGAGAAGAGAAATAAAAAATCATCATCATACCAAAGGCTCACTGCTCCAACGGAACTTCAGTCCAGTCAATCTAACGATTTTCTGGCTTTTAAGCACATCACCTAACTATTGCTTGATTTCTCGTTAGCGCAGTTTGGAGACTCGAACATACTAATAGATTTCCATAGGTCAGATGCCCAGCTGACCAAGACTACCTCTTGATTCACATCTCAGTTTAAAAAAAACAGAAAATAAAGACACCAGAGTGATGGCAGCCACTTAATGCTCAAACCTAACAGTTCCACCCCAGGGTCACTTGTTGCCTTAAAACTGAAAAGTACTTACCTTCAGCTTAAACTCTTACACTGTAGCACACAGAGAAGGCTAACTACGCTCACCTACAGACCTTGTTAATCCGTTAAAAGTGCCATATAAATGCAAGTTGTTATATTCCATGCAGTCTTGCGTTCTCCCACCACATTTTGAAAATACAATTCCCGAGCTTGCTATTAGAAATATTAGTCAAGAGGGTGTGGGTGGAACAGTGAATTAGCACACTGCCATTTCACCCGAGACCAGAGTGCAAAGTGCAACCTAAAACATGATGAAAGCTTCCTTTCTAACAAACACAAGCACCCCAAATTAAATGAGTCAAAGGGTGCATTTACACTACAAGTTTGATTTTTGCACAGAGCAGCTTCTGTTTGTACCAATGCTAAATCTGTGTATGGTAAGTCTGGAATTTGGATCCAACCTCACTCTGGAGCAAAGCAGAGCGAGATTCCCTTTCCTAGGTCAAGTCCTGACTTTGGAATTAGGAAGCATTTACACTAACTGTACCACTAAGGCACCTCTACAGTTATAGTGTAAATGTACCCTCAGGCAGTCGCAACCCTCTCCCTATGGAGCAACAGTCAAATACCCAAAAACACTTCACAATTCACTAAACTGACAGCATCACAAAGCTAGCTGGTGTGGAAAATCAAAAACTCCCATTGATGCTGGGAGTGGGGCTTAGGCATTTTAGCAGCAAAATTGAGAGGGGTTCCAGCCTGCAGGATCCCTGATCTGGGAGAGTTCAATGCTGACACCATCAGAGGGAGAAATCTCATGAAGACATTATGCTCTGAAATTTAGTCTCCAGTTTCAGCTCCACTCACAAAAGATCTTAATTTGCTCCAAAACAGTGTCGAGCACAGCCAACAGAAAAAAACTGTACACCATGAAAGAATACAAACTTAAAACTCTTGCAATGCAGTAAATAGTTAACCAAAAAATTATAGACAGCACCTATCCTTGGTCTCAAACAATAAAAAAAGCTTTTACATGAAAGTATCTTAGGTGTTACTTGATATTATTGCCCTGCTACTCTCTAGTCCTGGGAACATCTCAGACAAATGCACTCATTTTTCTTCCTAAAGCTTTACTAAAATTGTACAAGGAAATCTCGCCCTGACAATATTATCTCACTCTTCAGCTGGTCAGCTACAAATGGGTTTCCCTGGCAAGACTCAGGACGTTATCAGCAGGTTATCTACAACAAGTATTTATATAGCGCCTTTAATGTAGTAAAACGTCCCAAGACGCTTCACAGGAGTGTTATAAGACAAAATGTTTGACACTGAGCCACATGAGGAGAAATTAGGGCAGATGACCAAAAGCTTGGTCAAAAAGGTAGGTTTTAAGGAGTGTCTTAAAGGAGGAGAGAGGCGGAGAGGTTTAGGCAGGGAATTCCAGAGCTTAGGGTCTAGGCAACAGAAGGCACGGCCACCAATGGTGGAACGATTATAATCAGGGATGCTCAAGAGGGCAGAATTAGAGGAGCGCAGGTATCTTGGGGGGGTTGCGGGGCTGAAGGAGATTACAGAGATAGGGAGGGGTGAGGCCATGGAGGGATTTGAAAACAAGGATGATCTACATTAGTAAGGATGAATATAATTATGAAAAAGTGGAAAAACACAGATCAATCAGATCCTGAAACAAACAGGTTAACATTTCAAGTGAGACCCTTCATCAGATGGAAGTTGGGCTGGGGAGGAAATCTCTACTCAGAAACATCAGCCTGTCCTTTCTCATTCACTGATCGGCAGTCACTTTTTTTTTTAAACCTCAGGTCTCAATATACAACCATTGTGAAACTGGTTATCTTGATCAAGTCCAAATGGATGCAGAACTCCCAACAAACCCCAGACCGGGAGAGAAGCTGAAGAGAGCAGAGGCACTGAACACTTTCCCACCACGGCCGTGGTTGGGTCTTTGTGCTGGTTGTAAACACTTCAGTGCTACACAGGGTGCCGAATACCAACACTGGAAGTGATTCAGTCTAAAGCCAGGCCCTGACGGTTTAAAGTTTCTCCCCCTCGCAGCTACTCTAGAAGCCCGACTACCAGGCCGCGAACTCGTCAGCGCCCTCCCTTAGAAAAAAAACCCGAACCTGCCGGCCTAGTTAGCCGGCTTTGTGTGAAATATACACCCGGCGTCACTCATCAGGGCCCCGGGATTGGGTATCAAGCCTCCTTACCATGATTGCGGGCGGGATGGGCACACAACCCGACGGATTGTAAAAGTAAAAAATATTCCTGCGAACGGTCGCAGGTTGGAAGCCGCGCGGCGCGAGCTGTGAAGAGCGGAAGCCCGGTGGTGGGGGGGGGGTGGCAAACTGCGCAGGCGCGGTGGCGTTGCTGGCCAACGGCTTCTGGGCGCGGAGCAGCCTGGGATACTGGCGAGCCTGGCTGGGAGGACTGGAAGCCAAGCGAGGGGCAGGGAAGACATGCACTGTCGCTGCGGACGACAGAAGAGTCGGTGTTAGCCCGGAGTAGGCGGGCTGAGTTTTGTATTTGTGGGAGATAATGTTAATAATAGGAGGGAACCATTGAGGATGAAAGCACCAGTTTACATTGTAGCTGGAGGGTACCGTTGCCATGGAAACGCCAGTCTCTCAGGGCAGCGTTCCGGCCACTTATTTGGTTGGCGCCTCTCACTCAAATTAATGTCACACCTAACATTCCCCCATGTTGACAGATCTGGTCTAGATTCTCCTTCTGAATCTGATTCTCTGGTGTACAGTCCTTCTGAATATTTGTTAACGATCTGAATTAAGTTGGATTTACACTGAAATCGTTTTTTTTGGAAGATTTCCAATGTTTGGTAAGAATTACAAGGGAACTAAAATTCTGCCTGCAGGACCTCATCCCTCTTTCTACCTATGTCATTGGTACCAATGTGGACCACGACCTCTGGCTGTTCACCCTCCCCCCTCAGAATGTTCTGCAGCCGCTCGGAGACATCCTTAACCCTGGCACCAGGGAGGCAACATACCATCCTGGAGTCACGTCTGCGGCCGCAGAAACGCCTGTCTGCTCCCCTAACTATCGAATCCCCTATTGCTCTCCCACTCTTCTTCCTCCACCCCTGTACAGCTGAGCCACCCATGGTGCCACGGACTTGGCTCTGGCTGTACTTCCCAGAAGAACCATCGCCCTCACCAGTACTCAGAACCGAATACTGGTTGGAGAGCGAGATGCACTCAGGGGACTCCTGCACTACCTGCCTGGTCCTCCTCTTCTGTCTGGTGGCCACCCATTCCCTCTCTGCCTGCACACTCCTTAGCTGTGGGGTGACCACCTCCTGAAACGTTATCAGCCTCGCGGATGCACCGCAGTGACGCCAGCTGCCGCTCAAGCTCCAAAACCCGGAGCTCGAGCACCTCCAGCTGACGACACCTCCTGCACACGTGGTTGTCCAGGACTCGGGAAGCGTCCTGGATTTCCCACATGGCACAGGATGTGCATTCCGTGGGACCGAGTTGCTCTGCCATGCCTCTATTTAATAGACTATTAACTAATTTACAGAAATAAACTTAAGATGAAGGGGGAAAAATTGGGTTGCTTTGCACCTCCCATTAGCACCCAGGGGGGCATTAACGGGACACAAAGCCCCTAGCGCCTGGGTGCGGCACTGCTAACGCCTCCTGCGAAATTCAGTGGGAGGTTAGCGGCGGCGGTAGCCGCTAGCGCCCCGTGGCGCTGTGCCTCCGGCGATATCATCATCACTGCGCAGCGACCCGTTTGCACCCCGGCCGCAAACTTCAGTTGTGCCCCTGACCTACCGTTGGATGCTATGTTCGACAGGGTCAGGGTGGCGTATTTGCGGTCGCAGCAGCGCTAATTAAAGGGCAGGTGCCGGGCGGTCATTTTTTTCCCTGGCCCCTTGCCAGCACCTGCCCCCTTTCCGTTTCCTCATGCTGGGTGCCGGCCGTGATCGGTCAGCCCGGCACTCCTCTTGAGTGCCGAGCTGTTTTCCTGGCTCCCCGGTGGTCCAGCAGGGCCCTGGTGCGCACTGCGCTAGGCCCCTCCCCTTTAACACCACGGCGCTACGTGTCGATGCACGTGGTGCTGTTGCACATAGTGCCGCGCTATTGAATGGTAGTGCCCCAAGAGGGAGCGGGAGTGCTTCTAGTAGTGCCCTGCCTCCTGCTTGGGGCGCTACCACTTAATTTACGGCACGGGGCACTAACTTTTTCGGGGCGCTAAAAGTAGCGCCCCAAAAGGAGCGTGACTGAATTTCTCCCCCTAAGAGTCTTAAAAGTCTGGCTTACCTTTATCTCCAGCTGCTTCTGTCGCTCTCTTAGTTAAAGTCTTTATTCACTAGATTATTTATAGTTTTATTAATTCGTTTCTCTAGTTGCGTTAGAGAGAATAAAACACTAATACTCACCCACCAATCACCTACCTGCAGTCACTCCTTGCTTTTGCTGTTCTTTTGGAATTCGGCGGCCCTGCGCTCTTTATCCTCTGCTGCCGATTCCTTTCAGTCCGCTGTCCTCGGGCCCCGCGCTCTTTATCCTGGTGCTGCTGCCTCTGCTGCCAATTCCTAGAGGTTGGCAAAGGCATAGCTAATAGGTGGGATGGGGGTTTTTAGTAGTTTGTAGGATGGGGCAGCAGAGTTCGCGATGAGTTAAAGGTTGTGGGAGGTGGTGAGGCAAGCCAATAATCATAGAGGACCATAATGGTTCTATTAGATGGAGCAAGTCAGATTATAACAGAACACAAAAGAAACTTGGAAAGTTTATGACACATTGTATTTTCATAGATTTACTATGGAATGAATTCCCTGTTAGATTAGTTACTTTGAAGCAGTGCTTTGTGATTGCCTTGAAACAACTAACGGCTTCCCTTATGTGTGGGAAGACTTTTATCCGGTCATCAGATATCTTAGTGAAAGAAAGACTTGCATTTATATAGCACCTTTCATGACCTCAGAACGTCCCAAAGTAATTTACAGCCAATGAAGAACTTTTGAAGTGTAGTCACTGTTGTAATGTAGGAAATGCGGCTGCCAATTGCGCAGAGCAAGCTCCCACAAACAGCAATGAAATAAATGACCAGATAACCTGTTTTAATGATGTTGGTTGAGGGATAAATGTTGACCAGGACACCTCCCCTGCTCTTCTTCAAATAGTGCCATGGGATCTTTTACATCCACCTGAGAGGGAAGATGGGGCCCTCATCCGAAAGACGGCATCCCCGACAGTACTGCGCTGGAGTGCCAGCCTAGATTATTTCACCGTTCCTTCATTGTCGCCGGGTCAAATTCCTGGAACTCCTTACCTTCACCACTTGGACTGTGGCGGTTCAAGAAGAAGGCCAACCACCACCTTCTCGAAGGCAACTGGGGACGGGCAATAAATGTCAGTCTTGTTAGTGACGTCCATATTCCAAAAATGAATTTTAAAAAATGCTGCCTGGTTCCATATTTGGTTATTCTAATTTACAATATTCAGTGTTCATAACTAGCAGGATATGGGTTTTGTAGCTGTTACATGGTAGCAACCAGATGTATATTTTAATGGCATATTCAGTGCTGAAAGGGTTAAAATCATGGCCCTTGTATCTTAGGTCCAGATTGTTGAACTGCTTCACCACAGGATCAGAGTAAGCAGAAGACAAAGTTACTGAAAGCCGGGATTTATTGCCATTGAGGCTGCTAAAAACATTGAAAACCTCACAGCCCCTTCTCCACTAATTTGTCTGATTGAGATAGTTTTCTCAGATCAAAGACTACCACAAAACCACTCGTAATCCAAAATTCACTTAAGCAATGGACAGGAAGCTGGACAAAGCTAAAAAGTGATTGAACGTGAAGAAGAAGCTACGTACTCATAAAAGTATTAGAAGAGAATTCCGTTTTTCAGAACCTATGTTTAGAAAGCACAGGCTGTAAGATTTCTAAAGTGGGGATAGGGAGTTTTCTTTTTACATAGCATTTATTAGAATATACAGCACAGAAACAGGCCATTCAGCCCAACTAGTTTGTGCTGGTGTTTAAACTCCACATGAGTCACCTCCCATTCCACCTGCCTCATCTCAGCCTTTCAGCATATCATTCTATTCCCTTTACTCTCATGTACTCATCTAGTTTCCTTTTGAAAGCATCTAAGCTATTTGCCACAACCACTTCCTGTGGTAGCGAGTTCCACATTCTAACCACCCTCTGAGTGAGAGGGAGGTAGAGGAGCAAATCTGCAGGGAAATCGCAGAGATATGCAAGAGCTATAGCATGGTGATATTGGGGGACTTTAATTACCCAAATATCGATTGGGATAATGCTAGGGTAAAGGGAAAGGAGGGGGAGAAATTTCTGAAATGTGTTCAGGAGAATTTCCTTGACAATATATTCTTGGCCCACCTAGGAAGGAGGCATTGCTGGATCTGGTGCTGGGGAATGAGGTGGGCCAGGTCGACCAAGTGTCTGTGGGAGAACACTTGGGTACGAGTGATCATCGTATCATAAGATTTAGATTAACAATGGAGAGGAGCAAGGAACAATCTAGAGTGGAACTTCTAAACTGGAATAGGGCTAACTTCAATGGGATGTGAAAGGATTTAGCCAGGGTAAAATGGAACCAAAGACTGACAGGAAAAACTGTAATGGAACAATGAGTGATCTTCAAGGAGGAGATGTTCCAAGTACAGGCTAGGTACGTTCCAACAAGAGGGAAGGGTAAGGGAACCAAAGCAATGGCTCCTTGGATGACGAGGGAGATAGAGAAGATGATGAAACAAAAAAAGAGGGTGTATGATGCATGTCAGGTGAATTCTTCAAGGGAGAACCAGACCAAATACAATAAGTTGAGAGGGGATGTGAAGATGAAAATAAGATTGGCAAAGAGAGAATATGAGAGTAGAATGGCGGTTAACATAAAAGGGAACCCAAAAATCTTCTGTGTAAACAGTAAGCGGGTAGTAAGAGGTGGGGTGGGGCCTATTAGAGACAAAGAAGGTGATATATGCTTAGAGGCGCAGGGCAAGGCTAGAATACTCACTGAGTACTTTGTATCGGTGTTTACTAAGGAGATGGATGCTGACAAAATATCAGTAGAAGTGGAAAAGGAGAAGCAATGGAAGGGGTGAAAATTGATAGATAGAATATACTAGAAAGGCTGGGTATGCTTAGAGTGGACAAGTCACCTGGTCCAGATGGCTTGCATCCCAGGTTGCTAAGGGAATTGGGGGAGGAGATAGAGGAAGGGCTTGCCATCATTTTCTAATCTTCCCTAGATGCAGGGGAGGTGCCTGAGGATTGGAAAGTGGCAACTGTGACACCATTGTTCAAGAAAGGGTGTAAGGACAATCCTAGTAACTACAGGCCGGTCAGTTTAACATCAGTGGTGGGTAAAGTTTTAGAAACAATAATCAAGGAAAAAATTAACGGGCACTTGGGAGGTTTAAGCTAATTAAGGAGAGTCAACACGGATTTGTAAAAGGCAGATCGTGTTAGACTAAACTAATTGAATTTTTTTAAGAAGTAACAGAGAGGATTGATGAAGGGAATGCAATGGATGTTGTCTACATGGCTTTTCGGAAGGCGTTTGACAAAGTACCACATAGAAGGCTGGTTAACAAAATTGAGGCTCATAGAATAGGTGGGTCAGTGGCAGCTTGGATAGGGAATTGGCTTAAGGACAGAAAACAGCGAGTTGTGGTAAATGGTTGTTCTTCAGACTGGAGGATGGTAGACAGTGGTGTTCCCCAAGGGCCAGTGCTGGGGCCACTGCTTTTTTTGATATATATAAATGACCTGGATATTGGAATACAGAGTAGAATTTCTAAATTTGCCGATGACACCAAACTTGGGGGTGTGGCAAACAGTGATGATGATACCAATCAATTGCAACAGGACATAGAAAGGCTAGCAGAATGGGCAGATGGAATTTAATATAGATAAGTGTGAGGTGATGCAGTTTGGCAGAAGGAACAGGGAGAGGAAATATACACTTAATGGCACAGTTTTAGAGTGTGCAAGGACAGAGGGACCTGGGAGTTAATGTGCATAGGTCCCTGAAGGTGGCAGGACATATTGAGAGAGTGGTTAGCAAAGCATATGGGATCTTGGGCTTCCTAAATGAGGTATTGAGTACAAAAGTAGAGAAGTTATGCTGAACCTTTATAAAGCGCTGGTTAGGCCACAACTGGAGTATTGCTTCCAGTTCTGGTCACCACACTTTAGGAAGGATGTGAAGGCCTTTGAGAGGGTGCAGAGGAGATTTACCAGAATGGTTCTGGGGATGAGGGATCTTAGCTACAAGGACAGGTTAGAGAAGCCGAATTTGTTTTCATTAGAGCAAATGAGGTTGCGGGGTGATTTGATAGAGGTGTACAAGATTATGACGGGTTTGGATAGGCTAGATGGGGAAAGGCTGTTCCCACTAGTTGATGGTACAAGGACTTGGGGACACAGATTTAAGGTTTTGGGCAAGAGATACAGGGGGGTGTGAGGAAAAACTTTTTAACACAGCGAGTGGTGATGACCTGGAATTCGTTGCCGACTTAAGTGGTGGAAGCGGAGACACTCAAATGTTTTAAGGGTAGACTGGATAGGCACTTGAGGGAAATAAACTTGCAGGGCTACGGGGATAGAGCGGGGGAATGGGACTGACTGGATTGCTCTAGAGAGCCGGCACGGACTTGATGAGCCAAATGGCCTCCTTCTGTGCCGTTATGACTCTAAAGAAATTGCTCCTTATTTCCCTATCGGATTTATTAGTAACTATCTTGCATTTATGGCCCCTAGTTTTGGATTCTCTCCAAATCTACCCTGTCCAACCCATTCATAATTTTAATGACCTCTATCAGGTCACCTCTAAGTCTTCTCTTTTCTAAAGAGAAAAGCCCCAAAAAACAGGTTCAATCTATCCCAACAACTGTAATCTCTCAGTTCCGGTACCAGCCATGTAAATTAATGGAGATAGAGACAATGCTAGGTGCAGTGTCAGGGCTCAATCTTAATTTTTCTAAGGACTTGCCCTTGGGTAAGTGGTATATAAGTTTTACTTACTTTCTTGCTTGTCTGGACCTTTAAAGTAAAATATAGAAGGAATGTCGTTGGTACAGAGATCCCTTAAAGTCATGTGGCTGCTACCTTATGGCAGGCAATCATACTGGGTAATGGAAACATACTTTCCTGAAGGAAAACTACAGTAGCTGATTCCATAGGAACACACTGGGTCCAAGCATAATATATTGAATTTGCGATGTATGTTGCACACTCCTTTGGGCATCACCTTTCTATGACATACAGTCAGGCCTTGCAGCTGCACGCTGTTACCACTAGATAGAGCTTCAGAAGCTGCAGATTCCCATACCTCTATTCTCTGACAGAAATCTTCTCTCCATTTTCCTCCCCTCCACTCTCAAAGACACTGACTTTTGGTGGGGTACAGTTCCAAGCTGGCAGCCCTCCTGTACCCTTTCTCAACAGGCTATGCTTCACCTGTAAGCCTAGACAGTGAGTGCCAAACAATTTGACTGTGGGGACTATCACAACTAAGCCCAATGCTGTACTCACCCAATATACACACGGGATATTGAAGCTTGTTATAGTGTCTTAACAGCTGACTTCGCAAAGTATATTAAACTTTTATTGTAAACTGACAATGCCTGAGATAAGCATTGAGATCTAATGTAATAATATCTATGTTAAAAGTCTTAAATATAGTGCACACTTTCTGTAAGTGTCTTACTTCCTGTAGCACTTTCCCAGTCACACTTTACTCACCAAACTCTTTCAGCTTACCGTTGGCAATATCCTGGGGAATCTGCTAGTAGTTTACCTATCTATATTTTATTAAAAACCATGCATCTCCGCGCGCTTCCTGTTTGCACCACTTGACCTTCTGTTGTCATGTTTTTGTGCTAGCTTTTTCCCATTATAAATTCTTTTATACACATTTATAATCGGGTTTTTTTCTCTTTAAACTTGTCACCCTGTAGTTTCACCCTTCACCACTGGTGTCTCTGCAGCACATCATCTGGAGAGCCCAGTTGCCCTGCTCCTGCGTCACTGGTGGCTCTGTACAACTGAATATGCTATTACACCTGCTGATCTTTTGTTTTGTTTACCCTCGGCCTCCAATTTGTCTGTGCCTTCCCCTTCTCCACCCTCCCACATTATCTGGTCATTATCACATTGCTGTTTGTGGGAGCTTGCTGTGCGCAAATTGGCTGCCCGTTTCCCTCATTACAACAGTGACTACTTCATTGGCTGTAAAGCGCTTTGAGACGTTCGGTAGTCGTGAAAGGCGCTATATAAATGCAAGTCTTTCTTTCTCTTCTACTGTAAATACTGACGCAAAGTAATTATTCAACATGTCTGCCATTTCCCCATCGTCATTGACAATATCACCACTTTCAGCTTTTAAGGGGCCAACATTGCTCCTGACCACCCTCTTTTTCCAAATGTAACTGTAAAAATTCTTCATATTGATTTTGATATCCCTTGCAAGTTTCTTTTCATACTTTTGTAGCTCTATCTGTTTTGTGACCCTTTGCTGTTCTTTGTATTTTTCCCCATACTCCAGGATCTATTTTTTGCATTTTTGTATGCATTTTGTTTTAGTTTTATGCTGTCCCTCACCTCTTTAGTCGTCCATGGCTGTTTTTTTTGGCAAGTAGAGCTCTTGCCCCTCGGGTATAAACTGGTTTTGTATCACATTAAAACATTTTTTAAACATCTCCCACTGATCTTCTGTTGTTTTACCCATTAACAGATTTGCCCAGTTTACTGTGGACAGTCTCTGCCTCATCCCGTTGAAGTCGGCCTTACCTAAATCTAGAATCTTAGTAGCTGTTTCGCGTCTCTCCCTTTCAAATGCTATGTTGAACTCGATCATGTTACGATCACTATTGGATAAATGTTCACGCACAGTTAGGCTGTTAACTAAAGCCCTTGCAGCCAGCCAATCTGGACTCTGAGCTGATAACTCTTTTTGTTGACAAGCACTCTATGGCTGAAACATACTGTTTCAATACAAAATGAGTTATAAATCAATACAAAATGAGTTATAAATCTAACAGGCAAAAAATTTCACCTCTGTCACAGACGTGGCGTTAAAACCTTAAGACTCATTCAAGAGCTAGTTGGATGCTATGATTAGACTTTAGGCTTTCTGCATGGATGAGCCAAGATGATCTTCCTTATCTGTATTTATCTTGTATGTCAAACCTACACATAGGAGACTATGAATGCACCTATATAAATTGAGGGAATACTTTATGCCCCTTATATCTGTATTTACAGAGCAGAGTATACCCCATCCCAGTTGAAGGGGTTAAAAGTTAGATTAGCGGCTTAACTGACTAGCTGGCTAATGTAATAAAGGAGAAGTCTGGCAGAACGCTGACAGTTGGAAAAAGCATATTACACGATGATTGGGGGAGTGAAAGGCGGCGAGGAGGCCATGCATTGAACAATGGGCCGCCAATCAAGGACATGCGGTCAATACTTGGAATGGAAGGAGAATAAATGAGATAAATAAGATGTGATTAAGTTTACGTAAATTGGATAAGAGCTAAAGAGTAGAACAATGGCAGATGTGGAAACAGGGCAAATGAGATAAACAAGATGTGTTTTGTGGAGATGTGATTAAGTGTACGTGACTTGGACAACTAATTAGCCAAGTCCCAAAGATGTGAAGGAAACAAGATGTAAGACTGTATATAAGCCAACTGCTCGAATGTAAAAATTAGACTCTCGTCTCAGCAGCGGCTGAGAAGGCCTCTCCCTGCACGTGCTTGAATAAAGATCGCTTGAAACCAGTACACGCTCATCTCCATCTGCTTTGGGGCAGAGATAAAACCCCCAACAGTTTACGTAGGACAGCCTGTACACCCTTGTCCCGAAGGACAGAATATACACACATTCCTAAACAATAACAACCTACATTTATGTAGCAATCCTCATGTCTTTGAGTGCTTCACAAGGAATTTAGAGGGGTGTGGGGTAGGAGAGACCAAATGCACATTGAAGAAATGAGTTTTTAGTTGGCAATTGAATAGAGGAATGTGATTCTGGGAAAGAATTCCAGAAGGCATCTGTACAACGACTGAATGAGCTGCCTAGAATAGTGGAGCAGGAAAGGACTAATTCAGAGTCAGTGAACTGGAAAGCGAGGGCAGGGATGTGAAAAAAAAATCATTTGATAGAGTTGGAGTGAGGCTGTGGAGAAATGTGAAGACAAGAGTGAGCATCATGAAGTCAATTTGTTGGGCCATTGGCAGTCAGTGGAGCTGGGTGAGGGTGGGGGTGATGGACTTTTTACAGGAGAGGACTTGGGTTATAGTTCTGAATTGGCTTGTTAATGAAGGGAGGGAAGCTGATGAAAAAATTGTTTGAGAAATCAGACCTTAAGGTAATGCTGGCCTGGATTTGGATTTTAGTGGCAGGGGAGATGGAAGGGGCAAGGGAGGGGGCAGAAAGAGAGGTAGGGGCTTAAATCAATAATGATCCTGAGATGGATCAACATAGTTCTACTGAATGTGTCCAGAGCAGATTGTATACCCATACTAAAGGAATGGCACACAGTTCAGTGTTCACCCTTTCCAAGGTGGCATTGGGCATCAAGCGAATCCGTTTCAGCTGAAAAGGATGACCGAACAAAGTACACAGTCAGGATAATAAGCCCTTGCCTTAGTATCCCAACGTCACTAGTTCACCAGTGCAAAGACTGCAGGGTTACCAAGTTATCCCAGTTTCCTGTACAAAATTGAAGACTCATTACAGCAGGATTGTTCTGTTTATTGTGTAAATGTTTCCATTTCATTTTTTTTTTCTCAACAGCCATTATAACACTGACCAATTAATAGTACCATAGACAAATATTCTCCCAAATGACATTAAAAATAGCTTCACACATAAATCACGGTAGAGATCACTCATCTGGGATTATTACAATGAAAGGATCATAATAAATTGTTAAATGTTTTTGCTTCAATAAATTTAGAGTTAAAAACTCTGGGAGCTCTTTGACCGCGACCTTCCGGGGAAAGTTGAGCTTAATTTAGAAAACGATGCTCACCGACACCCCGAGGAGATCACTTCCATTTTTTAAGCAGGATCTTTACAGAGGTCTCTTCAGGCTTCCCACCTTATCAGAGGGGATCGCGAGTGTGCCGCACAGCCTTCCTATTAGCTCAACAGTCTTGGACTGCACGAGTGTACTCAGCCAGCCCTCAATGGATTAACAGGAGTGGTACCACAGCTGGAGAGAGCAGGGCTTGAGAGAGGAAAGTAGCAACACTGGAAGAGTGAACTTATTTTTTAAAAATGGTGGCCTGTTTCTTTAAAAGCAAGTACTAGGAACAACTCGTACTTACCCCAATGTCCGGCCATTATTGTGAGGTTAAGTACAATTCATTCTTGTACTTGCCCTGCCAGGGTAAAGCACACACTCTTGGTTGGGGGATAGGTGTAGAGAGAGCATTGTTTTGGTCCATCCAATGCATATTTGATAGAGACATGAACAGTGCAGTGTTTTCAAACTGAAAGAATCTTGCACTGGATTTCCAGCATTTTTCTTATTTTTAGTATTTGCAGATTTTTCTTTCATCTCTTCCCCTTTAACAACATTGATTATGTTTATTAGAAGATTAGGTCTTGCAGATTGTCATTCAGCCATATTTACTGTACCGGAATCAATTGTTTTAAAAATCTAAGAGTTATTTTGGGGGCGAGAATGATCCAATCAGCATGTGGTATGTATGTCCAATGCTCCTGTGTCAAGACGACTTCTTTCAATAGGAACAGTGTAACAATGGTGACTCATTAAAATTCAATCCATTTTATAGTTCAGTTGCTTAAAAGGCACAATTTCCTGTATTTGAATATAGGGAAGCCTCTTCCTTGTGTTTCATTTAAATATTCTTGGATAGGATTGCAGTTCCTTGTTTAGTTTGATGGGCGACACCGCCTCCTGCCCTGCTGTTACTCAATTGGGTAACATTAATACATTAGTGCAGCATGTATGAGTGTTGAGCAAGTATAAATGTTGTATGCTGAAGCTTCTGACTCGGTCCCAAACTATCCTATCATTGTAAATATAAATACATTTTTCTCAATAAAATGCCTCGTGTGTCAAGTGTAAACTGCCGTTAAAACTGCTTATTCTTTTAGAAAAAAAAGAGAAGGTGCCACTGTCTACTGCTTAACCTCAGATCAACAAAGACTGTAAATCTGAAGCACCATATTCTCATACTTAGACAATCATGGATGAGACGTTATGGTGAGAGGTGAAGTTGTGTGCATTGCTGGAGATACCTTATAGCTCATTGTGGTTTCCCTTTAAAGAGTCAATTATCACCACAATGTAAAAACCAGCCAGCATGAGGCAACAGTACAAAGTTTTGAAGTGGATCCAAATTGTGCCATCACATTCGCTCCAGATAATTCGACTTCTGGCATCCCATAATTAAATGGAATTGAATACAGTCACCCATTTTAAATCTGACTGTTAAGTCAGTACTTCAGCTAAGAGACTGACAACAACATGGCTCCCAGTTTGGTAATAACCTTTTTTTGGTCGCTCAATAAAACACAGGTTTGCTATTGACAGATGGTAACCCCCCTACGCTGATAATATTACCTGAAGATTAATAGTACTTACGGATACAGAGGAATGTCTGTAACTTATAACAATATATTATTAATGGATAGCTTAGATACGGCAATATTGGAGCCTTCTAATAACATGGCTCAAAAGCAGTCAGTCTTCATTGACAAAGTGACCCGTTTAATTCAGTATTTATAATCCAGTTGATTTGAGTATCTGTTTAAATCGGTGTCCTTGCCAACGCTATTCAAGTACCCTTTGAATCCAGCATCTGTAATCTAGTCCATTCATGTACCTGTTCTTACCAAGATCAATGGAGTACCTTTCAATTCAGTATCTATAATCCAACCCATTCAAGTACCTGTTCAGTTCAATGCCCGTGTCAAGGTCCCAAATCAAAATCAAAGGTTGGTGCAAAGCTGGGAAACAGCGAGGAGACTGAGCCTCTTTTCAGAGCTCCAGCAGTCTTAAAGGGGCCTAGTGCTGTGGAATAGTCGTGACCATCACCAACACCATCTAGATATGTTCGCCTGGGCTATCCACATTAGTCATGGGATAATTGGAATAAGTTACAAGGCTGTAATCTAGCGTATCATAAATCTCAAAAGGTGAAGTGAAGCTTGAGCAGTTTATCAATGGCATTGGATTGCAGGAGTGGTATTCATAACAACAGGTCAATGGCCACTTACGGTCCACCTCCCCCTCATCTGCAGACCTGCACTCCAGGTGTCTGCACCTCACTTCACAACTTGCAAGCTCTGGGAGCAGAGATTCAGGGGAGAGAGAAGAAACTGTGATTAAAGAAAGAAGAATAAAATTGGTAGATTTCCCTCAAGCATGTCACTGATCAAAATTAGAGCCTTCAAAAAAAAACAGTAGCAAGTATCCCTGGGTGACAGCCTTGAAGACACTCCCAAGTAACAGAAATTGCAGGAGACTCTCCTTGTATATATGTTCTGTGACATTCACAAGTACTATATACAGCACAGATTATACAAACACAATCCATTGTCCCATAATGGAACAACCGGGTTGAATAATATTTTTGATGAAAGATTGTCAGCATACAGCGAAAAATCTACATAAGCAGGTTGGCCTAATAGAACACTAATAAATTATTAACCATCATACAAACTTCACTGTACCAAATCACATTATCCACCAAATTCTTAAACCAGTCTAAAATATTAAATACAGAATTCTTTCTAAAGGACCCAGGGTTCTGTCCGAGACCCCCCAGAACAGATTAGAAACACAGCACGTTTGGCCCTTTGCTCCTTGTAATGCTGCCTTTCCGCAGCTGACAGCGCTGTACATGCTTCTCAACGGAGTCATGTCTCTCCGCCAGCTGGTCAAACAGGGTGTTATCTTTGCTCACTGGGTGTTTGTGTCTTTTCTTGAAATTGTTTTTTTTGTACTTGCAAGGTGCTGGTCATCCCGCTGTTCAGCCATAATGATACACAAAATCGTAGCTGCTGGGCTCTTTGGGAATGGGAGGCGGCGCCTCAGGGATCTGGATGTTCTCCAGGTCCAACAGGCGGAGTTTCATTTCCATACTCAGCAGGGTATCCAGGTCATTCTTGGTCAGTTCACTGGTCATCTCTTTCCCCAGCAGGGCGTTGAGTCCATCAGTCCAGATACAGTACTGCAGGGAACACAAATGGAATGTTAAGGAATTTGGAAAGATAGGAACAAGAGGAGGCAGTTTTGAGACAGTGATCCCCTTCCTGCCAGTGGATCGCGTACAGCTTGTGTTATCATGGTCTCTTCCCAAGGATTCATGTGTGGGCAAAGACTCCGGAGAAGAAACTCTGAAATTCTTCCCTGAAATCTTTCTCCACCACTCCACCTCTGCCCCCAGAAAAAGTAATTAGGTAGAACTTCCAGGATAATAACTCAACATACCCAATCGAGGGACTTGGGCACAAAATCCAGACCAACACTTCAGTGCAGTACTGAGTGAGTGCTGCATTGTTGGAGGTGCCGTCCTTCGGATAAGAGGTTAAACCAAGGACGTAAAAGATCCCATGGCACTATTTCGAAGGAGAGCAGTGGAGTTCTCCCTGGCGTCCTGGCCAATATTTATCCCTCAACCAACATCACAAACAGATTATCTGGTCATTTCTTCAGGGCTATTTGTGGGATCTTGCTGTGTGCAAATTGTCTGCCACGTTTCCTACATCACAACAGTGACTACACTTCAAAAGTACTTAATTGGCTGTAAAGCGCTTTGGGGCGTCCGGCAGTCGTGGAAGGCGCTATATAGAGCTAAGTCTTTTTCTTTCAGTATGATGCACATTATTCAACTCCGATAGGTTACATTCTGCAGAAGATATCAACGTCGACGATTGCAAGGAGACACCAGAAAATCAAGCTTGCTCCAATTGTCTCATTACAGTACTTGCTCAGGTTAATTTGATCTCCCTTCAGCCTTGATGCAAAGTCTGTATATCCTTGTTGAATCAGGATTCTGACCATTTGTTTTTCTAAAGGAGTCTGAATTCACAGTACTGTCTGCAATCTCCCTCAGTATTTAGCTTTTTAACTTGCATTTAGGTTTGTGCTCACTTGGTTTATAGGGGCAGATTTTACAAATGAGCACTACCAGTGGGAGCCTCATCCACCAGCCATGCATATGTGGAAATAATGGGCGCCCTGCCCAGGATTTTCATCCCATTAATTTTTAAGGGATGGAAGATCACGAGCAGCAAGGCCACAGTTCCCCAATATGTGCGGCCAGTGGCTGGAGGTCCCCACCTGTAGGGTGCTTTCATGGAATAAGCCCTATAATCTTCTCTTCTAGTCAACAGAGGACTTCACCACATCATCCTGATCACCTCTTCAATGAGTGTTCCTCCCCACAATGTGTCCCCTCTGGTTACCAACCCTCCTGCCAGTGGAAACAGTTTCTACTCTATTCGATCAAATCCCCTCATATTTAATACCTCTATTAAATTTCCTCTTGACTTTCCCTACTCTAAGGAGAACAATCCCAGCTTCTCTAATCTCTCCAGATAACTGAAACCCCTTATCCCTGGTATCATTCCAGTAAATCTTCTCTGAACCCTCTCCAAGGCCTTGACGTCCTTTCTAAAGTGTGGTGCCCAGAATTGGTCACAATACTTTAGCTGAGGTGATTTATAAAGGTTTAGCATTATTTCCTTGCTTTTATACTCTATGCCTCCATTTATAAAATTGAGAGGTCGCACAACACCAGGTTATAGTCCAACAGTTTTATTTGAAATCACAAGCTTTCGGAACTATCGCTCCTTCCTCAGGTGAAGTAAATTGGATACAGAATCGTCAGAGCATATATAGATGGAAAAAAAAGCATGTGTACTTTACAATTGCAGACCAATAAATTAAATCATCCTGACTATCTGCCGAGGTGTGATAAAGTTAATTAAGTCAGCCAGGAAGGTACCACATCAAAAGACATAGCAAGATACAACTGAGACAATGAGGTGAAGTCGCAGGGGTTCTAACGTGTCAAAAGCTGCCGTATGTATGTAAAACGAAAAGCTTTAAAAAAAAAATTTACTTTTTTACTGGGAAAATTTTTACTTTTTTACTGGGAATCACATCTGTGAACAAGCTAACGACGACTCGAGTCCGGATCACGTCATGTATCATGACATAAACCCAAGATCCCGATTGAGACCGTCTTCATGAGTGCAGAACTTGGCTATCAGTTTCTGCTCGATGATTTTGCGTTGTCGTGTGTTTCTAAGGTTGCCTTGGAGAACGCTTACCCGCAGATCCGAGGCTGAATGTCCTTGACTGCTGAAGTGTTCCCCGACTGGGAGGGAACAATCCATGCAGACACTGAGACAACGTATGAACGAGCACCGCGCAACAATCGCCAGGCAGGATTGTTCCCTCCCAGTCGGGGAACACTTCAGCAGTCAAGGACATTCAGCCTCGGATCTGCGGGTAAGCGTTCTCCAAGGCAACCTTAGAAACACACGACAACGCAAAATCATCGAGCAGAAACTGATAGCCAAGTTCTGCACTCATGAAGACGGTCTCAATCGGGATCTTGGGTTTATGTCACGATACATGACGTGATCCGGACTCGAGTCGTCGTTAGCTTGTTCACAGATGTGATTCCCAGTAAAAAAGTAAAAATTTTCCCAGTAAAAAAGTAAATTTTTTTTTTAAAGCTTTTCGTTTTACATACATACGGCAGCTTTTGACACGTTAGAACCCCTGCGACTTCACCTCATTGTCTCAGTTGTATCTTGCTATGTCTTTTGATGTGGTACCTTCCTGGCTGACTTAATTAACTTTATCACACCTCGGCAGATAGTCAGGATGATTTAATTTATTGGTCTGCAATTGTAAAGTACACATGCTTTTTTTTCCATCTATATATGCTCTGACGATTCTGTATCCAATTTACTTCACCTGAGGAAGGAGCGATAGTTCCGAAAGCTTGTGATTTCAAATAAAACTGTTGGACTATAACCTGGTGTTGTGCGACCTCTCAATTTTGTCCACCCCAGTCCAACACCGGCATCTCCGCATCATGTCCATTTATAAAGCCAAGGATCCTATATGCATAAAAAAAACAGCTTTGCCGACTTGTCCTGCCACCTTCAAAGATTTGTGTATGTGAAACCCCAGGTCTCTCCGTTTCTGCACCCCCTTTAAAATTGTACCATTTAGTTTATATTGCTTCTCGTCTTTTTTCCTTCCAAATTGCATCACTTCACACTTCTCTGCATTAAATTTCATCTGCCACGTGTCTGCCCATTTCACCAGTCTGCCTATGTCCTCCTGAAGTTTGCTACTATCCTCCTCACGGTTTACTACATTTCCAAGCTTTGTGTCATCTGCAAACTTCAAAATTATGCCCCCTAAATAAATTTAAGTTTTTCCTTTTCTTTCTCAAAGTTCCGGCTTCCCAACACAACTTTATCATGTACTAACTTAGCTCAATATGAACTGCAGGGGTTCTATCTCATTCTCATTGCACCATCTGTTTAACCAGTAATTGATGACAATTATCGTACTTAGCATTTAACTGGTCCATAATCACATTGGCAGTAGTCCAGCTTTCACTATTTTTGTAATTCTGTCTTTCAAACTCCTAATCATGTCCTAATCTATAAGAGTAAAGACATCTTACTGCAACTATATAGGGCCCTGGTGAGACCACACCTGGAGTATTGTGTACAGTTTTGGTCTCCTTATCCAAGGAAGGATATACAACTGTACCATAACTTTGTATTCCAGCCCCCTTGAGAAAAAGGCCAACATTTATTGGCCTTTTTAAATATTTGTTGTACCTATCCACTAGTTTTTAGTGATTTCTGTACATGGACATGAAATTTCTCTGCTTCTCCACAGTTCCTAGCTTCTTACTATTTAGAAAATACTCTGATTATCTATCTTGGGTCCAAAGTGGAAGACCTCACGCTCCCCCACCTTTGCATAAAATTCAACACTTTTCACCACCTTCCAACTCTTCTGTCCACAAGCTATTAAACCCATTAACTGCTGCTTTGTACTAGTGGGCATTATATTTGAGCTATGCCTATTCTCCCGACCTTGATGATTAGATTTACGACCTTGGCGAATGTTGACGGGATGGAGAGGCAGAAAGCAGTGACTGTGCAAGACTCAGTGAAGAGTGAGGAAAGAACATAAGAAATAGGAGCAGGAGTAGGCCATTTGGCTCTTCGAGCCTGCTCCGCCATTCAATAAGATCATGGCTGATCTTCTACCTCATCTCCAATTTCCTGCACTATCCCCATATCCCTTGATTCCCTTAATATTCAAAAATCTATCGATCTCTGTCTTGAATATTTTCAATGACTGAGCCTCCACAGCCCTCTGGGGTAGAGAATTCCAAAGATTCACCACTTTCTGAATGAAGAAATTTCTCATCTCAGTCCTAAATGGCCGACCGGGGCTAAAAGGGTTAAATTATGAGAACAGGTTGCATATATTTGGCTTGTATTCCCTGGAGTATAGAAGATTAAGGGGTGATCTAATTGAGGTGTTTAAGAGGATTAAAGGATTTTATAGGGTAGAGAGAAACTATTTCCTCTGGTGGGGGAGTCCAGAACAAGGTGACACAACCTTAAAATTAGAGTTAGGCCTTTCAGGGGTGATGTCAGGAAGGACTTTTTCCTCACAAAGGGTAGTGGAATCTCGAACACTCTGTCAAAAGGCTGCTGAGGCTGGGGGTCAATTGAAAATTTCAAAACTGAGATTGATAGATTTTTGTTAGGCAAAGGGTATTAAGGGATATGGAACCAAGGTGGATAAATGGAGTTAAGATACAGGTCAGCCATGATCTAACTGAATGACGGAGCAGGCTTAAGAGGCTGAATGGCCTCCCCCCGTTCCTTCCTAAAAGGTCATCTCAGTCTGGCTTTCCTCCTACATGTACTACTTCACATTTCCCTGCACTGTAACTGCATTTGCCACTTAGCTTCCCTTTCGGTCTATGTCCTGCTGTATTTCCTACATTCTTGCTAATAATTTCCCATGCCTCTGAATTTGGTATAATCAGCAAATTTCATCATCCCTCTTGCGCCCATGTCCAAATAATTTATGTACAAAAATTAAAACAAAGAAGCACACCACTATCCACAATCTGTAAAACATAATTTACCCTGATCATCTGTTTTCAGTCCCCTAGCCTTCCCTCTATCCATCTCTTTTTAAATCGCTCTGCACTGAGTTGCTCTGGCAATTCTCCTACTCAACAGAAATGGTTGTGTTCCTTCATTTTCACGTCTCTTATGTGGTAACTTATCAAATTCTTTCTGAAACTTAGTTTAAGTCCAACAGCGAGTTGTATACACTGCCTCAGAGTGGACAGGAGAGATTGTGTGATACCTTATCTGAAGGGCAGTTGTTAGATCAGTTGCATGCTACCCCATTCACAACATACATAAGGGTGCAGGTTCCAGTTTATAGTTGACTCAGCATTTTTATCTAGAGCTGTGGTAAAAAGACAGCTTCTTTAAAAAGGCTAAGTGAAAGCTCAAATAAATAGCAGTTCCATCTGTCCTTTGTACTGATCAGTCCTGAATTGGGGCTCACCTGTCTCTCTCTTTCAGTTTTCAAACGAGTGCTCTGTACCCAAAACATGAACCTATCTTTTCAGATGCTGATGGACCTGCTGAGTTTCCAGCATTTGTAGTTTTTAATCGCTCTGCACTGAGTTGCTCTGGCAATTCTCCTACTCAACAGAAATGGTTGTGTTCTACAACATACTTCATCTGCTTTGCCAATATTTTTGCAGACCATGTCTTAATCAAGTTTACCTTCAAGCCAAGTCTGACCGTAGTTGTATGAATGCAAAGCGTTTCCATTTCATTTTCCTTTCAGTAAAAATGCCAAATGGTAAGGTTACATATTTATTGGTTGATGCACTGGGAATCAATATGGTAGCCTAGTGGTGATGGTACTAGATTAGTAACCCAGATGTCGTGAGCTTAAGTTGTGAATTGAATTAAATAAGTCTGGTAATTTAGAAACATAGAAAAATAGGAGCAGGAGTAGGCCATTCGGCCCTTCGAGCCTGCTCCGCCATTCAATGTGATCATGGCTGATCCTCTATCTCGATACCATATTCCCGCTCTCTCCCCATACCCCTTGATGCCTTTTGTGTCTAGAAATCTGTCTATCTCCTTCTTAAATATATTCAGTGACTTGGCCTCCACAGCCTTCTGTGGTAGAGAATTCCACAGGTTCACCACCCTCAGTGAAGAAATTTCTCCTCATCTCAGTCCTAAATGTCTGACCCCATATCCTGAGACTGTGACCCCTCGTTCTCGACCCCCCAGCCAGGGGAAACATCCTCCCTGCATCCAGTCTGTCTAGCCCTGTCAGAATTTTATACGTTTCAATGAGATCCCCTCTCATTCTTCTAAACTCTAGTGAATACAGCCCTAGTCGACCCAATCTCTCCTCATACGACAGTCCTGCCATCCCAGGAATCAGTCTGGTGAATCTTCGCTGCACTCCCTCTACGGCAAGTATATCCTTTCTTAGGTAAGGAGACCAAAACTGCACACAGTACTCCAGGTGTGGTCTCACCAAGGCCCTGTATAACTGTAGTAAGACATCCTTGCTCCTGTACTCAAATCCTCTTGCAATGAAGGCCAACATACCATTTGCCTTCCTAACTGCTTGCTGCACCTGCATGTTTGCTTTCAGTGACTGGTGTACAAGGACACCCAGGTCCCTTTGTACATCATTTGGCCGGAAAAATAAAAAAGCAAATTATTTAAATGGAGAGATTTTACAAAATGCTACAGTTCAGAGGGACCTGGGGGTCCTTGTGCATGAAACACAAAAAGTTAGCATACAAGTACAGCAAGCAATCAAAAAGGCAAATGGAATGTTGGCCTTTATTGCAAGGGGGTTGGAGTATAAAAGCAGGGAAGTCCTGCTACAACTGTACAGGGTATTGGTGAGACCACACCTGGAGTACGGTGTACAGTTTTGGTCTTCTTATTTACTTGCATTGGAGGCAGTTCAGAGACGGTTCACACGGTTGATTCCGGAAATGAGGGGGTTGACTTATGAAGAAAGGTTGAGCAGGTTGGGCCTATCTATACTCATTGGAATTTAGGAGAATGAGAGGTGATCTTATTGAAACATAAGATACTGAGGGGGGCTCGACAAGGTAGATGCAGAGAGGATGTTTCCCCTTGTGGGGAACTCTAGAACTCGGGGGCATAGTTTCAGAATAAAGGGTCGCCCTTTTAGAACTGAGATGAGGAGAAATTTCTTCTCTCAGAGGGTCGTAAATCTGTCGAATTCTCTGCCCCAGAGAGCCGTGGAGGCTGGGTCATTAAATACATTTAAGGTGGAGATAGACACATTTTTGCAAGATAAGGGAGTGAAGGGTTATGGGGAGCGGGCAGGGAAGTAGTTTTGAGCCCAAGATCAGCCATGATCTTATTGAATTGCGGAGCAGGCTCGAGGAGCCAAGTGGCCTATTTCTGCTCCTATTTCTTATGTTATGTTATCAACATTTCCCAATCTATCACCATTTAAATAATACTCTGCCTTTCTGTTTTTTTCTACCAAAGTGGATAACTTCACATTTATCCACATTATACTGCATCTGCCATGTATTTGCCCACTCACTCAACTTGTCTAAATCGCCTTGAAGCCTCTCTGCATCCTCCTCACAATTCCTCCTAGTTTCGTGTTGTCAGCAAACTTGGAAATATTACAGTTAGTTCCCTCATCCAAATCATTGATATATATTGTGAATAGCTGGGGCCCAAGCACTGAGCCCTGCGGTACCCCACTAGTCATCGCCTGCCACCCCGAAAAAGACCCATTTATTCCTACTCTGTTTCCTGTCTGTTAACCAATTTTCGATCCATGCCAGTATATTACCCCCAATCCCATGTGCTTTAATTTTGCACACTAACCTCTTATGTGGGACTTTATCAAAGGCCTTCTGAAAATCCAAATACACCACATCCGCTGGTTCTCCCTTATCTATTCTACCGGTTACATCCTCAAAAAACTCCAGTAGGTTTGTCAAACATGATTTTCCTTTCATAAATCCATGTTGACTCTGTCTAATCCCATTGATATTTTTTAAGTGTCCTGTTATCACATCCTTTATAATAGACTCTAGCATTTTCCCTACTACTGATGTTAGGCTAACCGGTCTGTAGTTCCCTGTTTTCTGTCTCCCTCCTTTTTTAAATAGTGGGGTTACATTTGCCACCCTCGAATCTGCAGGAACTGTTCCATAATCTATAGAATTTTGGAAGATGACAACCAATGCAACCACTATTTCCATGGCTGCCTCTTTTAGTACTCTGGGATATAGATTATCAGGCCCTGGGGATTTATCAGCTTTCAGTCCCATTAATTTCACCAGCACTATTTTTTTTACTAATACTAATTTCCTTTAATTCCTCCTTCTCACTAGACCCTTGGTTCCCTAGCATTTCTGGGAAATTATTTGTGTCCTCTTCCGTGAAGACAGGACCAAAGTATTTGTTTAATTGCTCTTCCATTTCCTTGTTCCCCCATTATAAATTCTCCCGTTTCTGACTGTAAGGGACCTACATTTGTCTTCACTAATCTTTTTCTTTTTACATACTTGTAGAAGCTTTTACAGTCCGCTTTTATGTTCCTTGCAAGTTTACTCTCACTCTATTTTTCCCCTCTTAATCAATCTCTTGGTCCTTTTTTGCTGAATTCTAAACTGCTCCCAATCCTCAGGCCTGCTACTTTTTCTGGCAACTTTATATGACTCCTCTTTGGATCTAATACTATCCTTAATTTCTTTTGTTAGCCATAGTTGGGCAGCTTTTCCTTTTGTGTTTTTGCGCCAGAAAGGAATGTATAACTGTTGCAATTCATGCATTCGTTCCTTAAATGTTAGCCATTGCCTATCTACCATCATGCCTTTTAATGAAGCTCCCCAATCTATCTTAGCCAACTCACTCCTCATATCTTCGTAGTTTCCTTTGTTTAGATTTAGGACCCTAGTTTCGGATTGGACTACTTCACTTTCCATTTTAATGAAGAATTCTATCATGTTATGGTCATTCTTCCCTGAAGGACCCCGCACAACAAGATTATTAATTAACCCCTTCTCATTGCACAATACCCAATCTAGGATAGCCTGTTCCCTAGTTGGCTCCTAAATATACTGGTCTAAAAAACCATCTCGTACACACTCCAGGAATTCATCCTCCACAGTATTATTGCTAATTTGGTTTGGCCAGTCTATATGTAGATTAAAGTCTCCCATGATTGCTGTTGTACCCTTGTTACATGCATCTCTAATTTCCTGTTTGATGCCGTCCCCTACATTACCACTACTGTTTGGAGGCCTATAGACAACTCCCACCAATGTTTTCTGCCCCTTGGTGCTTCTTAGTTCCACCCAGACTGATTCTACATCTTGATTTTCTGAGCCACTATCCTTTCTCACTATTGCTCTGATTTCATCTTTTACTAACAAGGCCACCCCACCTCCTTTTCCTTTTTGCCTGTCCTTCCTAAATATCGAATATCCTTGGATATTCAGCTCCCAGCCTTGGTCACCCTGCAGCCATGTCTCCGTAATTGCAAGTATATCGTATCTGTTTACATCTATTTGCGCTGTTAATTCGTCTACCTTATTACGAATGCTTCGTGCATTCAGATACAGTGCCTTTAGATTTGTCTTTTTAACATTTTTAGACATCTTAACTTTTTTTTGTACTATGGCCCTATTTGTCTTACCACCATTTTTTCTTACCCGGACCCTATTTGTTAGTGCACTCTTTGTTTGTACGCTCTGTCCCTTCCTGACACAATCTGGTTATCCTTACCCCAATCACTTTCCTGCACTGCTTCCTTGTCTTTTCTCTTTAGCATTCTAGATTCTTTAGCATTTCACGACCACCGGACTTCTCAAGGCGCTTTACAGCCAATTAAGTACTTTTGGAGTGTAGTCACTGTTGTAATGTGGGAAACACGGCAGCCAATTTGCGCACAGCAAGCTCCCACAAACAGCAATGTGATAATGACCAGATAATCTGTTTTTGTTATGTTGGTTGAGGGAGAAATATTGGCCAAGACACCAGGGAGAACTCCCTGCTCTTCTTCGAAATAGTGCCATGGGATCTTTTACATCCACTTGCGTGCGCAGACGGGGCCTCGGTTTAACGTCTCATCCGAAAGACGGCACCTCTGACAGTGCAGCACTCCCTCAGCACTGCACTGGAGTGTCAGCTTAGCTTTATGTGCTCAAGTCCCTGGAGCGGGACTTGAACCCACAACCTTCTGACTCAGAGGCGACTGTGCTACCCACTGAGCCACAGCTGACACTTTGTTTCTACTTTGAGTTATTCTAAGATGAAAAGCTACTTAGGGTTGTGTCATTTTGAGCCAGCAGTTTCATTGTGGACAAAACCTCGTCAATGGTACCAGCAGCACTTTAAAAAGGTTGGAGAGGGGGACATCCACTAATAGTGAGTACATCCAGTGAGTAGCTGAGCTGTGCAGACCAGGAAGATCCCAGGGTTGATCCACACTGAGCTGAATTAGTGGATCTCAGCAGGGTTGGCAAGAGGTATGTTATAATTGGCCTCAGTGCCCCAGAACTGGGTGGGGGGGGGAGAAATTCCATTTTCTGATCACTATCCAGTGACACAATAAATGGTAGGACACAGAGAAGTGCAGAGGATCAGAGGGACCTTGGAGTGCATGTCCACAGATCCCTGAAGGTAGCAGGACAGGTAGATAAGGTGGTTAAGAAGGCATACGGAATGCTTGCCTTTATTAGCCGAGGCATAGAATATAAGAGCAGGGAGGTTATGGTTGAAGTGTATAAAACACTAGTTAGGCCTCAGCTAGAGTACTGCGTGCAGTTCTGGTCACCACATTACAGGAAGGATGTGATTGCACTAGAGAGGGTACAGAGGAGATTTACATGGATGTTGCTGGGATTGGAGAATTTTAGCTATGAGGAAAGATTGGATAGGCTGGGGGTGTTTTCTTTGCAACAGAGGCGGTTGAGGGGAGACCTAATTGAGGTGTATAAAATTATGAGGGGCCTAGATAGAGTGGATAGGAAGGACCTATTTCCCTTAGCAGAGGGGTCGATAACCAGGGGGCACAGATTTAAAGTAATTGGTAGGAGGTTTAGAGGGGAGTTGAGGAGAAATTTTTTCACCCAGAGGGTGGTGGGGGTCTGGAACTCACTGCCTGAAAGGGCGGTAGAGGCAGAAACCCTCATCACATTTAAAAAGTACTTGGATATGAACTTGAAGTGTAATAACCTACAAGGCTACGGACCAAGTGCTGGAAAGTGGAATTAGGGTGGATAGCTCTTTGTTGGCCGGCACGGACAAGATGGGCTGAATGGCCTCCTTATGTGCTGTAAATTTCGATGAAACTAGAATTGCACATGCGTGGACACCGAGTGAGGACAGGATCAGAGTTCACTGCGGTGACCCCATGCTGGGCCTGCTGACACCCACCATCAAGGCTCACACACAACTAGGGACCACCTCGGCAAGGTGCTCGAGGACAACTAGTGACTGTGAAACTGTACAACAGCATCTTCAGGAGAGGAGAAAGTAAAGTGATGGGGAAAACTGGCAATAAAAAAAGGACATAATATGGTATATGCAAAGGAACAAACTTCTGTGGCAAATCAAGCACAACAGGACTGGTCTTCCAGATACTACTCACTATCTGACATATGGAGGATAACATGTTCACCATGATCATGCCGTCAGGAGTGGGTTTTGCTCTTCGAGCACCTTCTCTGTCAAACCTTGCATCAAACGACCAACATTTACCTCATATTTGTTGGGAGCGTTGAAGTTCAGGGCCTCATCAGGGTCATGTAGGATGGAGAAGGCCAGCTCTTGGACTTCCTATAAAGAGAGAGAATAAACAATAAACAAAAAAGTGTACAGAAATGAAGTCGTTTGTATTTATGAGCTCTACATTTTAAGTCTGTGGGTCCCAGTTTTTCTGGGATGCATTTTCCACAGAATAATGAAGGATACTGGCCCAGAAATTAAAGACTGAGTGTTGATGCGGGGGTAAGGCTTCCCCGCGATATCTCACTCCGCGCCTACCTTTTTCCTCCGGGCCCACACGAACTTTAGTTTCAAGGCTGCAGCTGTGCAGTGCTTGCGTGACCCAGAGACGCAATTAGTTCGTGCGAGCTCTGGGATCACGTGATTCAGTTAGAGCCAATGGCAGCACACCATCTTTCATTCATAGTTTTGACAGGAAGACCTGTCAAAGCTATGAATAATATACCCCCCCAAAAGAACAGCTAAATCTCAATTAAATTTAAAAAAAAAGCTATCACATTAATAAAATAAGTATAGTTAAATAAATTAACCACTTTAAACAAAAAATTAAATTTTTGAAAAAATTTAAAATCTTTTTAAAAGTTATAAAAATAAACTTACCTTTCTTTAAAGTCTCTAAAAAAGATAAACCTGTTGAAAAAAATTTAAAATACTTAATTAACTACTTACCTTGTTAAAAGAGGGTCTTACGCCTCCTTTCTTTATGTGTAAAATCTTCCATGCTTACCTGCGCGTTCAAAGCACTAAGTGCACTGCGTGCGCGCAGCCTGTAGCGCGCACGCGGTTTACCTAGGAACCGCCCCCTTTTGAATTCACGAAGTGCCGGTTTCCCGCGCATGCACAGTGCATGCTGGAAACCGGCAATTGGAGACCTAAAACGCGAGAGTACACAGTGCGTACTCTCGCGTATTAGGTCTAATTTTCGGGCCACTATCTCTAGTGCAATATCAGGCTGAAACAATTAATGGTTCTGACTGCATTACACACAGACTACAAGGCTGACATTGTTATGTCCAGGCAGGTCCATGAACGATTTAAATATGGTGTCACACTGGGACCCTTGCGATTGTCTATTTATACATTGTGACAGAAGCAAAGCCCAGTCTTGCTACAAACTGTAAAATCTTTTATATCTTTTTCATACGAAATTTTAGACGGGCCAATATATTGCGAGTTTAATATATTTATACATACATGCGTATACACACATATACATTATAGATGCATGCATATACACACACACACACACACATATATACATTATACATACTCATATTAAAATGTGTATGGAAAATGAAAGATCTGAGGGTCCTGATTGACAATAAATTGAAGCTATCACAACAATGCTCGGTGGCTGTGAGTAAAACAAATCATATGTTGGGATCTATTAAAAGGTCAATATTGAGCCGAAACAGTGAGGTAATCCTGCCACTCTAACTCACAGGTGCAACCGCACTTGGAATACTGTGTACAGTTCTGGTCACCACAGTACAGAAAGGATACAGAAGAGTGCAACCAGAACGATTGAGGGGATGGAGGGATTAGCGATTATGTAAATTGGGCATGTTCTCACTGGAAAAGAGGTCGAGAGGATTGCTGTTTTTAGGATTCTAAAGGGACTAGATAACGCAGACCATGACGAGCGGTTTCACATTGTCTAGGACAGTAGAACCAGAGGACACGGCCTGTGCTTTGAAGGGGGGTAAATTCAAAACTAATCTGCAGAAATGATATTTCAGTGAGCGAGTGGTCAACCTATGGAACAGGCTCCCTAGGGAGACGGTGGCAGCAGAAAGTGTTGATACACTCAGATGCAAATGAGATAGATTTTATTCAGACGTGACGTATGGCAAGTGTAGCGTGCTTGGAGGAACAGGTGACTTTCCCAAAGCTCTCCACCACTGGGATGTTTCTTCGCTTCGTGTCTGGGTCTGCTGTAGACTAATTGATAGAGATTGATTGCTGTGATTAGTCAACAACTCCATTATCGTTGTATCATGTGACTACCAGGATGGTAGAAGGCGAACTAGGTGACCTTGGTCTTTTTCCATCCAACAATTATATATATTATACATACATACACATACAAACAGTTAAGCTGTACCTTATTTTGTCTTAGGGCACTCTTGTCTCTCATGTGGGGGCAGTCTTTCCCAGTTACCACTGCTTTGATATCTGCAACGGGAACTAAAGAGAGAGGGAAGCACATGAGTGAATACCACTGACCGAGTGTAACAGTGTACTGGTGACCAGAGTCAGAACATCTGGTGACCAGAATGTATTGTGGAGTACCAGTAGCCAATGTGTACTGTAATGAATTAGTGATCAGAGTATAATGTAGTGTACTAGTAACCAGCAATTGTTACAAACTTCAGGTCTGCTCTAGATATCCTCGAGTTCAACATCACTGATCTCCCTTGTAAGCAGATCCCATATACCTTACGATCAGGAGTTTAACTTTACTGGCCATCGTCATACGATGGCATGACCTGGGGTCATAACAATGAAACCCCCTTGTTATAGGAACTGGATACTATAACCTTGCATGTGTCTCCATGCAGTCCTATGTTCTGAAAGGTAGAGTGATTCACATTTTAGTGAGTCGAAGTTGAATAAAAATCAACAACTGACTATTTTACAATTGTTAAGTGAATGGCTTGAGAAATATTTGGAGTAAATCTCACCACATTTCACCTTGATTCTGTATCACTCCTCTTAACAAATGAAACAATAACACTGTCCCGCTGTTAGGAGGCGAAACTTCCCTTTTCTGACCAAGGCTTGTTCTGGACCTGGTTGTCTTTATTATTAAGGAAGAATTGTCTCCCGTCTGAATCTCTCAGCGGACCTTCTAGAATCGACTCTTGAACATATCCTTTTGTTCCCCAGCTGGACAGGAAGTCAGCTACTTGACTTCTGACCCTCTCCCAGTCCAAGGGTTAGCCAGTTAAGGCTGCCAATTAAACCAAGGGTGCCCCCCCCCACCCCAAAAAAAAAATGATCTCCTGCTGTTTCTCCAATGAATAGGACATTCAGATATAATGACGGTTCACAGGAAAGAAGCCAGATCAGCAATCTGGGATGAGCTACTGACCGATTGTTTCCGGCTGGAGAGGTATGCAGGTAGCACCACTCCGCAAACCAGTCTGCCTGGCTTTAAGTATATATTATCCTTCCTTCCCCTCAGCTTCTGGTTGCTGTAGGAATTTTAATCCATTGAGCGCTAAATTTAACTTAATAGTAATATTTTAATGTAAATCATACCAAGATACTTGGTCAGAAACCCAAAAACAGGACAGCAGCACATGAGTGACTGGCAGAATGTCACATTGCATTGTAGTAATCAGCAAGAGTATAATATAGTGTACTAGTAACCAACAGAGTGTAATGTAGTATTTTGAGAATGTGAAGGCATTAGGGGTATTGTAAGGTGGAGTAGAAATTGGGTTGAGTTCAGTCAAAAAGTAACGGTGTTTACTCTGCCCTTTATAAACTGAGAAACATAAATGAAGTGCTGAGTCCCATGACATAGGACACCATAAAGGTTGAGAGTAGAAGAGAACACAAGGTAAATCAAGAAATGTGGCTAGAGGGCAGCAAGCTTGTGGTTTTAAAAGCCTGTAGATTGTGAGAGAAGAGGAGAGGTAAGTGAGGAGGGCAGGAGGCAAGGAGTTCCAAGGGAGGTCTGGGAAAGAATGAATTGCAGCAGGAGACCGCAATGAGAATGCAGAGGAGAACGAGGTTGTAGGATGTGTATTTAGAGCTTAGGTGGAATCTGAAATAGCTTTTTCCTGTTACAAAAAAGTGTGTGTGTTCTTATTCTGCATCATTTGCAAAACCAAATCCCTAACTGCACAAAAAAAAGACTTGCATTTATATAGCGCCTTTCACAATCTCAGGGCATCCCAAGGCGTGTCACAGCCAATGAAGTACTTTTTGGAGTGTAGTCACTGTTGTAATGTAGGAAACGTGGCAGCCAATTCGCGCACAGCAAGGTCCCACGAGCAGCAATGTGAAAATGACCAGATAGATAATCTGTTTTCGTAATGTTGGTTGAGGGATAAACGTTGGTCAGGACACCAGGGATAACTCTCCTGCTCTTCTCTGAAATAGTTCCATGGTTATCTTCTATGTCCACCTAAGAGGGTTGAAGGGGCCTTGTTTTAACGTCTCATCTGAAAGACAGCACCTCCCGACAGTGCTGCACTCCCTCAGCACTGCACTGGAGTGTCAGCCTAGACTTTGTGCTCAAATCTCTGGAGTGGGACTTGAACCCACAACCTTCTGACAGAGGCAAGAGTGCTACCCACTGAGCCACAGCTAACACCAAACACGGGGATGTAGAGGATGCACAGTACATACAATGTATACAGTTCACATAGAATACGCAGTAAGGGTATATCAGAGTTCGGGTAAAGCATGCCGTACATTTAGTCAGTGTATATGGAAGGAAATGCCCTAGTGTGACAATTCTCACTGAGGCTCAACCACACAACTGAGATTGTGAGATAGTGTAGTATGTTTCTTGGCTCAATATCACTTAATGTTTTCTACTTGAGGAACTCTCTGCCTGAGAATCTAGGGATTCACTACAAAGTCCAGCTATTATTTTCAAAAAAATGTCTCAGGAAAGAAAGACTTGCATTTATATAGCGCCTTTCATGACCACCGGGCGTCTCAAAGCACTTTACAGCCAATGAAGTACTTTTTGAAGTGGAGTCACTGTTCTAATGTAGGAAACGCGGCAGCCAATTTGCGCACAGCAAGCTCCCACAAACAGCAATGTGATAATGACCAGACTGTTTTTGTTACGTTGATTGAGGGATAAATATTGGCCAGGACACCACGGGATAACTCCCCTGCTCTTCTTCAAAATAGTGCCATGGGATCTTTTATGTCCACCTGAGAGAGCAGACGGGGCCTCGGTTTAATGTCTCATCCGAAAGACGGCACCTCCGACAGTGCAGCACTCCCTCAGCACTGCACTGGAGTGTCAGCCTAGCTTTATGTGCTCAAGTCCCTGGAGTGGGACTTGAACCCACAACCTTCTGACTCAGAGGCGAGTGTGCTACCCACTGAGCCACTGGCTGACACACAAGTTGCCTACGAGCAGCAAGGTGTGAATGCAGCAGAGACTCGAGGGACTGTTCCTGAACCACGTGTGTACCCAACAATGGTTTGGCTTGACTATCTTGTGAAGGGGAGGGAGCAAGGAAGCAGAGGAAGAACTTTTGGATAAGCTTCACTCGTAATGTTAAATTGGTGGGGGGCAGAGAGCAGTTGTATGGTTTTATGGAAGGTGTGGACTTGATGGGCTGACTGGACTTTTCTTCGGCTCTTGTGCAATAATCATCCCGAGGGGTAGTTGCCACAAGAAAGATCACAGAGCTGCACAGAAATAAAAATTAGCAACTTTTACAATAGTGACGCTCACCAAAGAGTTTATAAACTCAGAGAGGAGAAACCTGACCTGGATAGTGAACTTTAATGCTGTTGTTGCTCTCCAGGTTCAAGAAAGTAATCAAAAAGGCTAATAGAATATTGGCCTTTATCTCAAGGGGGCTGGAATACAGAGCCTTGGTCAGACCCCATCTAGAGTGTTGTGTTCAGTTTTGGGCACCGCCCCTCAAAAGGATAACTTGGCCTTGGAAGGGGTGCAGCACAGATTCATCATTCACCGGGGCTTAAGGGGTTCAATTAGGAGGACAGGTTGCATAAACTTGGATTATATTCCCTTGAGTTTTGAAGGTTGAAGAGTGATTTAATTGAGCTATTTAAAATGATAAAAGGAATAGGGTAGATAGAGAGAAACTATTTCCTCTGGTGGGGGAATCCAGAACAAGGGGGCACAACCTTAAAATTAGAGCTAGGCCATTTAGGAGTGAAATCAGGAAGCACTTCTTCACACAAAAGCTAATGGAAATCTGGAACTCTCTTCCCCCAAAAGACTGTGGACGCTGGGTCAATTGAAATTTTCAAGACTGAGATCGAGTGTGTGTGTTCAGGTCAGTGTGCAGAGATGGTGAACAGAGATATTTATTGGAGAAGTGAGGTCGAGTCAATGGAGTTTTCCAACCCCGCACACTTCTGCTTACTTTTATCCTGCAGCGACTCAAAGGCCACCTCACCCTGTGGGTTCTCATCCAGGTCTCCATAGTGCAACACCTTGTGATTGAGAGACAGCCGGCAATACCAGAACTTATCTGTAGAAAGAACAAAAAAAGTGAGGGCACCGTACTGCACTAACCAGTAACTACGTACACAAGCACGGACACACGCGCACACACGGCCGACTGACCGCGCACATACATGACCACACACACACGCACAAATGACCACACACACGCACTCACGACCACAGTACCGCACTAACTAGTAGCCTTACACACTAACTTGAAACCACACAAACACCACTAACCAGTACCCCCTCAACAAACAACATTGCACTAACCAGTAACCACACACAACCAACTGCTACTCCGCACAGTAGTTATGCCATGCAGATTTAACCAGTATCACACACTGAACACTGTACCAAATAAACTCAGTAACCACATACTAAACACTACCAATTAGTAACACAACACAGCACTGTACTAACCAGTAACTATGCCACACACAATGAACCAGTAATTGTATGGTTAATACTATGATGACCAACAGCTGAGAACAGAGCATTGCCCTAATTACTTTAGCCCACTGATGGCTCTACTGGTAAATTCACAGCCCAGTAATTACAGACCAGAAAGCTCCCAGGTTTGATCACTGCTCTGTGCTGCATTTTCTGATCTCATCTTAGACTGGGGTGTTACAGTTTGCCTCAGAACCCCTTGTCGAGAGATGAGTGGGTGGGGTTGGGCAGGGAGCAGCAGCAGAACCAGCCAAGATTCCTGCTCCTAATCGCTATTCAGTGATCCCTGCTGGACAGTGTATGCATGCGGAGGTCAGGATCCGGCTCAGCTGTGATGCTTCCTTCGGTTGAATAGGATACTCATCGTCTCAGCTCACGTGTGAAGAATGGCCACGTGCTTGAAGTACCAGAGGGCAGCTGGGACCTGCTAAACGAAGCAAATAAAAACAGACACCAAGCAGTAGTAGAATCAAGGTAGGTGACTGAAGGCACAGTGGAGGAGGCAAATTTCGAGGAGGAGGCTTTTGGAGGAGACAGACCAGACAGTAAGGTGAAGGAGTTTACAGAGAGAAGAGGAGGAAGAGACAGCGGGAGAAGAGACAGAGAGAAGGAGGGAGCGACGGAGAGGGGGCAACAGCCAGAGGGAAGCAGATGCAGAGTGAGGGAACGTTCCTCAGAGTGCAAGGCCAGGGGGACTGAAGGTTCCATCACCGAAGGCTGGGGAGGGGGAAATGCACAGAAGATCAGAGTACGACACTGCACAACCAACCAGTACCTTGCCGCCTGCGGTTGCTGTTCTTACGAAAGCTGGTTCCCTCGCACAGCCGGTTCAGACGCTGCTGCTTGATCAGCTCCATCACCTCGGGCTGAATCTTCTCCCGCAGCTCACTGGGAACAGAGTGTTTCAGGTCAGCACACAAGCAGCACCTGGTCAGAGCAACACCTACAGGGAGGAAAGTCTCGCTCCATTGTATATTGAAAAAATAAAAATAAGCACCAATTGACAAAATACTGTGGGGGGCCTTTTACAAATCACCACCTCCCAGGGATACCTGCCCGGTTGGGTCCCCTCACTGTCAACATCCTCCAATGACGGCAATGTTGAGGAGCTCCCTCCATGAGCTCCACTGAAAGCAACGGGATCACGGCCCTCAATTGGCCCGAGAACCAATCCCAAGCAAAGTGACCCTGGAATAATACATTACTGCCAGATGTGCGCACTGCTGGCTACTCCTCGTGAGGTGAAATCCCAAAGACTTGCATTTACATAGGATCTTTCTCCAAAATATCTGAATGCACTTTACATATAATGCAGTGACTGTTAAGCAGGCAAACATAGCAGCCATTTTACAGACGGAAGTATTGTACAAACATCAGTGAGACAAACGGCCAGTTAATCTGGGGTTTTGGTAGTGCTGGGTGAAGGAGGAACGTTGGAGAACTCCCTGTCCTTCTTCAAATATTACCACGGGATCCTTAACATCCGCGTGAACTACCAGGGCAGGCTGATGGTTCAACACCTCATGCAAAGGACCACAGCTTTTGGTATTGCAACACTCCATCAATGCCACACTGGAGTGTCAGCCTAGTTTGTGTGGTAAAGTTTGGGAGTGGGCTTGGATCTTCTAACTCGAGAGGCAAGAGCCCGACCACAACTGAACCAAGCTGACATCAGAGCAGCTTAGTGCCCAAGAGGCCTGACCGAGTGTCCTCCACCGGAGGGAAACGAGGGAGTACGCCGAATAAAAAAGTAATCCCCCTGCTACCAATTACATAACCTGCACCAAGTGTGGGTGAAGGGGGGAAGCACAACGGAGCAACCTACACGATCGGCGGCGACTGGAAGTCGTCCTGGCTCATTCTCTCAGACTGCCGCAGCCTCAGGATCTCCGAGTAACTCAGGCAACGGACTTTACTCTTGAACTGATCCAGAGAGTTCGGCTTCGTGCTCAGGGACCTCGTTATTTGTTCACGCACCACCTGCATGACCTGCAACAAGAGGGGGGGTGGAGATGAAATCTGGCCATCGGCAGAGAAAGAAAACGCACAGCCTGGTGACTTTTATAACCAGCACCATCGTACGGCTAAGTGCCACGTGCTACCTGGGCAACTTACAAAACCAAGCAGAACAGAGAATCCACCCCGAGCCACTTGCTGTTGTCTCCAGCCAGCAATTACATAGAATTTACAGCACAGAAACAGGCCATTCGGCCCACAGTCCATGCTGGTGTTTATGCTCCACACGAGCCTCCCTTCTCCCTAGTTCATCTCACCATAGCCTTCTATTTCTTTCTCCCTCATGTACTTATCTAGCTTCTCCTTGTGGTAGAACGTTCTCCAATCTGACCACTCTCTGGGTAAAGAACTTTCGCCTGAATTCATTAGTGGATTTTAGTGACTATCTTATATTTATGGCCCCTAGTTTTGGACTCCCCACAAGTGGAAACATCTCCTCTATGTCTACCCTATCGAACCCCCTTCATCATTTTAAAGACCTCTATCAGGTCACCTCTTGGCCTTCTCTTTTTGAGAGAAAAGAGCCCCAGCCTGTTCAGTCTGTTGCGTTAGGTAGAACCTCCCAGTTCTGATATCATCCTTGTAAATCATTTTTGCCCCTTCTCCAGTGCCTCTACATCCATTTTGTGCACAGGACTCTAATGGCGCAGAATTTCTTCGTGGACACATAGGATACGAACGCTGAATAAGCATTTCTCCCCAGAGGTGAATTCAAAGTGCAGGCCCCACTGCAAAGAGTGAAGCTCCTCAGGGATACATGGGGCTCCTCCCCACCAGTGACATTAGCAGAACAGTCCGAAGATGCGAAGAACCAAATACACTCCAAGTCACACACCATCCCGACTCGGAAGTATATCGCCGATCCTTCATCGTCGCTGGGCCAAAATCCTGGAACTCCCTCCCGAACAGCACTGTGGGAGCACTTTCACCACACGGACTGCAGTGGTTCAAGAAGTCCCACCACCACCACCACCACCTCCTCAAGGGCAATTAGGGATGGGCAATAAATGCTGGCCTTGCCAGTGACGCCCACATCCAGAGATTTAATTTTTTTTTTTTTTTAAATGGCAAGTCTCCACTACAGTAAGAAATTTGATGCTTTAAAAAAATCAAGTATTTACAATTTCCTCCCAAAGAGACAATAGACATATACTTTAACAAAAAGTGCCCCCTAGACGTTCCTTCACCTTTGACCAAATTTGTTAAAAATACTGAAATTAGGCAAGTTGCCTCAGAATTTTCCCATGACTCCCTCCAATGTGCACATCCAATTCACACTGCTCCCCTCGACCCTCCAATTGCCAATCATCTTCTACACTGTCCTATCATCTCTTAATCACTCAATTCCCAATCTCAATTTGCATTTCCAGTATTCTGCCCACAATGCAAACTGCCTTTTCACAATCAGTGCCCTCCCTCTGCCAGTTCACAATCACCGTGCCCTCCCTCTGCCTGTTCACAATCACTGTGCCCTCCCTCCTCTGCCTGTTCACAATCACTGTGCCCTCCCTCCTCTGCCTGTTCACAATCACTGTGCCCTCCCGCTGCCTGTTCACAATCACCGTGCCCTCCCTCTGCCTGTTCACAATCACTGTGCCCTCCCTCTGCCTGTTCACAATCACCGTGCCCTCCCTCTGCCTGTTCACAATCACCGTGCCCTCCCTCTGCCTGTTCACAATCACCGTGCCCTCCCTCTGCCTGTTCACAATCACCGTTCCCGCCCTCTGCCTGTTCACAATCACTGTGCCCTCCCTCTGCCTGTTCACAATCACTGTGCCCTCCCTCTGCCTGTTGTTCACAATCACCGTGCCCTCCCTCTGCCTGTTCACAATCACCGTGCCCTCCCTCTGCCTGTTCACAATCACCGTGCCCTCCCACTGCCTGTTCACAATCACCGTGCCCTCCCACTGCCTGTTCACAATCACCGTGCCCTCCCTCTGCCTGTTCACAATCACCGTGCCCTCCCTCTGCCTGTTCACAATCACCGTGCCCTCCCTCTGCCTGTTCACAATCACCGTGCCCTCCCTCTGCCTGTTCACAATCACCGTGCCCTCCCACTGCCTGTTCACAATTGCCATTGTTCCCTCTGCCCCACAAACCCTACGAATGCCATGTCTACCCAACTGATCAATTTGCTACCACAAATCCCTCTCCCTTCTAGTCTGCCCACCCACATCCTCACATTCCACCTGCCTCGTCTCAATCTGCATTGTTCCTTCTCTGGCCCATCTCTCAATCTCCATTACTCCCCTTCTGGCCCCTCCCTCAAAGTATGGGGTGATCATTGGCAAGGTTAAAACGAGCAACACGTCGGCACATAACTAGAAAAACCACAGTCTCTTGCACACATACTCTTTCCTCCTTCCCACTCCACACCTCCAACATACATCATTTATAGCCATCCACTGACTATATATTAGAAACATACCCATGTGAACAATCACAGCACTACCCCCAATATTAGTATCACTCACCAGAACTAGTATCCAGCGTGGTTTATGAGCCACACAAGCAAGGCTCACTCGCTATCACGCAGTGCCTATACAATGTATACTGCATCAACACAATGCATGACAGTGTGTTACAACTGCAGCAAGAGAGAATGTGCCTGATCCGGTTTCATGGAGAGAGTCTGGAAACCTTCCAAGGAAACTCGGTCTTTGAAGTGCTGTTGGCAGCGTTTGCTGTGTGTGTGGGTGTCTCTCAGCTGTTTGACGGTCGATGCGAGCGTCTTTGTGCCACAGTCAGTAAAGGAGGCAGTCTGTGTCACAGCAGGGTTCCCACTGCTGAATCTCAGTAAACACACAAACCCAGTGCTGGTGCGAGCGCTGCAGGTCAGTGGTTAGATTTGGAAGGGGGGGCTTGTGGCTGCACAGTAATTGTCGTACAGCATTAAAACCGGACGTGAAAAAATAACAAGCTGGCAGTCACCGACTGGCCTAATCACCTCGATAACCCCTCGAAGAATTCCAGGAGGTTTGTAAGACATGACCTATTACACCCAAGACCATGCTAACTGCTCCCCATGATACCCAAGCTATTTAAATGTTCATTGATAGAAGGCCTTTAAGCATTTGCCCCCTCTATGGATGTTAGGCTAACCACTTATGCTTTACTCCTTGTGTGATCACTAATTCTTCTTTTAATTCCTGAAGGATTCCAGAAAGTATCCCATCTGGCCCAGGAGTGGACACTGAATCCTTCTAGTTTTTTTTTTGCATAATGCATTCTTTGCTAATTTCCGTTTATGGTACGTGTCACTCAGACACACTGACTGTGACTGGAATCTTTTTATACACAGTCCTCCTTTGTGAAAACTGATGTGAAGAATCCATCCAATTTTATTGGCCACATACTGAGCCCCTCTGTAATAATCCACAGTACGACTGTCTTAAGTACCCAGGCTCAGGAAGAGAAATCTGGGTGCAGGACCGGAGAAGGTGATCGCAGGCAATGTTCCCTTTAAGCCGCGGGGCGTTCTGGAGCTCCGGCGCAGCCAGCTCGCCGGCTTTTAAATGGGAAAACCGCACATGCACGGTACTTGGGATGGTCCTCGCAGCCCCTTAAAAAGGGACAACACACACACACCCAAAAAAAATTAAAGGGAGCATTAGAACTGGGCAGATGGCCTGCAATCAAAAGGTAAAAAATACCATAATATACTCGACCTCTTATACCCCTCGTTCATTCTTTTGCCAACACCATCAGTCTAGCGGGTAGTCAGTGCTGACGGTTCTGTACCTGAGCATAGTGCATTCTGCGAGAGTCCTGGCTAGAGGGTATAGATCACAAGTGCTGCGAGGAGCACATGGGGCGGGTAGTTGCAGAGTGGCATCGCCCCATTTACACCAACACAGCTGCATCATCGCTTCCATGGTAACTGCAAAGACTGGGAGATGTGGTCCCTGACAAGCCTGGCACCGAGTTACAGTCAGCACTTTTGATAGTAATTACACCCAAGTAGTATTCGTGCTGCAATATTGCTGGCACCTGGTGCAGTCAGTGCTGAGAGATGCTGGCAGCAGGAGAGTGTCGATAAAAGGGATTGCAACAACATGCGCTGTCAAACACTGGCTCATTTATCAGCAGTAACTAGTCCTGAAACCCTCAATGTCAAAGGCCTGCTGGCAAGAGAGATAGTAAAATAAATCAGGATTACAGGACACTGTATGAACAGCATTGTACCATGGGTGAATATGAATGTACGTCTGAAAGTAATTTTTACTAAATTAAAAAAAGGTCCAAGGAAAGAAGCAAGAAATGCAAAAGAGAGAGAGAGAGAGCGCGAGAGAAAGAAAGAGAGCGCGAGAGAGAGAGAGAGCACGAGAGAAAGAGAGCGCGAGAGAAAGAAAGAGCGCGCGAGAGAAAGAAAGAGAGCGCGAGAGAAAGAAGAGAGCGCGAGAGAAAGAAAGAGAGCGCGAGAGAAAGAAAGAGAGCGCGAGAGAAAGAGAGAGAGCACGAGAGAAAGAGAGAGAGCGCGAGAGAAAGAAAGAGAGCGCGAGAGAAAGAAAGAGAGTGCGAGAGAAAGAGAGTGCGAGAGAAAGAAAGAGAGCGCGAGAGAAAGAAAGAGAGCGCGAGAGAAAGAGAGTGCGAGAGAAAGAAAGAGTGCGAGAGAAAGAGAGTGCGAGAGAAAGAAAGAGAGTGCGAGAGAAAGAGTGCGAGAGAAAGATTGAGAGTGCGAGAGAAAGAGTGCGAGAGAAAGAGAGTGCGAGAGAAAGAAAGAGAGTGCGAGAGAAAGAAAGAGAGTGCGAGAGAAAGAGAGTGCGAGAGAAAGAGAGTGCGAGAGAAAGAGAGTGCGAGAGAGAGAAAGAGAGTGCGAAAGAGAGTGCGAGAGAAAGAGAGTGCGAGAGAAAGAAAGAGAGTGCGAGAGAAAGAAAGAGAGTGCGAGAGAAAGAAAGAGAGTGCGAGAGAAAGAGGAAGAGAGAGCGAGAGAAAGAGGAAGAGAGAGCGAGAGAAAGAGGAAGAGAGAGAGAGAGAGACACACACAGTGGAGAAAGAGCCTGACTAGTGAGGGAAAGAATGGTTTCTCAAAATGCACAATATTTAAACAGTTAATTATACAGACAAACTCTACCATTTACAGTACTTAATTTAACCCTTATTCCCTTATAAGTCAAAATAGAAAGTTGCCTTTTTTTTTTATAAACAGAGGGAGAGGTACAGAGAAAGAAAATAGGAGAGAAAAATGACTGGAAAGATGCAGAACAGAGAGTGAGAGAGAAGGAGAAAGTGAGAATGAATGTGGTTTAAAAGAATAGAAAGATAAAGAACATCTCAATGTGTAAAGAAATCCAAGCCCTAGAACAAGACAAAATAGCCAAAATACTCACCAGCAGGACTGGTGTCCATCTCTGTAGAACAGGGAGCTGTCTGAGGAGTGAACGATCAGAGCCACTCAAACACCGATGCTGAGCACAAGCGGAGCGGGAATGATATTCTCCAATAGTGGGGTGTGGCAAGGAGCTCAATGAGCTGTGAAATCTCACTCCATCTCTGCCCCCATCATCTCATTAACACTTGCTGCACCGACCTTGCTGCTGGATGATCTTCAGGAATGAGGTTCTGTGTCATGTCAGCTCTTTGAAGACTGGAGCACGTGGAGTTTTCACATGTTACAGAATCCAGGAGAGTGTACGAACAAACTCATGTCAGAAATAACTGAATGGACCAACATCACTTACAGGGGCATTTTAATGACTCTTTACTGGGAATGGGCGTGGCAATAAGTCCCCGAAGGCAAGTTTTCTTTTTACTTCCACTCCCACCCCCCCCCCGCCCCAAATTTCCTTCCCCTCTCCTGACTCATGCTGAGGTGTGATTCCACAGGTGTTCAGTCTCCAATACATTACCCAAGTGGCATGAGCCCAGACAAAGAGTTGGGTGGCTATTCCACTATAGGGGACAACCATAGTCCCTTATAGCCACCCCAGAGATCAACAGGCTGGGGAATCAAGCCCGAGATGTTATATGACTTTGCTACAACTAGTACAAATGCCAACTGAACCATTGGGGAGCTCACGGCACACCGTAGGGTACAGTAGTTATGGTACTGGATTCCATGGTTAAGTTGTGGAACTGAATTCAATAAATCTGGCAAATCTAGCACCAGGGGGAAAAAAAAAAATGACCGTGAAAGCTGCTGAATTGTCTAAAAATCTAACCGGAAGGGAACCTGCTCGGTCTTGCCCACACGGGACTCGTGTCCACACTACGCGGTTGACTCAATGTCATCTGAAGTGTCCTGCAAAGCAACTCAGTTGTACAAATAGTTGCTTGAAGGTGGCCTGCCAGCATCTTCTCAGGACAATCAGCGAGGGACAATAAATGCAGTCTTGATCGCGCCGCCCGCATCCCCGAGAACAAAAACAAAACTCAAAAGGGTTCATTCATCTAGTCCTAGAGGCTAAACTGGGCCATGTGGTGCCATTTTTTAAAATATATAAAGGTACTACGCGGTCAACTGAGACTCGAAAATGGGGTCCGAGACGTGCGTACAAGTTTCCGACAGGGCGCGGGATGCCATCTTGGTAAAGGGGTTTGCGTGCGCGCCCCATGACTGCCGGCAGCATGCAAAGCAGGCAGATCATGATGCAGATTTGAAGCCACCGCTGCCATTTTGCTACTCCACGCTCCAGCCTTAACCTTGCACAGCTGAACATGTCATTAAACAGAATGAAGGACCCCCCTCCCCACCAGTGCTATTTAAAGTGATAATTAAGTTTTTACAGGTTAGTTGCTGAACTATTTCTTCTGAGTGCTGGTGCAATTGTACGCATTTTTGGAGGTTTTCTATACTTGGCTCTCTCGCATGATCAGTCATTCTTCACTATATTACAGCACAGATCCAGTTCACAAAGGACTCCCATCATTTCTTGCAGCCACAATGCACCTCCCCTTTAAGAAGTGCAGGCTGGCTTTAAGCAGCGCTAGCCACCCGAGATATTGGGCCCCCTGCTGATGCATGCACCACTGATCAGCGCGGGTAGTGCTGGCTGCACGCAGCAATCATGTGAAACAGTCGGCAACACGAATTTACCGTGCTGCCTGTAACACCGTGAACGGGCGCAGGTTAATCGCGCACTGCGATCCCTATGCCCCAGTTTTCGGGGTTATCCAACTTAACCCCCCCAAACTCTCAACCTCTCTCTCAAAGCTATTCCTCAACAGAGGACCCGTTAGGTGGAGTGATTGTTTGGACTTTGTTATTTACCGATTGTACAGGGTAATGGGTTCTAACCTGGTTTAGGTGGGTGTCGTGCTGATTCACATGTAGAAGGCGCAGAGTTAGACTCCTGGGGGGTAATTTTGACTTTGTGCGACAGTGTAAAATGGGTGCTAGTGAGTCACCAGCCCATTTTACATCTCTCCCGATTTTTACTTCCATTGGGACTGTGAAGCAAGAACAGACATCGAAATACTGCTTTTCACGACATCTGCGTCAGACATCGGGCAAATCAAATCAAAAATATTGATTGGCATTTTCAGCGCACTAGTTCACTCGCTTGTAAAATTCCTGTGTGCACTGTAGCCGATTTATTGAACTGATATTAAAAACAAACCAGTTAATGACATGGTCCAAATACTGCACCTGGGAATGTCTAAATAGGCTCATTAATCAGTGTACTGAAAATAGCTCCCAGCAGTGTCTAGGGCCCTCAGAATATCGAGCCGTACAGAGGAGGAGCAGAGCTCCCAGCTCCGATCAATACTCTCTGTAGTTTTACTCAGTGGGAGTGTTGTTGGAAGCGGATACCTAAGCCCGGAGGCAGAAGTGGGCAATGAGCCGTCTGGCTCCGGCCCCCACCCCACCCGGAAACCGGGAGATTTTGCGTGTCCCAACACTGACTCCCGCCCGGAGCCAGTGGGATCGACATTAACAGCTGCGAGCGGGAAGGAAAGGTTGCGATGGGGGTGGGGCAGGGGTCAGGCTGCCGTCAGGGACCTGTGGAAACAGTCCCCGGCAAGGTAAGCGAAGAAGAGGAGAGGGAGAGTTGGTAAAGTTTATTATGGTTGGGGTGGGGAGGGGGGGTGAAGAATGCCCAGGGCAGGGGAGGCCTGGAGGAGCCCATAAAAAGTAAAATTAACTTATTAGGGTCAGGGACTGTGTCGTTCTTTAGTTGCACCGCAGTTAAAATGCGCATCCTGACAACTTATTCGGGGGACAACTTCTCCATCTAAATTAGGCCCCCACTCCTCTGGGACGGGCGGCCTTCTCATGCCCGAGTTAAGACGCTGGGGGGGAAAAGGAGGGTCAGGAATACGGCAGTAAACCCCCTCGATCGCACCCTTCCCGCTGGACATGGAGCTTCAAGCATCCCCTGTACTTTCTCACTCTGTTAGCTGCACCGTGCGGGGTAAAGGAGCAGTGGTTTTGGAGGACATGAGGTCCCATGAAAACGTGGGGCTGCAAACGTTCTGTCGCATTTAGTGAGCCTGCATCTGTAAACACGGCCTGCATTCGGACACTGGGTCTCTGCGTGACATGGTGGAGCCCTCAACTCTGCAGAGACCAGCTTCCGACTCACCGCTTAATAGGCCTCAGCTGGAGTAATGAGTCCAATTCTGGGCACTACACTTTAGGAAGGATGTCAAAGGCCTTGGAGAGGGTGCAGAGGAGATTTACTAGAATGGTACACCAGGGGATGAGAGACTTCGGTTACGTGGAGAGACTGGTGTTGTTCTCCTTAGAGCGGAGAAGGTTAAAGGCAGATTTAATCGAGGTGTTCAAAATCATGAGGGTTTTGATAGAGTAAATAGGGAGAGTCTGGTTCCTCTGGCAGGTGGGTCGGTAACCAGAGGGCACAGATTTATGATACTCGGCAAAAGAACTCGAGGGGAGATGAGCAACGTTCCCTTTAAGCTGCACGGCTGTGCAACGCTCTGCAGCTCCCACGCAGCCGGCTGACCGGCTTTTAAATAGGAAAAATTGCGCATGAATGGGCTGCACAGCCAAAAATAAAATGAAAGGGAACACTGGAGATGAGGGGACATTTTTATTACGCGGCGAGTGGTTACGAGTGATGCTAGTTGGACACAGTACCCTGGGCTTGGGGACGGGGATCTAAAGATCAGGTAAGGTTCCCACTCCTGATTGCCATCAATCAGCACTTGCTGGAAAGTGCCTATGTGGACAATGGGCGAGAACAGGCTCAGCTGCGATCCTGCCCTCCATGGTTGAATAGCCTACCAAAAAAGTCACCGTCTAGATTTGCTCCAGAATAGTCCCTTGGGCAAGTTACGAGACGGGGTGGAAACGTGCCCCAGGCAAGCAGGGGAGAAAATTGGAGGGAGGGGTGGGAAAAGCAGCATCGCTGTTGGTACTGAAAGGGTGAAGCTTCCGAGCACTCCTGCTGGTGGTGTAACGATAAACGGCAGAGATGCTCCCCGCCGTCGCAGCGGGGGCTGGCAGTTATTTTGACAGCAGAAGCGTTCCACAGAATCGCTTCCTCGGGTCCCCTGCAATTAATCTGTTACCCTGTAATTTTGGGTTGCCAAGGGAACCCAACAAAGATAAAAGGCCGGAGAACACCAATCATCCTCCTGCTGGAACTATCGGCAGCTCCTCGAGGTGCCCGACCTCCACGAGAATTAATTTTCGCTAAATTCTAACGCACGGCCCAGCTGTATTTGCAATGTAACTCGCCCAAGAGACTATTCCTGTGCAAATCTAGACAGTGACTGTTGGGAAGAAAGAGACAGACTTGCATTTATTTCGCGATTTTTACAACTTCAGGACGTCCCAGTGCTTTCCAGCCAATGAAGTACTTCTTGAAGTGTAGTCACTGTTGTAATGTAGGAAACGCAGCAGCCAATTTGCGCACAGCAAGCTCCCACAAACAGCAATGAGATAATGATTAGATAATCTGTTTTAGTGATGTTGGTTGAGGGATAAATATTGGCCAGGGCACCGGGGAGAACTCCCCTGCTCTTCTTCGAATACTGGCATGGGATCTTTTACGTCCACCTGAGAGAGCAGACGGGGCCTCGGTTTAACGTCTCATCCGAAAGACGGCACCTCCGACAGTGCAGCACCCCCTCAGCACTGCACTGGAGCGTCAGGCTCGATTACGTGCTCAAGTCCCTGGAGTGGGACCTGAACCCACAACCTTCTGACTCAGAGGAGAGGGTGCTACCCACTGAGCCACGGCTGACACTGGTGGGCTATTCAACCATTGAGGGCATATCGCAGTTGAGCCTGTTCTCGCCCATCGTCCACATAGACACTTTGCGGCAAGAGCCGAATGTTGGCGATCGGGAGTGGAACCTTGGCTGATCTTTAGACCACCCCGCCCCCCCCCCCCACCCCAACTCCTCAGTTGGCGATCACTGCTTCCTGCTTTTAACCTAGGTGAGCTACACGGTGAGGGGGGGGGGTTCGTTTATCGATACAATTTTCTCCTGCAGGCCCACACTCCCGCTGGAGTGCAGCATCTCACCCAAGTGCCCAATCTTTGAGTACGAGGCTAGATGATGAGCATCGGTGCGCTATTTAATCGAACATGGTATGATGGCCAAATGCAGACCTGCCCTGCACCCCACCCCCCCACACACTATCATTTTTTATATAAACACACACACACGGTGGTCACCAATACAGTTGATGTACAATAATAGAGACTAATGATTGTGACATTACAGCCCAAGAACCCTGCGCTCCTCGAACTCTGACCTGTTGTGCATCCCCCATTCTCTTCGCTCCACCACTGACGGGCGTGCCTTCAGCCACCGAGGCCCTAAGCTCTGGAATTCCCTCCCTAAACCTCAAAGCCTCTTCACCTCTTTCTTCTCCTATAAGATGCTCTTTAAAACCTACCTCTTTTGACCAAGCTTTTGGCCACCTGTGCTAATATCTCTTTCTTTGGCTCGATGTCAATTTTTGTCTGATTGTGTCTGTGACGCACTTTGGGACATTTTACTACGTTAAAGGCGCTTTATAAATACAAGTTGTTGTTGTTTACTGTGTGCTAATCCACAATATGCCAGTGTCATTCTGTGTGTACAATCATCCCACACTCAAGGAACTAGTGTCACAAGCAGCTGCACTGAGGGCGGATATAATACATCCCTGTTCAGGGCAGAATGGACTGCTGATATGGTAAAACATCCAGTTTCAGGGCAGAAGAGCTTAATGTTATGATACATACTCTGTTTCAGCGTAGAATGGGTTAGTGTTACTGCACAGGTGACAATTCAAGCATTCCTGTTTCGCTCGGACTTGACTCGCTCTCCATCAGGCAGCACCATCTCACCTTGTTAAAGTCTTCTGACGTTGCTCTCATCTCCTTCCACGTCTTGTTGAGTAGCTGGATGCAGATACAGAAGAACTCCTCGAAAGCTCGGTCATGGGTGAAGAACATGGGGTGGTACTCATTGCAGCCCTCGTTCGCTGTACCCACAAAATATCAACGATTAGACGCCAGAATATCTTTTAAACAATTAAACGATTTTTTTTTAATGCAGACTATTCCGACTCAATTAGCCCTCCCGAATAACAAGAAACTTAGAGAGTGACGTCGTACCTCCCTCACACTGAATACAAGAAAATGGCTGATAATGCAATCCGCTCACCTCTGACCTCCAACCCTCCTCTCAATCTTTCTGCATTTTCTGTATTTTATTGCTTCTGCTAGTCAGTGCTCCTGTAAACTCTCCCTTCTTGTTCCTCCTGAGCTCCAGATCATCTCCCTAAATGCTTCTCCTCCTCCTGCACTGCCATTGCGTTGAAATCGAGACTCTTCGCATTGCGTCCAACGCCAATTCAATTTTCACACCCCACAAGACATCAAAACTATCCTGACCTCACTTAGCCTTCCTTTCCTTCTACAATCTACAGGCTTTTCAAATTCAAACTTGACATCACTTTATACTCCAATCCATCTGGAGTGACTGTGTTCAGTTCTGGGCCCCGCACCTCAGGAAGGATATATTGGCCTTGGAGGGGGAGCAGCACAGATTCACCTGGATGGTTCACCAGGAATCGAGAGGGTTACATTATGCATAAACCTGGCTTGTATTCCCTTGAATTTAGGAGGTTGAGGGGTGATCTGATCGAGGAGTTTAAAATGATTAAGGGATTCGATAGGGACAATGCAGAAAAACTTTCCGTTTGTCTCTTTTACCTTGTTCATCTTCATTGCTTTCTGTCTCCCTTCTCGTGTTTGATCAGGTATCTACCAAAACTCGCTTTCACAGCCACATATCTTTCCTCAGCAACTGTCTCCGGCTCCAACTTACTCCACATTGATTCCAACTGAAATTCCACCCTTCGTGTTTTGGATCCACCCAGGACTACAGATATCTCCAAGATATTCAGCGTTCCTCGAACCACTGCTCTCGCCGCATCCTGAGATCCACGCTGAATGCCATGCGACGCCACATGAACACTCTTGACCTCTCTCTTCAGCAGCACCGACTCACTATCTCAAAGCTGTCCTGTCCGCAGTTCCATTTCATCCTTCGCCTCATCCGGCGCTTTAACAAAAAACTTTTTTTCTTCCTTTCCAGGTGTCAAGGACTGCAAGCTTCAACAACTCTTGGACACCAACGCCCCTCCGGAACCACCTTCCCCTTCCCCCATCCCTTCTCCCAATCTCACCCCCTGCCGTGTTTTCTTAACTTCTCCTGCCTTCTATCCTATCACAGACCTTCCCTTTTGTTCTTTCATCCCCTCCCCCATTTCCCAGCCCCTACACTTGCTTAAAAATCTGTTCCATTTCCTGCTTTTTTCCAGTTCTGACAAAAGGTCATCGACCTGAAACGTTAACTCTGTTTCTCTCTTCACAGATGCTGCCTGACCTGCTGAGTATCTCCAGCATTTTCTGTTTTTATTTCAGATTTCCAGCATCTGCAGTATTTTCTTTTTGCAGAAAAACTATTTCCTCTAGTGAGGGAATCAGGAACGAGAGGACATAATCTTAAAATTAGAGCTAGGCCATTTAGGAGGGAAAATCAGGAAGCGCCTTTTCACACAAAGTGTAGCAGAAATCTAGAACTCTCCCAAAAGGCTGTGGCTGCTGAGCCAATTGGAGCTTTCTAGACAGATTTTGTTGGGTGAGGGATATGGAGCTACGGTGAGTGAATGGAGTTAAGGTACAAATTGAATGGTGGAGCAGGCTAGAGGGGCTGAATGGCCTCCTCCTGTCCCTACGTTCCCATCACCGTAGAACTCTTTAGTGCATCTTCGCTCCCATTCTCTTTCACTAAGGCAGTTTCATGCACTATAGACCTTGACCCTAAAGAAATGTCAGATGGAGATCCTGAATGGCTGAGGCCTGAATTGAAGCTCTCTCGACAGACAGAGTCATCAACACTCTGTTGAAGTGGCAGGTATTTCGACTACCAAACAGCAAGTGTCGTGCAGGGGTCTTTAGACCGAAAAAAAAAGGTAAAACCGAGTGTATACTCCCATTCCTTGATTTTTTTCCCTCCCAAAAATGTATTGCTTCACACTTAGCCACATTAAATTGTATCTGCCACCTGTCTGCCCATTCCACTAACATGTCTATGTCTTCCTGAAGTTTCTGACAGTTGTCACACTTTGCCAAACCTCCTACTTTTGCGTCGTCAGCAAATTTCAAGAACAAGTTCCCTATATTCAAGTCCAATAGAGAGAGAACAAAAGTGGGCCCTGCAGCGACTCCTGCGGCACACCATCTCCAATCCTTCTCCAGTTCAAGCAACCATATTTACCCAAACTCAGTTTCCTGTCCACCACCAACTTTCCATCCGTGCTACTGGATTTCCTCTGGTACCTTACACCTGCATTTATTTTAAAGAAGCTTCTTGTGAGATACATTAGGAAAAACCTTCTGAATATCCATCGACGCTACATCTGCTGCAAAGTGGTTGTTGTAGGAAGTGATAAAATGTCATATTGGCAGGGCGATCTTCGGAGGTTGCAATTAAAGAGGATGTTACTACAAGAAAGTAGCTTCACTGATCGATATTTACCTGCAGACCTCCATCCGGATCGAGGATTTAAATTTTATTTTTAATAAATCTTTCTTTACGTGCTCCAGCTTGTCCAACAGTCTGCTGCACATATCCAATCCCATCCTAAGTCCCGCTCCTCTATCACCCGTCCTCGATGACCTATACTGGCCTCTCATCTCCCAACATCTCAAATTTAAAATCCTTGCCCTTGTCTTTGAACCCATGGCCTCACCCCATCCCATCTCTACAATCTCCCCACAACACACAGTTCCTATTATGCATTCCCCACCATTGGCAGCACAGCCTTCAGCTCACTGCAATTCCCCCCCATACACCTCTCTACCTGCCCCTCTCCTCCTTTAAAGCTTCCCCAGAACTCATCTCGTCAACAAAGCTTTTACTCAACCCTAACCCTACTTTCCAGGCTCATTGGCCATATTCTTATCTTTTAAAAAAAAATTCATTCTTGGGCTGTGGGTGTCGCTGGCAAAGCCGGCATTTATTGCCCATCCCCAGTTGCCCTCGAGAAGGTGGTGGTGGACCTTCTTCTCGAACCGCTGCAGTCGGTGTGGTGCAGGTGCTCCCACAGTGGTGTGAGGTAAGGAGTTCCAAGTTTGTGACCCAGCAAAGAGCCTTGGGACTTTTAGTGTTAAAGGCATTACACAAATGCAGGCTGTTTGTCGAGACTGACTGCAGTATAGACCGCCATTTGAAAGTGTGAAAGTTGATTCCGAGTATTGAGACTTACGCAGCTCTCCGACTTGCAAGATCTCGCACAACATCTTGGTGAGCTCGATGCTGCTGCGCCCAAAAGGACATTCGTGTTTGTCCTCTCGACTGCTGTTCTCCAGGACAATCTGCAGGCATACATGACACACCAATGAGCAGAACTGCGAACAGTACAAGGATACCACAATCCGAACAGTCACCTCGAACCAATGCAGCACCAACGTTAGATTAAGCAGGTGACTTTGGACCTATGGTTCCCAAAGATCTCCACCACTGGGGTTTTCCTTGTCTCGTATCAATTAGTCTACAACAGACTAGACAAGAGATTGATTGCTATGATTAGTCAACCAGGATTGTAGAAGGAGAACTGGATGGATCGTGGTCTTTTATCGTCTAAAAATTCCTATGTTCCTAAGCAATAACCATGGTAATACCATAGTGCCAGGTAATACCCTTTAGACTAGACTAAAAAGCAGCAACTTTTGTGTAGGAGAACAAACTTACATTTGTATAGCACCCTTCACAACCTCAGGACGTGCCAAAAACACAAGTGCAGTCACTGTTTTGTAGGCTAATGCATCAGCCAATTTGTGCACAGCAAATCCCAGAAATAGCAGTGAGATAAATGACCAGATAGTCTGTTTATGATGCCATTGGCCGGTTATGGGGTAAATGTTGGCCAGGACATTGGGCGAACTCTCCAGCTCTTCTTCGAATAGAGCCATGGGATCTTATGTCCACCTGAGAGAGCAACGGGGCCTCGGTTTAACGTCTCACCTCCAACTGTGCAGCAGTCCCTTCAGCACTGCACTGGAGTGTCAGCCTAGATCTTTGTGTTCAAGTTGCTGGAGTGGGACTTGAACCCACAACCTTCTGACTCAGAGAAGAGAGCGCTACCAAGCCAAGGCTGACATCAGATGAAAGTGAAACTGATTAAACAGTCTGACAAGAATGGGAATTTGCACATTTAGTGGGTAAGTGCACTAAGCCCTACAGAGCAGGAAGATCCCACATTCCACCCCCAGTCGGTGCTGATCTCAGCTGGGCTGGCGGGTGGCCCGCTACAGTCCTTCTCGGAGCATCTGGGCTGAGCAATGGAAGAAAAGAAAGAAATAAAATCAGCCAAGCTATTCAGCGACGCTGCAGGGAAGTGCATGTTTGGATGTTGGACTTGGTCTCCCACAGTCAAATGGCACATGCGAAGACCAGCTATTGGGTGAGGTACCAGAGGCCTGCTAGCGCCTGTGGAACTGCACCCAGCAAGAATCAGCAAACACGGAAGAGGAGGCATGAAACCTGGAAAGAACGGAGCACGTGTTTTCTCACCCTGATGTAGGTGTCCTGGTGAACCTTGGCCAGGTACAGCATGTTGTCCAGCGCCAGCATTCCTGGAGGAGTCTGGGTGAAATCCATGGCCGGGTTGACGTGGTTCTGCGGGGACAAGAGGTCAGGGGTGAACGGGGCGTTACTGAGCTGGTGAAATGCACAAACCCCAACTGTTGCTGAAAATTCAAAACTACATCGAGATGGGAGGACCAGGGGTCATAACCTCAAGTTACGTAATACCAGAACTAAGTTAGATGCCAGGAGGTGGTTCTTTTCCTGGAGAATAGTGGACCTCTGGGACAGGTTGCGGGCTTGTGCGGTGGACACCGATTTGCTTAAAGTGAGAGTCGGGGCTGTTTCTGGCTGGGGCGGAGATCACCTTGCGCAAGAGGTAGGTACTGCGCAACGTAAATCAGGGCCAGAGTGATCTCCTGGACTAGTTTTGATCGCCTAATGGGGTCGGAAAGGAATTTCTCATATTTTTTTCCCCTCGATTGGCCTGGGTTTTTAATCCGGCTTTCCGCCTCTCCCAGGAGATCACACGGGTTTACACAGCGTTGCAGTTGTATGGGACAGGCTGGATGGACCCGAGGTTCTTTTCCTGTCCCTCATTGTTCGCGTGTATATTTAGGAACAGACTGATGTGCAAATTAATTTAGAACATTTATAGCACTTTGAGAACAAACAGGGAGCGACTAAAAGCAAGCAGTCTATCTGCTACATGTTAACTGGAGCTCGTAAGAGTAAGTGAACCTAATCCAGGATCCTGGTGGGAGTGGTGTTGTATTATACATTGGTTAGAGGGCTTTCCTCAATCCCTCAGGAGGTGAATCCACAACTCCTGGTGCAGCTCCGAGCCACACAGACCAGAAAGGCCCCGGGTACCGGCAGTGTTGAAGTGGGTCAGCTGGGAGGTTACAATTACGTCTCGGCCTCTTGGGGTAGGGAAGGGAAGGTTTCTGCTCCTGAATATTATCCAGTGACCAACCCCCACCACCCCCCTCCTTACTGGGCACGTTGGGTGAAGACTGGGTCAGCCTCGACTGTGATTCTCCCACAGTAGAAATGCCCGTCAATACTCAGTGTCTAGGCTCCCACAAGGGTGATGGGCGTCCAAACCAGTGAATCCTAGACCAACCATGGGCCTGTGACTTCAGGAGAGGAGAGAAAATTGGAGGGTGGGGGCTGGGGGGAGTGGGGGAAAGAAGAAACAACGTATGAATCAGCTCCAACCAGTGCAGCTCGGTACCAGAAATGGTTTTTAATCCCACTGTGTGAGTGAGCTGCACATTTCCTAGCACAGAATCAGCAGCTTAAAATGTAAATTTTTAGCAGTGGGAGTGGAAGAACGCCAGAAAAACAGGAAGATTGTCACGTGTGATACTGGGATAAGATACAGCGGGAAGGAGGACATTAGCAGAGTCACACGCTGGCATGTTTCCGATCTAGTGGAGCCTGAAGCCTGCCCCGAAGGGACTCCATTACCCTGGCACCGAGTTGGAACACATAATTTGCCATGAATATTCCCACCGAGCTCTTCTGCAACTTTGATGCTTCCCATTTGTAACTGAGCGTTGCAAAGTCTCATTGCCACAACGCCTCGAGGACTGTGTGCCCCTGTATTGGTCTCCGTGGGGGTCTCTCTACTTGCGGGCCGTGTGTGTGTGTGGGGGTCTCGCTACGCACGGGCCGTGTGTGTGTGTGTGTGTGTGTGTGGGGGGGGGGGGGGGGGGGGGGGGTCTCGCTACGCGCGGGCCGTGTGTGTGTGTGGGGGCTTCGCTACGCGCGGGCCGTGTGTGTGGGGGCCTCGCTACGCGCGGGCCGTGTGTGTGTGTGTGTGTGGGGGCCTCGCTACGCGCGGGCCGTGTGTGTGTGTGGGGGGGCCTCGCTACGCGCGGGCCGTGTGTGTGTGTGGGGGCCTCGCTACGCGCGGGCCGTGTGTGTGTGGGGGCCTCGCTACGCGCGGGCCGTGTGTGTGTGTGTGGGGGCCTCGCTACGCGCGGGCCGTGTGTGTGTGTGTGTGTGTGTGTGTGTGTGTGTGTGTGTGTGTGTGTGTGGGGCCTCGCTACGCGCGGTCCGTGTGTGTGGGGGGCCTCGCTACGCGCGGGCCGTGTGTGTGGGGGGCCTCGCTACGCGCGGGCCGTGTGTGTGGGGGGCCTCGCTACGCGCGGGCCGTGTGTGTGTGGGGGTCTCTACGCGCGGGCGGTGTGTGTGGGGGTCTCTACGCGCGGGCCGTGTGTGTGGGGGCCTCGCTACGCGCGGGCCGTGTGTGTGGGGGTCTCTACGCGCGGGACGTGTGTGTGGGGGGGTCTCGCTACGTGCGGGACGTGTGGAGGGGGGGGTCTCGCTACGCGCGGGACGTGTGTGTGTGTGTGTGGGGGGGGTCTTGCTACGTGCGG